>BSYR01000008.1:22402500-23002500 GCA_030270665.1 Hibiscus trionum | reverse complement strand
GTTTCTAAACCCAAGTCTTATGAAAGGGATGAGAACGCGAAGGATGTAGATGACTTTCTGTAGAGCTTGGAACAATACATCCAAGCCACAAACGTCGTAGAGGGTGCTAAGAAGATCAACCGAGCTGGAAAGATCAACCATGTCTTACTTTATTTGGAAGATACTACGATGCTATGGTTGTGGCATAAGCATGGCAAAATGAAGAAGGGAGTTTGCTCCGTTGCTATTTCTGAATCCCTCGCCAAATTTAAGAAACGCGAAAACTCCAAGAAAAAGGGAAACAAAGGCCATTGTGTGGGAAGAAATAAATCACACAAAAGGCGAAGATTAAAGCTAGCATACAAGGAAGAAGCCTTCAAGGGAAAGAGAGATGCCAAAAGAGAAAGAGAGCAAATTACTCAACAACAAGGAGATATGAGTATACAATCTCTCCATATCCTGAATTCTATCAAAGCCAATGACGAAGTGCCTACGTTTGAAAAGAAAGGATTGTTGTTCGAGCAAGTGAAGATTGGAGGACAACCGGTACGTGTCTTAGTCAAAAATGGAGCAACAAACAAGTTTATCAAGGAGATCTTTGAAAGAGAGATCAAGACGAGGCCATCAAAGATAGATGAAGAAGTTGCAGACATATTCACAAAAAGTATGAGTAGACCGAAGTTTGAGAATTTCATAGAAGCACTTGGTATGATCTGCAAATCATTTATGGAGAGAAGTCGTTGAAGGGGAGTGTTGGAAATTCAACGACTTCACTCCACTATTCTAGAAGTATTCCCACCTCTTTAGAATTATCTCATGTCATATAATATTATAATATTATAAAATATCAGCCATGTAAACCGACATAGCCTGCCTATATATAGGCTTTCTCATTTGTGTGTGTATGTGAAGAGTGAAAGTGAGTGTAAGTTCAATTTGAGAGTGAGTGATGTGAGTGTGAGGTGGCGCGTAAGAGTGAGTGAGTGAGTGTTAGATAAGTGGTTGTATTATTTGTGGTATATTAATAAAAGTGTTATTTCTTTGTAATTAGAAGTTTCCCGGTTCAGCCTTAGTTTATGTATTTTTTAGTGCACTTGAATTTGTTACTAATGGTCGGCTATGCCACCTAAGTTATATGGTCGGCTCTGCCGCCTGAATAGTATATGGTCGATTCTACCGCCTAATTGGTATATGGTCGGCACTGCCGCCTAAGTTTTGCACTAAGAAATAAGAAGATAAAAAGGCTAACCGACTCAGGGAGTTGGTGTAGTGTTAGTGGTCAGTCTTAGGTCCTCCATAGTGAGTGTGTTGGGTCCGTCGGGTTTCCAACACCTTCATTAGAGAAGCTTTCAATTATCTCCCGCCATTCATCGATCACATTCCAATGGAGCAACAATGACTTTTGGATCTCCCTTCGATAATTTAAAATTGATGAGGCAATGTTTGCATCAAAGTGGTGTTCATGAATAGCAACTTTAGTTTTTAAAATGTAATTACCACATTAAGATGGCACTGATTCAACCTTTCCACATTAAAATCAACTTCATTAATAATATATTCACATAAAATACGAAAAAATCTGAGCGCTTCAATAGTCATGGAGAACTCAATTCGGTGTCGTCTTGTTATGTTGATTACTTTTAAAAATTAAAATTTGAGGTCCTAAACAATATCCAGTTTGGTGTAAACTATGTTCATCTTTTTTAATCTATAGGAAGAATCTCATATTGTTGAAAATATTTTGGGAATATTCATCTGATTCTCATTATAAAAAAAACTTATTTACAAAGTATTTATACAAGAGTCCAGCTAATAACTAACTATCCTAACAAACTCTTAACTTCTTCTAACAACTTCTAACACTCCCCCTCAAGTTGGAGGTTTAAATACATCTTTAATCCCCAACTTGTTCATCAAAAAGTTGTGTTGTTGCACTCCCAAAGCCTTAGTCATGATATCTGCTAGTTGTTATGCTGAGGGTATATATTTTGTTCGTATCAACCCCTTCTGAATTTTTTCTCTCACAAAATGAAAATCGATCTCTATGTGCTTCGTACGCTCATGAAAAACTGGGTTTGCTGCGATCTGTAGCGCAACCTTGCTATCGCAAAAAATGGTCACTGGTTCTTCATTTTCTTCTCCCAAATCTTTCAGCAATCCTTCAAGCCAAATTATTTATGATGTTGTCATTGCCATGCTTCTGTATTCGGCTTCAGCAGAGGACCTTGCAACTGTTGTTTGTTTCTTCGATTTCCAAGAAATCAAAGACTCTCCAATCTTGATACAATAACCAGTAACTGATCTCCTTGACATTGGACACGACGCCCAGTCTGAATCGCAATAACCAGTAATTTTACAATCATTTCTTACTTTTAACAATATCCCTTGCCCTGAACTGCTTTTGATATACCGTACTATTCGCAGAGCTGCTTCAAGATGCGTCTTCTTTGGACTTTGCATAAACTGACTTAGATAATGAACTGCAAAAGAGATATCTAGTCTCCTTTGGGTCAAATATATTAATCTCCCTATTAGTCTTTGAAACATTGTTTTATCTTCAACTTCACCGTCTTCAATACATTCTGCATGATCTTGATTTACTCCTCTGTCAAACTCAATTGAAGTTAATTTAAGATTCTGCTCCAAAGGGGATGCCACTGGTCTTGCACCTCCTATTCTAGTACTTTCTATAAGCTCAAGATCATATTTCCTTTGATTTACTACAATCCCTTCATTAGACCTCAAAATTTCCAAACCTAGGAAATACTTTAATTCTCTTAAGTCCTTCATTTTGAAGCTGTGATTTAAGATAGATTTTAGCTCATCAATTAGACTTGCATCATTTCATGTGATCATCAAATCATCCACATATATGAGCATGATAACCAACTTATCCTTCTGCCTCTTAGTAAACAAAGAGTAATCATAATTACTTTGCTTGTAACCAACAACCAATAACGTTTCAGTCAACCTTAAATTCGACTGTCGTGATGCTTGTTTGAGACCATATAGGGACTTTTGCAGCCGACAAACCATATGTTCCCCCTGGCTGCAAAACCCTTCGGGCAAGGTCATATAAACTTCCTCATCGAGATGGCCTTGAAGAAATGCATTGTGCACATCCATTTGATGGAGAGGCCAAGCATAAGAGGCAACGAGAGAAAGAATGAGTATGAGAGTGACTAACTTAGCTACAGGAGAGAAGGTGTCACCATAATCAATCCCTTCTCGTTGAGTGTAGCCCTTAGCAACAAGCCGAGCCTTATAACGTTCAATTTCACCAGAGGCCTTATACTTGATGCAATATACCCATTTACAACCAATGGGAGTCTTGCCAGGAGGCAAAGGAACCACTGTCCAAGTAGCATTAGATTCCAAAGCTAATATCTCCTCTTTCATGGCCTGAACCCAGAGGGGATTTTGAATGGCCTCAGAATAAGAAGAAGGTTCTACAGAAGAAGAATGAGAAGTGGAAGAAAGAAAAACCTGGGTATGTAAAGGTAAATGACTATAGATAATATAATGAGAAATAGGATACTCCCCTGAATGAGAAGACAAAGCAGATTGACAAGGAGTAATGAAGTCATGTAACCATGCTGGAGGTCGAGATACCCGAGAGGTTCTGCGAACAGGGAGTTCTGGTTGAGGTTGTGAGGATGGTTGAGGTGGAATAAGTGGAGGAGAAGCTAAAGGAGGTGTAGTTGGTTGAGGAGAAGCTAAATGAGGTGTAGTAGGTTGAGGAGAAGCTAAATAAGGTGTAGTAGGTTGAGGAGAAGCTAAATAAGGTGTAGTAGGTGAAGGAGAATCTAAATGAGGTGTAGTAGGTGAAGGAGAATCTAATGGAGATGTAGGAGGATGAGGAGCAGTAGATGTACCAGTAGAATGACTAGAATCTCTTGCAGAAAGATCAGAATCAAGAACTAAAAAATCAAAATCTGAAGTAAAAGGTTGGGAAGGGAAAAAAGAGGTGGAATTTGTAGGAAAAGAAAAAGGAAACATAGACTCATGAAAAACTACATCACGACTAACAAAAAAAGACTTAGAGGAGAGATTAAAAAGAATGTAGCCTTTTTTAGTAGAGCTATAACCCATAAAAACAGAAGGAATAGCCCTAGGGGAGAATTTGTCATGATTATGAAGTGTTGTAGCATAGACAAGACATCCAAAGACACGCAAATGAGAAAGATTAGGTGGTTTGTTGTAAAGACGCTCAAAAGGAGTTTGCCACTTAAGAACAAAAGAATGAAGACGATTAATTAGGTAACATGCAGTTAACACACACTCTCCCCAAGATTTAATAGGCAATCTAGACTGGAAACGAAGAGACCTAGCTACTTCAAGAAGATGTCTATGTTTACGTTTAGCAACCCCATTTTGTTGAGGGGTGTGAACACAACTAATTTGATGAATAATACCTAAGGAAGAGAACAAAGCATTGCATTCAGAATTTAAAAATTTTGAACCATTATCACTACGCAAAGTCAACACAGAGGTAGAAAACTGTGTAGAAACCATGGCAAAGAAATTTTTTAAGACTAAAATAGAATCAGACTTCAGTTTTAGCAAGTAAATCTATGTCATTCTACTGTAATCATCCACCAAAGTAAGAAAATATCGATGTCCAGAATGTGTGGAAATGCGATAAGGGCCCCATAGATCAGTATGAACAAGTTCAAAAGGTTTAGTGGTAATAGTAGTATGCAAGGGAAATGAAAGCCTAGATTGCTTGGCAAGAGGGCAAACAGAGCACATATGAATATTATCAGCATCAAAATGAAAATCAGAGAGATATGGTAATTTGTGCATTTTATTAATCGAAGCATGACCCAAACGGGCATGCCAGAGAACATAATCAAAAACAGAAGAATGACATGTAATGGATGAATCAATAAGTTTGTAATCGGGTTTAGATACAATGGAAACCTGAGGCACAGTGTCGAAAAAAGGGTCACACAGGTACAAGCCTCCAAACTCCCTACCAATCCCCTTCGTCCTGCTAGTGGAGAGTTCCTGAAATAGACAAAAATTAGGATAAAAAGAAACAATACAATTTAGGTTAGAAGAAAGTTTTGAAATAGAAAGAAGGTTGAGACGAAAGTCAGAAACAAAGAGGACATTAGGGATAATAGTATTGAATAAAGAAATGGAACCAGTGTGTGCAATTGAAACTGTTTTACCATTGGGAAGACGAATAAATCTGGAAATCAAGGCACAAGTAACATGATCTATTAAGCAATTGAAATCTGAAGATACATGATCAGTGGCTCCAGTGTCTAGAATCCAAGTATGAGCATTCTTACCTGAAAAATCAATACATGCAGTATTGACAACTGAATCAAAAGGAGCTTTGTTCAGCAAGGCCAAGATCTGGTCATATTGGGCTTGTGAGAATGAGGGAACCAAAGAACTTGAGAAAGACGGCCCAATCACAGGATCACAAGTCGCAGCCATGTTTGCTGGAGAATCCTTCCGTTTCATGAAATGAAAATCCGGAGGAAAGCCAATGAGACGATAACAACTCTCCTTCTTGTGGCCACGAACCTTGCAATGATCACAAACTCCGGTGAACTTGCGGCGAGAACCAGCACCGGTGTTAGAATACATGACAGCCAGATCCATCAACGGAGAAGGAGCAGAGAGATGAATCCATTGAGATTCCTCCTGAATCAACATCGAGTAAGCCTGATTAACGGAAGGCAATGGCTTAATGAGAAGTATTTGACTTTGAATTGCAGAATAGGTTTCATTTAAACCCATTAGAAACTGAAACAGTTTCTGTTGAAGAAGATGTTTCTGATTCGCCTGAGATTCCTCACAATCGCAAGTGGAAAAAGGGACAAGAGCATCGAACTCATTCCAAAGCAGTTTCAATTTGGTAAAGTAATCAGAAATGGAAGAGGCACCTTGAACGAGGGTGACAATCTCGCGGTGGAGAAAGAAGGTTCAAGGACCATCCACCTTATCGAACGCTCTTGAAGATCCGTCCACACCAAAGCAGCATTGGAGGAGAAGACAATGCCAGCAGAAATATCTTTGGAAACGGTGTTGAGAAGCCATGAAAGAACGATCGTGTTGCAGCGATCCCATTGAGACTCCAACGAACCGGTGAAAGCAGAACGACATCAACTTCCATCGATGAGCCCCAATTTATTTTTTGCAAGGAGGGCGATACGCATGGACCGACTCCAAACACTGTAGTTCTCGACGCCGGTGAGTAGATGGGAAATGAGAACAGCGCCGGGAGTATCGGAGAGATGAAGATACATAGCGTGATTGAAATCCAGGATCGAATCTTCGGCCGAAGACATGGTGACATGAGAGGAAATTAGGGCACGAAAAGAGATAACCCAAAGAGAAAATTCGGAAATGAGAATCAAAAATGGAAAAAAGGAAAAATGGGCCTAAAGAGATAACCCAAAGAGAAACGGGCTAAGCTGATACCATGTTGAAAATATTTTGGGAATATTCATCTGATTCTCATTATCAAAAAAAGCTTATTTACAAAGTATTTATACAAGAGTCTAGCTAATAACTAACTAGCCTAACAAACTCTTAATTGCTTCTAACAACTTCTAACACATATAAGTCATTGGTGTTCCAATGCAAGACTTAGGCTCCGTTCGGCAGGGCTGGCCAAACCATGATTTAGGTGGAGAAGTTGCGTTTGGGGAGAAGCTGAAATTTCTTGCTTCTCTAACCACCGCGTTTGAGAGCAAAACCAGCGTAAAAGTTAGGTGAAAAAATGCCAAAGCTGAGCGTTCGGTGGAGTTTCTCCAAAAGTTGAGTAGAGAAGCTTTGTCTAACCGAAACTTAATCTATTGAAAATGTGTTCAAATGAGAGCAACAAAATCAAGTTGGCCAGAAACAATGAAAGACATGTTTAGTAAAGGCTTTCAATATATATATAACTACTTGAATATTTTTAAATATTTTTTGAATTGTTATAATTTTAATATTTTATAGTTTTTAAATTTTTATAAACATCTTTCTAATTTTAAATAGTTTGTCCATTATATTTAAAATAAATTCAAACTCTTATAATTTTAATATTTCTGTGCTTTTTATAAATCTTAAAAATAATAATATTTAATATTTTAAATGTTTTTATACTTATTATTTTTTTGAATTTTTCTGGAAGTGTTAAATAAGACCTCAAACTTTTTCAAACAATCAAGCAAGTCCTTTTATCATGTTTCTAAAACCTATGTTTGATTTTGATATAACATATTGCTTTAAGGACTTATTTGCAAAGTAAATAAATTTTAAAGTACTTTAAAATCTCACAATTGACAAGTAATTTTAAGACCGAATTGTTTTCCAAAATCAAAACTTAAACCCTATAAAATTTTCTAAGTACATGCGTTTCGATACACCCAATGGTGTTTTGATACGGCCAAAACTTTATTTGGTTACTGAAAGAAACCGTTTCGATATGGTTTATACAGTTTCGATACAGGCTGCTTTAAAAGATAAATTTTTGATAAGGCGTTTCGATACAGCTTATACTGTTCCGATACGGCCTTCTTGTGGGTTTAAGAATTTTAGGCATTTCGTATCGATACGGTCTAGCTGTTTCGATACGGTCTGAAAGATTTGTAAAATCTTACATTTATTATTTTTTACCGTTACTTGTCAGTTATTGGGAATGAGCGGTTTTTAAAAATAAGTTGACCTGTATCGGTACGCCTTAGGGTCATTTCGATACGGAAATTGGCAGTAGCTCAAGTGAGAAAAATTATATCGGTACGGCCAAAGCCGTTTCGATACGACCCCTTATAGTGTTTCAATACGCGTTCCCGCGTTTCGATACACCCCTCTGTAGAGTGGATCGCAAGATCGATATTGACCAAGAGGGGGGTGAATTGGAAATTTAAAGTTTTGTGGTGGAAATTGGAAAATTAAAAATGATGGACAAGGGATTTAGAGTGGTTCAAGATCCAAATGAACTCTACATCCACCACCTTAGCTTCACTAAGGATTTGCAACAATTCCACTAAATTGCTCTTCCCCTTTTCTAGGACAAGGAGGCAACCCTTTACAATTTCGGTTGATTTTTCTACCCAAAAATCAACCCAATCCTCACACAAGTGAACAAAGAAATTTAATGGCTAATTGGATATCTCTCAATACAAATAATAGCCCAATTACAAGAACTCAACCCAATTGAACAAGATATGAATGAAAATTACAATTAGGGGTTTTAGACAAAATGGGATTTGTGCACAATTGCTTGGATTTGATGTTTGGATGTTTTCTTTTGGATCAATAGTTGTTGCTGGTGCTTTTAGAGGTCCCTTTTATACCTTCTCATTGATTTCTAGCCATTGTGGTTGTTGCACTCATCAATAGAGCCGTTGGGGATGTTATCTCACCACCATAAATGCAGTCTGCAACAACCCGTTTCGAAACGCGGGGTACCTGTTTCGGAATGGACTAAAATAGAAAGAGTCGTGGGGGTGCATTTAAGAAGCCCGTTTCGAAACACTTTTGCCACTGTCAAGGGTCGTTTCGAAACGGTCTTAGCCCATTTTGAAACACCTTAACGGTTTTCAGAAAATCAGTTAAAAACAACTTCAACGGTCATATTTTATATTCAAACTTAAGACCAGTTTCGAAACGCTTTGGCTTCGTTTCGAAACGGTTTTGCTACTGTCAAAGGTTGTTTCGGAACGGCCTTAGCCCGTTTCGAAACACCCTTTTTATCTTTAAATATTCAGCAAATATTTCAACCGTTGTGCCTTTTTAAAATCAAATATGAAGAACATTTTTGAAATGTGAGAGACCGTTTCGAAACAGGGTCAAGTTTTTCGATACACGTTTCGGAACAGGGGTTGACAGTGATGAAAACGTTTCGAAACGCCTTAGGGCCGTTTCGAAACAGGACTTTGAAAATCACTGTTTTGACTTGAAACACTTAGAAAAATATTTGAAAAACTTTGTTTTTAACTTGGGCATAATCTTAAATTTATATGGGGATATTTTGAGGACTTAAAATTCGTTTTGACTTTTTCAATTTAGTCCTTAGGTTTTTAGTTATATCAAAATTAAAATATTTGTTTCACAATCTCCCCCTTTTTGATATAACAAAACCAAAGTTAGAATTTTTGAGAATTTTGAAGGTTTTGAAAATATTCTAACTCCCCCTTAATTTAAGATAGGTTTTTAAAGTAAAAAAATGTTTGACTTGAAATCCAAGTTGTAAAGCTTAAAAAAATTTAAAATTTAAAACGAATTTTAGTTTGTGGCTCTTAAATTTCTTCTCCCCCTTTTTGTTAGATCAAAAAGAATAATAAAAGCTCATAGAGAAGACAAAGGATTAGTACCAATAAGCATTAATAAGCAACCATAATATTAATTCATAACATCAAAATATCCAAAACATAAACCAACATTAAGTTCATAATAAAATCCCCAAAAAAAAGCCAAAAGCATAGGTTCCTAAAACATAGAAAAACATAAAGATGCAATCTTAATCCTAAAATGCATAGATAATATGATATGATATGAGATGAAGATCCTAGGCCTCGTCATCATCATCCGAAGTATCATCATCGCTCTTGACTTGAGAACGGTGAAACTTCGTCCATTGCCCATAGAGCGTAGAGAAGGATAGATCCAAGTTTGCATGGGAAGTCTCAAGAGTATGAAGACGATCCTCGACATTCTTCAAGCGATTGTCCATAGAAGTAAAACCCGAAGCAATGCTAGTATCCAAAGCATTGAACCGCTCGGTAATGAGAGCCGTGAGGGCTTCATTGTTTGCAACCGGAACTTGCGGTGGAGGAGCAACGGGAGGAGGAACAACTTCTCTATCAACTCTTTCCCAAACATCATTCACATATGTGAACCCGGACTTGCGAAGGGATGACTCACCAATCTTGGTCTTGCGAGGTTCCGGAGAGTCGTAGGTACAATCGATACCAAGATCATGAAAGATGTAGCTCAAGAGAGTACCATAGGTAAACGACTTCAACTCATTTGTGTCAATAAGCTTAATATTATTAACTATCTCGGCAAAAATTATTTTAGGCACATTAGGGCGCTCACCTCTACGGAAACACTCATGCCAAAAATGATCAGTTTGACGGATATGAGAGTATTTACCTCCGGAAGGTCGAATGAACCAAGAGACCATCAAGTGAAGAACGCGATCGTGCACATCCAAATTAAGTGCTTTACCGGTGAAATTGCCAAAGTGACGTTCATCCTCAAGACCCTCATCCTTAAGTTTAAAAATAGACTCCAAAAGAGCAACATTAACAACAAACTTTTTGCCCAATAAGGAAGATTCAATTCCTATAATCTCGGTTTTGGTCTCATCAGAAAGAAAACGAGCATTAGAGTAAAAAAGGAGTACCATGTGTTTGTAGCGAATATCCGGAATGCTCAAGAACAAGATAAGATTCCACTCACTCAAACAGTCGAGATAACGAAATAGGAATCGCTCGGAATTGAGGAAGTCAAGATCAATGACACGTTCTTTACGAACTGCGAAATCCTTGACAAAAGAGAAGCGAGCACGCGCCTCCGGAGTTTTAAGGGATTTCTGAAAAAGCATGGTAAGATTTGGACGAATGCTCGAATCACCGGATTGAACGGCCTTGCGTTTTTTGTTAGCTTGATCTGCCATCTAAAAACATTAAGCAAGTATATTTAAATTAAGTGTATGCATGGATAGTTGAAATCAATCCAATAATAAATCTCACTTAGGTTTTTGAAACAAAATTAAAATTAAAAAAAAATAAAATAAAAAAAAACAGTAAAGAAAAAGACGACTGAAAAATTTTATATTCGAATCAAAAATTTTGGGATATTGAAATTTTTTTACAAGATATGGAAAACCCACAAAGGAAAAACTATAATGTATACAAAAATAAAATTTTCTAACCTAAGATTCGAACATAAATTGAAAGAAAAAGAAAAGAAAAAAAATACCTTAGTTTGGGATTTTGGATGATTTGATGAAAATCCTTGCAC
Organism: Hibiscus trionum; assembly: GCA_030270665.1. Lineage (NCBI taxonomy): Eukaryota > Viridiplantae > Streptophyta > Magnoliopsida > Malvales > Malvaceae > Hibiscus > Hibiscus trionum. The sequence continues at coordinate 22,991,544 of BSYR01000008.1, read as the reverse complement.
AATGTTGATGAAACTTGCTTAGACTTGAGTTTTAGAGTAAAACCCCTCACAATTTTGTGAAAATCAATGAGTTTGAGAGGGTATTTATAGAGAGGGAGGCAGTTTAGGGTTTTAAGAGTTTGATAAAAAGTGAACTTTATCATTAAAAGCCCTAATTAAAGCAGTCTGCAATGTCGTTTCAGAACGGTCGGGACCGTTTCGGAACGAGGCGACTAGGGTTTGACTGTTTGGAGACCATAGGCTGACCGTTTCGATACGGTGTTGACCGTATCGAAGCCTTGTTGACCCGTATCGAAACACGTTTCGATACACCCCTTGGCAGTAGCAAAAACGTTTCGGAACGCATTGGAGGCGTTTCGAAACGCCCTTCTCTCAGAACTGGATTTAAGGTATCCGTATCGAAACAGGGTCACCCGTTTCGATACACCTGGGCCTGGAAGTGCAGATGAGGCTCTAAAAGTGCAGAAAAATGAAGTTTTAAGAGGCCTAACATGCATAAATGTTATGAATGAACAGGCAAAACATATTCAAGCATAAACATACTCCCCCTAACTATAGGCATGGATGAAATTAGGAGATTAAACACATAAACATGGCATTTCACAAAATCAAGCATATTTAAGCACAAAAGAGGTCCTAAAAGGTCAAGATAGGCTAGCTAGACCTAACTCTCTCCTAAGGGACCAAAAACGCTCTTTGTCTAAGGGTTTTGTAAATATGTCCGCTAATTGATTCAAGGTGTCTACGTACTCTATAACAACATCTTCCTTAAGGACATGATCTCTAATGAAATGATGCCTAATTTCAATGTGTTTGGTTCTAGAGTGTTGGATGGGATTTTTTGTTATACATATTGCACTAGTGTTGTCACATTTTAGGGGTATGGTTTCAACTTTAATTCCATAATCTAAGAGTTGTTGCTTCATCCAAATGACTTGAGCACAACAACTCCCTAAGGATATGTACTCGGCTTCGGTGGTAGATAAGGCTACACTATTTTGTTTCTTAGAGAACCAAGATATGAGCATACTACCTAAGAATTGACAAGTTCTCGAAGTACTTTTCCTATCGATTTTACAATCCCCATAATCCGCATCCGAGTAAGCATGAAGGTTGAAGGTAGAGTCTCTAGGATACCAAAGACCTAAACAAAGAGTGTCTCTAAGGTATCTAAAGATTCTCTTAACGGCTATAAGGTGAGACTCTCTAGGACTAGCTTGAAACCTAGCACACAAGCAAACACTAAACAATATATCCGGTCTACTTGCGGTAAGGTAAAGCAAAGATCCAATCATAGAACGATAAAGTTTAGAGTCAACACACTTACCTCCTTCATCTTTGTCAAGCTTTGTAGATGAGCTCATAGGAGTGGCTTGAGGCTTTGCATTCTCCAAGCCAAACTTCTTGAGCATATCCTTTATGTATTTTGCTTGGTTGATGAAGGTGCCATCCTTCTTTTGCTTGATTTGGAGTCCCAAAAAGAATGAGAGCTCCCCCATCATGCTCATCTCAAATTCACCTTGCATTAACTTAGCAAACTCTTGACAATGACATTCATTAGTAGAACCAAAAATGATATCATCAACATAAATTTGAACTACTAAGATGTCATTTTTATACATTTTTATAAAGAGTGTAGTGTCCACCTTACCTTTTTCAAATCCTTTTTCAATCAAAAAATTTGAGAGCCTTTCATACCAAGCTCTAGGAGCTTGTTTTAAACCATAAAGTGCTTTGGTAAGTTTGAAAACATGATTTGGAAATTTTGAATCTTCAAAACCCGGTGGTTGTTCCACATACACTTCTTCATTTATAAAACCATTTAAAAATGCGCTTTTAACATCCATTTGAAAAAGCTTGAAATTATGATAACATGCATATGCAAGCAACATCCTAATGGCTTCCATTCTAGCTACGGGTGCATAGGTTTCATCAAAATCTATTCCCTCTTCTTGAGTGTAACCTTGTGCTACAAGTCTAGCTTTATTTCTCACAATGTTACCACTCTCATCTAGTTTGTTCCTAAAGACCCATTTAGTTCCTATTGTAGATTGATTACTAGGCCTATCAACTAATGTCCATACATTACTTCTCTCAAATTGATTTAACTCTTCTTGCATAGCCATAATCCAAAAGTCATCTTTCAATGCTTCTTTTATATTTTTAGGCTCTATGCATGAGATAAATGCAACATGATTCATTAATCTAAGAGAAGAACGAGTGGTTACCCCCTTGGATGGATCACCCAAGATTTCACCATCTTTGACATAGTTCAACTCCCTTGGGTAGCTCACTTCCTTTTCCTCAATAGCCAAGTCCTTCAAGGCTTCAAGAGGTGGATCTTGTGAGTCCTCTTCCTTTGTTGGAATCTCATCCTCCTTTGAAGTTTGACCTCCATCAAAGGCATTTATGATCCCTACATCATCATCATCATCACAAGAATCCTTCCTAGGAAGGAGGTTATCATCGAATACAACATGAATAGATTCTTCTACTACTAAAGTTCTTTTGTTAAATACTCGATAGGCTTTAGAGGTTAAAGAGTAACCTATAAAAATGGCTTCATCACTTTTTGCATCAAATTTACCTAAGTTGTCTTTTCCATTATTTAGAACAAAACACTTGCACCCAAAAGGGTGAAAATAGCTAATGTTAGGCTTTTTAGATTTTAAAATCTCATAAGGTGTTTTCTTTAAAATTGGCCTAATCATTACTCGATTTACAATATAACAAGCGGTGTTTGTGGCTTCCGCCCAAAAATATTTAGGTAAATTATTTTCACAAAGCATAGTTCTAGCCATTTCTTGTAAAGTTCTATTTTTCCTCTCAACTACCCCATTTTGTTGAGGAGTTCGAGGAGCCGAAAAATTATGGCTAATACCATTTTCATTTAAAAACTCTTCAAACCCTAAATTTTGAAACTCGGTTCCATGATCACTTCTAATATGTGAAATTCTAAGTTCAAGATCATTTTGGGTTAATTTTGAAAATGTGATGAATTTTTCCAAAGCCTCATCTTTAGTACTTAAAAAGAGAACCCAAGTAAATCTAGAAAAATCATCAACTAGCACAAAAGCATAAGACTTACCACCCAAGCTCATAGTCCTAATTGGCCTAAATAAATCCATGTGAATTAGTTGTAAGCATCTACTAGTGGAAACATCATTAATGGATTTAAAGGAAGACCTATGTTGTTTACCCTTTGAGCATGCATCACAAATTTTATCATTTGAAAATTTTATCTTGGGTAAACCTCTAACTAGATTTAGAGAGACTAGTTTTTCCAAAACACTTATGCTAGCATGTCCTAGCTTCCTATGCCACAACCATGCATCATTTTCATTTTGAGCAACTAAGCATGCATGAGATGTATGAATGTCATCTAGATGCACCGTGTATATATTCCCTATGCGATGACCTATAAGCATAATATTATTAGATTTAATGTCTACGATTTTACAACCATTTTTATCAAACAAAACATTAAATCCTTTATCACATAGTTGACTTATGCTCAATAAATTGTGTTTAAGACCATCGACATATAAAACATTTTCAATGAGAATAGTAGAGTGATTACCTATGGAGCCAATACCTTTAATGTGGCCTTTGGAGTTGTCACCAAATGTTACTACTCCTCCACTTTTTGGCTTTAGATCCATGAATCGATTCTTGTCTCCGGTCATGTGCCTCGAGCATCCACTATCAAGGTACCATGAGTTTTGACTTTGTGCTTTGGCCTTGTAGCAATGCTCCCCCTACAAACAAAGATATTAAACCTTGGTTTTTGATACCCAAATCATTTTGGGTCCATGAGTGTTAGCTCCCAAAACCTTGGTTCCCTTAGGAATCCAAGATGACATAGCAATAATATTATTAGATTTAACAAGTTCCTTAGGAACTCATACACTTCTAATTCTTTTAGTTCTACTATGTCTAGGATAGCTACCTTGTTTGAAGTAGTTAGTCTTTTTCTTAGGTTGGTGTGTTCTAGAGGATTCTCCTACTTCATGCTTGACACTACTAACATTTTTTAAAGACCTTTTGAGCTCATTTAGCTCACCCAACACCTTTTGGTGTTCACAATTACATTGAGATAAAAGATTATTAAGATCAACATTTTCATCTTGAAAGAATTTAAGTTCATCTTTTAATCCTAATATCTTTTTCTCAAATTTAGAATTAGCTTGAGTAAGTGAGTCATTTTTCTCATTTAATTCTAGAATAATCTTTTTATTCCTAATAACCGACTCCTTATATTTCTCAACTAATTCATCATATACCTCTTGTAACTCATCATATGCATCATTTAATTCTTTATATGAAAAATCTAAAGTAGATGAGTTAGAGGTTACCATGGAGGAATCTTCCTCAAGTGCCATGAGGCAAAGGTTAGCCACTTCTTGTTCGTCATCCTCCGATGACTCCTCATCACTCCAAGTAGCAAGCTTGGCTTTGAGCTTTTTCTTCTTCTCAAAGCCCTTCTTCTTGAGTTGAGGGCACTCCGAACGTATGTGGCCGGGTTTATTGCACTCAAAGCAAATGATTGGATCCTTTCCATCTTCCTTGTTCTTGCTTTTGAAGTCCATCTTCCTTTGGATTTTTCTTCCCCGGTTGGACCTCATAAAGCGTGAGAATCGTTTGGCTATCATAGCCAATTCTTCAAGTTCATCCTCATCACTAGATGAGCTCTCATCATGTTGTGAAGCTTTAGCCTTGAGAGCTATTCCCATCTTCTTCTTCTTCTCAACCTCAAGCTTCTCTACCCTTTTTTCTTCTTTCTTCTTCTCATCTTCCCTTCCTTGCTTCATGATCTCATGAGTAAGGAGAGAACCCACAAGCTCATCAAGCTTCAATGTCTTCAAGTTCTTTGCTTCGATGATAGCGGTTCTCTTCCCATCCCAAGACTCGGGAAGTGAATAGAGTAGTTTTCGGACAAGCTTGTCTTCCGGTATGATCTCTCCAAAGCCATTTAGACCATTGACAATCGTGGAGAATCGATCAAACATCTTTGACACCGTCTCATCGGGCTCCATCTTGAAATTTTCATAACTAAGATTGAGAATTCCAATCTTAGTTTCCTTGACATCATTGGTGCCTTCATAAGTGGTCTCAAGAGTGTCCCACACTTCCTCGGCACTTTCAATTGATGAGACCTTTGAGTAGATGTCTGGACCGAAAGCACAAAATAGCATGTGGAGAGCTTTATCATTGACTTGAATCTTTTTCCTCTCCTCTTCACTCATTTCCACTTTCTTCTTCAACACCATCTTGCCTTCACCGTCTTGCTTCAATGGAATGTATGGCCCATCCTCAATGACATCCCACACAAGATAGTCATTTGACTTGATGAATAGACGCATTCTATTCTTCCAAAAAGAATAGTTATCACCGTTGAAGAAGGGAGGCTTTGTGGTCGATTGTGACTCGTACATGCCGGAACCGGAGGTTGAAGCCATCTCTTGATATTTTGATGATCACACTCTTCCAAGGATCTCCTCTTGTGGTTGTTAATCCTCAAAGAGTTAAGCTCTGATACCAATTGTAGAGTGGATCGCAAGATCGATATTGACCAAGAGGGGGGTGAATTGGAAATTTAAAGTTTTGTGGTGGAAATTGGCAAATTAAAAATGATGGACAAGGGATTTAGAGTGGTTCAAGTTCCAAATGAACTCTACATCCACTACCTTAGCTTCACTAAGGATTTGCAACAATTCCACTAAATTGCTCTTCACCTTTTCTAGGACAAGGAGGCAACCCTTTACAATTTCGGTTGATTTTTCTACCCAAAAATCAACCCAATCCTCACACAAGTGAACAAAGAAATTTAATGGCTAATTGGATATCTCTCAATACAAATAATAGCCCAATTACAAGCACTCAACCCAATTGAACAAGATATGAATGAAAATTACAATTGGGGTTTTAGACAAAATGGGATTAGTGCACAATTGCTTGGATTTGATGTTTGGATGTTTGCTTTTGGATCAATAGTTGTTGCTGGTGCTTTTAGAGGTCCCTTTTATACCTTCTCATTGATTTCTAGCCGTTGTGGTTGTTGCACTCATCAATAGAGCCGTTGGGGATGTTATCTCACCACCATAAATGTAGTCTGCAACAACCCGTTTCGAAACGCGGGGTACATGTTTCGGAACGGACTAAAATAGAAAGAGCCGTTGGGGTGCATTTAAGAAGCCCGTTTTGAAACGCCTTAGGGCCGTTTCGAAACACTTTTGCCACTGTCAAGGGTCGTTTCGAAACGGTCTTAGCCCGTTTCGAAACACCTTAACAGTTTTCAGAAAATCAGTTAAAAACAACTTCAACGGTCATATTTTATATTCAAACTTAAGACCAGTTTCGAAACGCTTTGGCTTCGTTTCGAAACGGTTTTGCTACTGTCAAAGGTTGTTTCGGAACGGCCTTAGCCCGTTTCGAAACACCCTTTTTATCTTTAAATATTCAGCAAATATTTCAACCGTTGTGCCTTTTTAAAATTAAATATGAAGAACAGTTTCGAAACGTGAGAGACCATTTCGAAACAGGGTCAAGTGTTTCGATACACGTTTCGGAACAAGGGTTGACAGTGATGAAAACGTTTCGAAACGCCTTAGGGCGGTTTAACAAAGTAATAAAGTTATTTTCTTAGGATATTCTTTAAACTCTGAAGCCTATAAGGTGTTTAACAAAAGAACCTTAGTTGTATAAGAGTTTATTCATGTGGTTTTTGATGATAACCTCCTTCTGAGGAAGGATTCTTGTGATGATGATGATGTAGGGATCATTGAAGCCATTGGTGGTGAGCAATCATCAAACGTGAATGAGGTTCCAACCAAGGAAGAAGCACAATATCCTCCCATTAAAGCTTTAAAGGACATGGAAATTGAGGAAAAGGAAGTGAGCTACCCAAGGAACTCAACTATGTTATGGGTGGTGAAATCTTGAGTGATCCATCGAAGGGGTAACTACTGGATCTTCTCTTAAATTAATGAACCATGTTGCATTTATTTCATGCATTGAGCCTAAAAATATCAAAGAAGAATTAAAAGATGATTTTTGGATATTGTTCATGCAATAAGAGCTTAATTAATTTGAGAGGAGTAAAGTATGGACATTAGTTGATAGGCCTAGTAATAAATCTACTATAGGAACTAAATGGGTTTTTAGAAACAAACTAGATGAGAGTAGCATCATAGTGAGAAACAAGGCTAGACTTGTTGCTCAAGGTTACACTCAAGAAGAGGAAATTGATTTTGATGAAACATATCGAAGCTAGAATGGAAGCAATTAGGATGCTTATTGCATTTGCATGTTATCATGATTTCAAGCCTTTTCAAATGGATGTTAAAAGTGCATTCTTAAATGGTTTTATTAATGAAGAAGTGTATGTAGAACAACCACCGGGTTTTGAAGATCCAAGTTTTCCAAACCATGTTTTCAAACTAACAAAAGCTTTATATAGTTTGAAACAAGCTCCTAGAGCTTGGTATGAAAGGCTTTCAAACTTTTTGATTGAAAAATGTTTTGAAAAAGGCAAGGTGGACACTACACTTTTCATTTAAAGAAATGACAATGACATCTTAGTAGTACAAATTTATGTTGATGATATAATCTTTGGTTTTACTAATGAGTAAGGAGTTAATCTCAACCATCCATTTCTCCATCCAACAATTCAAAAACATCGGTGTTATGAGCGATGTGGTTGGCCCGTAATGACGTCATGTTCAATAATAGACGTATGTCTTGTGGAGAGATTTTCTTTATGATTAAGTTGTGCTTCATGTATTGAGTGAAAGTGTCGAGAAATGCAGTTTTGGTGATGGATGCAAGTTGGTGGTAATGTCTGAGGGTTTGTGTGCCGCAAGGTGGGGAAACAATGGTGCGATAGGGTATTGTTTGGACTCCCCCGTTACATGGTTCTCTCAAATTCAATGTGAATGGTGCCGGGAGAGGTAAGCCGAGACTTGCGGGTTGTGGTGGGGTGCTTCGCGATGGAAAAGGTTGTGTGTTGGTGTTGTTTTCTAGTCCTTTGGGGTCATTGACTCGAACGAGGTGGAGCTTTGTGCGATTGCTTATGCGCTGGAAATGTTGGTTGATTCAATATGGTCCTCGGCTAGTTCCATTATTTTTAGAATTTGATTCAAAGGTGGCTTTAGATTGGGTGTTGCATGAGTCTCAACGCCCATGGTGTTATTGGCGTTGGTTTCGGGTGATTGATTAGGTGTGTTGTGTGCTTCCGTGTGTGTTTTTTTTCTCATGTACTTCATGAATCAAATAGCATGGCGGATTTTTTAGCAAGGGGGGGGGGTCACCAATCTTTGTTCCGTGTGATGATGCCATAGATGGGTCTTGGTTGTTGTAGGGGATTAGGTATGGGGTTGGCAAGGGCTTGCATTTGGTGTTGGTGTTTTGGATTGGCTTGGGGTGCTGGCAGTTTCGATGAGGCGTAGCTATGGTGCTCATGTGGAGGAGATTGGCGTTACTTGTTGTTGTGTTGGGTGTGTGCTGCTTACACTATGTCTGGTGATTGTGGTGTGCATTTTATGATTGGTTTTTGTTGATCATTCGTACATCGTCGTGCTTGTATTCTTTTCCCCCACTTAAGATTATGGAAGTTTTTAACGAGGCACACGACAATGTCCTTTGTATGATTGCACATCAATAAAAGCATACTTTATGAATAAAAAACGATTCAAAAAACGTGTAAAACTTAAAAGAGTTTTACACTGTGTAAGTTGATCATAACCCTATATGGGATAGGATTTAGTTACACAATGCAAAACTCTTTAGTTTTACACGTTTTTGGATCGTTGGATGGGTGGAATGGATGAGTGAGATTAACAGTAGAATATATGAAGATTATCACTTGTGTGAAACGGATGCCAGTATTTTTTTTAAAATATTTTTAATATTTTGTACTTTTTATAATTCTTAAAAAATTAATATTTAATATTTAATATTTTAAAGTTTTTAAATGTTTTATACTTATTATTTTTTTTGAATTTTTTTATCGAAGTGTTAAATAAGATCTCAAACTTTTTCAAACAATCAAGTAAGTCCTTTTATCATAGCAATCATTCATATGTGAACAATCATGTCTATAGAGTAATAATCAAAACGAATTATGTTGGCCAAAAACTTAACTGATTGCAATTTTCGAATTTGAGGGTACAATTGAGTATATTTTTAATGAAAGACTTAATTAATTTGGAGTATATTGCTTTTTTAAGCTCCCAGGATATGTTGGCATAAAATCCATGCGCCCCAATTCAATTTCTTTTTAACTTGGAAGAAAGAGAAAAGAAAAGTCTTTGAAAACCTAAAGGAGATTATCAGAAGAGAAAAATAGAAGCCAGGAAACTGTCAAATTTGGTACTTGTTAAAGACTTTGAAAGCAAACTAAAATCCAATTTCACTATTTGTTTTTCTTTTCCATTTTGAATGTACTTAGAGGTATTTTCTTTTTAATATTCTGCTTCAATTACATGGTAGCATCTTAGAGCTTAAGTAGAGAGGTAATTACATTTTTAAAGATAATCTCAAGATTCAAACTCATACAAAATGAAATAATATTAAACATTATTGATCACTCAATCAATTAATGAATCTATTAGAGCTCATCTTTTTTATAACCAAAAATCACTCTTGTTTTTTAATTTGATTAACACCATATTTATTTCTCCAACCGTTACACTCTCAATCCAAGATGAATTGATTTGGATTTAAATTATTTAGATTTATCATAAAAATATATAAACATTAATATAAATATAATTCTAACATTATAATATTTTGGATAAACTACTTAAATGACCACCTAACTACAAGGTGATTTTGATATGATCACTATACTTTTAATTTTCTCATTACGACCACTTAATTATTTAAGTGGTGACAATCAAGCCACCTACCGTTACAACCTAACGGAAAGGGTGATGTGATAGTTAACAATAATTCTAACAATATTTTTTCCAGTCAATATTTTTTGTTAACTACCATGTCACACTTTCCGTTAGATTGTAACGGTAGGTGGCTTGATTGACACCACTTAAATAATTGAGTAGCCATAATAAGAAAATTAAAAGTATAGTCATAGTAAAACCATCACATAATTAGGTGGCCATTTAAGTAGTTTACCTAATATTTTTGAAGTATCAAAACATTGAACACACAATTTCTTTTGTCATCCAAATTCACTCATAAATAGCTCCATTCTCTAGATAACTGAAAATAAATATCCAAATAATTGCAATAACTAGGCATCATGGGGGAGTATATGTCCATCATCGCCAGCACCATAGATGAATTCATTTTGTAAAGATATAACCAACCATGAAACTAATTTAGGGACTCACACATGAGGAATTTGAGTGGGGAACATTGAAATGCAATTACAATTTTCGCGAAAAGCCAAACACCACTAGGGTCTAGGGTTCATTAGTGGGTGCTTTTTTCTAAAATCTATGTTTTGATAGGGACGTAAATACACCCACTAATGCAAATGAAACAGAAAATATTATATAAATAATTTCTTTTTGGTGGGTCTACTTAGCATTTAAGTGTCCCTAGATATTGAAATTATTTTACTTTAATATTATAATTATATGTAAATTTATGGCTTAACCGTTAAATAAGGGTTCAAACTATGTTAATTTTTTAGTTAGGTTTTTAAATTATTTTTTTGGGTCAAATATATGTCTAATATTTCATTTTGTGATCCATTTAAGTTTTTTTTCGTCAACGACCGTTAAAAAAATTCTGTCAACCGATCAAAACATGACATGTGGTCTATTTTCTATTTTTTTAATTCCTGAATTTCTTTAGAAATCAGAATCTTTAAAAATCCCTAAGTTTTAAATTCTTTTCAATCAAACCCTCAAATCACCTCTCCCTCACCGTCCGACATCCCCTACACGTCGGTGGTTCACCGTTCACCGCCCAAATGTTGGATACCTCGCCGTTCGACATTCCCCACCCTCTAGTCGTCGATTGGAACTCAATCGACCTATTTTTTCTTCATTGTTGGGTGTTCGTCAACGGTGAAATCGGCGGTTCATTCGTTAATTTTTTATGACGAGATGATGGGGCTTTCGGTAGATAAGGTCCGATGAAGACAATGGTGGCCGGTGGTGGTTGAATCGGTGGTCGAAGTGGAGGAATTTAGAGACTTAGGATTAGGGTTGGGTTTTTTTTAGAAAAATTAAAGATTGTTGGTTTAATTAATATATTTTATTATTTCATTTTTTTAATTTTTCAAATTTTAATTTTAGAAAATGATAAATCATGTAATGTGTTCGAATTTCATTGGATATTGAAGAAAAAAAATAACGTTTGTCACGAAAAAAACCTTAAATGGGTCACAGAATAAAACGTTAGGAAAACCTATTTGGCCCAAAAATAGTTTGGCCACCTAACTGGAAAAAAGAAGAATTTGGGCACTTATATGACGGTTAAGCCTAAATTTATTTTACTTTTGTGAATAATGATTAATGAATTTAATTCGAATTCGAGTGTAGACAATAATAATTATAAAAACAAAGTGTCAATATCCAACCTGCTATAGTCTTTAGATTTAGGATGAAGTCCTACCATTTTTTCTCAGTCCCACGTTTATTGAAACATTAACATAATTAGTGGATTAACACTCAAATAAATGTCTAAATTATACATTATTTCTAGTTAGGTGTATAAATTTCGTTTGGGCCAAATAGGTGTCTAACCTTTTCAACGTTACTTAAATAAGCGCCCCGCCGTTACTATCCGTTAACTTTTACCGTTAACTTTCGTTATCTGACACGTGTAATATTCTTAAATTTTCGAATTATATTTAAAAGTAAATAAAACAAAATAACCTCAAATTTTGAAATCTCTAACACCCAAAACTCAAATTTGATTTGACCTGATTTCGCCGCCGATTGCCACGCCGCCGCCTATCACATATGCGATTAGGCCATTTACCCCACCACATCGTCGTTGAAAATCGACCGAAGCCATGCGAAACGCCGAAATCGTCGAATGATTTATTTGAATGATTCGCAGCGAGTGTCGGCTTAACGGACGATAAACGGTGTGTGGGTCGTTCGGCGAGGGGAGGGCGCTTCATTTCGACACCAGAAACGCGACCAACGTCGGTGAGAGTGGCCGAATTTTGGAGTTTAGGGATTTGTGAGCTATTTTGAGATTATTTGAAAATTTTAAGATATTTTAAAAATTTTGATTTATTTTAAAAAAAATAAAATTCAGAAAAGGTTTAATATAGCCACATGTATGATTTTCATTGGTTAACGACAAAAAATTAATGCATGTTACGATGAGGTGCCTATTCGAATTACGGAAGAAAACGTTAAGCACTTAATCAGACTAAAACAAAGTTTAAACATCTATTTTTTTGGGGAAAAAAGAGGTATAATTTGATAAGGAGGGTTAAGCCTAATTAGTTTATGGAGAATTGGACATTGAATATGTGAGTGAATTTGCTTTGGTGGGGGAATTTGAGTGTACGAACGTCAGATGAAATGATTTGAAGTTGCATGATTGAATTGTGATGTCATACACCAGAATTGCACACTGCTTCACAGTTTTGAGCACTGAGATATTAAAAGAGGAAAAGGTTGTAAATTGTAGAAATATGAAATATTAGGTTGAACATGTTCATATTACTATGGTTGTGGCCTGTGGGTGGCCTTCTAAAACAGATGTTGAACCTCATGAGTTTATGAATTAGGTTTTCTTTTTCCAATATTTAGATTGCTTGCTGTGTAACCCTTAGACCCGCCTATGCGTTATAACGGATCCTAGGGTGTTACATTAGGGTCACAAGAGCGACCCACAATAAAAATACATATAAAAACATTTTTATTTCCTCAAAACACTTATTAAACTGTAAAATTAACTTATGTTTAAAATACTATTTCAGAAAATTATTTAAACACATAACAAGAATTTCAAAAACGTGCTTTACAGACTCTATCATAAAACAATACGTGACATACATGACATACATGCCCACAAACTATACAGTACCGTACTCCAGAGGCAACGCCAAGAGTACTCCGAACACTGATGTCAACATTATACCATGATATATTCTTTTAACCTGCGATGGTAGAAACAACGTGAGCTTGGAAAAGCTCAGTAATACAGAACTACCAAAAGATGTTATAAGCTCATGCAGATATACGGTAGGCACAACATTTTCATGATGTTCCAAGGAGTAACAGTCCTTTTCCCTTTCCGTTATTTCAGGGTAACGTTATACTTGAGAATAATGGTACTTGTTCTTTATTCAATCATCGAGTAACGAACAAGAATTATACGAGCTGATAGATTACGAAGATGAAAACAACGAGTTTAATGTCTAGTGTGTCCCAATAGGTGCATATCAAATAGGCATAAATGCATACCAATCATATCATGAGAATACATAACAATTCAATGCAAATGTTCAAGTACATACAAGGGTTTACTAGTAACTACCCTCCAACCTTACACCAATATGCAGTTCCCCAGAACTGCATCCATAAGGACTTACCCTAGGCCCGATGGGCATAGGTGCCACCTAAGGGGCTGCCTTAGGTCCATAAGGATTTACCTGTGCTAAAGCATCGGTACCTACTCAAGGGGAGACCTTGAGTCCATAAGGATTTACCAGCTTGATCAGGGCTGTACCAACAGAGACTTCATAACATAACCCAACACTATACCCCGGATGACAATCGATATTCAGATTTCAGACATGAGTAACAGAATACATGTGACATGCGTATTCTATTCAGAGTATCAGAAACAGAAGATTCATGATTTTGACAGATAAATGGGCATACCATTGAGCAAAACAGTCATTTTTATCATTCATCATGCAAACAGATTGTACCATCATAGGTCAAGCTAACAGATCATACTATCAAGTTCATCAGACAGTCAGACAATACCATCACAGATCAAGCAATCACATAACAAGTATGCATATTGAGCGGACATACATCAAGTAGGCAGAGAATGTCATCATATATACGGTTCATCATTTCATCTCATTTTCCAACATAATGATGCAATCTCAATAACAATTGAAATGTTCATCAAACATAGCATTGTTCATGATAAAATCATTATACAATCCATTCAACATAATATATCACACATGGAACACACTAGGTGGGACAGATCATTTCTTGGAGATACTTGGCATTTACGGAAGGGGACACATTAAACTTTTGACAATTTGAATGAATTTCTGAAACGTGGCTCCTATTAAAAGGGGTTCATACTAACGGTTTAACCCAGATATTCAGGAGGTGATACATCAAGATCTTTGAGAGTTTAGACACATCATGAGTTATTTAGTCATTTAAGCATACAAGGGCATTATGGTCATTTTATCACATATGGACATTTTGGTAATTTATACCAGCAAGGCATAAACAGTCGCTCAGGAAATTCTATTTGCTCATCAAACTTCCAATCATGCATTCAGAGATTTCTATGTCAAGATCTTTCACGATATCGGATACATTCAGGGGTATCTTAATTGCTTTGGCTAACAAGGGCATTTTAGTCTTTTAACTATTAGTGGTGATTTTGTAATTTAGCCCAGTAATGATAAAATGACGACTTATAATATTTAATATATATTTGAATGGTTGCTTTCATAATTCACCACAGGACTTGCCACAGAGTAGCCGAACTTATATTTTTGTGCGGAAAACTTCCAACCTTATATTAATATCAGGAGTGATTAACATACATGAGTGTGCTTCCTAACATTTAGGGGCACTTTAGCCCTTAAAGTCTTATTAGAAATCTCAAAATTTCATCAAACGCATAACTGCCTATTTAATTCAAGAGGGCTTTTCAGTCATTTTGGAAATTGGGATAAATCCACCATTTTTGTCAATTTTACTATTTAGCACCTCCGTCGTTTACGTACTTGGTAGAAATTAGGTCGTTCTAATCCTTTCGGCCCTTACAGACGGTTTACTCATTTAGAACTTAAGGGCATAATTGTCATTCTGATTAATTAAGAATTTCGGTGCTCGAAGGCACTACAGTCTTTTTGGTCATTACGATCATTCCAATTAATTCATTCATTACTGTCGTAAGGATCAGCTCAGAAATACAACGATATTTCTAGTAAATTCACCTTCGTGTGTTATACAGAGCTCAGGGGAAAAATCCAAGTTTCTTTTAGTATCACACGCGTTCGAATAATGATGCCGAAGTCTTTTCCAATAGAACATACATCTTAGGTAGGGTAATTTTTCAATCAGGTCGAATGCAAATTTTGTGCCACTTCCTTTATTATGGGAAGTTTAATCATTCTTATACCTCAGGGGCATTTTTGTAATCTCATATCCAATATCCATTACTCAATATTATGGGCATTGAATCTTAGACACTATTGATCGAGTTGCGAATTTAACTATATTATTTATTACTATTAAAACTTTCGATACTTTTGATCTATCAATATTCTTATTCGAATATTTTGGTTTTAATAATTTACGTATTTATTTCTCGTATCTGATTCGGCTTAAACAGAGTTTGCAAAACACTTCATCATAAGCATGCATGCGTTAACCGAATACTGACATGTACATAAAGTATACAAGGGGTAGTAGTGTATTACCTTAACTTCGAGCTACATCAGTCGATTCATGATACGACATTCGAATACCCTCGAACCCGAATTCGACATTCCTCAGCATCGTGCATCCAAGGAACCGAGAATACCTTCAATTACACAAATTTCAAGATCAGACCTTACTCACAAGCTCAAGGTCAAATTCGGAGGCTTTCGGATCAGAATTTTGCAAAACGGGCTTCAAAAACGGACTCAGGGCGTCGAAAGACATAAAATAGGAGTTTTCAGAAAATTTTGACTTTTTAGTCGACGGTCAAAGTCAACGCTGACATCAGCATGTCAACGCTGACGTCAGTAGGTCAACGATCAACGGGGTCAGAGTCAACGCTGACGTCAGCAGTCAACAGGGGGTCAACTGAGTTGACTCGACGGTTAACTCACTAAGTTGACTCGGTTGACTCACTGAGCTGACTCAGGCTGAGTTAACTCGGTAGACGGGTTGACTCGGACCGGGTCGGACAGACGGGTCGGGTCAACGGGTCGAGGCCCGGTTTGGGTTTGGGCATGGGTCACGGGCCGATCGGTTTAACCGGTTCAGTCGGTTTGAACCCGGTTCACTCACCCTAGGTTTCAGGTCACCGGACGACCGCTGGAGACTCCTTTCTTGTCGAAACTACCGGAAAAACAAAGATCAACGATCCAACAATTTGACTCACTCGATAATGACATAAAATCAGCCGGAAAAACCCGCAAGATCTTACCGAAACTAAGCAGAACAACCGGAATACACACTGCTCCGGTGAGGGACTTAACGATGGTGGATCGGTGGTCGGTCGGTTGGGATTTGCTCGTTGTGGTGCGAGGATCCCAAATCTGGTTGTTGGGCGACCAATGGATGACGGAGGTGATCTGAAAACGCATAAACCGAGGTTGCTTTGGGCTTCTCCGACGAAGTATGCAAACGGGTTCCCACGGTGGATGGCGTCTGAATAACCGCGAGTGGTCACCGCGGCTGCGTTCGGGGAGAGCTGGCGGACACGGTGGCAGCGGCGGTGAAGGCCACGGCCCGGCGGTGGCGCAGATCAGAGCTGAGGCGATGGTGGGTTAGGTAAGGGCTTTCCTCTATTTTTTTTGTGAAAATTTCATACCCCGTCAGGTTCGAATGGTCTCTCCGGTAGGTGGAGAGTCAGATTGTGCTTTAATTATTTTAGGCACACCACCAGAAAGGTTCAAAAGGATATTGGGGACCTTTAAACATTAAGAGCTGCCTAGTTTAGTTGGCTGGCTTACTAGCCTAAAACTATGAGGTTACTAGCCTAATATAGCTGTAAGCTGTCTAAATTTCAACTTAATGCTTAATCATACGTGGAGACCCTCAATTCTTAAGCATGTTCTGGAAGGCTTCTTCTTCTTGGTAAGCTGCTCTCATATGAAATCATTGAACTCTGGTTGATGTTCATTTTTGGTAATGCATATAACAGCAAGAAGTCCAATGCAAATCATTAATATTTTAGACATTCAACCCCTAGAAGCAGTGCCAGAAAAATCGTATCCAACAACTGCTGCAACTTGAAAGACCTAGCAGCCATGTCCTCATAATCTGCTCCTTATCACAGATAATGCAATTTGTCATCATACTCTCATCTACCAACCAACTGAATCACAATGCTTGGAATAGGGTGGATATTCAGCCGAGTCTAGTTAAAAAAATTTGAATTAAAAAGTTATATATATATATTATAACTCAAACTTTATTTAAAAGAAATTTGAGTCAAATTTTGCACATCCCTAGTTTTGAATATATATATATATATTGTCACGCCTAGGGAGAGGCCGGGACATTAATCCCACATCGAAAAAGAAAAGGAAAGCTTTAAGATATATAAGTGGTGGCGCTGCACATCCTATTAGACATGTCATTTGGGGAAGGGTAATAACCATGTGACAATAGATGTTTGAATGCTCTATACCATTCATTCAGCAAACTTAATATTAGAAAGCACCACTATTGAAGTGTAAGACAATAAGCCTAAATCACAGTTCTGAGCACTAGTACACTACAATGAGATCACAGTGGCCCAATGCAAATTCCAAGAGCCAAAGCTTATCCTTCACTTTCAGCTTTAATCATAAGAACAAAACAAAGTGATGATCAAGTCCGAATTTTAGCAGTGCATAGAATATATGACAAAACTTTATTATTTCTTCAAAACAATTGGATTATGCAACTTTGTTACTGGAACTGACCACTCTCATCTTCTGAAAATGGCCATGCAAATGCATAAAGTAGACCCACTACACTTCCTTTCTAATGTTTCAATGGTGATGGCAATTTTTTTTCTTTCAAATTTGTTAGTGTTAGATTAATTATAAAATTTGTTGAATGGATCAAATGATCGATATAAACCAAGAGGGGGTGAATTGGATTTTTAGACTTTTTGGTAGTGGAATTGACAAATAAAAAGATAGACAAGAGGATTTAAAGTGGTTCAAGTTTCAATCGAACTCTACATCCACTACCTTAGCTTCACTAAGGATTTTCCAACAATTCCACTAACTGCTCTTCCCCTTTTCTAGGCTAAGGAGGTAATCGTTACAATATCGGTCAAATTTTCTACCCAAAATTTGACCAAATCCTCACACAAGAATTACAAAGAAGATGATGGCTAAACAAGTATCTCTCAATACAAAAATGTAGCCCAATTACAAGCACTCAACCCAATTGAAAGAATAAGAATGGAAATTACAATTTCACAATTGGGGTTTACAAGAAATAATGGGATTTAGACTCAATTGCTTGGATTTGATGTTTGGATGTTTCTTTTGAGATAAATAGTTGTTGCTGAAGCTTTTAGAGGTCCCTTTTATACCTTCTCATTGAATTCTAGCCGTTGGGGTTGTTGCATTCATCAATAGAGCCGTTGGGATGTTATCTTCCCT
Source organism: Hibiscus trionum (assembly GCA_030270665.1). Classification (NCBI taxonomy): domain Eukaryota; kingdom Viridiplantae; phylum Streptophyta; class Magnoliopsida; order Malvales; family Malvaceae; genus Hibiscus; species Hibiscus trionum. The sequence goes on along the minus strand of BSYR01000008.1, from coordinate 22,973,027 downwards.
CCATAAATGCAGTCTGCAACCACCCGTTTCGAAACGCCCGATCCTATTTCGAAACAGACCAAAAAAGAAAGAGCCGTTGGGGTGTATTAAATAGACCGTACCGAAACGGGCACGATCGTTTCGATACGATTAAGACCCGTTTCGAAACACTTAGCTACTATCAAAGCCCGTATCGAAACGGATTGAAAGCGTTTCAATACGCCTTAACGACCAGTATAAAAACAGTTAAAAACTTCAACGGTCATATTTTTAAAACAAAGTTTGAATGCCGTTTCGAAACGTTTGAATTCGTTTCGATACTACCGTATCGAAACCGGTCAAACCGTTCCGATGTTCTTCACTCGTTTCGAAACTCGTTCCGAAACAAAGGTTCACAGTTTCAAAAGTGTTCCGGAACGCCCAAAGGCCGTTTCCAAACGATGACTCAAAAATCACTGTTTTGGCTTCAAAAACACTTAGAAAAGTTTTGACAACTTGAGTTTTTAACTTAACCATTTTCCTTTAAATATATAGAGAGGTTTGAGGACTTAAAAATTTGTTTTATCTTTTTCAAATTAGTCCTTAAATTCTTTAGTTATATCAAAATTAATTTATCGGTTTCACAATCTCCCCCTTTTTGATATAACAAAACTAAAGTTAGAATTTTTAAGAGTTTTGATCTTTTGAATACATTCTAACTCCCCCTCAATTTAAGATGGGTTTAAAAGTTTTGAAAAGATTTAAAATTTAAGTTTTAAAACTCAAAACCACTTAAAACAATTTTTTGGCTCTTATATTTTCCCCCTTTTTGTTAGATCAAAAGAATAATAAACAAGGCTCAAAGAGAAGAAACAAGGTTAAAAGCAATAAGCAACATAATATAGATTCATATAATTCAAATCCAAACATAAAACTTAAACAATAAGGTTCAAAGCTCAATCCCAAACAAAGTAATCAAAGCATAGGTTCATAACTAAAATAGAGGTGCAAACTTAATCCTAATATGATAATCTAGTATGCGATGCAATAAAAAGATCCTAAGCCTCGTCATCGTCACCATCAACATCGGAGGAGTCATCATCGTTCCTAGCTTGAGAGTGACGAAAGGTCATCCATTGACCATAAAAGGTAGAGAATGACAAGTCCATAGATTGATGTTGATTCTCAAGGGAGGTGAGACGATTCTCCACGGATTGCAAACGATTATTAATAGTACCAAGATCCGCCTCCATTGTGTTGAATCGCTCGGTGAGAAAAGCCTAAGAGCTTCATTGTTGGGACCCGAAGCTTGAGGTTGTGGTTCAACTTGTGGTGGAGGAGCATGCCTATCAACTCGTTCCCATGACCATTAATGTTGTAATGGAACCCGGATTTGTAGAGAGAAGTTTCACAAATCTTTTGCTTACGGGGTTCCGGAGAGTCATAAGTGCAATCAAAATTGAGCATCCCAAAGATATAGCTCAAAACAATCTCATAGGTGAAGGATTTAAGAGCATCGGTTTCACGAAGCTTCACATTGTTGACCATCTCGGCAAACATAATCTTTACAAGATTTGGGTGTTCTCCACGACGAAAACATTCAAGCTAAAAATAATCAACTTGACGAATGTGAGAGAATTTATCTCCGGAGGGGCGAATAAACCACGAGATCATCAAGTGGAGGAACCGATCATGAGCATCCAAGGAAAGCACGGAACCGGTGTGAGAACCAAAATGAGTCTCATTCTCGATGCCTTCGTTCTTAAGGCCAAGAGTAGTCTCTAAAAAGGGTATGTCTGTAACGTCCCAAAAATTAGCCTAGAAGTTTTTATTAATTAATTTAATAAACAATGGTTTAATTAGATTAGAAACATTCGATAATTAAATTAGAGTAGCCACATTAGGGACTCAATTAAAATTTAAGGGAAATTAAAAAAGTGACTAAACTGAACAATAAAAGAAATGGAGAGGATTGCATGCAACATTAAGAGATTGTTGAAATTGCCCACATTATTAAGATTAATTAATGCTTTAGGTGAGGGTGATTTGGACAAATTAACATGATAGTTAGGTGACTATCATGTCACCATTATGGCATCTTGGTCGGCTCCTTAGTGGGAAAGGAAACCCAAAACTTAACTAAAACTAAAACCAAAATTTGGAGAGTGAAGAACCAACCGGCCATTGTTGTGAAGAAGAGGAAGAAAGAGCTTTGCATGGCAAGCTTATTGGCCTAGGATCACAAATTAAAAATCAAAAGTAAGTAGAACTCTTCATCCTCTATTCGAGCATGTAAGAATTTTTAGGAAAGGAATTGTTTTTGTACAATTGATAATTCATGGAAAAATTATTAGTTAATCATGCAATGTTGCTGGAAAATGTAAGACATGAGTAATGAGTTTGGATGAGGAAAACTTAGAAGATGATGAGAGTAATGAAACCTCTAAAACACTAAGTTCAAATCTAGCCAGAATTGTATTAGCTTAAACACTCAACTTTGAAAATTTATAGAAAATAGAATATTATAAATTTGAATCTGAAATTTTAACACCATGTACCTTAACATGTCTATTTTAATAGAAAAATTACAAAATCAAGTTTAGAGCTCTATAAAAAATCTGGAGAAAATTTGGGAATGGTACTCGAATCTGTCCAGCAGTGTCTTAAAATGGACAGTGAACTTTGAAAATTCCTAAGAATTGATATACTTAACAATTCGGCCTGAAATTTTAATAGGTAGCAATTTGGATGTTAATTGAGTTTAGAAACAAACAAGACTTAAATCCGAGTTATATACTGAAAATGAGAGCTAAACTAAGATAGATGGTCAAAACTGTTTTAGATATGAAATGTTGAATTTTGAATGACATTCTAACTAAATTGATAAAATGGATAAGGAAAAATTTAGTAAATTGAATGAGAGACTTGGTATTGCTAAATTGACATAAGTAACTAAGAAAATCAAAGTGATGGATTAAGAATTTTAAGAGAATTAATAGACTAATTTGACACTATCTGAAGTTGAAATTAGTTTAGGGACTAGGCTAAATTGTGAAAAAATTAATAGCTAAATTGAATCAATAGATTCTGAAAATTTGTTTGTATGATTGTACATAATGTAATAGAGCCTAGAGGAGAAAGAATTGACGAAGAGCCGATAGCTGGAGTGGCGTCGGAGCGTGGGAAGAACCTTCGAATTCAAAATTAGCTCGGCAATTGTGAGTGAAACAATCTTTAGAGTTGAGAATAGTGTCTCAACTAAATTGATTTAATTTCTATCTTAGAATTTGCATGAAAAATTGACTTAATAATGGTTGGTAAATTAATAAGGGAAGAAGGATTATAAAGGAACTCGGCTTTGTGAATGTTGTTGTGTTCGAATGGTGTTGGCAATGATTGAAAACTTTGGTGATTTTTATGTTTAATTTGAATATAATTGGAACAATGATGATTCGAATTATGCTGATTTTTCTATGATTGGTTGCTGAAGTTGTTTGAGAATTTAGACATGCTCTTGTTATTGAACTATTGGTGAGCAATGTATAATCCGTGATCAAATGTTGGATTTACAATTTATGTGTTTGGACAACTTTGGTTGTAAATAGAATTATATGATATGTAATTGAGATCATATATTGGAATTGTGGATATGCAAATTGAGATGCTTGAAAGTAATATTATATGAACTATTGGAACTGAAATTACACGTGTGATTAATCAAAAGGATTAATGGATATATTCTGGAAATTGGATTGCTAAATTATATGAATTCGATTTAAAATGTAATTGGCAAAGCCTTTGGTGTGTATAGTCAGTCCAGGTAGTACGACATGCCTAGAGTCTAGAGCTCGATAAGATTCGGTACGTTAGTGTACTCGATTGGTATGGTACGTAAGTGTACCTATTCGCTTAGTGTAAATTGGCACTAAGATGAAATGTAATACGATAATATGAAATGGTACTTAGGTACCTATTATATGGTGAATTTGATTCACATCTCTGTAACACGTGACTTGAATACCTAGCTAACTATACGAACCAAGGCATAAGAATTAAATTAATAATTAAGAAATCTTTTATACATTGATAATGAATTGCTTGATTGCTATGAGTTGCTATTGAAATGGTAATGAAGCATGTAACTTATAAATTCGAATTTAATTGTTAATCTGCTACAGTTTGCTGCTGCTTGTATATCTGAAAATATGAATGATTGAGGAGTTTATATGAATCATATTGGTTCGAATTTTGCTTGGATTAAAATGAAATTATTAAATTGGACTGATTTATGTTAAGAGGATATTGTACAATAGCATAATACTTGGGTAAATTCTAATTCTCGATTGGATGTGTATGTTGAACTAGAATTGTTACATTGGGTTGCTTATATTCGATTTGCTGCCTTTGCTTGTCAAATTACTTGTAAATTTTAAGTGTTGGCTATTGATCTATTCGAATGGAATGAAGTAAAATGCTAAATTAAGGATTTGGACTATCGTGTGGTCATTTAAATAAGAATTTGAAATTGGTTAGATTAAGGTTTCCTCACTAAGTACTATAAGTACTTATCACTCGAATTTTTCCTTTCTTCCCAAAACTATAGGAAGTAGCGTGATCGGTCTGCCCTCTGATATCAGCTAGCTTGAAGATTGAGTATGCCTTTCATTGTCTTTGTTGTGCTCATGATGGGTGGTTTAACTGTCAGCATGCTAGTTCAATTCGCTCTAATGGTCATGTTCATGAATTATTATCTTAAGAATGTTTAATCTCTTGAGACTAGTTTCCCTCATTTTGTTATGTAAGTAAAGGGGTATATATGGGGTATAGATTAGCCCTTAGTATATGTTTTGGGGCTTGGTTTCTTTTTTCACTTTTTGTATAGGAAACCAGTAGGTTTAGCCAATATGATAGTTACCCCGGGAAGCCTTTTGTATAAGGGAAACAAATATTATGCTATGGATGATGATGCATATATATATATATATGTGTGTGTGTGTGTGTGTGTGTGTGTGTGTGTGTTAGAATTAAAATGTTGGTCTTAAATTTGGAATCCCCTAGTTGATCATGTTGAAATTGAATTGAGTTATCAAATGAATCCTTCGAAAACAATAATATGAGAATTAGATTTTTTATATTTTTTATATGTATGCTTGTAGGTCGAATAGGGAATAATTTAAATTAAGAATTCAACATGGTTGATAAGTAGATTAAACAAATAAATAATAAGTAGGCCGCCTAGATAGCATTCGATAAGAATATATAAAAAAATATTACACGTCCTTCCGCTGCCTAATTTTAAAGTTAATACAAATCCGTTTAACGCTCCTTGCCCCTAATCCGGGGTGAGGGGTGCTATATAAAGTGGTAATCAGAGCTTTTTAGGTTAATTCCTAAAGTTCAATCGAGTCTGCATGCATTTGTATTGTTTTTAAGTACGCCACCCATGAATTGCACACTGAGATAATTGTATTGAGCTTTTCTAATCTTCTTGTTTAAATTTTATGATAGAAAATGACGGGCCAAAAGAATGGAAGTTCACACGAATCTTCGAGTGAAGGTGAAAGTGTGAGATTGGGTGATAATCCACCAGCCCGAACTGAACCTCCAAGAAAGGAGAAAAGTAAAGAGCATGCTCAGATCACTAAGCGGATCACCAAAGAGCCTGCTCTGATCACTGAGCGGACCACTAAAAAGCATGTTCAGATCGTTGAGCGATCCAATATAGAGCCTATTCAGATCCCTGAGCAATTTAATAGAGAACCTGTTCAGATCGCTGGGCGATCCAATATAGAGCCTATTCAGATCTCCGAGCAATTCAATAAATAGCTTGTTCAGGTCACAGAACGGTTCAATAGAGAGCCTGTTCAGACCATTGGGCGCGAACAACCTCCACCTGAAAATCCTATGGTTCAATCTACTCAAAGGGAATGTCTCCTTAGTATGAAAGAGATGTTCAATTAACTTATGTCAAATCTGAAACAAGAGCAACCTGCTGCTTCTGTTACTGTTGCACCTAGCAGAGCACCTATAGATAAACTCGCTCAACACCGAGCCTACACTTTTGCTGGTACGAATGATGAAAGACCAGAAGATGCAGAGTATTGGCTTGAAAATACCACCAAGGTGGTAACCAAACAATTACAGTGCTCTGATGATCATTAACTGGAGTGTGTTGTGGCTCTGTTGGCAGATGAAGCTATGAATTGATGGGAAACCACTACTCTAACTGTTCCAACCGAACTGGTGACATGGGAATTTTTCATTGAAGAATTCAAAAAGAAGTATATAAGTGAACAATACCTGGCTGAAAGAAGAAAGAGATTCATGCACCTTAAACATGCCAACCGACCTATTGAGCAATATGTTGCAGACTTTTGCAAATATTGCAAATACGGTTCGGAGTACATTAAAACTGAGGCTGATAAATGCAGGATGTTCATTGATGGCCTGAATGATGAACTGAGTCCAATCTTCACTACTTTGGGAATTAATGATTTCCAGAATCTTGTTAATCAGGCCATTGAAACATAAGCTAAGATGAAAGCTGCTGAAAGAAGAAAAGGGGGCAATCGATCTGATAAAAACTAGAAACGAGACGATAAGTCTCAGTGGTAGTCTAAGAAGACTAAATTTCAGAAAGGGGGGTCTTCTAATTTTATTTCTGCTCTGAGGAGTAATTATACTTCGAAACCGTCCACAGTGATCAGATCCTCAGTACCGGCTATATCAGTTAATAGCACGGGAAATTCAGAAAAGATTCCTCCTTGTAAGTTCTGTCAGAAACCACATCGTAGTCAGTGCAGATTTCAGTTGAATCTATGTTATGCTTGTGGTGGCGATGATCACTACATCAAAGACTGTCCTCAAAAGCCTGAATCAAGGGCCAGTTCATAATACTACGGTTCCTAGTCCGACGTCATCTAATCGGAACAGGAATGCCAAGTCATCCCAACCGAGTTATCAGAAGAAAGGCAAGGGTGCTCACTCTAATGCTTCTACTCATCAGGAATCCCGATCTCCTGCTAGAGTTTACCACATTCGTGGTAGGGATGACGAAGAATCTCCTGAAGTGATTGCAGGTACTGTTGAGCTAAACTCACATCCTGTTTATGCCTTAATAGATTCGGGATCCACTCATTCATTCACATGTTTGTCTGTAGTTAAAAAGCTGAAATTAGAACCTGAAATTGTGAAAACAAGCCTAATAGTTTCGAACCCTTTAGGAGGAAATTCAAACATTAACCTAATATGTAGAATTTGTTCATTGCATATTAGCAATTTTCCATTCTCTATTGATCTCTACATATTACCATCCTGTGAGTTCGATTTAATTTTGGGTTTAGACTGGTTAAGTAAACATGAGGCTTGGGTAGATTGTCAAAATAAAAGATTATACCTTCAGGGTTTAGGGAAAGAATCCATACTCCTAATTGATAAAAAGTCCACTTCCATTTTTGCATCAATGGTCTTAGGAGATCAAATTGAATTTGGAATACCTGAGATGCCTATTGTTTCTGAATTTATTGATGTGTTTCTCGAGAAACTACCTGGTCTCCCTCTGACTAGAGAAGTTGAATTTGGGATCGAAATACAACCTGGCTCAAGCCCGGTGTCTATCACTCTGTACCGGATGACACCTCTTGAGTTAAAAGAATTGCAAAAGCAACTTCAAGAGCTTCAGGACAAGGGTTTCATTCGACCTAGCACTTCTCCTTGGGGTGCACCTGTTCTGTTTGTAAAGAAGAAGGATGGAGCAATGCGCCTTTGCATTGACTACCGTCAATTGAACAAGATCACAATTAAGAACCGATATCCACTCCCAAGAATAGAAGATCTGTTCGATCAACTTAGGGATGCTTTGGTGTTCTCAAAGATCGATCTTGGATCTGGATACTATCAAATGAGAGTCAAAGAGGAGGATGTGTCAAAAACATCCTTTAGAACTCGTTATGGTCACTATGAATTTCTAGTGATGCCTTTCGGATTAACAAATGCACCGGCGGCATTCATGGATCTCATGAATAGATTATTCAAGCCCTATCTTGATAAATTTGTAGTCGTCTTCATTGATGACATTCTAGTCTATTCTTGTAATCGAGAAGAACATGCTGATCACCTCCGCATCGTCTTGCAAACTCTCCGGGAACGCTAGTTATTCGCAAAATTTTCCAAGTGCGAGTTCTGGTTAACGGAAGTTTCTTTTCTTGGTCATGTAATTTCAGCAGAAGGAATTAAAGTAGATCCAAAGAAAATATAGTCAATCATGGATTGGCGACCTCCCAGAAATGTCAGTGAAATATAGAGTTTTCTTGGTTTGGATGGTTACTACAGAAGGTTTGTCAAGGGATTTTCCACTATAGCCTTACCTTTGACCAAACTTCTTCGTAAAGACCAATCATATGAATGGTCTGAAAAGCAACAGAAAAGCTTTGACCAACTCAAAGAAGCCTTGACTCATGCCCCGGTCTGGATTCAACCAGAACCTGGTAAAGATTTTACCGTATACAGTGATGCTTCGCATGCGGGTCTTGGATGTGTCTTAATGCAAGGTGACAATGTGATTGCTTATGCTTCTCGCCAATCTCATGAATTGAATTATCCAACGCATGATCTTGAACCAGCTGCTATCGTATTTGCTCTCAAAATATGGAGACACTACTTGTATGATGAGAAATGTTATATATTCACCGATCACAAGAGCTTAAAGTATCTCCTGACATAGAAAGATCTGAATTTGAGATAACGTAGATGGATGGAGTTGTTGAAAGACTATGATATAGTTATTGACTATCATCCAGGAAAAGCCAATGTGGTTGCAGACGCCTTGAGTCGTAAATCGACATTGGGTAAATTTCAAATCCTTGATCCTTAAGAACAAATAAATATGCCTTCAATAATATCTTTATCTAAATTGTTTAATTTATACTTGTATCTCCAACTGCTATCAACGCTCATCTACAAGTGTATCAAAAACAAGGATTTTTATCCGAACTTCAAATTCAATCCAGTCTAATCTCAAGGATTGGAAGTCTTCAGCAAGCTGACCCAGAACTTCAGGATATTATTTCCAAACTTGATACAAAGGTTGAGGAAGGGTTCCGTATTCACAAAAACGGTCTCCTCTACTTTAAAGATAGAATCTGTATTCCAAACGATGAAAATTTGAAAAGAGATCTTCTGAAAGAAGCACACCAGAGTTCTTTCTCGGTCCACCCTGGAATGGTTAAGATGTATAAAGATCTCAAATCATTATATTGATGGTCTGGTATGAAAGCGGCTATCAATGAATTTGTATCCAAATGTCTCAATTGTCAAAGAGTCAAAGTTGAACATCGAGTTCCCACCGGATTACTCCAACCACTCGAACTGCCATAGTGGAAATGGGAACGAATTACCATGGACTTCGTGACTGGTCTTCCTTGTTCTCCCCGAAAATATGATGTTATTTGGGTGATTGTTGACCGGTTCACCAAATCGGCACATTTTATTCCAATTCGTATCAATTACAGTTTAGAGACTTTAGCCAATCTGTATATACAGGAAATAATTCGGCTACATGGAATTCCTATCTTCATTGTCTCTGATCGTGATCCAAGATTTACTTCTCGATTTTGGAAAACTCTGCAACGAGCTATGGGGACTAAATTGAATCTAAGCACTACTTTCCATCCGTAAAGTGATGGTCAGTCTGAACGAGTAATTCAGATCCTCGAGGATATGCTTAGAGCTTGCATTATTGATTTTGGAAAGAATTGGAAAAAATCTCTACCTTTAGTAGAATTTGCCTACAACAACATCCATCAGTCATCTATTTAGATGGCTCCTTTTGAAGCATTGTATGGCAGAAAATACAGAACTCCCCTTTGCTGGTCTGAACTTGGTGAGAATAAATTACTAGGACCTCAACTACTCAGAGAAACATAAGAGAAAGCCCAAATTATTTAATCTCGGTTAAAGCAGGCTTTCGATAGACAAAAAGCCTATGCTGATCTGAAGTGAAGAGATATCCAGTATAGTGTGGGAGACAAAGTTTTTCTTAAAGTCTCCCCATGGAAGAAAGCATTTCGGTTCGGAAGGAGGGGAAAACTCAATCCTCGCTTTATTGGACCTTTTGAAATTACTGAAAGAATTGGCCCAGTAGCTTATCGACTTACACTTCCCAACGAGTTTGATAAAATCCACAATGTTTTCCATGTATCTATGCTCAGAAAATATAGGTCTGATCCATCTCACATTCTAGAACCCGAAGAGGTAGAACTGAATCCTGACTTGTCCTATGAAGAAGAACCAGTTCAGATCCTGGACAAGGAAATCAAAATGCTTAGAAACAAAAATGTTTCACTGGTCAAAGTGTTGTGGAGAAATCATAAGATGGAAGAGGCAACATGGGAACCAGAAGAAACAATGCGAAAACAATATCCCTACTTGTTCAGTTCAGGTAAGAATTCGAGGACGAATTCTTTCTTTTAGGGGGAGAGAAATGTAACATCCCAAAAATTAGCCTAGAAGTTTTTATTAATTAATTTAATAAACAATAGTTTAATTAGATTAGAAACATTCGATAATTAAATTAGAGTAGCCACATTAGGGAGTCAATTAAATTTTAAGGAAAATTAAAGAAGTGACTAAACTGAACAATGAAAGAAATGGAGAGGATTGCATGCAACATTAAGGAATTGCCGAAATTGCCCACATTATTAAGATTAATTAATGCTTTAGGTGAGGGTGAATTAGACAAATTAACATGATAGTTAGGTGACTATCACGTCACCATTATGACATCTTGGTCGGCTCCTTAGTGGGAAAGGAAAACCAAAATTTGGAGAGTGAAGAACCAACCGGCCATTGTTGTGAAGAAGAGGAAGAAAGAGCTTTTCATGGCAAGCTTATTGGCCTAGGATCACAAATTAAAAATCAAAAGTAAGTAGAACTCTTCATCCTCTATTCGAGCATGTAAGAATTTTTAGGAAAGGAATTGTTTTTGTACAATTGATAATTCATGGAAAAATTATTACTTAATCATGCAATGTTGCTGGAAAATGTAAGACATGAGTAATGAGTTTGGATGAGGAAAACTTAGAAGATGATGAGAGTAATGAAACCTCTAAAACACTAAGTTCAAAGCTGGCCAGAATTGTATTAGCTTAAACACTCAACTTTGAAAATTTATAGAAAATAGAATATTATAAATTTGAATCTGAAATTTTAACACCATGTACCTTAACATGTCTGTTTTAATAGGAAATTTACAAAATCAAGTTTAGAGCTCTATAGAAAAATCTGAAGAGAATTTGAGAATGGTACTCGAATCTGTCCAGCAGTGTCTTAAAATGGACGGTGAACTTTGAAAATTCCTAAGAATTGATATACTTAACAATTCGGCCTGAAATTTTAATAGGTAGCAATTGGGGATGTTAGTTGAGTTTAGAAACAAACGAGTCTTAAATCCGAGTTATATAGTGAAAATGGGAACTAAACTAAGATAGATGGTCAAAACTGTTTTAGATAGGAAATGTTGAATTTTGAATGACATTCTAACTAAATTGATAAAATGGATAAGGAAAAATTTAGTAAATTGAATGAGAGACTTGTTATTGCTAAATTGACATAAGTATTTAAGAAAATCAAAGTGATGGATTAAGAATTTTAAGAGAATCAGTAGACTAATTTGACACTATCCGAAGTTGAAATTAGTTTAGGGACTAGGTTAAATTGTGAAAACTTTGATAGCTAAATTGAATCAATAGATTCTGAAAATTTGTTTGTATGATTGTACATAATATAATAGAGCCTAGAGGAGAAAGAATTGACGAAGAGCCGATAGCTGGAGTGGTGTCGGAGCGTGGGAAGAACCTCCGGATTCAGAATTAGCTCGACGATTGTGAGTGAAACAATCTTTGGAATTGAGAATAGTGTCTCAACTAAATTGATTTAATTTCTATCTTAGAATTTGCATGAAAAATGGACTTAATAATGATTGGTAAATTAATAAGGGAAGAAGTATTATAAAGGAACTTGGCTTTGTGAATGTTGTTGTGTTCGAATGGTGTTGGCAATGATTGAAAACTTTGGTGATTTTCATGTTTAATTTGAATATAATTGGAACCATGATGATTCGAATTATGCTGATTTTTCTATGATTGGTTGCTGAAGTTGTTTGAGAATTTAGATATGCTCTTGTTATTGAACTACTGGTGAGCAATGTATAATCCGTGATCAAATGTTAGATTTACAATTTATGTGTTTGGATAACTTTGGTTGTAAATAGAATTATATGATATGTAATTGAGATCATATATTGGAATTGTGGATATGCAAATTGAGATGCTTGAAAGTAATATTATATGAACTATTGGAACTGAAATTACACGTGTGATTAATCAAAAGGATTAATGGATATATTCTGGAAATTGGATTGCTAAATTATATGAATTCGATTTAAAATGTAATTGGCAAAGCCCTTGGTGTGTATAGTCAGTCCAGGTAGTACGGCATGCCTAGAGTCTAGAGCTCGATAAGATTCGGTACGTTAGTATACTCGATTGGTATGGTACGTAAGTGTACCTATTCGCTTAGTGTAAATTAGCACTAAGATGACATGTAATACGATAATATGACATGGTACTTGGGTACCTATTATATGGTGAATTTGATTCACATCTCTGTAACACGTGACTCGAATACCTAGCTAACTATACGAACCAAGGCATAAGAATTAAATTAATAATTAAGAAATCTTTTATACATTGATAATGAATTGCTTGATTGCTATGAGTTGCTATTGAAATGGTAATGAAGCATGTAACTTATAAATTCGAATTTAATTGTTAATCTGCTACAGTTTGTTGTTGCTTGTATATCTGAAAATACGAATGACTGAGGAGTTTATATGAATCATATTGGTTCGAATTTTGCTTGGATTAAAATGAAATTATTAAATTAGACTGATTTATGTTAAGATGATATTGTACAATAGCATAATACTTCGGTAAATTCTAATTGCTCGAATGGATGTGTATGTTGAACTAGAATTGTTACATTGGGTTGCTTATATTCGATTTGCTGCCTTTGTTTGTCAAATTACTTGTATATTTTAAGTGTTGGCTATTGATCTATTCGAATGGAATGGAGTAAAATGCTAAATTAAGGATTCGGACTATCGTGTGGTCATTTAAATAAGAATTTGAAATTGGTTAGATTAAGGTTTCCTCACTAAGTACTATAAGTACTTATCACTCAAAATTTTCCTTTCTTCCCAAAACTACAGGAAGTAGCGTGATCGGTCTACCCTCTGATATCAGCTAGCTTGAAGATTGAGTATGCCTTTTCATTGTCTTTGTTGTGCTCATGATGGGTGGTTTAACTGTCAGCATGCTAGTTCAATTCGCTCTAATGATCATGTTCATGAACTATTATCTTAAGAATGTTTAATCTCTTGAGACTAGTTTCGCTCATTTTGTTATGTAAATAAAGGGGTATATATGGGGTATAGATTAGCCCTTAGTATATGTTTTGGGGCTTGGTTTCTTTTTTCACTTTTTGTATAGGAAACCAATAGGTTTAGCCAATATGATAGGTACCCCGGGAAGCCTTTTGTATAAGGGAAACAAATACTATGCTATGGATGATGATGCATATATATATATATATATATATATATTAAAATGTTGGTCTTAAATTTGGAATCCCCTAGTTGATCATGTTGAAATTGAATTGAGTTATCAAATGAATACTTCGAAAACAATAATATGAGAATTAGATTTTGCATATGTATGCTTGTAGGTCGAATATGGGATAATTTAAATTAAGAATTCAACATGGTTTATGAGTAGATTAAACAAATCAATAATAAGTAGGCCACCTAGATAGCATTCGAATAAGAATATATAAAAAATATTACACGTCCTTTCGCTGCCTAATTGTAAAGTTAATACGAATCCGTTTAACGCTCCTTGACCCTAATCTGGAGTGAGGGGTGTTATAATTTCTATGATGAAACTCTTCCCCAAGAGATAGGACTGAATGCCAACAACTTCGGAGTGATCCTCATTATCAACAAGCTGAGCATTCGAGTAGAAGATGAGAACCATGTGCTTGTAGACGACATTCGGTATGTTCAAGAGAGCCATGAAGTTCCATTCTCGTAAACGCTCTAGATAACGGAAGGCGAAACGCTCCGAATCAAGGAACGGAACATCAACCACACGTTCGCGACGAATGACAATCTCCTTGACATAAGTGAAATGTTCCCTCATCTCTGGAGTCCGAAGACTTTTGAGAAACATCTGGGTGAGATTAGGACGGATATCGACATCACTCGATTGACCCATCTTACATTTCTTGTTAACATTTTTCATTGAAAAAATCCTAAAAACATAAAGCAAGCAATTTTGAAATTAAAGTGTATGCATGAATATCCTCAATTCAATCCAATAACAAATCTCATATAGGTTTAAAAAGATTTTAGAAAAATATTTAAGAGAAAAAACAATTTTTGAAAACTAAAAAAAATAGATAAAAATAATATATTCGAACCAAAAATTTTAAGTTTTTGAAAAAAATTTACAATTTTTGAAAAACCCAAGTTGAAAAACATATAATCTATACAAAATTGAGATTTTCTAACCTAAAAATCGAATTAAATCAAAGGAAAAAGAAAAAAAGTAGAAAATATACCTTAGATGATGATTTTGGATGAATGAAGGGAAAATCTTGCACAAGATTGATGAGGCTTGCTTAGACTTGTGTTTGTGTGTAAAAGCTCTCAAGATTTGATGAAAAACAATGAGTTTGGAGGGTTTTTATAGGGAAAATCGATTTAGGGTTTTTAGGGTTTTGAAAGAGTTTTAATTAAAGTGAATTTTAACATTAAAAGCCCTCTTTAAAGTTGTCCGCATACCCGTTTCGGAATAGGCTCGATCTTTCTGGAACGCGGGTATCAAAACGTTGACTGATGTTTCAAGTCCAGTTGACCATTCTAATACGGCTTTGACCGTATCGAATCCTTGTTGACCCATTTCGAAACTCGTTTCGATACACCCCTTAGTAGTGGCAAAATCGTTTCGAAACCCTTTTAAGGCGTTTCGAAACACCCTTCTCACAGATTGATCTTTAAAGGCATCCGTATCGAAACAGTTGTACCTGTTTCGATACACCTAGGCCTGGAAGTGCAGATGAGGCTCCAATATTGTAGAAAAATAAGTTCCATGAAGCCCTACATGCATAAATGTCATGAATGAGCAGGAATGACATGTACAAACATAAACATACTCCCCCTAACTATAAGAATGGATGAAACTAGGAGTAAAAACACATAAACATGGCATTTTCAAGAAATCAAGCAATTTAAGCACAAAAAGGGTCCTAAAAGGTCAAGAAAGGCTAGTTAGACCTAACTCTCTCCTAAGGGACCAAAAACGCTCTTAATCTAAAGGCTTTGTAAAGATGTCCGCTAGTTGGTTTAAGGTGTCAACGTACTCTATAACAACATCTTCCTTAAGGACATGATCTCTAATGAAATGATGACTTATCTCTATATGTTTGGTTCTAGAGTGTTGGATGGGATTTTTTGTTAAGCATATGGCACTAGTGTTATCACACTTAAGGGGTATGGTTTCAACTTTAATACCATAATCTAAGAGTTATTGCTTTATCCAAAGGACTTGAGCACAACAACTCCCTAAGGATATGTACTCGGCTTCGGTGGTAGAAAGAGCTACACTATTTTGTTTCTTAGAGAACAAAGATATGATCATACTACCTAAGAATTGACAAGTTCCCGAAGTACTCTTCTTATCGATTTTACACCCCCCATAATCTGCATCCGAATAAGAATAAAGGTTGAAGGTTGAGTCTCTAGGGTACCAAAGGCCTAAACAAGGAGTATCTTTAAGGTACCTAAAGATTCTCTTAACGGCTATAAGGTGAGACTCTCTAGGACTAGCTTGAAACCTAGCACACAAGCAAACACTAAACAAAATATCCGGTCTACTTACGGTAAGGTAAAGCAAAGATCCAATCGTAGAGCGATAAAGCTTAGAGTCAACACACTTACCTCCTTCATCTTTGTCAAGCTTTGTAGATGAGCTCATTGGTGTGGCTTGAGGCTTTGCATTCTCCAAGCCAAACTTCTTGAGCATATCCTTGATGTACTTTGCTTGATTGATGAAGGTGTCATCCTTCCTTTGCTTGATTTGGAGTCCCAAAAAGAATGAGAGCTCCCCCATCATGCTCATCTCAAATTCACCTTGCATCAACTTAGCAAACTCTTTGCAATGACACTCATTAGTAGATCCAAAAATAATATCATCAACATATATTTGCACTACTAAGATGTCATTTTTATACCTTTTTATTAAAAGTGTAGTGTCCACCTTACCTTTTTCAATCAAAAGTTTGAAAGTCTTTCATACCAAGCTCTAGGAGCTTGTTTTAAACCATAAAGTGCTTTAGTAAGTTTGAAAACATGATTTGGAAAATTTGAGTCTTCAAAACCCGGTGGTTGTTCCACATACACTTCTTCATTTATAAAACCATTTAAAAATGCGCTTTTAACATACATTTGAAAAAGCTTGAAATCATGATAACATGCATATGCAAGCAACATCCTAATGGCCTCCATTCTAGCTACGGGTGCATAGGTTTCATCAAAATCTACTCCCTCTTCTTGAGTGTAACCTTGTGCAACTAATCTAGCTTTATTTCTCACAATGTTACCACTCTCATCTAGTTTATTCCTAAAGACCCATTTAGTTCCTATAGTAGATTGATTACTAGGCTTATCAACTAATGTCCAAGCATTACTTCTCTAAAGTTGATTTAATTACTCTTGCATGGACAAAATCCAAAAATCATCTTTTAATGCTTCTTTGATGTTTTTAGGCTCTATGCATGAGATAAATGCAACATGGTTCATAAGTTTAAGAGAAGATCTAGTATTTACCCCCTTGGATGGATCACCCAAGATTTCACCACCTTTGACATAGTTGAACTCCCTTGGGTAGCTCACTTCCTTTTCCTCAAGAGCCAAGTCCTTTAAGGCTTCAAGAGGTGGATCTTGTGTATCCTCTTCTTTTGTTGGAATCTCATCCTCCTTTGAAGTTTGTCCTCCATCAAAGGCATCAATGATTCCTACATCATCATCATCACAAGAATCCTTCCTTGGAAGGAGGTTATCATCAAATACAACATGAATAGACTCTTCTACTACTAAAGTTCTCTTGTTAAATACACGATAGGCTTTAGAGTTTAAGGAATATCCTAAGAAAATAGCTTCATCACTTTTTGCATCAAATTTACCTAAGTTGTCTTTTCCATTATTTAAAACAAAACACTTGCAACCAAATGGATAAAAATAGCTAATGTTAGGCTTTTTAGATTTTAAAATCTCATATGGTGTTTTCTTTAAAAGTGGTCTAATCATTACTCGGTTTACAATGTAGCAAGCGGTGTTTGTGGCTTCCGCCCAAAAATATTTAGGTAAATTGTTTTCACAAAGCATGATTCTAGCCATTTCTTGTAAAGTTCTATTTTTCCTCTCAACTACCCCATTTTGTTGAGGAATTCGAGGAGCCAAAAAATTGTGGCTAATACCATTTTCAATTAAAAACTCTTCAAACCCTAGATTTTGAAATTCGGTTCCATGATCACTTCTAATATGAGAAATTCTAAGTTTTAAGATCATTTTGGGTTAATTTTGAAAATGTGATGAATTTTTCTAAAGCCTCATCTTTAGTACTTAAAAATAGAACCCAAGTAAATCTAGAATAGTCATCAATGAGTACAAATGCATAAGATTTACCACCCAAGCTCATAGTCCTAATAGGCTCAAATAAATCCATGTGAATAAGTTGTAAACACCTACTTGTAGAAACATCATTAATGGATTTAAAGGATGACTTATGTTGTTTACCCTTAGAGCATGCATCACAATTTTTGTCATTTGAGAACTTGATTTTGGGTAAACCTCTAACTAGATCTAGGGAAACTAATTTTTCTAAAACACTAATGCTAGTATGTCCTAGTTTCCTATGCCATAGCCATGCATCATTTTCATTTTGAGCTACTAATCATGCATGGGATGTATGTATGTCATCTAAATGCACCATGTAAATATTACCTATGCGATGACCTATGAGCATAATATTATTTGATTTAATGTCAACAATTTTGCACCCATTTTTATCAAATAAGACATTAAACCCTTTATCACATAATTGGCTTATGCTCAACAAATTATGTTTAAGACCATCGACATATAAAACATTTTCATTAAGAATAGTAGAGTGATTACCTATGGAGCCAATACCTTTAATGTGGCCTTTGGAGTTGTCACCAAATGTCATTACTCCTCCACTTTTTGGCTTTAAGTCCATGAATCTACTCTTGTCTCTAGTCATATGCCTCGAGCACCCACTATCAAGGTACCATGAATTTTGACTTTGTGCTTTGGCCTTGTAGCAATGCTCCCCCTACAAACAAAGATATTAAACTTTGGTTTTTGGTACCCAAATCATTTTGGGTCCACGAGTGTTAGCTCCCCAAAGCTTTGTTTTCTTAGGAATCCAAGGTGACATAGCAACAATATTATTAGACTTGACAAGTTCCTTAGGAACCCATACACTCCTAATCTTTTTAGTTCTATTATGTCTAGGGAAGCCACTTTGTTTGTAGTTATAAGTCTTTCTCCTAGGTTGGTTTGTTTTAGATGATTCACCTTTTTCATGCTTCACATTACCAACATTTTTGAAAGACTCTTTGAGCTTGTTAAGCTCATCTAACACCTTTTGGTGTTCACTATTGCATTGAGAAAGAAGATTATTTAGGTCTACATTTTCATCTAAGAAGAATTTAAGTTCATCTTTCAAACCTAAAATCTTTTTCTCAAATTTTAAGTTAGCTTGAGAAATTGAGTCATTTTTATCATTTAATTCTGAAATAATCTTCTTATTTCTAATGACCGACTCTTTGTACTTCTCAACTAACTCATCATAAACCTCCTGCAACTCATCATACACGTCATGCAATTCATCACATGTAAAGTCAAAAGATGATGAGTTAGAGGTTACCATGGAGGAATCCTCCTCAAGTGTCATGAGGCAAAGGTTGGCCACTTCTTGTTCGTCATCCTCGGATGACTCCTCGTCACTCCAAGTAGCAAGCTTGGCTTTGAGCTTTTTCTTCTTCTCAAAGCCCTTCTTCTTGAGTTGAGGGCACTCCGAAAGAATGTGATCGGGCTTTTTGCACTCGTAGCAAATGATTTGATCCCTCTCTTCTTCTTTGTTTTTGCCCTTGAAGTCCATTTTTCTTTGAATCTTCCTTCCTCGGTTGGACCTCATGAATCGTGAGAACCTTTTGGCTATCATAGCCAATTCTTCTAGGTCATCCTCCTCACTAGAAGTGCTGTCCTCATGTAATGAAGCTTTGAGAGCCACTCCTATCTTCTTCTTCTTTTCTACTTCTAGCTTCTCCACTCTTTTCTCTTCCTTTTTCTTTTCATCTTCCCTTTTTTGCTTCATTATCTCATGAGTGAGGAGAGAACCCACTAGCTCATCAAGTTTGAGTGTCTTCAAGTTTTTGGCCTCAATGATGGCGGTTCTCTTCCCATCCCAAGATTCGGGAAGTGAGTAGAGTAGCTTCCGGACTAGTTTGTCTTCCGGGATTGTCTCTCCAAAACCTTTAAGCTCGTTGACGATTGTTGAGAAGCGATCGAACATCTTGGACACGGTTTCGTCGGGCTCCATTTTGAAATTCTCATAGCTAAGATTGAGAATTCCAATCTTGGTCTCCTTCACATCACTAGTTCCTTCATAGGTGGTCTCTAGTGTATCCCACACTTCCTTGGCACTTTCAATGGAGGAGACTTTGGAGTAGATGTCGGGACCGAAAGAGCAAAATACCATGTGAAGAGCTTTATCATGATTTGGATCTTCTTTCTCTCATCTTCACTCATCTCAATCTTCTTATTTAGAACCAATTTTCCTTCATCACCCCTCTTCAATGGAATATAGAGACCATCTTCAATGACATCCCAAACAAGGTAATCGTTGGATTTGATGAAGAGGCGCATCCGGTTCTTCCAAAATGGATAGTTATCACCGTTGAAGAATGGCGGTTTTATGGTTGATTGAGACTCGTACATGCTTGATCCAGAGGTAGATGCCATGGCTTGATTTTTGGATGATCACACTCTTCCTAGGAACTCCTCTTGTGGTTGTTAATCCTTCAAAGAGGTAGGCTCTGATACCAATTTTTGAGTGGATCAAATTATCGATATAAACCAAGAGGGGGTGAATTGGATTTTTAGACTTTTTGGTAGTGGAATTGACAAATAAAAAGATAGACAAGAGGTTTTAGAGTGGTTCAAGTTCCAATCGAACTCTACATCCACTATCGTAGCTTCACTAAGGATTTTCCAACAATTCCACTAATTGCTCTTCCCCTTTTCTAGGCTAAGGAGGTAACCGTTACAATACCGGTCAAATTTTCTACCCAAAATTTGACTCAATCCTCACACAAGAATTATAAAGAAGATGATGGCTAAACAAGTATCTCTCAATACAAAAATGTAGCCCAATTACAAGCACTCAACCCAATTGAAAGGATAAGAATGGAAATTACAATTTCACAATTGGGGTTTACAAGAAATAATGGGATTTAGGCTCAATTGCTTGGATTTGATGTTTAGATGTTTCTTTTGAGAACAATAGTTGTTGCTGAAGCTTTTAGAGGTCCCTTTTATACCTTCTCATTGAATTCTAGCCGTTTGTGTTGTTGCATTCATCAATAGAGCCGTTGGGATGTTATCTTCCCTCCATAAATGTAGTCTGCAACCACCCGTTTCGAAACGCCCAATCCTGTTTCAAAACAGACCAAAAAAGAAAGAGTCGTTGGGTGTATTAAATAGATCGTACTGAAACGGGCACGATCGTTTCGATATGATTAAGAGCCGTTTCGAAATCCGTTTCGAAACACTTAGCTACTGTCAAAGCCCGTATCGAAACGAATTGAAAGCGTTTCAATACGTCTTGACGACCAGTATAAAAACAGTTAAAAACTTCAACGGTCATATTTTTAAAACAAAGTTTGAATGCCGTTTCGAAACGTCTTAACGGCGAGTATCGAAACGGGTCAAACTGTTCCGATGTTCTTCACCCGTTTCGAAACTCGTTCCGAAACAAAGGTTCACAGTTTCAAAATCGTTTCGAAACCCGTTTCGAAACAAAGGTTCACAGTTTCAAAAGTGTTCCGGAACGCCCAATGGTCGTTCCGGAACGGTGACTCGAAAATCATTGTTTTGGCTTCAAAAACACTTAGAAAAGTTTTGACAACTTGAGTTTTTAACTTAACCATTTTCCTTTAAATATATAGAGAGGTTTGAGGACTTAAAAATTTGTTTTATCTTTTTTCAAATTAATCCTTAAATTCTTTAGTTATATCAAAATTAATTTATCAGTTTCACAAAATTCATTGGAAGTGAAGTGCATATACAAAAGTTTTTTTCTCAAAGTATTTATTAGAACGAGTCTAGTAATTAATCTTCCGCGTTCAGTTTGTTCATATTCAAAAGCTTGTTGTAAAGGTGATATTACACCAAATATTAATTAAATTTAGTTGAAAATGCTCTTCGAGCTCTTAGAATATTTGAAGAATATACTCATTCCTTTAACTTAAAAGAGTGGTCTAGTGGCATAGAATAATTTATCATTATTAGATAGTCTAAGTTCAAACAATACTGTCTACAGAGAAAATGAAAAGGTTGTGTAGCATAAGACTTAAAAAAATTAGTTATTAATGTAACATGTTTTAATTCATAAATTAAATATGAAATAATATAATTCACATTGTTAAAAATAATTAAAATATGGTGATGATTTTGATTATTGAAATTTCACAACAATAAAAAAGTTTAAATTATGGTTGAAATCTAATGAAAATAGTAATGAAATTTAATATATATTTTTTGAGTTTTTAGCTATTGATCGAATAAAAACACCCAAACATACTAGTGCATTAAATTTATCGATGTAATTTTTTGTTTTATATGACTGAAATACCAGTAAAAGTGTAATTCAAAGTTAGATTTTTTTTAACCGGAGGGAGAATGGTTGTTTTAGATCAAATTTAAAATTTAATGTAAATTATGAACTCGTGGAGTGATTTTAGTGGTAAATAATAATGTACTCCATCTAGGCGATCTGAATTCAAGTACCATGTGTGCACGATGTGTGTGCATTATTAAAGGGCTAAAAATTAAACAGATACTACTTTGTAATCATACCAACATATTCAAAAAAAAATTTCAATTATAACTTTATTTCATAAAAATCTTTTTTCCCCCACGAGTTTAATTGACTTCAAAATTAAATTGTTTATATCACAATGAAAGTGTAATTTAACACGTATATGAAATATAATTAAAAAAAATTTGTTTTTTGATGTAGTGGGGAGTAGGAATTCATTAATTTTGATCTCCAACAATAAATTCAATGGTTTATTATTTTATTTTTCCGGATTAA
This sequence comes from Hibiscus trionum, assembly GCA_030270665.1. Lineage (NCBI taxonomy): Eukaryota > Viridiplantae > Streptophyta > Magnoliopsida > Malvales > Malvaceae > Hibiscus > Hibiscus trionum. Next base: position 22,950,552 of record BSYR01000008.1, on the reverse strand, counting down.
GAGTAAATTTGCTACCATATTGCACTGGATATTGAAGTAGACATTCTATTTTTTATTTATTGAATTTTATCAGTTAATTTCAATTTTGTGTGTATGATTTAAAGAAAAAATTTAGGGAAATATATTGTTTTAAAAATTTCACGTTAATAATTAACTACAATAAATTAATTTATAAAGAATGGAAAAACATTTCAGCTTTAATTTAATAAATAAAAATTGATATTAATATTTTATTTTTTATAAACTACTTTAACATTAATTGCTAAAATAATATTTTAATATATATTAGTATAAAATTAAGGTCTTGGAAAATTTGAATATAAAAAAGTTGTTTGAAAATTAAGCATTCTTTTTTAAAATCACTAGGTAAGAAAATAAAGCCCATGTAGATAGTTAACTGGCAAACCCACTTGAAGTTTATCATTTTTATGTTAAAAAGATCAAATTTGAGCCCATTTCTTAAGCTCTCTCCATTAACTAGCCCAATAGTATTTAACTGATCCCAGAATATTCCTGGGTTCTGATTGTTTATTATTTATTTTTACAACCACGGATATCCGGCTCGTTGACCGAATACGTCGGATAGAGTACTGCAAAAGCTCATTAGGAACATTGTTAATCTCTCCTAACATTTGATCCTAGCTCTTGTCGATCTTGAAAATGGGTTGAAGGCAAACGTAAATAAAAACAAATTCGATAGTTGCTGTTTTTCTACTCTGTTAATGAAAATGGTGGTTTTGTTTTGCTGACTTGATTCTGAAAGTTGTAGGTTACATGGTGTGTTCCTCTACAAGTCTCTAAGTTTTGACCGGATCGACTCGGCACTCGATTTCTTGAGAGGGGTAGACTAGATCATTCATGTCTGAATTTCGATGCAACACAAATAACTGAATCACGAACTATTTATGTGTCAAAACCTGGAACACGAACACGAACACGAAACGACTAACTCGCGATTATTTGACAAGGAAGAGAATGAAAAGTTTCCCCTCCATTGTTTTATGTTACATGCCAAAGAGGAATGGAATCTAAAATCAAGTAGATGATACTTCTCAGTTATCTGCATTGCAATTTGCAACTCCACCTAGTAATCATGCATGGACAGACAGATTTTTGCAACTGAAAATTCTACTATGCAATTATCTTAAAATCAAAATAAGGGGAAAACAATTGGAATTAGCAAAAGGGATTCTGTTTTCTCGGAAACAACTGGAATCTAAAATTGAAGTAGCTTATCATTCCTTTTTATTTTTATCATTCCTTGCGAAGATCTATTCCAGCCTTCTTAGCAACAGCATCCAGTCCATTCTTCTCTATAGTCTTCAACGCCTTGGTTGACAAGCGCAGCTTCACATAGCGTTTACCGGCTTCCCACCAAACCTTCTTGTATTGGAGGTTCACAAACTGCAATTTCTTTGTCTTGTGGTTCGAGAAAGAAACGTGGTTGGCTTTGTTGGCCTTCTTTCCGGTGAAAGGGCATATTCTGCCTGTAAATCATGGATCCAACATATGAATCACTCTCTAACTAGTACGATTAAATGTGTTTCAAGGCAACATACTTATGACTAGTTTTACCCAGGCCTTCTCATGTCCACAAAGGTGCTTTAGACAAAAATAACTCATCAACTTCACTCTCATAAATTCTAATTTTATCAAACTCAAAATGCAAGCAATTCAAAGATTCCAGCTTGGGGTTTTACATTTCTCCAAGATGCAACTTAAACTAATCAACTTCACATTCAAGTAAACAAACCCAGATATATCATTAGAAAATTTCACAAAAACTCCACACACTCACATAAAAAAATAAAAACTTTAGCATTTCAATACCACAATGGGATATCACATAATTGGAACAGAAACATAGAGAAAGGAGCAAAATTGAAACCAACCCAGAAATTTAATTATAGAATCTGAAAGGAAAATAAAAGAGAGAGAGAGAGAGAGAGGAAGAATCTACGAGCAACAGGCTGAAGAGCTGGAGAGAAAGGCGAGGACACGGGCTTTACAGGAGGCAGGATAGGGAGGTTGTAGGAGATTTTGATGCCGCTGAGTTGAGAAGAAAGAGAACCCAGAAGTTGTGGAGATGGCTTTGCCTTTAGAGGCTCCGGTTTGGTAAACCTAAGAAGTGAAGCAGTTCCCAAAGTGGCCAAGGTTGCCATTGTTGCTTTCTCTGGGTGTTTTTTTTTTCAGTTTATCTGCGCGTTTGCTTTGTGAAGGACAAAAGGAGGAAGACTTGTGGATAGAAGAATTGGATGGGGATGGGGATGGGATAATAATATTTTGGGTTTAGGGTCGAATTCGGCCTTTAGATAAAATAATACCGAAAGTGCCACAAGTACGTTCATTTTAGGTTAAATTTTAAATTTTAACGCTTAAATAAACCTACTTGTAAAAAAAATTATTATCTGCACATCAGATATTAATCTGTAAATTTATATTCGTATATTATTTTTTGTTATTTTATAAAAATTTATTCCATTTTAAAAAATCCGTAAACAAGACTAAATGAGTAACATGTGAATTTCAATGGGTAGTAGAAAAATAGAAACAATAAATAAATATAAAAAAGGGATATGTTGTATTTAAACATTGGTTGTGATAGTATATCAAATATTAATAATTTTTGAGTAATTATTCTATGTATAAGTGCGTGTGAAAATTTTGTTTTCACAAGTGTTTTGGTTTTAGGATTTAGGTAATCTGTTTAGGGTTTAAAGTTTATGGTTATAAGTTTAGTAGTTTTGAATTCAGGGGCCGTTGATAGACTTTTGGGCTTAATGTTAAAATTTAGGGTTTATAGGTTAAAACCTAAATCTCTAATCATATTACCCTAAAAACTAAACCCCAAAGTCTAACCATAAACTCTAATTTCTAAACACTTGCACTAAAACTTCTAAACTCTAAACCCTAAATTGAAACACTAAACCCTATAATTAAGGCACTTGTGAAAATAAATAAAAAAATCGCTGCATATGTATTTGTTGAGAAATATTTTGATATAACAATTATGTGAAAAATATTTTGGACTTGTTTAAAGATTTCAAAAATAATTCAAAAGTCCTTAAAACTTGAAAAATATGTTTAAAATATGGGTAAACTTCAACGGAGGTCTCTTATGTTTAGTGCGTGTTCTATTTTGGTCACCCAATTTTAAAAAAGGTTATTTTGGTCACTTACATTTTCGACCGTTACTGTTTTGGTCACCCGACCGTTAGACTCCGTTAACACCTGTTAATACGATGACGTGGCACGTTAATAAAAAAGTAAATTTCTAATTTAACCTCTAAACTTTTAAAACTTTATTTAACACCATCTTCCCCAAAGCTTCACCCTAAAATCTTGACCCCAAATATAAAGAAAAGGTGAAAATCAATTACTAATTATTTAGTAGGATTAGTGTTCCTATAACGAACCTCTTCGGATGAGTTGAAGTTATAAAAATAAAATAAAAGAAGAGGTGGAAAATGAGTGAGAGAAAATAGAATTACATTTACATACATGCTAACGACATGGCAGACTGTGCCATTGCCATCGGAGAAGGAGCAATTACAGGTGACGGAGTTTTCAAATCCTTTCACCGGATTGGCCGTAACCCACCCTTCTTCTCCACTGCATGGATCTACGGTGAAGCCCAGTCTGTCTTCCCCAATGTCTTTCCTATGTCTCTCAAATATTGCACTAAAAAAAACATCACCAAATGGTCCAAATCTATTAAATCAAGACATTACAGAAAACAACAACAAAAACAGAAAAAAAAACCCAACAAAACAACACCTTCATAATCCGGAAGTGTTACTCCAAACATCACCAAATGGTCCAAATCCATTAAATGAAGTTTACTTTATTTATATTTCGGGTCAAAATTTTAGGGTGAAGTTTTAGGGGAGATGGTGTTAAATAAAGTTTTAAAAGTTTAGGGGTTAAATTAGAAATTTATTTTTTTATTAACGTGCCTCGTCATCGTATTAACAGGTGCTAATGGAGTCTAACGCTCGGGTGACCAAAACAGTAACGGTCGAAAACGTAAGTGGGCAAAATAACCTTTTTTCAAATTGGGTGACAAAAATAGAACACGCACTGAACATAAGGGGCCACCGGTGAAGTTTACCCTTAAAATATTTTGACTTTGCACCTATATCGAATATACATTTTAAAGTTAAAAATTAGCCAAAATTGGGTTTTTAAGTCAAAGTTTCGAAACCATCCCTATAAGGTTTCGAAACCTTTCTGGGCAGAATGCCACTGTTTTTGAAACTTTGGCCTTGTAACGGCTAGTTTTTACAAATTCCTCCTTAAGGTTTCGAAACCTCTGGTAAAGGTTTCGAAACCTCTGTGCAGGTGAGAATTTAAAGCTCGACTTTATGACTTCCCAACGACTCCAAAACATCTCCAACGGCCATAAACGGCTAGAATATCATTCCACACTATAAAAGCAACTTTGGGACACTTGAAGATGGTTAGAGACAATATCCAAGCTTCATGATCAAGAGAAATAGCATTTAAGTCTTTATTCTTCATTTCTCTTGTATATATTGTATAGAGAGTGTTTTTTATTGTTTTATTCTTTACACTCTTGTGAGCTTAATTCTTGTAAACACCCACCTTGTGAGGTTTTCATTGTTTACACAAACTACCTTGTAAAAGGGAGATGTTCTAGTTTAGCCTAAGAAAAAAACTAGAGTGGTTCTATCTTAGCCATTAAAAAGATAGGGTTGTAAGGTTATCCCTTTGGCCTAAAAAGGAAGAATTCATAGTAGTGAATTGGAAAATCCTTAGTGGTGTGCTAAGGTAGTGGATGTAGACTTTGGTTAGAAAGTCGAACCACTCTAAAATCATCGTGCAAATTGTCTATCATTTTTATCGGTTTTAGCCAATTCTTTCGGGAGTTCAATTTAACCCTCTTGACGGTTTTAGAAGATCGATTCGAGCGTGCTACAAGCTCAACAGTATTAGATAATAATCCATAATTTTTTAGATTATTATCAAGTGTACTTAGGGATGGGCATTTGACCTGGACCCGATGAGTTCCAAGTAATGATCTAACTCAGACTTGACTTTTAATTTTTTTTTGCTTTTTCCTTGAAAGATAGGCATCAAAATCACCCGGGTCTCCCAAATCAACCGGAACACTATCTAGTGATGCAGTGTTGAAGCATTGAGGTTCATTATTTGAAGACATCATTTTTTCTTCATACTCGACAACCAAATCTCGACATAATTGCACGATTTTTTCAACCTCATATTCAGCACTAATTCCATAAATATTCTTAAAATAGTACTCCAACAATGTTGTCTTGTATCGTGGGTCTAAAAGTGTGCCAACACCCACAACACCATTCACACTACTCCAATACTTCTCAAATTTCAACATCATAGATTGTGTCATACTTGCAATGGTGTTATTAGTATGCATAACCCATTCATTCAATGCAACTCTAATCTTGCAAATTCAAGGAAAATAAAGATTTACCGTTGTATACTTTGTTCCTAAAAAGCCTTCGGTGATCTCATAAAACAATTTAAACTTCTCGCAAATCTCTGTTGGAAAGGCCCAATCATCATCGGTTGGTAAAGACTTGTACAAAGGATCACCATGCAATTGCACACAACGCGAAAATACATCTTTGTAAGATAAAACTGTCTGGAGCATCAAAAAGGTTGAATTCCATCGTGTTCTAACATCAGCACATAACCTTTTTGTTGTTGGAATACACAATTGCCGTGCTGCCTCTTCAAATCTTTCCCATCTTTTTGGAGTATCACTAAAAAAAGAACACTTTGACGAATCCGTTCAATACCATATCCAAGCACATTCAATCCATCATTTACAATTAAATGTAATATGTGTGCACAACAACGTATGTGAAAAAAGGCACAATTCAGCAATAGTGTACTACCTCTCAATCTATCAACCAACACTTTAACAACACTATCATTCACACTACAATTATCAACAGTGATAGATGTGAGCTTCCTATCAATATTTCAATCTAAAAAGCATTTTATTAGACTAGAAGTAATGACATCTGTAGTGCGTGGGGCTGGCACATATTCAAACCTAATTAAGCAGTAATTAAAATATATAAATTTTGGTAAATATTAAAACTTAAGAAATTGACCAAATATATCTTTAAGAAAATTACCTTATGATTCGCTTCTGTAAGGTCCATGAGTTATCAATGTAATGAATCGTGACAACTATATATCCTTTGTTTTGGTGGTCTGCAGTCCACATATCAGTTGTGAGGGAAATCTGTCCTTCATTAGCTTCCAAATTAGACATTGTTTGTATCTTTTCCTCTTTGAACATTTTCAAAATGTCACGTTTTATTGTACTGCGAGAAGGCATTTCAAATAGAGGTTGTAGACTAGCACAATATTTTCTAAATTGCACATGATCCACAGTCGACAAAGGATATTCATGCATGACTATCAACTTGGAAAGCTCTCTCCTTGAAACATCTTGATTAAATGAGGTAGTCTTTAGCGTAATTTTTTCATCCGACTTCTTTTGATTAGCTAGTAAGACTTGTTGTCGAATGTCCACTTGACCTCGCTTGTTACACCTCCGTATATGATCTCGTAAATGACTTGTCTCATTTTTCGAATCACCATTAAGCTTCTTTTTAAAATGATTACATGTCGCTTTCTACTCATTGTTGATTTTTTCTTTTGTAAAGTGCTCCCAAACTATAAATTTTAACTTTGAATTTGAAGTGTCGCCTTCATTTGACTCAAGACATGGAATTGAACTTTCTTGAGTAGTTGGTGACGGACTTTCCTCGGATGGTAATTGAGAAAAGTTAAAAATTGAAGATGATGACGAAGTTGTATTTTTCCCCATATGATCAGACATTTTCCTATAAAAAATTATGAGTAATAAAGCACAACATATAAGGCATCCAAAGTTTCAGCATGTTTTAACTTTTAACTCTTTCATCAAGGAAAGGCAGAGTAAATATCATATGTTGCTTAATTTTTAACAGAATGGTTAATTTGTTATGCTTAATTTTCAACAGCCATTATGTGCCAACTAGAGTTAATCTGTTATGCTTAATTTTCAACAGCCATTAAATGCAAGTATGCTTAGTTTCACAGAATGGTTATACAAAACAATTTGATGGTTAAAAATATATTATAAGGAATTGACTTGGATATTAGTCTGTAATTTATTTTTTAAAGTTACTAACATCACCTTAACCACGCATTGCTTATCTTAATTCTTGTCAGTAAACAGGGTTTGGTTAAATTTTATTATACATCCCATCATCACTTGATGTAAAACTCTATGAGAATATCAAGTAGAAATGAACTCAGGCAACAATATTTCATACTAACACAAACTGAAAACCCTCAACAAAAATGATGCATTGGATTAGAAAAATTAAAGAACAAATCACTGATTCACACAAATCTTAAAACTAAATAACATTTTACCCAACTAACCTGCTAGGTAGTTTTTTAAATTCTAAATATAGTCATCTTCTACATTATTATGCCAACGGATCATGATAGGAGTAACTATTAGGAAAAAAAATAAATTAACAGACTATGAAAAGTAGATAATTTATTCAACACTTGTGGAGGTGAATTGACTAAAAGTTGAAGGCAGACTATGAAAAAAAAGTAGTAATCATTAGTCATAATATGTGAAACCGATATTTTAATTTTGATATAACTAAAGAACCTAAGGACTAAATTGAAAATACCAAAACGAATTTTTAAGTCCTCAAACATCTCTATATGATTTTAAGAAAATGCCAAAGTTAAAAACTAAGATTTTCAAATATTTTCTAAGTGTTTAAAGCCGAAACAGTGTTTTTCAAGTCCCTGTTTCGAAACGGCCTAAGGCGTTTCGAAACGATTTCACAACTGCCAACCCCTGTTCCGAAACGGGTATCGAAACGGCTTTAGAACATAAGAACCCGTATCGAAACGATTTCAAGTGTTTCGAAACGGTTCTTCATTTTGATTTGAAAAATATGACCGTTGCAAAAGTTTTTAACTGATTTTTTAAAAACCGTTAGGGTGTTTCGAAACGGGCTCAAGCTGTTTCGAAACGACCCTTGACAGTGGCAAAAGTGTTTCGAAACGAGTTCAATTCGTTTCGAAACGAGGTCTTAAATGCACCCCAACGGCTCTTTCTATTTTGGTCCGTTTCGAAACAGGTTCCCGCGTTCCGAAACGGGTGGTTGCAAAATGCATTTATGGAGGTGAGATAACACCCCCAACGGCTCTATTGATGAATGCAACAACCAAAACGGTTAGGAATCAATGAGAAGGTATAAAAGGGACCTCTAAAAGCTCCAGCAACAACTATTGATCCAAAAGCAAACATCCAAACATCAAATCCAAGCATTTGTGCTTAAATCCCAAAATTGTCTAGAAACCCCAATTGTAATTTTAATTCTTATCCTTTTCAATTGGGTTGAGTGCTTGTAATTGGGCTACAATTTGTATTGAGAGATACTATCTTATCCATCAAACTCTTTGTTATCTTTGTGTGAGGATTGTGTTAAATTTTGGGTAGAAAATTTAACCGAAATTGTAAGGGTTGCCTCTTTAGCCTAGAAAAGGGGAAGATCAATTAGTGGAATTGCTGCAAATCCTTAGTGAAGCTAAGGTAGTGGATGTAGAGTTCATTTGGAACTTGAACCACTCTAAAATTCCTTGTCCATCTTTTTAATTTGTAATTTCCACCACCTAAACCTTTAAAAATCCAATTCACCCCCTCTTGGTTCATATCGATCATTCGATCCACTCAACAATTGGTATCAGAGCCTACCTCTTTGAGGATTAACAACCACAAGAGGAGTTCCTAGGAAGAGTGTGATCATCAAATATCAAGAGATGGCTTCAACCTCCGGTTCGGGCATGTATGAGTCTCAATCCACTACAAAGTCTCCCTTCTTCAATGGTGACAACTATTTTTTTTTGGAAGAATAGAATACGTCTCTTGATCAAGTCCAATGACTACTTAGTTTGGGATGTCATTGAAGATGGTCCTTACATTCCATTGAAGCAAGATAGTGAAGGCAAGATGGTCTTGAAGAAAAAGGTGGAGATGAGTGAAGAAGAAAGGAAAAAGATTCAAGTAAATGACAAAGTTCTTCACATGCTATTTTGTTCATTCGGTTCGGACATCTATTCTAAAGTGTCTTCCATTGAGAGTGCCAAAGAAGTGTGTGACACTCTTGAGACTACCTATGAGGGAACCAACGATGTCAAAGAAACTAAGATTGGAATTCTCAATCTTAGTTATGAGAATTTCAAGATGGAGCCCGATGAGACGGTGTCCAAGATGTTTGATCGGTTCTCCACTATAGTCAATGGGCTCAAAGGTTTTGGAGAGATCATACCGGAAGACAAGCTTGTCCGAAAGCTACTCTATTCACTTCCCAAATCATGGGATGGGAAGAGAACTGCCATCATAGAAGCTAAGAATTTGAAGACTTTAAAGCTTGATGAGCTTGTGGGTTCTCTCCTTACACATGAGATTATGAAGCAAGGAAGGGAAGAAGAGAAGAAGAAAGAAGAGAAGAGAGTAGAAAAGCTAGAGGTTGAAAAGAAGAAGAAGATGGGAATAGCTCTCAAAGCTTCACTACTTGAGGAGAGCTCTTCTAGTGAGGAGGATGAGCTAGAAGAATTGGCTATGATAGCCAAACGATTTTCACGCTTTATGAGGTCCAACCGGGGAAGAAAAATTCAAAGGAAGATGGACTTCAAAGGCAAGAACAAAGAAGAAGCAAGGGATCAAATCATTTGCTTCAAGTGCAATAAACCCGACCACATACGTTCGGAGTGCCCTCAACTCAAGAAGAAGGGATTTGAGAAGAAGAAGAAACTCAAAGCCAAGCTTGCTACTTGGAGTGATGAGGAGTCATCGGAGGATGACGAACAAGAAGTGGCCAACCTTTGCCTCATGGCACTTGAGGAGGATTCCTCTATGGTAACCTCTAACTTATCATCTTTTGATTTTACATATGATGAATTAAATGATGCATATGATGAGTTGCAAGAGGTCTATGATGAATTAGTTGAGAAATATAAGGAGTCGGTCATTAGAAACAAGAAAATCATTTTGGAACTAAATGAGAAAAATGACTCACTCTCTCAAGCTAATTCAAAATTTGAGAAAAAGATATTAGGGTTGAAAGATGAACTAAAATTTTTTCAAGATGAAAATGTTGACCTTAATAATCTTTTATCTCAATGTAATAGTGAGCACCAAAAGGTGTTAGATGAGGTAAATAAGCTCAAAGAGTCTTTTAAAAATGTTGGTAGTGTCAAGCATGAAATAGGTGAATCTTCAAGAACAAACCAACCTAAGAAAAAGACTAACTACTACAAACAAGGTAGCTTTCCTAGACATAGTAGAGCTAAAAGAATTAGAAGTGTATGGGTTCCTAAGGAACTTGTAAAATCTAATAACATTATTGCTATGTCATCTTGGATTCCTAAGGGAACCAAGGTTTTGGGAGCTAACACTCATGGACCCAAAATGATTTGGGTACCAAAAACAAAAGCTTAATATCTTTGTTTGTAGGGGGAGCATTGCTACAAGGCCAAAGCACAAAGTCAAAACTCATGGTACCTTGATAGTGGATGCTCAAGGCATATGACCGGAGACAAGAGTAGATTCATGGATCTAAAGCCAAAAAGTGGAGGAGTGTTGACATTTGGTGACAACTCCAAAGGCCACATTAAAGGTATTTGCTCCATAGGTAATCACTCTACTATTCTCATTGAAAATGTCTTGTATGTCGATGGTCTTAAACACAACTTATTGAGCATAAGTCAATTGTGTGATAAAGGATTTAATGTTTTATTTGACAAAAATGGATGTTAAAAGCTCATTTTTAAATGGTTTTATAAATGAGGAAGTGTATGTGGAACAACCACCGGGTTTTGAAGATTCAAAATTTCCAAATCATGTTTTCAAACTCACTAAAGCTCTTTATGGTTTAAAACAAGCTCCTAGAGCTTGGTATGAAAGACTTTCAAACTTTTTAATTGAAAAAGGTTATAAAAATGTATAAAAATGACATATTAGTAGTTCAAATTTATGTTGATGATATTATATTTGGTTCTACTAATGAATGTCATTGTCAAGAGTTTGCTAAGCTAATGCAAGGTGAATTCGAGATGAGCATGATGGGGGAGCTCTCATTCTTTTTAGGACTCCAAATCAAGCAAAAGAAGGATGTCACCTTCATCAATCAAGCAAAGTACATAAAGGATATGCTCAAGAAGTTTGGCTTGGAGAATGCAAAGCCTCAAGCCACACCTATGAGCTCATCTACAAAGCTTGACAAAGATGAAGGAGGTAAGTGTGTTGACTCTAAGCTTTACCGTTCTATGATTGGATCATTGCTTTACCTTACCGCAAGTAGACCGAATATCTTGTTTAGTGTTTGCTTGTGTGCTAGGTTTCAAGCTAGTCCTAGAGAGTCTCACCTTATAGCCGTTAAGAGAATCTTTAGGTATCTTAGAGATACACCTTGTTTAGGTCTTTAGTACCCTAGAGACTCCACCTTCAACTTTCATGCTTATTCGGATGCGGATTATGGGGGTTGCAAAATCGATAGGAAAAGTACTTCGGGAATTTGTCAATTTCTAGGTAGTATGCCCATATCTTGGTTCTCTAAGAAACAAAATAGTGTAGCCTTATCTACCACCGAAGCCAAGTACATATCCTTAGGGAGTTGTTGTGCTCAAGTCCTTTGGATGAAGCAACAACTCTTAGATTATGGAATTAAAGTTGAAACCATACCCCTAAAATGTGACAACACTAGTGCTATATGGTTAACAAAAAATCCCATCCAACACTCTAGAACCAAACACATAGAAATAAGGCATCATTTCATTAGAGATCACGTCCTTAAAGAAGATGTGGTTATAGAGTATGTAGACACCTTAAATCAATTAGCGGACATATTTACAAAACCTTTAGACAAAGAGCGTTTTTGGTCCCTTATGAGAGAGTTAGGTCTAGCTAGCCTATCTTGACCTTTTAGGACCTCTTTTGTGCTTAAAATTGCTTGATCGTGTGAAATGCCATGTTTATGTGTTTTGACTCCTAATTTCATCCATGCTTATAGCTAGGGGGAGTATGTTTATGTTTGCATATGTTTTGCTTGCTCATTCATGACATTCATGCAAGTTAGGCCTTAGAAAAACTCAATTTTCTGCACTTTTAGAGCCTCATCTGCACTTCCAGGCCCAGGTGTATCGAAACGGGTAAACCTGTTTCGATACGGATGCCTTAAAATCTTGTCTGAGAGAAGGCCGTTTCGAAACGCCTCAAAAGGGTTTCGAAACGGTTTTGCTACTGCCAAGGGGTGTATCGAAACGAGTTTCGATACGAGACAACAGGGCTTCGATACGGTCAACACCGTATCGAAACGGTCAGCTGAAATTCTGAAAACGGTCAAACTCTTGTCCTCGCGTTTCGAAACGGTCAGGACCGTTCCGAAATGGTTTCACGGACAGCTTTAAGTAGGGCTTTTAATGATAAAGTTCTCTTTAAATTAAAACTCTTTAAAACCCTAAAAACCCTAACCCGACTTTTTCCCTATAAAAACCCTCTAAACCTCCTTGTTTTCACCAAATCTTGAGGGGGTTTTCTCTAAAACGCTAGTCTAAGCAAGATTCATCAACATTGTGCAAGGATTTTCATCCATTCATCCAAAATCTCAAACTAAAGTATTTTTCCTCTTTTTCTTTTTCCTTCAATTTCTATTCGAATCCTAGGTTAGAAAAATTTATTTTTGTATAGTTTATATGTTTTTATGCTTGGGTTTTTAATATCTTGTAAAAAAAAATTCAAAATCTTAATTTTTCTGATTCGAATATAAAAATTTTCAGTCGTATTTTCTTTTACTGCTTTTTTAATTTTTTTTTGCTTTAAATTTTTTTAAAACCTAAGTGGGATTTATTATTGGATTGAATTACGAAATCTATGCATACACTTAAATTTTTCGCTTGCTTGCTTATATTTTTAGGATGTCGGAAAGTGTTAGCAAATAGCGTAAGTCCGTTCAATCCGGTGACTCGAGTGTGCGTCCGAATCTCGCTCAGCTCTTTCAAAAATCCCTTCAAATTCCAGAGATGCGAGCTCGTTTCAAATATGTCAAGGATTTCGAAGTTCGTCGTGAGCGTGTCATTGATCTCGAATTTCTTAACTCCGATCGATTCCTTTTCCGTTACCTCCAGTGTTTGAGCGAATGGAATCTTATTCCTTTGTTGAGCATCCCGGACATTCGCTACAAACACATGGTACTCATCTTTTACTCCAATGCTCGTCTTATTAATGATGAAACAAATACCGAGGTTGTTGGGATTGAATCTTTTATTTTGGGAAAAAAGTTTGTTGTTGATGTTGCTCTCTTGGAGTCTACTTTTTCCCTTAAGGATGAAGGAATTGAGAATGAACGTCACTTTGGTACTAATACCGATCAAGTGCTTACTTTGGATGCGCACGATCGTTTTCTCCACTTGATGGTTTCATGGTTCCTTCGCCCCTCCGGAGGTAAATATTCTCATATCCGTCAAGTTGATTACTTTTGGCTTGAATGTTTCCGTCGTGGTGAGCGCCCTAATGTTGCTAAGATCATATTTGCCGAGATGGTTAATAATGTTAAGCTTATTGACACCGATGCCTTGAAATCCTTTACTTATGGCACGATTTTGAGTCACATCTTTAGCAAGATTGGTCTCGATTGCTCCTACGACTCTCCGGAACCCCGCAAGTCCAAGATTGGTGAGTCCTCTCTTCGCAAGTCCGGTTTTCACTATGTGAACCATGTTTGGGAACGTGTTGATAGAGCTGCACCTCCTCCTCCTCCTCCCGTTGAACCTCAAGCTCCAGTTGCAAACAATGATGCTCTCACAGCTTTGATTACCGAGCGGTTCAATGCCATGGACACTAACATGGCTTCGGGTTTTGGTGCCATCAACACTCGCTTGCAAAATGTAGAGGATCGACTCCAATCCCTTGAGGCTTCCCACTCGAACATGGATTTGTCCTTCTCTACCCTCTATGGCCATTTTAGGTTTAAGTTTGCATCTTTATGTTTCATTATGTTTTAGGAACCTATGCTTTTGATCTTATTTGGGATTATGTTTTGAACTTAATGTTGATTTATGTTTTGGATATTTTAATTTTATGAATTAATATTATTGTTGCTTATTACTTAATGCTTATTGGTACTAACCCTTTCTCTTCTCTATGAGCCTTATTTATTAATTTTGATCTAACAAAAAGGGGGAGAAGAAATTTAAGAGCCAAAATTTCGTTTTAAATGTTTAAAGAGTTTTTAAGTTTTAAAACTTGAATTTCAAAGTTAAAACATTTTTAAAAATTTAAAAACTTATCTTAAATTAAGGGGGAGTTAGAATATGTTCAAAATTTTCAAAACTCTTAAAAAATCTAACTTTGGTTTTGTTATATCAAAAAGGGGGAGATTGTGAAACCGATATTTTAATTTTGATATAACTAAAGAACCTAAGGACTAAATTGAAAATGTCAAAACGAATTTTTAAGTCCTCAAACATCTCCATATGATTTTAAGAAAATTCTAAAGTTAAAAACTAAGATTTTCAAATATTTTCTAAGTGTTTAAAGCCGAAACAGTGTTTTTCAAGTCCCTGTTTCGAAACGGCCTAAGGCGTTTTGAAACGATTTCACCACTGCCAACCCCTATTCCGAAACGGGTATCGAAACGGCTTTAAAACATAAGAACCCGTATCGAAATGATTTCAAGTGTTTCGAAACGGTTCTTCATTTTGATTTGAAAAATATGACCGTTGCAAAAGTTTTTAACTGATTTTTTAGAAACCGTTAGGGTATTTCGAAACGGGCTCAAGCTGTTTCGAAACGACCCTTAACAGTGGAAAAAGTGTTTCGAAATGAGTTCAATCCGTTTTGAAACGGGCTCTTAAATGCACCCCAACAGCTCTTTCTATTTTGGTCCGTTTCGAAACAGGTTCCCGCGTTCCGAAATGGGTGGTTGCATAATGCATTTATGGAGGTGAGATAACACCCCCCAACGGCTCTATTGATGAATGCAACAACCACAACGGTTAGAAATCAATGAGAAGGTATAAAAGAGACCTCTAAAAGCTCCAGCAACAACTATTGATCCAAAAGCAAACTTCCAAACATCAAATCCAAGCATTTGTGCTTAAATCCCAAAATTGTCTAGAAACCCCAATTGTAATTTTAATTCTTATCATTTTCAATTGGGTTGAGTGCTTATAATTGGGCTACAATTTGTATTGAGAGATACTATCTTAGCCATCAAACTCTTTGTTATCTTTGTGTGAGGATTGGGTTAAATTTTGGGTAGAAAATTTAATCGAAATTGTAAGGGTTGCCTCCTTAGCCTAGAAAAGGGGAAGATCAATTAGTGGAATTGTTGCAAATCCTCAGTGAAGCTAAGGTAGTGGATGTAGAGTTCATTTGGAACTTGAACCACTCTAAAATTCCTTGTCCATCTTTTTAATTTTCAATTTCCACCACCTAAACCTTTAAAAATCCAATTCACCCCCTCTTGGTTCATATCGATCATTCGATCCACTCAACATAATAAAATGATAACTTTTCTTGCTTGCCATGTCAAGGTTTGGAACAAAGCTTAATTCAAGAGAACTAATCTAAATATATATACACTCACTCGTATAAACATGCCTTAGAATCTACACTATAGCTAGGATTTCCTCTTCCTTTTTATGTTTTTCTAAAACATTTATTATTATATGGAGTACTTCTGAAGGTGAAACAAAATAGAAATCTAAAGTTTAGAAACTACATAAATACAATCTGAAGGTGAAACAAAATGCAATCTGATAACTGAGCAGGAAAGATGAAGGCGAAAGCGAGTCTGGTTCTTTTTAGAGTTTCGTCGAATTGAAAAAAATAAATAAAAACCCAACTAACCTGCTTGAGACATGATCTAGCAGCTGGCTCAATCACCCCAAAGTTTCACCCAACTAATCTTATTGTTAGTGAAGATGAAGGCAAAAGCGAGTCTGATTCCTTACGAGTTTCGTCGAATTAAAAAAAAAGTGAAAGGGGAAAGAGTAAAGAGTCACAGTCTCACAGACGCTAAAAGTGTAAAACGAAAATAAAAATTAAAAACCCTAAATATATTTTTATTTTTTTAAAATTATACTCGGGTCGGGTAGGGTTTTTTTCCAATTAAACCCGACTCTAAATCAGCTCCGGCAGTTGCAAATGTTTCACCCGACCCGGCCCGAACCCGATTTATTTTATAAAAAAACTGACCCTATCAGATCGGGTCCGGGTCAAATGCCCATCCCTAAATCCACCTTATATGTTCTTAATTATTTTTTTATTTAATCATTTGTTTAAGTATTAATTAAGAACATTTGATAGTAGGTTAAGCCTCTTATGAGAAAAAAAACATGAGTGTATATCAAATAATTATCCTTATTATTATACAATAACCAAAGTACACACCTGCTAAATTTCATTTTTTTCGATTTAAAAGGAGGAAGCATCACCACGTGCCTCATTAAAAAACCCCCTACACCTAAATGGGGGAAAAGAGTACACATGGTGATACGTACAAAAAGCGAGAACCGAATAAAGCAAACAAAACACACAAACACCCTATCAAGTAGTATCAACCGCTAACAAGGTTTCCACTTCAGAAGGAGGACGAATGAAAACCATGTCACACAAAGGCCGACTCTGAGCCAAACTCGCTAACTTATCAGCGAGCATATTTGCTTCGCGATGTATAAACTTTACCGATAAGCTCCAATCTTGCAAGACCAATTTCCGCAAGCGTTGAACAAGACCGTTCTCAAGTAAAATATTCGTCTCCATATTAAGGATCGGAGTTGTAACACCTAGGTTTAGGGGTCGGGTAAAAATAATATTTTGAGTTTCGGTTTTCTAATTAAATAATAATATATATAATTTGGACTTTGTGATTTCAAAACAAACATTGTGAATGTTGGACTTAAATTGGTTTGGAAATCAAATCAATGGATTTTAGGATCAATGAGATTGCAATCTCATTAATGGCAAAACTGTAAATAAATGGACTTTTAATGTAAAAAGCCCCCTTTTTAATTAAAACAACCTTTTGTCATCTTCTTCACTCTTCCTTTCCCCCATTTCAACGACAAGAAGAGAGCTCCTCTCTATGTTACTATTCCATCTCCTTTCTTCTTCATTTTTGGTCGGTTTTGAAAGGTAATTATATCCCGATTTTACTCTCATCTTCCTCTCTTCAAAAGTACCATTAGATTTCATTTCCATCATTGTTTTAGAAATTTGGTTTTCCATGGAAAATGTTAAAGGTTGTGACTTTATGAGATTTTATCAAAGCTATTGATTTATTAATGTTAGATAAGTTGTTTTCAACCTAAGGGGTCCAACATATATAAATTTTAGAGTGTTTTATAAAGATTCCCAGATTTGGGTTTTGATGGGGGTTTTAGAAGGGTTTTAAGGTTGTTTTTGGGGTTGTTTTATGTTGGAAATTGAGGGCTTTTGGTTGTATGTTGGTTGAAGGTTGTTTTGGAAGCATTTGAGTGTGTTAAAAGTGTTTGAAACAAAAGTTTTGGATTGGGTTTGAAGGCTGCTCGGGTTTGATGTTTTGGGGGTTGTTCATAGCTTGAATTCATGTGTTTTATGCTTGAGTAGTGTTCCGGGTTTGCTACAGTGATGTATGGACTGATTCGAGGTTGTTTTGTTTGTGTTAAGTTGATTAGAAGCAAGAGTTTGTGTTGGTGAAGCATCATGAGTGAATCCGGAAGCTTGAAGGTCTTGGTTGCTTGGTTGTTGAGCTTGGAAGTGAGTGTGAGTGGTTAAATGCTTTTAAATGGCTTTTGAGTATTTGTTCAAGCATGTGGACTAGGTTGGGCTTGGTAGACCCACCTAGAGTTGGGATTAGAGTGGTAGCCTAATCCCAAGCTTTAGTAGAGACTTTGGTTGCACTCTAATTTTTGTTTATGCCTCATGTTTATTTGTGTTTGTGGTGGATATGTATAATGTGTTATACATGTATGTTGAGGCATGGTATTGATGCATTGTGATATGCATGTGAATTGCTCATGGTTGTGATCATGGTGAGTATGTGCTAAGCACGAAAGTGATATGAAATGATGTTGTGGATTGTGTTTAGTATTGGCACTAGTATGCTTGGGTACAAATGATCGATCATTAGGATGTTTAGTGTGCACACGTGAGTCAAATGCGCGCGTGGTCTTGGTGATGGTAGTCATCAAGATGGAGTACGGGTTCGCCTGGAAATTCTTCTTATATTTATGTTAGTCGGTGAAGAGTGTAATCCCATCGACGGGGCGTGAGGATGAGTGGAATCCCCTCCGCGTGACGGTGATGAGTGTAACCCCACCGTGAGGTAATGGATGTTGTTGGATGTGAGTTCCAACGTGTTATCCGCGTATTCGAGTCATAGCTAGGTACCAATGTGAGATTATATATGTGCCAATATGATTTGAGATGTGTTGCCAATGTGGATTATTATATGTGTTTACCTATGGTGTGGTTGGACTTGTTGAGCATGGCATGTTCTGATGTTTATGTTCATGCATCATTGACATTTTGGCTTATGTGGATCGAAGGTAATATCATGCATTCTACCTTGGTTGTGCTCGTGCTTGGACCCTGTATTGTCGAGGTTTGTTTTTAATGAGCTTACCCTCACTAAGCTTTATGCTTACGCTCTCTTTTGTTCGACAATGCAGATCCGTAGTTCGTCGGTTGCTAGTGCAAGAAGGGGGCCTCCAAGTGTGCTAGTTGGGCTTTTGAATCTTTCAAGTATGGACTTTATGTTATATGATGTAATGGTCAAGCAATGGGACATGTATTAGTTGCTTTGAGCTTTTGAAGTATGTTGGTTTTAGATTGTTTAGGAGCATGTTAGACTCCTCTATATGTTATGTTGGTTTGGCTTTTGGATGCCATGTTTTGAACTGTAAACCATGTTTGAATTGGCTACCTTAAATGCCTAAGTATATGTTCTTGTGAAGCATGAATCTTGAATGCCATGTATGATCTTTTATATGGATGCCCCTACTTGTATCCTTATGTGTTTTGTGTATGTTTGTAATAGGGTGCACGCCTCTAGAGTGTGTTTGTATGTTGTGTATGCTTCTTGGGGTCGTTAAGGGCGTTTGTGATCATTTGGAGATGTTTAAAACTGATTTTGGGAATTCACAGACTGCAGGTGTTTCGAAACGGGTTGTGCTGTTTCGGAACGGGTGTGGTTCCAGGGCCCCCCCGTATCGGAATGCGTTTCAGTACGGTTTGGCTACTGTGAGCCCCTGTTCCGATACGAGTCTCGAAACACTTTGGCTACTGTGATTGCCTGTTCCGAAACAGGTATCAGAACGCTTAGGCGAATTGGGACCCTGTTCCGAAACGGGGTGGATGCGTTTCTGTACGGGTGTCTGGCTTTTTAAATTGGAGCCCGTGTTCCGAAACGAGTAGTGCCTGTTTCGGAACACAGGCCTGGAAATGGGCTTTTCGACATCTCTAAAGGGTCTCATGGGTTGGGCTTAGGCCCTGCTGTTGTTAGGCTTCCCGTGAGCCTTGTTTCCGCTGTCGTTGATTCACATAGGGTATATTAAAGCATCTAGATAAGATAATAATAAATAAAAAAGTTTTCTAGGGTCGGTAACCGAAGTGGAGCCTTAACGGGTTTTGCCTCGGTTATCCCCGTGTAGTCCGCTCGGATCGGTCGGACGCCCAGACCGGGACGAGGGGGTTACACTTGTTGGTATCAGAGCCTAAGGTTTCCGAGACCTTGGGCAGGTAAGTGAGGTAAGTTAAGTTCTTACATTGAATTGCACGGTGTTTACTTGCCATGTGAGCATGTTTGCTTGTTTATCAAGTATGATTGATGTATGCTTGCTTGATGTTTGAGTGTTGTTTGAAGCATGTTGCGTTGAGTCCCATTGCTACTATTACATCGAAAAAAATAGATTTTTAAGTGAGGGAACATACTTGAGCCACTTGGAACCCTTTCCTTGCTAACCTACCTTTTGTGCTTTGTTGTTGTTGTTGTAGTTGTTATCTGTGAGCACATATGTCGAGGCCTAGGGGTAGGCCGAGGTTGGTTCGTCAGGAACCACGTGTTATGGCTCATGTTGATGAGTCGGTGGATGGAGTGGAGGCTCATGTGGAGGAGCCTGCTGCTGGAGTTAGAGCTCCACCACCACCTCCTCACCCTGAAGCGGGAGGCGAGGCTAGAGCTGAGGGAGCAGGGCCTCAGGTTGGTCAGGGTGGCCAGGGTCCTGCTGGAATAGATATGGATTCGCTTGTACAAGCTATAGCGGGAGCATTTCAGGCCGCAGTTGCCGGAGCCCAGGCTGCAGCTCAGCCTAGAGGTGATGATACTAGTTTACCGTTAGAGAGGCTCCGTAGCCTAGGGGCAGAAGAGTTCAGAGGGTCTACACCTGAGAGATCCGAGTTGTGGTTGGAGAAGACCGTCCGCATCTTAGCTCATATGGGTTGTGTGGGTGCTCGCAAATTGGGCTGTGTGATTTCTTTGTTACATGGTGATGCCTACACTTGGTGGGTCACCATTACTACTGGGATTCTAGAGGCTGAGATTGGATGGGACTTCTTTGAGTCTGCCTTTAGGAAGAGGTACTTGGGGCCGAGATATCATGATGAGAAGAAACGAGAGTTCATGGCTCTTGTTCAGGGAGATGCTTCTGTGACTGACTATGAGATCCGTTTTGTTCGTTTGAGTCAGTACGCTCCAGAGTTGGTTCCTACTGAGAGGGACCGTTGTAACCGCTTCAGATATGGGCTTCACGAGGAGGTTAAGAGGTATACTTTAGCTTCTGATTATTCAGATTTTGATGTCTTGGTTGCTAGGGCCAAGGACATTGAGCACAGCTTGGGGCTGACCAAGCGTTCAGGAGGATCTAGTTCTGGTAAGAGGAATAATAACTTTGACCGTGGGGATGCCAAGAGGCATAGAGGCGGTGGACATCAGTTTGACCATAGACGTGGCGGTGGCCACCATGGTAGAGGCCACCAGGGCCATAGAGCTGGAGGGTGTTTGCCCGAGTAAACTCGTTGTGGGAGGCAGCATGCTGGAGAGTGTTGGGGTAATTTCCATGCTTGTTGGAACTGTGGTTCGAGGGACCACTTTAGGAGGGAGTGTCTATATCAGGAGGCACAGGCACCGAATATAGCTCAGGCTCCTACGAGAGTGACTGATTTTCAGAGAGGTCGTGGGCGCGGTCGTGACTACTTTCAGCCTAGGGCTGATGCTCCTTGGATAGAGGCACAGAGGAACCTCGCGCATGTTGTGGCCGTACAGCCAGAGGCAGGTGGACCAGCGAGAGTCTATGCTCAGAGAGAGGCCGGGAACGACACGGATATGATAGCAGGTAATTTGAGTTACAGTATATGTCTTTGTTTTCTTTGGTTGATTCGAGTTCTACGCATTCCTACATTTTGAGTGAGCATGCAAGGAAGTTAGATATACCTGTTGAGATCTTAGATGTAGGTATGTATGTGACTAGTTCTTTCGGTGAGACAGTTGTAGTTAGACGAATGTATAGGAGATGTCCGCTGAAGATTCAGGGTCATGTGTTTCCCGTTGACATGATGGAACTTCCGTTCTATGGTTTTGATATTATTTTGGGTATGGATTGGTTAGTTGAGCACCAAGCTAGTGTGGATTTTGAGACGAAGAGGATTTCTTTGAAACTTTTTGATGACTATGAGGTAGTAGTAGTAGGCGAGAACGTTAAGTTCTTGTCTAATGTTGTGTCAGCTTTAGAGGCTCATAGGTTGATGGATTCCGGTTGTGGGGCTTACTTAGCTTATGTGATGAATCCGAATATGAGTGAGGTCAGACCGAAAGATATTAGAACAGTTTGTGATTTTTCGGATGTGTTTCCTGAAGAGTTACCAGGTTTGTCTCCTGACAGAGACGTAGAGTTTGTGATTGAGACTGTTTCAGGGTCTACTCCAGTTTCTATAGCTCCGTATCGTATGGCTCCAAAAGAGTTGAAAGAATTGAAGAGTCAGCTTCAAGATTTGTTAGACCGTGGTTTCATTAGGCCTAGTAGTTCACCTTGGGGTGCTCCCATGTTGTTTGTAAAGAAGAAAGATGGCAGCATGCGAATGTGTATTGACTACAGGCAGTTGAATCAGTTGACCGTAAATAACAAGTATCCGTTGCCTCGTATAGATGATTTGTTTGATCAGTTGAGGGGTGCTTTAGTGTTCTCGAAGATAGATTTGAGGTCAGGGTACTATCAGTTGAAAGTAAAAGAGTGTGATGTTCCGAAGACAGCTTTTAGGACTAGATATGGTCACTATGAGTTCCTTGTGATGCCGTTTGGGCTCACGAATGCACCTGCAGCATTCATGGATATGATGAACAGAGTTTTCAGAGATCATCTAGACCGTTTTGTAGTTGTTTTCATAGATGACATTCTTGTATACTCGAGATTAGAAGAAGAGCATGATGAGCACTTGAGACTTGTTGTACAGAGGTTGATGAGCAATCAGTTGTATGCCAAGCTTAGTAAATGTGAGTTCTAAATTCGAGAGGTTGTATTTCTTGGCCATTATGTTTCAGCTGAAGGTATCCGAGTTGATCCGTCGAAGGTTGAGGCTATTGTTGAGTGGAAACAACCTAAGTCCGTGACAGAGATTAGGAGTTTCCTAGGATTAGCCGGTTACTATAGGAGATTTGTTGATGGTTTCTCTAGAGTAGCTGCTCCTTTGACTAAATTGTTGCAAAAAGGAGTGAAGTTTGAGTGGTCAGACGCGAGACAGAAGGCTTTCGAGAAATTGAAAGAAGCTTTGACAAATGCTCCAGTGTTGGTACAACCAGTATCAGGTAAAGAATTTGTGATCTATAGTGATGCTTCCTACATAGGTTTAGGGTGTGTCCTAATGCAAGAAAGAAGAGTTGTTGCCTATGCTTCGAGACAGTTGAAGGTGCATGAGAAGAACTATCCTACTCACGATATAGAGTTAGTCGCTGTTGTGTTTGCATTGAAGATTTGACGTCATTACCTGTATGGTGAGAAGTGTATAGTTTACACCGATCATAAGAGCTTGAAGTATTTGATGACTCAGAGAGAGTTGAACTTGAGACAAAGAAGATGGATTGAGCTATTGAAAGATTATGATTTGACCATAGAGTACCATCCGGGTAAGGCAAATGTAGTAGCCGATGCTTTGAGTAGAAAAGTTGCAGTTGAGTTGTGAGCTATGTTTGCTAGATTGAGTGTATCCGGTGATGGTGGTTTGATCACAGAGTTGCAAGTGAAGCTTTCTTTGATTCAGTTGATTAGAGAGAAGCAGTTGCAAGATGTGACTTTAGTTCCTCATGTTCAGGACATAGCCGAAGGTAGACCGACCGAGTATAGCTTCAATGGTGAGAATGTGTTATGCTTTAGAGACAGAGTTGTAGTACCTGAAGATGTTGAGTTGAGACGTCTGATTCTGAGTGAAGCACCATCGAGTCCTTTTTCTATGCATCCGGGTAGTACTAAGATGTACTGTGACTTGAAGAATGATTATTTTTGGGTTGGTTTGAAGAAGGATGTAGCCGAGTATGTGAGCCGTTGTATGGTTTGTTAGAGAGTGAAGGCAGAACATCAGGTTCCTTCAGGTTTGTTACAGCCTTTGAAGATTCCGGAATGGAAATAAGAGAGAATCGCCATGGACTTTGTATCGGGGTTACCGTTGTTTCCTTCGAAGAAGAATTTTGTTTGGGTAATAGTTGATAGATTTACTAAGTGTGCTCACTTCTTAGCAGTGAACACTACAGATTCTTTGGACAAGTTGGCGAATTTGTATATTCGTGAGATTGTGAGACTTCATGGGGTTCCTAAGTCTATCTTATCAGACAGAGATCCGAGATTCACTTCGAGGTTCTGGAGTTGTTTGCATAGTGCCCTAGGTAGCCGTTTGCATTTCAACACTTCTTATCATCCTCAGTCCGATGGACAGTTAGAGCGAGTGATACAGATTTTAGAGTATATGCTTCTTTGTTATGTGATTGACTTCCAAGGTTCTTGGGAGAAGCACTTGCCCTTAGTTGAGTTTGCTTACAACAACAGTTACCAGGCTAGTATACATATGGCTCCTTATGAGGCTTTGTATGGTAGACGATGTAGGACTTCGATCTGTTGGGCTGAAACGGGTTAGAGACTGTTACCTATGCCGGATTTGCTCAAGGGAACTACAGAAAAAGTGAAGCTGATTTGCGACCGTTTGAAAGCAGCTTCCGATCGTCAGAAGTCTTATGCAGATTTGAAGAGAAAAGAGATCGAGTTCTTAGTGGGTGAGAAAGTGTTTCTGAAAGTATCTCCGTGGAAGAAGGTAATGAGATTTGACCGGAAAGGCAAGTTGAGTCCGAGATTCATTGGTCCGTATGAGATAGTTGAGCGGGTTGGGCCAGTAGCTTATCGCTTGAGATTTCCTTCTGAGTTAGAGAAGATCCATGATGTTTTCCATGTGTCGATGCTTAGGAGATATAGATCAGATCTGTCTCATGCCATGCCTGTTGAGGAGATAGAGTTGAATCCGGATTTGTCTTACAATGAAGAACCTGTTGAGATACTTGCTTCTGATAGCAGGGTGTTGCGTGGCAAGACCATAGAGTTGGTCAAGGTGTTGTGGAGACATGGAGGTGTGGAAGAAGCCACGTGGGAGAGGAAAGCTGATATGCTTGAGCAGTTTACGTACTTGTTTCCGTCAGGTAATTTCGGGGACTAAATTCCTTAAGTGGGGGAGAGTTGTAACATCCGGGTTTAGGGGTCGGGTGAAAATAATATTTAAATAATATTTTGAGTTTCGGTTTTCTAATTAAAATAATAATAGATATAATTTGGACTTTGTGATTTCAAAACAAACATTGTGAATGTTGGACTTTCAATTTAATGGCAAAATTGTAAATAAAGGGACTTTCAATTTAAAAAACCCCCTTTTTAATTAAAACAAACTTTTGTCATCTTCTTCACTCTTCCTTTCCCCCATTTCAACGACAAGAAGAGAGCTCATCTCTATGTTACTATTCCATCTCCTTTCTTCTTCATTTTTGGTCGGTTTTGAAAGGTAATTATATCCCGATTTTACTCTCATCTTCCTCTCTTCAAAAGTACTATTAGATTTCATTTCCATCATTGTTTTAGAAATTTGGTTTTCCATGGAAAATGTTAAAGGTTGTGACTTTATGAGATTTTATCAAAGCTATTGATTTATTAATGTTAGATAAGTTGTTTTCAACCTAAGGGGTCCAACATATATAAATTTTAGAGTGTTTTATAAAGATTCCCGGATTTGGGTTTTGATGGGGTTTTAGAAGGGTTTTAAGGTTGTTTTTGGGGTTGTTTTATGTTGGAAATTGAGGGCTTTTGGTTGTATGTTGGTTGAGGGTTGTTTTGGAAGCATTTGAGTGTGTTAAAAGTGTTTGAAACAAGAGTTTTGGATTGGGTTTGAGGGCTGCTCGGGTTTGATGTTTTGGGGGTTGTTCATAGCTTGAATTCATGTGTTTTATGCTGGAGTAGTGTTCTGGGTTTGCTACAGTGATGTATAGACTGATTCAAGGTTGTTTTGTTTGTGTTGAGTTGATTAGAAGCAAGAGTTTGTGTTGGTGAAGCATCGAGAGTGAATCCGGAAGCTTGAAGGTCTTGGTTGCTTGGTTTGTTGAGCTTGGAAGTGAAGGTGAGTGGTTAAATGCTTTTAAATGGCTTTTGAGTATTGGTTCAAGCATGTGGACTAGGTTGGGCTTGGTAGACCCACCTAGAGTTGGGATTAGAGTGGTAGCTTAATCCCAAGCTTTAGTAGAGACTTTGGTTGCACTCTAATTGTTGTTTATGTCTCATGTTTATTTGTGTTTGTGGTGGATATGTATAATGTGTTATACATGTATGTTGAGGCATGGTATTGATGCATTGTGATATGCATGTGAATTGTTCATGGTTGTGATCATGGTGAGTATGTGTTAAGCACGGAAGTGATATGAAATGATGTTGTTGATTGTGTTTAGTATTGGCACTAGTATGCTTGGGTACAAATGATCGATCATTAGGATGTTTAGTGTGCACACGTGAGTCAAATGCGCGCGTGGTCTTGGTGATGGTAGTCATCAAGTTGGAGTACGGGTTCGCCCGGAAATTCTTCTTATATTTATGTTAGTCGGTGAAGAGTGTAATCCCATCGACGGGGCGTGAGGATGAGTAGAATCCCCTCCACGTGAACGGTGATGAGTGTAATCCCACCGTGAGGTAATGGTTGTTGTTGGATGTGAGTTCCAACGTGTTATCCGCGTATTCTAGTCATAGCTAGGTGCCAATGTGAGATTATATATGTGCCAATATGATTTGAGATGTGTTGCCAATGTGGATTATTATATGTGTTTACATATGGTGTGGATGGACTTGTTGAGCATGGCATGTTCTGATGTTTATGTTCATGCATCATTGACATTTTGGCTTATGTGGATCGAAGGTAAGATCATGCATTCTACCTTGGTTGTGCTCGTGCTTGGACCATGCATTGTCGAGTTTTGTTTTTAATGAGCTTACCCTCACCAAGCTTTATGCTTACGCTCTCTTTTGTTCGACAATGCAGATCCGTAGTTCGTCGGTTGCTAGTGCAAGAAGGGGGCCTCCAAGTGTGCTAGTTGGGCTTTTGAATCTTTCAACTATGAACTTTATGTTATATGATGTAATGGTCAAGCAATGGGACATGTATTAGTTGCTTTGAGCTTTTGAAGTATGTTGGTTTTGGATTCTTTAGGAGCATGTTAGACTCCTCTATATGTTATGTTGGTTTGGCTTTTGGATGTCATGTTTTGAATTGTAAACCATGTTTGAATTGCCTACCTTAAATGCCTAAGTATATGTTCTTGTGAAGCATGAATCTTGAATGCCATGTATGATCTTTTATATGGATGCCCCTATCTTGTATCCTTATGTGTTTTGGGTATGTTTGTAATAGGGTGCACGCTTCTAGAGTGTGTTTGTATGTTGTGTATGCTTCTTGGGGTCGTTAAGGGTGTTTGGGATCATTTAGAGATGTTTAAAACTGATTTTGGGAATTCACAGACTGCAGGTGTTTCGAAACGGGTTGTGTTGTTTCGGAACGGGTGTGGTTCTAGGGCTCCCGTATCGGAACGTGTTTCGGTATGGTTTGGCTACTGTGAGCCCCTGTTCCGATACGAGTCTCGAAACACTTTGGCTACTGTGATTGCCTGTTCCGAAACGGGTATCGGAACGTTTAGGCGAATTGGGACCCTGTTCCGAAACGGGGTGGATGCGTTTCGGTACGGGTGTCTGGCTTTTTAAATTGGAGCCCGTGTTTAGAAACGGGCAGTGCCTGTTTTGAAACACATGCCTGGAAATGGGCTTTTCGACATCTCTAAAAGGTCTCATGGGTTGGGCTTAGGCCCTGTTGTTGTTAGGCTTCCCGTGAGCCTTGTTTCCGCTGTCGTTGATTCACATAGGGTATATTAAAGCATCTAGATAAGATAATAATAAATGAAAAAGTTTTCTAGGGTCGGTAATCGAAGTGGAGCCTTAATGGGTTTCGCCTCGGTTATCCCTGTGTAGCCCGCTCGGATCGGTCGGACGCCCGGACCGGGACGAGGGGGTTACAGCAGCAGACGTTTTATTGTCGGTTTCAACATCCACGTAACGAAAGCCACGCTCCCAAGCATGGGCAAGAGCATCATGCGCCGCCCACAATTCCGCCATAAGAACCGAGCATGACCCTATGTTTCTAGCAAAGCCGAGGATCCAGGATCCATTCGAGTCGCGGAACACACCACTTATCGAAGCCACCTTATTAGGACCCCTAACCGCCCCGTCATCATTAATTTTCACTCTCCCATGCATTGGTAATTTCCACCGTTCCTTGACAGGAGGACCCTGCGCATCATTCACACCAACCACGACACCACCAGTAGGTGCAGCGAAAACACACTCATCCCGAACACGTCTTGCCTCCGCAGCCACGTCCCAAATCCTATCATTTGAGCTGCTGAAAATGTTTGAGCAGCGAGTTTTCCATAACAGCCAACAAATTATAGCAAACAGTACACTCCACTGATCCTCCGGAGAACAAGTTCATGAATTATCCGTGAGGTTCCCTACAATCCACTCATCGAACGACATAGAGAAAAACCCCGTATTGCTGTGGGGATATATCACACGAAGCCACACACTTCGAGCAGCAGGGCAGGCGCTAAGCACATGCTCCAAATCTTCTAACTCCGCGTCACAACCTTGGCATTTACTCGAGTTAGCAATGTGTCTACGACATCTTTCCGCGTTCGTTAACACCTTACCATGCGCAACCAACCACAAGAATGTACGAACCTGTTGCGGCACTTTTAAACCCCAAATAATTTTCCAAAGGCGTGCTGCAGTACCCCCACTCCCAGCACCCAACGCAGCATAGGCCGATGCTGTCGTGAATTGTCTCGTATCATCCCAACGCCAAGTTGGCCGGTCCGAGCCCAACAACGCATGAGGAGGAGCCACAACAGCTATGCGATGCAGAACTGATGACGGCAAAGCTTCAGATAGCCTATCCCAATCCCATGAACCCGCAGAGTTGATCATTGCAGCTACCGGTAATTTGCTAGGCGGGCTACCATTTAAACAAACGGACGCAAGCGGACCATCACCATCCAACCACCGATCCCACCAGAAACCCGTAGCCCAACCATCACGTATTTGCCAACATATACCATCACAGATTCCATCCCAAATCTGACTTAATCCTCTCCACAAACGAGAACAACTAGCACGGTAAATAGAAGACGGAACCACTCCCTCCCATTTATATTTATGGCGAAGAACTTGAACCCACAACTTTCCTTCATCAGTAATGAGACGATAACCCACTTTCATAAGAAGAGCTGTATTATGACGACCAAGGTCACGTATCCCTAATCCACCTTCTGCTATATCCGACGCCACCACATTTCATCGGACAAGGGAGATACCCCTCCTCCCATCAGCCGAACCCCAGACGAAATGTCTAATGATTCTCTCAAGAGTATCACAAACACCTTTCGGCAACCACGTTGTTTGCATAACATACGTCGGTATAGCTTGAGAATTGCTTTAGCTAGAGTTATCCGACCAGCCAATGACAAAGTGCGAGAAGCCCACCCAGATAAGCGACGCTCAACCTTTTCAATGAGGAAACGATAGGTCGCTTTTGTGACCCGCTTGTGAAGCAGAGGCACTCCCAGATAAGTACCTAAGTCCTCTACCAACTCAAAACCACCGCTATCCGCAAGCGCATAACGTCTCTCCACATCACAATTTTTGGAGAAATAAATTTTAGTTTTCGATTCGCTTACCTTATGGCCCGAGCAACTACAGAACTGATCCAAAGTCGCTTTAATAGTCGTCATCTAATCCGTCGACGCCTCCGAGAATAAAACAAGATCATCCGTGAAGAACAAATGTGAAATTTTAGGCCCATTCCTTGAGAGATGAATGCTTTTCCAGTCACCACTAGCAACCCGTCGACTAATCGCATGAGATAATCTTTTCATACACAACACGAATAGATATGGCGATAAAGGGTCTGCTACGAAACTCATAACTACGAAACTCATAACTTCATTTTACCAAAAAAAAAATTAATTAAAAATGGATTTTCGTATTTTATAATAATTGAAAAGTTAATTCAATTAAATAATATTATTAAACCTTTAATGTTCGTCAACCTAAAATCAACCTAAATTCAACCATTGAAAGTAGGGATAGTAATCTGACCCATACTCGATGGGTTTCAACCTGACCCGATTCTTTAGGGTTAGATATTTTTAAAGAATATTTCGGGTTTAAGCGGGTTCGGACGGATTTTTTGAGGATGAAATTGGGTCGGTTTTAGGAGGAAAAATACCCGACCCGATCTAAAACAATAGTTTAATTTATACTAAATATTTAGGTATAATTGCTATAATGTTAATCTCTTTATATATTTTTCTTTTCAATTATCTCTCTATTTTGTCTAATAAAAATAGAATAATCATTATAATGTCATCTCTATTTGTATTTTTTTAATTAACTCCCTATTTCATAGAATAAAAATAAAAAATAATAATTTTTTTAATTATATCAGGCCAGGCCAGATTGGGTTCGAGTTTTTATACTAAAATTTAAATCGAGTTCAGGTGAAAAATCATAAAATGTCGGGACATGCTCGAGTGGATGTAATAAATTTTCAGAGAGAGTGTGAGTCAGCCAAAAACCCAACTCAACCCGAACATCCCAAATTGAAAGTCATATATTTACCAACTGAACTTATTTATCAACATCTCAATACTTGAAAAGGGGTTGAAATTCATTGGAACAAGCTAGAATCGCCAAATTTAGCAAAATAATCTGCAATGTAAGCAAAGATATCATAGATTACCTCTGCATTAATGGTGATCAAAGGGAAAAAGTAGCCCTATTCGTACAAGACTACAAAAATACCAGTGTATAATACACAAACTTCTAACTATCCTTAAATCTTGATAATATATCTACTTTTACAGTAATGTCAAATAAAAGTTAGAAAGTTCAAATGGAGAGACCATCACCAAAGCTGGCCAGATAGATTTAGCACCTCTTCCTTCCAGTGTCCCCCTCGTATATTGATTGCATCAAAGGCTCCTCCTGTACTAGTTAAACCCAATCGAAAGACTGAATGTAATGATCTGTAAAACTTCATTGTAGCATGATGATGCAGAATATACTTAAAATGATAAGCATAAGTGGAGTTTAAAAGTTCTATCTCCAATTGCAGTGATCTGAATTATTTTGGAAATTTCACCCGGTAAAGGTTCGGATCAACATACTCTACTGTCACAAACCGGTTATCAAATAATCGTCCATGTATAGAATGTGCAGCCGCGCATGATGCTTCTGTTCTTCTATACTCGACAAACACACAACCAGGCTCAAAAATCAGTTTCAAATTGTTATTCTTGCTATTTTCATCCTTCACAATGGCATCTAATTCAGCTCTCACACTATCAGCAGAACTGTCGATGGCTTCTTCTGGCTTTCCATCACCTTCCTCCTGGTGCAAATCTTCTCTGGGAATCAATTTCTTATCGACATTTTTTACTTCATTATCAATATTATCAGCAACCATGTCGTATAGAGCGTCTGGTTCCTCTTTTGGGGTATTCAGCAGGGTAGGGATCTCTTGAAAACTAGTTATTGACTCACTCTTAAAGGCAGGATCTTTGATTGCCACCTGAATATGACCTGGTAATTTTCCGTTGATTTCCTCCAGATTTGCATTTTCTTCAGCTCCTGATATCTTATCAAGATTTTTGGTTTCACTTTCAAAATTTTCATCAGCATACATATCAGAATGATGACTTGGTTCCTCTTTTGAGGTATGGGTCGGATTAGGGACCTCTTGAGAACCTGTCTTGTCTAAAATCTCCAAGGTCGGATCTTCCACAGCCATTTCAGTATCAAGCTGAGCTCCAGCAGAACTGTTGCTATCAAGTCCCCCTGGCTGATCTGGCTCATTATCCAAATTCCCATGGTTGTCTTCTCTGTTAATATTACCTTCGAACCCACCTTGTCGGCATAACTCATTGTCCAAAAGGTTGCTAACAGGTTTCTCATTGTTATACCTGTTGCCTGCCACTACCTCAGGAGTGTTACACGGAAAGGTTATACCAGCAGTTCCTCCAGAGCTTCCATCTGCAACTTCTTTAGCAGTATTGGTTTCAACATTTATTTCATCGTCTACCATGTTCAGTACGTTTCCAGCTTCCCTCGTATTATCATCCATTTTGTTTTCTCCATTTCTAACAATACCGTTTGCATGCTTGACAACATTAACAGATTTAATAGTACCAAACCTGCAGGATTGATATACAAAAATATATATTTATTTAGGATTAACCCAACAAAAGAAATATGATCGTGAAAGGAGATAAAATTCAAATAGGGATTTTGTAAGACCTTGAACACTCTAACCGTACATCTTCTAGTACTTCTTCCACCTCAGCTTCAGATAAAGAAGAAAAGTTTTCTGGGAACTGAGCCACAAAAACAATGACAGATAATTATGATACGGAATATGGTTTTCCTTCCAGGAAAAAAGCATCAGTAAGTGGACTACAATAAACTTGTCTACTGCACATCAAAATTAGATCATTTTCCAACATAACCACAAATGGATCTAAGCCATATACTTTACCAGATTTTTAAGCTTAAGGACTTGTGTAGGCTTCTGAAGAAGAGGCCTCGCGAGTTCAGGAATAATACAGGAATTTTGATCTCCACCATTTCCCTAGGACAAATATCTTCTAGTTAGCACAAATCTTGACATAATATTACGCCTAATCAGAAAAAAAATAGAGCTGAAGCTAGTTAGAAAAGCAACAGTGCTTGTGTAGTACCAAGGAAAAGCCATCAACAGCCTCCACTGCAGTGATTACTTGCCCTCCCAACTTAATTCCATTCAGACCAGCACAGGCTTTGTGAGAAACAGATTGGTCGACATACTGTTATATTAATTTATCAGATATTCAAGTCAGGCAGAGTGGATTTGTTTACACGTACAAAAGAAAAGAATAGAGGTAAGAAAGAGTTGCGAGAACAACAGCAATGATGTGACAATCACTTTCACAAAAGGTTTCGCTCTTATCTGCACAAAAAAGCACTAAACATGAATAAATACACTTCATGTTACCTCGAGCATAGCATATTGTTCACTGAGATCCTTGTTCATATCAAAGCGATATGCCTTCAAAGGACCAAAGGCATTAGCAATCTCCACGAACTGAAAATACAAACCCTAGTCAGTTTAAAAGAGTGATAAAATTGTAAATGAAAATAAGAGAGAGGGATTATTATTAGAGAAGAGGAAGAAGATGAAGAAATATAAGAGCTCTAGCTAATCTCTGGGCAGCATTGGGAATTTTATG
The DNA here is from genome assembly GCA_030270665.1 of Hibiscus trionum. Classification (NCBI taxonomy): domain Eukaryota; kingdom Viridiplantae; phylum Streptophyta; class Magnoliopsida; order Malvales; family Malvaceae; genus Hibiscus; species Hibiscus trionum. The sequence goes on along the minus strand of BSYR01000008.1, from coordinate 22,917,601 downwards.
GTCATATTACCATTTCAGATGTAAGAGCCTTTGAAATTCCACCAATGAATATCTGCAGCAAACTCACAAGAAAAAGGAAATAATATAAAGATTGCCACAAAAAAAGAAAAACACAGTAAGTAGGTTGAATGCAATCAGCAAATGGTGCATGCCATAATATTAGGGGGAAAGGGGATTAAAAGAACAGCAAAATGGGTTATAAATAAATTAGAAAAATGCCGGTAGCATGCAATATAAATCATTTACGCCAAAGAGTAGCAAAGACTCAAATTATTAATACATACCTTGTGATGTGAATCCTCCACAATATCATCGACTCTGGCCACTGTTGCTCCTGATTTCTCCGGTTCACCAGTCTGCATGAAAATAGCAACTGTCTGAAAACCTGCTACGATGGTAACCACAATAGACCTCAGAAACAGAAGCAGTAGAAATGTACTATTCTGGCTGAAAAGAAAGCACTAATTAAATTATAAGATATTCTATCTAAGACTATATAAATGAAGGTGAAGCATATAAAATTTATCCAGGTTAGTTGATGTCTGAAAGCACAACTACAACAATATTCTGAACTGCATAAATGCACCACAATGAGCAGAAACATTTGACAATGAAACTTTTTAGTCTTCATCAGTTCGGAAATTATCCAGGTTAGAAAAGGTGCATTTGGAACATGGGTCTAGTGGAAAATAAGAGTTTTAAGTGTGTTTGGGAGGGCTCCCCATTGCACCACACCGGTGTGCCAAATGGCACCTTAATATACGTCCCATGTATCAGTGCAAGCAAAGGCCCATACCCCAATGTGTCAAGCTTATGGATTTAAATGGGTATTCCTAAATCCAAGTAAGAATGTAAGATATTGTAAAAGCTACTAGAGTTAAGAAGCATTTTAAGAATTGCACACTAAACCTTAGGTAAAGGAAAATCATAATTACTTCTGTAAATGAAAAGAAATAATTAAAAACATTGCATACTTTCAATCAGCATGATCTACAAGTTATACGGTACCAAATGTATATAATTTCAGACATCTGAAGTAGATTAAGAGAACATAAAAATTCCAATAAGTCATTATACCAACAAAAATAATTACAAAGACTAATTATGAAATATTTAGTCATATAGATATGGTTTTTGAGCCAAAAGGTTGCAGTCTATCAACGGTTACACAAAAGAGATTCCTAAAGATTCTCCATAAATAAATCCAATATAAACAAAAAAGAAAGAAAACTGTATAATAGATCTGAAAAAGAAAACAAGAATACATATATACACAAAGATTAACAATTAAAACAATAGAGTTATTATTTGTACTACCACTTCAACAAAGTCTTTAGGCCGTCTGATTTTGAGAATGGAACCAGAGAAAGTACTGCCATCAAAAGAAAGAGCTGTGGAAGCATCCTCTGGTGTAAGGAATTCAACAAGAGCTTGGCCCTTCCCTTTGTGTATCTGCAATTTGCAAGGCATAACATGACATCCTCATCTGTTGCATTCGTATGTTTAGCAGGAGTAAAATGTACACCATTCAAATAATATACCAGAGACTTACAATGCAGCTAATACATGGTTTGGTCCTACGGATATGATTAATGCCAGATGAAAGCAAAAAATTATTGAAGGATTCCATCATAGCTTTTTCAGAGGCTGAAGCTGGTACATTTTCTACATAAAGCCTTCTCGTAGGCCTGGTAGCTTCTGTTAGCTGAACTGAGTCAAAGGATAAAGAGCTGGTTGAAGCCACAACTAGAGGCTTCCCTGTCATAGATACACTAGGAACAGGGTTGACCATAGCATGCATGTTTAAGGAAACCATTTGACTTAATGCTTGTAAATTAGAAGAAGCTGAACCAGAAACCATATTTTCTGCTTCTGCAGGTGCAAGATCCCACTTAGCTGTTCTCTTCTCTGTCGAGCGATGAACCGGGGAGGGCGTAGTAACAGCAGCTTCAGTCTTTCTCTTCCTTGGAGAGTAGCCACCAAGGCCACTAGTGATCCCACCATGTCGCCTATGGTGGCCACTTGAACCATTACTTGTCATTCTGCTCCTGTCATCAGAATGTTGTCTTCCAGACCTCCCTTTTACACCATGTGAGGAAAGTTCATGCTCTGACGCATGATGAGATGCACGCTTGTGCACCCTTGGTGAAAGAGAAATAGATCTTCTATGCTTGCCCTCACACTCCCGACTCTGTGACCGTCTCCTTTTATGGTGTGAGTCCTCATGATAGGATCTCGATGGCTCTTTCTTCTCCTTCTTGACACTACTTTCTGAAGCATGCCCCTTTCTTGTCTCACGTTTTTTAGTAGTATGTCTTTCTTTATTTTGTTCATCATCTCTAGTTTGATGTTTTCTCTTGTCATCTCTCTCAGATTTCCCCTCACTTCTACCTACATGCATATCCCTATCTGCTATGTCTCTAGAATACTTATTTGCATCTACCTTTTCTGAACCACCAGCTGTTTGCTCAGTTGCTCTCTTCACATGAATTTGTTTCTCATGTTTGCCTTCATCCTTAATGTCCGTATCTTTTCTCACTTCAGACTTCAATCTTCTTTCAGGCTCATGCTTCTCCCTAGTTTTCGGTTTAGAGATGTTATCGTTTCTCCTATACAAATTCTCTGTTCTCTTGTTGGAACTTCTCTTCTCCATTCCCTCCAATAGGTTCTTTTCATGACGAAGAGAAAAATCTTGGCCATGCCCATTCCCTCCCTCAGATTTGTTACCATTAAATTCATTCAGGATTAGGCTGTCCTTTGCTATCTTCCTCACTTCTATATTGCCTTCATTGACACTTCCAGCATTTTCACTAAGTTTTTTACTATTCCTCTTGAACACAACCTCCTCACAGTTGAAAGGCCTAGTCTGAGCAGAAGTTCTTTCATGGGAATCATGTGGGAGTTCCCCAACTTTTTCATGCTTTTCCTTACGCCGGCTCGATCTGCCCATCTTGCCAAGTATCCTAATTATAATTCTTACTTCTCAAATTTACTAAACAAACACACTAAGCACTCAATCCAATAACCAAGATGCATATCATAACCAATCTTCAATACCAAATTCTGATAAGTATCCCAAATCTCTTTATTTACTGCAAATAAAGTAACACAATAAGAAAAACAAAAATGACCTTCTTTACCATAGATTTATGGAGAGAAAAAAAATCCACAAATGGCAACCTATTTTACTATGTAGACTTCTAAAGACCATTTTCATTGCTAGAAACAACTACTAAAAGAACCCTAACAAAATTTTACCTAAGAACACTATTTTCCCAACCATTTAAAACATTTTAGCCTTCAAGGAATCATTTTTGTTTGACATACTAAAACAATAACAGAAACCCAGGAATTCTATTCTTTAAAGTTCCGTTCTAATAAATAAGTGAAATTATAAAAAGTACCCAGAAGAGGAAAAATACGAGGTTAATTACAAACTTCCACCCAAATTCCATTTTTTAACCCAAAAAAGAAAAGAATTGGCACGAGACCTAACAAAGCAATAGAGAAAACAGAGCAAGTAAAAAGGTTGAACCTTGAAGAAAAGCCAAGATCAGTCGGGGTACAGAGCTATCCGCCTTTGGATGGAACATGAAAACCTAGAAATTGAGCTGAGCTGGTATAGCTATCGTTAAATTAAAGGGTGAAGTAAACTAATAGTCACCAAACGATGAAAAACAATTGTTTTGATCACCATCCTTTTAAAAGTTATAAAATGGTCATTATATTTATCAAACTATTATAAAATGGTCACTGTATTTTATAAAATAGTTCAACAACTCACCAAACAGTCAAATATACATGCTATATAAAGTCATATATAGGGTGGAAAAACCTAACTCGACCTGAAAACCCAACTAAACCCGATCGATCTCCTATTAACCCGATATTGAAATCAATCGACCCAAAAATAACCAATCCGAATGTTGGAGTATGCCCAAAGACCAATTATAAGATTATTGTAAAAGACATACTTATTTTATCTTATATTAATATAAATCCATTATTATTATTTCACTCTTATTCTGTGCATTTATAAATAAACTGAATTATAATAAAGTCCTTAGAATAATATGGCTATTCTTGAATGTCCTTAGTCGAGTATTATTACGGGCATGGACAACAATAATATATTAAGACTAATATGTAGTTGATTGATGACAAAGTGTTGTCATTAACATGAAGATGTCAAAACCAATACATAAATATGTGTTAGAGAATGACATTCTGGACTAACCCGCTATGAGCATGTTTCTTAGATTATTATGTGACAGTCACAACATTGCTCATAGTAATAACTACATGTATGATCCTCAAACTTGAGATCATCATTATTTTAACATTGTGAGTGGCATATTCTGATACAGTCAAACCAAACGTGTATCGTAACTGACTACACTATAAAGATTGATATGGGGTATGTCGCAATCTATGTAGCGGGATATGGTTGATCAAGATAGGATTTGTCCCTCCTACATAATAGGAGTAATATCATAGGCCACTTGATTGAGTGAGACCAGAAATGCATGGCTATGCTCGAACAAATTGATATGAGATATCATAGTTATTCGTTTATAATAGTCTACTCAAGATATCAAGATATATTAGACGGACTATACAAGTGTGACTATTCCATGACTTGTGCCCTATCTAGATATAAGGACAAAAGGATGTAATACATGAAAAAGAGTTAATCACAAAGAGGTTATGTAGAACCATGACTTCATGTAACTTAGGTAGCTATGATGTATTGCTAGATGTCATTCATTGCATGTAATATTAGAATTGTTATAGATATTACTACTAACGTTACATGAACCTACAAGGGTCACACCCTATGTTTGAAACGAACAAATATCAATCAGATAACATGTGTACAAATTTGTTGTACAGGAAATTAGTAAAAAACTGAAATTATTATAATTATTGTAACTATAGATAATTTCGTTTATATATTATAATACTAGATAATTATTGTAATTATCAAAAAAATTTAATATATATATCCTTAAAGAAACCTAATTAAAGTAGAATCAAATTCTATATATTTAATTATATTCGGTTAAATATATTGTATATTTAATGAATCCGATTTTAATTAGAATTAGGTTTTTGAATGCTATATAAAGGCATAAGGTCTTGCAGCCAAAAGATATGCTTATTTGCGAAAAATCTCTCTAACAGTTAGAGAAGTAAAATATTGTTCTTTTCATTTGGGTGGACTGCGTAGAGGTCAGAACGCTGTTGTGACGACTTGGATTCGATATCGTGCTGGAAGAATTGGATTCTCCTACATCCCTACGATTTTCAAATTTAATCAAGGTAACGTTTCATCCTTTTTCACCCCAGATTCGTTCCTCGTACATGATCACTGGTGGAGTATGCTGTATAATTTTTCCGCTGCACCACGAGGTGTACCGGCGTTTCCCAACAATGATATCAACCGAACCAAAATTCAACCAAACAAAAACTCAACCGACTCGTCGTCCTGACCCGATACCCGAACTGAAATCACCATTGACCCAAACTAAAATCGAACCAGTCCTGAACCGAACTTAAACCGAATGTAATTAGATCCGACATGACCCGAACCAAAACTGAATGACTCGTTTGCCACCTCTAGATGTAAGTTAGTGATTTATCTATTCAACATGAAAAAAATATTTGTTTGATCAATATCGATACTCGTACTCATTAATTGAGTATCAGTACTCACGGTCAGGGATTAAAAAACGGTCTGCTACTGCTATAACGACCATTATTTAATGGTAACGCTACCGACCGAAACCGTTAATAGCATAAATAATGGTAGGACTCAGAATCACATCGGTAACGGCCGATAGCGGTCGTTGTTTAACGATCAATAGAGGCGATAACGGTGCACTATTCCTATTATCGACCGTTATCGGTAAAACTCCCAGAAATTTAACTCCAGAGATGTTAAAAAAATCATAAATAAATTTATTTAAATCTGAAAAAGCAGATGTAAATTGTATGGTACTAAAGGGAATATATTCTCTATTCTGCAAAAGCCAAAAAGAGTTGAAAAATTTGAAAAAAAAATTAAATTTCAGTATTTCACAATCTAAAAATATGCAGACATTGGCAGTTTGGCAATTGCAATTTGCATCTCCATTCTTCAGTCCAGATTTTTTTTGATCAAAAGGGGTTTCTCATAAAATTCAAACAAAGTACAACAAAGCCACGTACAAAGGAAACCCACCATGCAGACCATGCATGGCCAATGCCCTAACGCCCCCACGTTGAAACCCAGCAAAGGAGCATAACCTTTGCTTGAACATCAAAGAGAGCCAACAAAAAGGGGGAAACGACAGCCAAAACGAAAACCAGAACCAAGGAGAACAGGACCAAACGAAAACCATCCCAAAATAGGGGGCATCTCCCCGTACAGAAATAGAAAAAAAAACCCAAGAACTTGAAACTCCTTCAGTCGTTAAGGGTAGAAACTCGAACACAAGGTCAGGTGAGAGCTCCATCCGGAGGCAGGCTCCCTTGTCTGTAGACTCGGGTCTTTTCAACCTAATCAGTGCATCTGAGACCCTTGACTTCGAGCCAGAGTATGAAGTAGCCAGTCCAACGTCCAAACACATCTCTTGTCCGATGTTGGAGAAGAAGCAAAAGGAAGCTTTTAACATAGCGAACCTTAGATCAGAGGCCAGCCAAATGAGACTAGTGATCCGAGGGGAAGGAGAAGACAAAGGCACCACCTTTCGTACCTTCCAATCGAAAGGGGTGCACCTTCTTGGACTCATAATGGTTGCAGATAATCCCCTCGGGGATTATCCGCAAAGGGTCTATTGCTGATCACTGTAGTCAACGGAGCTTGACTATCATCGTTACTTACAATGATTTCTTCATTGATGGAGCCGTTCTCGTCAACAATCATGGAGGTAACCTTGGTAATTTGTCTTCCTGAGGGGTCAAGTCCCAACTCGTTAATGCCAGCCTCGTCCAAAGATCTCCTTGTGATTTCCAGCACATGTTTCCTTCTCGCTGCTTGCTTAATAAGTGTTAGTCTTCTAGTTCCATAGGAGAAACCTTTTTTGCCTCTTTCAATGTTGTTAATCATCGGAGAGGATGAGGTGAATGAGTTGGGGAACAAAGCAACCTTAAGGACATCTTCATTTTCCACTGCCCCAAACTCATTTGCTCCCCAATTCCCTGGGGCAATCTGAAAAATGCCATCATAGATGTAATTCTATAACTCTCTCCTCTTAGACACAAAAAAAGGATTCCCCGTGGCTATGTGGTTTTTTTTCTTTTCTTGCCCTTGGATACTATGAGATTGCTTACACCCTCTGTGATTACATCCTTCTATAACTCGGCAACTCCGAGGGGAAGGAGAGCATCTAGTGTTGAGCCGTCATCCCCAGCTAGGTTTAGATGGTTAGTAGGTTTCGTTGCCTCCTCTTTGCTTGTAGAAGTGATCAAGCCCCTATCAGAACATAATTTTCCATTTAAGGAAGGGGTGTCAACTTTGCATTACCATAAATAGAGTTGACTTGTGGAGGGAGGCAAAAAGTTTCCTCGATGGTTTCATCAGACAACCTAGTATCTTCGAGGCACACAATCGAGGAATTTTGGTTTTCTTTGAAGCCCGTGTCAACCATGCCAACTGGTGTTGTCGTCTCCACTGATGCTTGGCCGCCGTGAATCATCGGGTTATCACCAAGCTTGGTCTTGCCTTTGGACCTAGATAACGCTTTGGTCGGAGACCTTTCCCAGAGCTGTGACGCTCTCAACCAGGGGCCGAAACGGCCGGAAAGTTTGAACCCGCTTGTATCGAACCATCAATCCTTATCCCCGTGTCCAAGTCTACCACACTTGTAGCAAAATAGCAGAAGTCTTTCATACTTAAAACCAATTTCCAGAGGTTTGAATCCTTTCCGATTTAGAAAGAAGCCCGTCTTTATAGGTTCTTCCACTCTGATGGTGGCGTGGATGTTCAACTGGCCATCCCATTTGACTTTGTAGTTGTCGGCGAAATTAGAGCCAAAGAAGCGTGGAAAAAGATCCCCGATCTTCTTGATGTTTGCCGGGGTGGTGAGGGAGATTGGGAGATTATGTACTTGTATCCAGAACTCCTCAGTTGCGAAATCAAGCTCCTCAAACGCCAGCTCCGGCGGCCATTCCTTGAGGATCAATAGTCGATCTTGAACTTACCAGGGCCTTTTCCCTAAAACTCTAAGCCTATCCTCAATGAATTGGAAGAAAAAGAGAAAGACGTTCCTTCCCAAATCATGACACTCAAGGTCTGGGCATTTCCAAGCTTTTCGGAGAATCACGTTGATGGAAAGGTGTTTTACTGCCATGTCGGAAAGAATCTTGCCTATTAGGGAATGATTCTTAATTTCAAAGTTAACATCCCCATCTTCATTCAGATCCAGGAGTTCTAAGTTGCTATTATTGGCGTTGATTGAGTCAGAGGGGGGAAGGGATAAGGCATTTTCAACTGGGCTTTCCATTAAAGGGATGTGTCTCAACCGCCTTTTTTGATGGGAAGGAGGCTTCGACTATTTTGGAAAACATTTTTAAAATCAACGGAGTCGCCACCAATTTTTTTTTAAAAAAAGTGTGATTGGATCACTTTTAAAAAATAAGGTTATTTTAATAAAACATTTTGTTCTAATAAAACAACGGTTTTGGACTGCAAAAATTAGAAAACAGGTTCGGGGGTCGGTTACGCGTGGGGAAGGGTTAGCACCCCCACGACGCCCAAAATTGGTACCTAATTGGTTTTGAAATCGTTTTCAAAACTGGAATTTGCAAGTTCAAAAAGGTTCGACTTTACTTGTTCGTTTAATGAACATTAGTCTATTTTAACGGCTTTATCGCCAGGGAAATGAACTTTAATCACCGCCAACATTTATGACGCTAACCCGTCATTCCCGTTTGATAAGACACCGCATTGATTAAGTTTCACTTTTTCATACAACAAAGAGATTTAGTGTGTTGAGCATTTTATTTAATTCTAAGTTCGATTATTTTTTTAAAAAAAACCTAAAAACGTCTAATTCTTTTATTCGTAATTGAGAGTTCGAGTATGCTTAAGTGTATTTTATTTTTATGAAGAACATTTTTCAACAAACAAGTCTCTATCAAAGCTTTAGTCCCCAATCCTAAGTTTCACCTATTTCTAAAACAAGCAAGCAAACTTTTTATTCTTTTGATTTTCACCCTTTTTATTATTCCTTTTTAAAAAACATTTATTTCTTTTTTACTATTTATTTTCTAAGCTAAAACTCATTTTACGTTTTTTACTTTTTGTTTTTTTTACCTTTTCCATTTTTTATATTTTCTCCTTTTCAAAATGAATATTCTCTTTTTTAAACTTGTTTCATTTTCCCACTTTTTTATTTTTTCTTTTAAAACAACCCATTTTTTTTAAAAAATAAACTTTATTTTCCTTAAAGAACTTTTTCCTTTTTTTCAAAAATTTATTTAAATATCCTAGACCCTAATTTTACTTTAAAACTCTTTTTATTTTTTTCTTCTTGAAAAATTATTTTTTTTCTTTTTTTCCTCTAAAAAACATCTTTATTTATTTTTTCTTTTAAAATCATTTTGCCCATCAATTATTTAAAACTAAACTTCATAAAAATCTTTTTAATATTTTTCTTAAAATTAAGCTCTTTATTATCTTACACCTCACATTATTATTTCTTCTAATTGAATTCCTAATTTCAAGTTTTTTTCCCCAAATTAACCACATTTATTCATTTTTATTTCATGCATTTAAAATCTAAACACCTTTTAAATTTGTAGAACTAATGTTTTGATATAATAATTGAAAAATGTTTTGGACTGATTTAAAAAGTATTTAAAACATTTCTAAAGTCCAAACAACTTGAAATTATGTTTAGGGAAGTTTTCAAAAGGTTTTTTAATGTGTTTCAAAGGCCAAATTATACAAACCTGTCCAGGTGTTTCGAAACACCTTATGGCGTTTCGAAACAGGGGATTCCAGTAGCGATTTCGTTTCGAAACGTGTTTCGAAACGAGCTTTCCCTGGACTTGATTTTTGCCCAGCGTTTCGAAACGGGCTAGGCCGTTTCGATACGCCCACGTGGCAATGACCCCAACGGTCATAATCCCCAACGGCTATTTTCCCAACCAACTTTTAAATGCAGGCGTTTCGATACGGGCCTATAGCGTTTCGATACGGGTTTCGAAACGGCTAGGAGGCGTTCCGAAACGGACATGAGGCGTTCCGAAACAACCAGGAGGCGTTCCGAAACGGATGCCCTGACAGACTGCAACAACTCTTTCTACATTGAGAGTGTTTCGAAACGGCATCGAGCGTTTCGAAACGGGGAGCTGCAGAATGCATTTATGGTGGGAATTAAAGTCCTCAACGGCTCCAATTTGATCCCAACGGCTACAAACTCAATTGGGAGTATAAAAGGGACCTCCAAGCATCAAGAGAAGGCTAATGCTTCAATTGTCAATCAACAAATGATCAAGAATTGTCTTAGAGCCTAAAGTGTCAATTATTGTATAGACAAACACTAGTGAGCCAAAATTGTCAAATTTGCTCAAGTGTTTTAGGTTTTGGGTGAGAGCTTAATTGTGCAAACAAACACCTATTAGAGGGTTTAAGTTTGCTTCTTGTTTCTCTTTGTAAAAGAGGGTTTTGATCAAGGCTTTGGGTAGAAGCTTGATCGGTGTAAAGGGTTTCCTCCTAAGCCTAGAAAAGGGGACGAATCAATTAGTGGAATTGGTTGTGAAATCCTTAGTGGGGAGCTAAGGTAGTGGATGTAGACCTTGGTTAGAAGGTTGAACCACTATATATCATTGTGTCTTTATTCTTTCTAGCTTCCTAAACCCTTCCACCCAAAAATCCACCTCTCTACCACTTGGTGAGCATAATCGATTGAACGAATCGAGCACCACATATCCCAACAAAATTATTTTCTACATTTCTAAAGATAAAAAATCACCCTAACAACATTTTCAAAAGCATGCAAAAAATTTTAAGATCAAACTAGGAATTTAAACGAAATTTAAAATAAAAAAAGTTAGCGAAATCGCGAACAATTTTCCAACCTCGAGAAAGCAACCTAAAAATCACAAACAACACTAGCAAAAACACCAAAATTCAACCAAGAACAACAATAAAATCAACATAAAATAAATAAAGAAAAGATAAAAAATTTATCGAGAAATCGACGAACGATGAACTCGAATTCAAGCTTCTCGAAATGCTCCAAACCACCTCCGGAAAAGTGCTCCAAACTCGAATTTCCACTTCAAAAATTTCCAGCCAACTCAAGAAAAATTCATAGATTTTTTCGGATTTTTCTTGAACCCTTTTTAGTGGCTTTTCTCTCAAAAATGGTGTGTTGAACAAGTGGGTGAAGGGGTTTTTTATACTAAACTTTGAGCTTGAAAATAAAGCTAATTTCCGAATTCAATCCCCAAATTGAAGCCTAAATCAGACAAACGACTTGATACCCGGTAAAACCCCCATGAAATCATCCATTTTGATACAAATTTGGGATAGAATTTCCCATTTAATTCGAATATAGGGTTTATTATTTAGTTTCGGTTTTTTGCAGATTTCGGCGGTTATAGGCAACGATGGCAAGCGGCGTCGGCGGCAACCAGGCGATCCGATCGGCACCAACCACGCCGGCTGCCGCGATCGGTGGACGGAGAACAACGGCCACCATTGCGCGCGACAGGGGTTTGGAGAGCCCAGCCCCGCGCGCGTGGACTGCACGCGCTAGTGCGTGATGCGCGGGCTGGCACTCTTTTCCCCTTTTTTCCTTTTTTTTTTCTTTTTTTTACTGTTTTGACTATTTTTTGACCCTTTTTGCTGTTTTTTTTCTTTTTTTTATCACATTTCATAATTATTACCTCATTTCATTCCTTTATTAAACACCAAAATTATTATTATTATTTTTTTCCTTTTCTTTTTTTTACCTTTTACTTTAAAAATGGGCTACAACAAAATGGGCTCTATTTTCTTTATTTAAAAGTGGACTTTTTTGAAATAAGCCCTTTTTGAAAAATGAGTTTTTATTTTAAAAAAGGTGGGCTTTAAAAGTTTTTTTTATATATTTTATATTTTTTTTCTCATTTTTTTTAAATTTTAATTATTAAAAGCTAGGGTGAAAATTTAGTGACAACAACTGCCCCTCTTTGCTTATCTCTGTGAAACAAAGATAAAGCAAAGACAAAAAAGACACAAATTTTCACCCGATTTACTGATTGGCTCCATTCTCCGAATGCCCGAACGGATATGCATGCTCTATTCTCCTTATGCTCGAATAGCTGAGCTGTGTTCCATTCTCCAAATGCCAGAACGTATAGGCTGGTGCTATTCTCCTTATGCTTGAATAGTTAAGCTAGGTTCCATTCTCCAAATGCCCGAACGGATAGGCGTGCTCTATTCTCCTTATGCTCGAATAGTTGAGCTGGGTTCTATTCTCCCAAAATGCCTAAGCATTTGAGTTGGATTTTTTCCTCCCAAATGCTCAATTAGGTCAAGTCTTTTGAAAACTTTCATCCTCCTTATGCTTGGATGAAATAGCAGGCTCCATTCTCCTTATGCTTGAACGGATAGGTGAATCTTCTGAAAATTTTCTTCCTCCTTATGCTTGGATGAATAAGCAAACTCCACTCTCCTTATTCCTGAACGGGTAGGCGAATCTTCTGAAAAACTTCATCCTCCTTATGCTTGGACGGATAGGCGAATTTTCTTAAACATTTCATCCTCCTTATGCTTGGATGAATAAGCAAACTCCATTCTCCTTTTGCCTGAACGGATAGGTGAATTTTCTTAAACATTTCATCCTCCTTATGCTTGGATAAATAAGCAAACTCTCATTTGAACAAGTTTTCCATGTACCTGAAAAAACAAAATGCAATATGCAATATGATGTGCATGCCCCTAGAGATGTCTAAAACATGAATGCATGACAGGTTTTCCTTTTAAAAAACTCCTTTTGCTTAGACCATTTTCTTAATTTTGATGAAATTCTGGTTATCGAGGCCCGATTAACCATGAACTCTCTCTCCTAAACTTGTGTAGGTCAAAATGATTTACTTCACTATTCTTTCAACCCTTCTTGGCTTTTTGTCTTTGAATTCACCATTTGCTTTAGAAATCACTCATGAGTTATGAACTATTATGACTCTTCCTCATTTTCTGATCTTCTGCTGATTGGTTCAATCCCATTCTTACTTCATTGTAAACATTTAATCCTTGTCTATCTTCTCAATCGACATTTTCGTATTCAGGGATACACACCCTAAGTCAAGTTTCGACCTTGTAAGGCTGTTCCTATCGTCATGTAAGGAAAGTTGGTGGTTAAGAAATGCTGTTTAAGCGCCCAAACATTCATATGGATTTTCTTCCTTTTAAAAGTTTCGCAACAAGGCTTCACTTTTTCCTTCTTTAAACATTTTAACACCATATGCCCCAAATAATAATTATGGAACACTTCATAGTCCCTGAACTTTTCAAAACATTCTCAAAGTAATGCTAAAAAATCTTTTGCATAATTAAACGATTGTCAAATCCATTAATCCTCATTTCAAATCAAGATGCTAACAAAGGCATGGAAAGAAACAAGAAAGCAAGAAAAATTCATGGATCAAATTTATTAATGTTGTGGCAAACACAAGAAGGTTTATAAAAAGGAAGGGAAACAAGTATTCAAATATCAATATTCCAAATTTCTCCTTTCAAACGCCAGAAGTAAACTTGAATGCTGCCAGTGTCGAAGAAGCCTTGAGTACAGTGCATGATCTGTGGAGCCTCAAAATCTATCAAATTATTTGAGCCCATTTTCCTCGGGGATCACTTTGAATTGGCAATTTCTTCTTTAAGACCAAATCGCCTTCTTGTAATTCTCTAGGGCGAGCCTTCTTTTCATAAGCCCTAATCATCCTTCTTTAGTACATTTGACCATGACACACAACTTTCAGTCTCTTTTCCTCAATTAAGTTCAACTGATCATACCTTGCATGTACCCATTCTGCCTCATCTAACTTGGTCTCCATCAAGATACACAACGATGGTATCTCCACCTCGATTGGTAGCACAGCTTCAACTCCTTATACTAATGAGAACGGGGTTGCCCCAGTAGATGTTCGTATCGTTGTTCGATATGCATACAAAGTGAATGGTAACTTTTCATGCCAATCTTTATACGTATCAGTCATTTTTGCAACTATCTTCTTAATATTCTTATTGGCTGCTTCTACTGCTCTATTCATCTTTGGGCGATATATTACTAAATTATAATGCTTGATGTTAAACTGCTCACAGACCCTAGCAATCATCCGGTTGTTCAAATTAGAGGCATTGTCTGTGATTATGCTTTCTGGCAGACCATATCGACAAATGATTTCCTTCTTTAAAAACTTGCAGACAATGGATCTAGTTACATTTGCATATGAGGCCGCTTCCACCCACTTTGTGAAGTAATCAATGGCTACTAAGATAAAGCGATGACCATTTGATGCTTTCGGATGAATCTGCCCAATGACATCTATGCCCCACATAGAGAATGGCCATGGAGACGACATGACATGAAGAGATTGAGGAGGTGCATGAACCTTGTCAGCGTATATTTGGCACTTGTGACATTTACATGAATAATTAATGTAATCCCCTTCCATTGTTGACCAATAATACCCAAAGGGCATAATTCTTCTTGCCATAGTGAAACCACTAGGATGGGTTCCACAAATTCCCTCATGGACTTCTTCCAAAATCGATTGCGCTTCTTTTGCATCCACACATCTTAGTAATACATGGTCTCGACTTTGTTTGTAGAGAATCTCCCCATCAAGGATGTATCCTGATGCCATTTTCCTGATCATTTTCTTTTCATTTTCTGAAGCATGTGCTGGGTATTATTGCAGCTTTAAGTACTGTAAGATGTCATGGAACCACGATAAACCATCTTCTTCTTCTACATTATAACAATATGTTGGGGACTCCATAATTTGTAACTTAATGGGCATCATCTCCGAACCCTCACTTGCTTTAAATGTGGCAGCCAAAGTAGCTAACGCGTCAGCCATCTGGTTATCTTCTCTTGGGAGATGCTTAAAGGTAATCACCTCGAATTCTTTAGTTAACTCAAGGACCAAATTGTGATATTATATCAATTTTGCATCTTTTGTTTCCCATTCACCGCATGTTTGGTAGATGATTAAAGCCGAATCCCCATAGACTCAACTTTTGGATTTTTTGTCGATGGCTTCCCTTAGGCCCAATATGCATGTCTCATATTCTGCCATATTATTGGTGCATAAGAATTTTAAATGACAAGTAAAAGGATAATGATCACCTTCTGGCGAAACCAAAACTGCCCCAATACCTCGTCCTAGAGCATTTACAGCATCATCAAAATGCATGACCCATGATTCTGTTGGTGACTCTTCATCTTCCGTGATACACATCAAGTCTTTATCGGGGAAACTGAAATCTAAGGCCTCATAATCGTCTTGCGCACGACTTGCAAGAAAATCTGCTATGGCACTTCCTTTTATTGCTTTTTGGTTTACATACTGGATGTCGTATTCTGAGAGCAACATTTGCCATCGCGCTATTCTTCTTGATAGGGCTGTAGCTTCCATCATGAACTTCAATGGGTCTAACCGTGAGATCAACCATGTGGTGTGATACAACAAATACTGCCTAAGCCTCTTAGTGGCCCACACCAAAGCACAACATACCTTCTCAATTGGCATATATCTTGTTTCACAGTCTGTAAACTTCTTGCTCACATAATATATCGTCATTTCCTTCCTTCCGGTTTCGTCGTGATGACCTAGTACGCAACCCATCAAGTTTTCAAACTCCATCAGATAGAGTATTAACGGTTTCCCCGAAACGGGTGGCATTAACACTGGAGGATTAGTCAACTGCTCCTTAATCTTTTCTAAAGCTGCTTGACACTCTTCATTCCAGGTCCCCGGGTTGTTCTTTCTAAGCAACCTGAATATTGGGTCACACTTATTTGTAAATTGAGAGATGAAACGAGCTATGTAATTCAACCTTCCCAAGAATCCTCGAACTTGCTTTTGTGCCTGAGGAGGTGGAAGTTCTTGTATGGCCTTTATCTTGTCTGGGTCAATTTCAATTCCTCTTCTGCTTACTACGAAGCCTAACAATTTCCCAGATGTAACCCCAAATGTGCACTTGGCAGGATTAAGCTTTAATTGGAATTTTCTTAATCTTTGAAAAAGCTTACTCAAGTTCATCAGATGCTCTTCTTCAGTTCTGGACTTGGCGATCATATCATCCACATAAACTTATATTTCCTTGTGCATCATGTCATGGAAAAGGGTAACCATAGCTCTCTAATACGTTGCCCCTGCGTTTTTCAATCCAAAGGGCATTACCTTATAGCAGAAGTTTCCCTAAAGCGTTACAAAAGTAGTCTTCTCCATATCTTCTGGGCACATCTTTATTTGATTGTAACCCGAAAATCCATCCATAAATAGGAAAAAGGAATGGCTAGCTGTATTGTCGACCAAGGTGTCGATATGTGGAAGCGAAAAATTGTCTTTGGGGCTTTCTTTATTAAGATCCCTGTAGTCGACGCACATTCTTACTTTTCCATCTTTCTTAGGCACTGGGACGATGTTCGCCACCCATTCTGGATATTTAGCTACTTCGAGGAATCCTGCATTGTATTGCTTCTTGACCTCATCCCTAATTTTCAAGAGCGTATCAGCCTTCATTCTTCTTAGCTTTTGTTTCACGGGCTCCCATCCTTCTCTTATAGGAAGCCTATGCATGGCGATATCCGTGTCGAGACCAGGCATATCTTGGTAAGACCAGGCGAAGTTGTCCTTGTATTCTTGTAGAAGCTCAATCAAATGCTGTCGTGTCTTAACTGAGATGGTGGTTCCAATCTTTACTTCACGCTTTTCTTCTTCAGTTCCAAGATTCAAAACCTCTAACTCTTTTTTGTGGGGCAGAATTTGCTTTTCCTCCCCTTCTACCATTCTAAGCAAATCATCTAACAAGTCATACCCTTCTTCATCACTAGTACCCTCAACTTCCTCTAAACATAGCAGTAACTCAAAATTAACCTCAGAATCTGATTCGAAGTTATTTGGACCATTGATATCTAAAAACCTGCAAAAAAGGAGGCAAAATATATATATACCAAGAAAGAAAGAATAAATGAAATGATATGATTTGTTATGTTTTAAGGGTTTGTTTTTTCTTTTTTTGGGTTTTTATGAACTTTTGGTGTTATTGGTTTTGTGAAAGAAAGTTTGCCACAAGATGTAATTGGAAAAAATGCATCTTTTATTGAAATTCAAATCATGGTTTTGACAATAGACCCTTTTACATAAGATCTCTAATTACCCTAGGGTCTAAGGGTAAAAGAGATGGTTTTGAGAATTACTCTGAGGCAGTCTTAAAAACTTCGGGAACCATTTCCGCGGTCCAGTTCTTCAATTTAGCACAGGGGCAAATCTTGGATAGATATTTGTATTCTTCTTTCTCCTCATCAATGATGGCGTTAATGCTAAAATTCTCAAAAACTTTGCATAATTCATTCTTTCCTTTTCACTCCTCGTCAAAGCGGGCATTAGGGTCTAAAATCCCTCCAGTCTTGAAGGTGGCGCTTAGGGGAGGGTACGTCATGGGCTCCCACTCAACTTCTTCTTCTCTCCGCTTCATTTTCATGCTTTCCTGCTGCTTCTCAATTTTCTTTTGCCACTTATCAGGCCTAAAGCCTAAACCGAATCGATCCCTCTTCACCGGGATCACCACAGGATAAGGCTTTCTTCGTCTCTCTTCTTTAACTTCCTCTCCTTACTTCCCAAAGGAGTTTTCCTCTGTAGCACATATATTTGCTTTTTGCTCAACATCTCCCTTCTCGAAAAACACAAGCTCCTTGCTATCCATCTTGTCTTGGACCACCCGCTTAAACTCTAGGCAACACTGGATCTCATGTCCTTCAACTCCATGATACTCACAATATGGTTTTTCATCATCCTTCACCTGCGGGTTCTCATCCTTCAATATCCTTGTCGCTATTAACTGATCCCATACCCAGATCATGGGCGCTTTAATTTCTTCGACATTTTTCTTGATCATCCTCTTCTCTCCCTCGAGCACTGCATTCACCTCCGTCTTTTGGTGATTTGGTAATGTGTTTCCTTTTTCCTCAGAAGTTTCAAATGCCAACATGCCTGATTTTCTTAGATCATCTACCACCCTTTTGAATGCGGTGCAGTTTTTGATGGTATGCCCCCTTACTCCTGCATGATATTCACAGTGGGCCTTCTCGTCATACCACAGTGGATAGGGAGGTGAGAATGGAGAAACATGTCTTGGTAACACCATTTGCAATTTGATCAGCTCGGAAAACAATTCTGTATAAGTCATTGGGATAGAAGGAAAGTAAGGCCTCGAATTTCCTTGATATCTTCGCTCTCCTTTTGGGGCATTTGCAACCGTCAGAGCTGAAGTGTTGGGCTTGTTAAAAGCGTTGGGCTTGTTGAACACTACACCTGTCGAGTAATTAGGGTTGTAGACATTCATTGCATTGACTTCATTGTTGTCCTTCTCCCTATATGTCTTCTTTGTTTCCCCACTGTCCAATCTTCCACTCTTCATGGCTGCAAAAATCAGTTCGCCATTCATTAGCATATCTGCAAAGCTCTTCGTGGCGTGGTTAAGCATACGATCATAAAAGGGACCCTTTAATGTTTCTACAAACATTAGGGTGATCTCGTTTTCTAGCAACGGTGGCTGCACTTGTGCCGCTACATCCCTCCACCTTTGAGCATATTGGTGAAAGCTCTCGTGGTGCTTTTGCTCCATCCCTTGCAAGACCAGACGAGTTGGAACCATGTCTGAAACATGTTTGTATTGTTAACTAAAGGCTCTGGACAGGTCCCTCCATGATTTGATGTTCACTCGACTTAACTTTGAGTACCAACGTGCAACGGACCCTACTAGGATGTCTTGAAAACAATGAATGAGCAGCTTCTCGTTGTCGAGGTACATGGACATCTTTCTGTAGTACATAGTAAGATGTGCTGAAGGGCATGTGGTCCCATTGTATTTCTCAAAGTTTGGGATCTTAAATTTTGGTGGCTCAACCAAATCGGTTACCAAGCTCAGATCCTTGGCTTCCATTCCACCATAAGCAGCCCCATCTTGGAAGGACTTGAACATTCCTTCTAACTTTTCGTATTTCTCTTCCAACTTCTTTTCAGTTTGAGCCTTATCATCGACTTCATCGAGGTCAGGTACTTCGTAATTATGGGCCTCCACATTTTGAGCATGAGTGGAAGATTCAGCTACATGGATGGGTGTTTTGGCCTTGGCAGCAACCTCCTTCCTAAAGGTCATCCCTGGGAATCGTGGAATGGTATAAGTATTTCCTCCTTCTTCAACCGCATCCGGGTCCTTGAATCCAAGCAACGCAGCTATCGAATTGTCCGTCTTTTGGTGAACTGCCTCAACTTGCTATTTCATGTCAACCTCCATTTTCTCCAGCTTATCCTGAATGTTCTTTTGATTTGCCACAAAAGTTTCCAACCTTTCCTCAGAGTTCATGGCTCGGGTTTGGGCTCGCGTACTGTATTTATTGGTTGTCTTAGCAATTTTGGATATCCTGTCGTTTTTTATTATTAAGTTAGTTTATGATATGAATGAATGAATGTATGCACAAATGAATTCACAAAAAGCAAACAAGAAAGCAAACAAGATAATGCAAATGCATGAATACAGACGAAGGGGCATCAATTCCATTGAAAATCTGTTCATGAAAGGAAACTCTTTATTAAATATGAAAGTTTTATTACAACTTTTTTTCTTCTTTCTTTTACAAATATTTTTCCTGCTTGAACGCCTAACTCCTTGATTTCTTCAATTAGCCACATGAGACTTGGTCCAATTTCTCCAACGGGTTTGACGTACTGTCGAAGAGCTGCAACTTCAGTTGCCAATGTTTTCACGGGCTTCAGTTCCCAAATCATGACACTCAAGGTCTGGGCATTTCCAAGCTTTTCAGAGAATCACGTTGATGGAAAGGTGTTTTACTGCCATATCGGAAAGAATCTTGCCTATTAGGGAATGATTCTTAATCTCAAAGTTAACATCTTCATCTTCATTCAGATCCAAGAGTTCTAAGTTGCTATCATTGTCGTTGATTGAGTCAGAGGGGGGAAGGGATAAGGCGTTTTCAGGTGGGCTTTCCATTAAAGAGATGTGTCGCAACCACCTTTTTTGAGGGGAAGGAGGCATCGTCTATTTTTGAAAACACTTTGAAAATCAACGGAGTCGCCACCAATCTTTTTTTAAAAAAGTGTGATTGGATCACTTTTAAAAAATTAGGTTATTTGAATAAAACGTTTTGTTCTAATAAAACAACGATTTTTTTCTGCGAAAATTAGAAAACAAGTTCGGGGGTCGGTTATGCGTGGGGAAGGGTTAGCACCCCCACGACGCCAAAAATTGGTACCTAATTGGTTTTAAAATCATTTTCTAAACTAGAATTTGCAAGTTCAAAAAAGTTCGACTTTACTTGTTCGTTTAATGAATATTAGTCTATTTTAACGGCCTTATCGCCCGAGAAATGAACTTTAATCACCGTCAATATTTCTGGCGCTAACACGTCATTCCCGTTTGATAAGACACCGCATTGATTAAGTTTCACTTTTTCAAACAACAAAGAGATTTAGTGTGTTGAGCATTTTATTTAATTCTAAGTTCAATTATTTTTTTTAAAAAAACCTAAAAAACGTCTAAGTCTTTTATTCATAATTAAGAGTTCGAGTATGCTTAAGTGTATTTTATTTTTATGAAGAAAATTTTTCAACAAACAAGTCTCTATCAAAGCTTTAGTCCCTTATCCTAAGTTTCACCTATTTCTAAAACAAGCAAACAAACTTTTTATTCTTTTGATTTTCACCCTCTTTATTATTCCTTTTCAAAAATCCTTTATTTCTCTTTTACTATTTATTTTCTAAGTTAAAACTCTTTTTACATTTTTTACATTTTGTGTTTTTTGGTGTTTTTTTACCTTTTCCATTTTTTATATTTTCTCCTTTTCAAAATGAATTTTTTCTTTTTTAAACTTGTTTTCACTTTTCTACTTTTTTTTAATTTTTCTTTTAAAACAACCCATTTTAAAAAAATAAACTTTATTTTCCTTAAAGAACAATTTCCTTGTTTTTCAAAAATTTATTTAAATATCTTAGACCCTAATTTTATTTTAAAACCCTTTTTATTTTATTCTTCTTGAAAACTTTTTTTCTTTTCTTTTTTTTTTTCTTCTAAAAAACATCTTTATTTATTTTTTCTTTTAAAATCATTTTTGCCCATCTATTATTTAAAACTAAACTTCATAAAAATCTTTTTAATATTTTTCTTAAAATTAAGCTCTTTATTATTTTACATCTCGCATTATTATTTCTTCTAATTCAATCCCTATTTTCAAGTTTTTTTCTTCAAAATTAACCACATTTATTCATTTTTATTTCATGCATTTAAAATCTTAACTCCTTTTAAATTATTTTCTAGATTTCTAAAGATCAAAAAGCACCCTAAAAGCATTTTCAAAAGCATGCAAAAAATTTTAAGATCAAACTAAGAATTTAAACGAAATTCAAAACAAAAAAGTTACCGAAATCGCGAACAATTTTCCAACCTCGAGAAAGCAACCTAAAAATCACAAACAACACAAGCAAAACACCAAAATTCAACCAAGAACAACAATAAAATCAACATAAAAATAAACAAAGAAAGATAGAAAATTTACCGAGAAATCGACGAACGATGAACTCGAATTCAAGCTTCTCAAAATGCTCCAAACCACCTCCGGAAAATTGCTCCAAACTCGAATTTCCACTTCAAAAATTTCCAGCCAACTCAAGAAACATTCAGAGAATTTTTCGGATTTTTCTTGAACCCTTTTTAGTGGTTTTTCTCTAAAAAATGGTTTGTTGAACAAGTGGGTGAAGAGGGGGGTTTTTATACTAAACTTTGAGCTTCAAAATCAAGCTAATTTCCGAATTCAATTCCAATTTGGAGCCTAAATCAGACAAACAACTTGATACCCAGTAAAACCCCCAAGAAATCATCCATTTTGATCCAAATTCGGGATAGAATTTCCCATTTAATTCGAATCTATGGTATATTATTTAGTTTAGGTTTTTTGCAGATTCTGGCGGTTATAGGCAACGACAGCAAGCGGCGTTGGCGGCAAAGGGACGGCGGCAACTAGGTGGTCCGATCAGCACCAACCATCCCGGCTGCCGCGATCGGTAGATGAAGAACGACGACCACCATTGCGCGCGACAGGGGTTTGGAGAGCCTAGCCCCGTGCGCGTGGACTGCACGCGCTAGCGCGTGACGCGCGAGCTTGTTTAGTGTGTAAAAGTTCTATATTTTACCCCTTATTTAACCCATATTTCTGCTGCATTCAAGCATAATTCATTGCATTTAGGTAAAGTTTCGCATATACGTCACAATTAGATAAAATAGCACAATTGCTACTGATTTTGGCTGCTTTTGTAGGTATCTGCTGTGGCAGACTCAAGGCAGCAAAGGAGCAGAGCTGGAACACAGGACTGGAGTCGAGATGCAAGATGCTACTGTGGCCACTGCCGCGGCAGCCATGACAACAGCATGGGTGAAGTGGAAAAGTAAAGTGGAGTTCGACAAATAGAGGATTTCAAGCCGTTCTGTCGTGGACCACTCCTATATTTTTCTGAGCCCTGGGGTAGAATGAAGGCCAAGCCCAAAGTTCAAGGAAGAAACCCAAAGCAAGAAAAGAGGACGAATTTAAAGACATCTACTCAGAAGATTTAATCTTTAATAGAGTTGTACTTTAGTTTGAACTTGTATTCTTACCTTATTAGAAAACTTGAACCCAAGGCCTATATAAAGGCATGTAATTCGACCTAGGGAAGGATATCTCATCTCTAGCCGTCTTCCCCAAAACCCTTGCCGTTTTCCCCTTCTCATCATGTTCTAAACTTCCCCTAGGGCTAAGGGTTGATTCTGTAAAGTAGTTGCAAGGATTGTACTATTTTAGGATTTTTTCTGTTCAAGCAATAAAAACTTCAAGTTTATTTATTTTGATTTTTTCACATCTCGCAAGAGTATCGGGAGAGCATTGTGAGGTTATTTATTTGTTTGATATTGGGAGAGTCAAGCATACGAATGGAATAAGTACGCGTTTTCCAATTTATGGTTAAACCATCTCGGACCTAGGGATAGGACGAGGTTCAGTGGCTAATAAAGAATTCACAAACATCGGTGTTCATCCTTCGATTCACGCCGGGAGGTATCATCCAAGACATGTTCATCGACAGACTTGGACCTAGGGATAAGACAAGTCATAACAGGGATTCTTTCCAAACTTGAAGTGCAAAGTTGTGTGATCGCTGCCGCGACAACAACAGACTTCTACCGCGACAGGTGCTGCCGCGATAGGGACGATGACAGAACAGAAGTTCCTTCTACAGTGCAACACCTGCACTACCGAACAAATCAACACCGGCCTATCTCTTAACCCTGAATCTTTTATCTTTTATATTCATTATTCTCCAATATTACTTTCCAAACAATTCAAACTCTTTCTTTCTCTAGTGCAATAACTATAGGATACGGCTATTTCCAGTCCCCGTGGAGACGATATCCGATACTCCAAGTATCACTTTACTACTTGCGTCGTGTACACTTGCACTACATTGTGATAGGACTTTTGACACGTAACAAGTTTTTGGCGCCGTTGCCGGGGACTGGCAACATATCTTTACCCTTACTTTTACCACACTTTTATTTTATTTTATTTTTATTGGTATTATTTACCCTGTGCTTTTCACAAGGTTTTTTGCTTGCTTATGCGCAGATCTAGACGAGGCAAAGAACCTGAGTACGAACTAGACCCTGAAATCGAACGTACGTACAACCTCAGGATCCGAGTCCGTCTCTTGATAGCAAGAAACGACTATCTCGAGGAACAAGTAGAAGCAATGCACAACGGGGTAAATAATGAACAGAGGAATGCTGAAGATCCTCCCCTAAATGACCAGAATGGACGGCATACCGCTGCCGTGGCCGCACGGCAGTCCTGCCGTGATTACATGATCAATGATCATGTTGAACTGGAGAGCACTCTGCCAGACGTGGAAGCTGAGAATTTCGAGCTGAAACCTGTTATGTTCAGCATGATAAATTCCGCTGGCCAGTTTAGTGGTGCTGCAACAGAGGATGCCCGAGAACACCTGAAAACGTTCCAAGAAATCCGTGGATCGTTTAGATTACGAGGAATAAATCCGAAAATACTGAGGCTCCGGTTATTTCCTCATTCACTGAGAGACAGAGCTAAAACTTGGTGGAATAAACTAACGCCAGGTTCAATACGAACTTGGGCAGATCTCTCTCATGAATTTTTGTCTCGTTTTAATCTTTCTCACTTATCTGAGCGATTGCGTAATAAAATTGCTACTTTTCAACAGGAAGATGACGAACCAATGCACGAGGCATGGGACATGTTTACAACTCTTCTAAGGAACTGCCCGATGCATGGATTCCCCGTGTGGAATCAAGTCATTAAATTCTACAATGCTGCCAACACACACACTCGTATGAGAATAGATTCAGCAGCAAATGGACTATTGCTAGACAAAGATCCAGACGAAGCAATGGTTGTGTTGAAAAACTTAGCAAAGAATGACGAGCAATTCCCTACAACAAGAAGAGGTAAACGAGGGATAATTGTAAAGGATTATGACGTTGACAATTCCCTGAAATCACAAGTTGCTTACCTCACAAAGGCGGTGGAAAATCTGTTACGGAAAGATTCGAAACCTGTCTATTCTGCAGAAGAGGTATGTGAAACTTGCAGTGGGAATCACAGTTCTGAAGACTGTCCATTACATTTAGAAGAAGGGATGTACGTTGGAAATTACAATAAGCCAAGAAATTACGATTCCAACAATTACAATCCCAACTGGAGGAAAGATCCCAAGTTCTCCTGGAGCAATCCAAACAACGCACTGAATTCTCAGGTGCAGAACAACCAAAACCAGGGGGCACCCAGAATCCTGTCACGGCAGCAACCGCAGCAGCAGCCGCAACAGCAGCCGGTAGCCGCACCTAGTATACTGGAGCAGACATTGGCTACATTCATGTCACAGACAGGATCTTACATGGCAAACATGGATCACTTTGTCAAGAAGACTGAGTCATTTATGGACAAGACTGAAATGAGGATGACGAACTATGAAGCTACCCTGAAATCCCTGGAGACACAGATGGGCCAAGTTTCCCAGCATATCAAGCCAAGGCAAAACGGAGGATTCCCTAGTGATACTGAGGTCACTAGACAACCCACACATGAGCAGTGTAAGGCAATTACAACTAGGAGTGGGAAACAACTGCAAGGTTCGGAGATGAAGAGCATACCAAGTAAGGAACCGACCCCAGATACACGTGCCGTGAACATTGCCCCGGTAGAGGAAGAGCAATCTACTGCCGACACACCTGTCACGACAGTAGAAGGGACAGAGGAGCAAGAAAAGGATGCTGAAGAACCTAAGCCTCCTCAGATCCGAATACCATGTGAAGGACGCCTGGAAGATTACCGTCCTCCACCTCCTTTTCCACAACAGTTACAAAAACAGAAACAGGAGTACCAGCTCAAGAAGATTTATGATATTTTTAAGCAGGTACACATCAATATACCGCTGTTAGAGGCCATCAAGCAGATGCCCGGTTATGCAAAATTTCTCAAGGATGCCATGTCGAAAAGATCCAGACTTGGGGAATTCGAAACGGTAAAAATGACAAAAGGATGCATGACTATTCTGCACAAGCATCCACCCCAGAAGAAGAAGGATCCTGGGAGCTTCATCATACCGTGCATCATTGGTGACAAATTCGTGGGTAAGGCACTTTGTGATCTAGGTGCTAGCATAAATTTAATGCCAAAATCCGTGTTTCAGAAATTAAGTATTGGACGAGCACGACCCACGATAGAGTCATGCTGCAGCTGGCAGACCGCTCTTACATATAACCAGAAGGGTAGATCGAAGATATTATGGTAATAGTGGATAAGTTTATTTTTCCTACTGACTTTCTTGTTTTACATTGTGAATCAGATGAAAATGCACCAATCATCCTGGGGCGACCCTTCCTAGCCACAGACAGATCTGTGATTGATGTGAAGAAAGGAGAACTAACCATGAGAGTAAATGATAAAGAAATCAAACTCAATGTTCTCCAAGCAATTAAACATGCTGATGCAGAAGAAGAGTGCAAGGCCATCACTAAAGTAATCCTTGACCAACCCTGCATCAGGTCGAGCTGCCATGACATAAAATTTGGTCACTACCACAGCAGTCATCTAGAAGACTGTCACGGTAGCAACGGCGACAGTGACTCCTCCGATTCAGACATATCTGACACTGAAGGTCTTGAGGAGGTAAATTGGATAGGCAATTGTCCAGGTAAATTCTTTGAGCCCCTAAATTATACCTCGAATGAACATATAATCCAGAAGCCTTCAATTGAAAAGCCACCTGTTTTAGATCTTAAGCCCCTGCCAGAGCAGCTTAAATATGTTTTTCTTGGTTTAAATGATACGTTGCCAGTAATCATCTCTTCCAAGTTAATGCAGGAACATGAACAACAGTTAATTGGAATGCTGCAGCAGCATAAAAAGGCTATTGGATGGACGATAGCTGATATCCAAGGCATCAGTCCGGCATTGTGCATGCACAAGATTCTCTTGGAGGATGATCATAAGCCGATTATTGATGCCCAGATATGTTTAAACGAGGCTATGCGAGAAGTGGTGAGAAAAGAGATCATCAAATGGCGATGCCAGAATCATTTATGGCTTCTCGGATAGTAAGTGGGTGAGCCCGGTGCAATGCGTACCTAAAAAGGAGGAATTAATGTGGTGACCAACGAAGAGAACGAACTAATCCCTACCAGGACTGTGACCGGTTGAAGGGTTTGTATGGATTACCGAAAGCTTAACAAAGCTACCCGGAAGGACCATTTTCCCCTACCTTTTATTAATCAAATGCTTGATAGATTAGCGGGAAAACCTTACTATTGTTTTCTTGATGGTTATTCAGGTTACAACCAGATAGCTATTGCACCGGAGGATCAAGAGAAAACTACCTTCACATGCCCATACGCCACTTATGCTTTTTGGAGAATGCCATTTGGACTCTGCAATGCACCATCAACCTTCCAAAGATGCATGATGGCAATATTCTCCGCTATGGTGGAGGACTTCTAGAAATTTTCATGGACGATTTTTCAGTCTTTGAAGACAATTTTGAAGGTTGTTTAGGAACCCTACAGAAGGTGCTTGAAAGATGCGAAGAAGTGAACTTGGTCTTAAACTGGGAAAAATGCCACTTCATGGTGGATGAAGGGATAGTCCTAGGCCACAAGGTAAGCTTCCGCGGCATAGAGGTGGACAAAGAAAAAATAGAAGTCATCGAAAAGCTGCCGCCACCCACAACAGTCAAGGGGATTCAGAGTTTCTTAGGGCATGCTGGGTTTTATCGACGATTTATTGCCAATTTCTCGAAGATTACCAAGCCCCTATGCCACTTATTAGAGCAGAATCATCCCTTTGACTTTAATACTAAATGTACTGAGGCATTCAGAATTCTGAAGGAGAAGCTGGTAACAGCCTCGATCGTACAGCCACCAGACTGGAGTTTGCCATTCGAAATAATGTGTGATGCCAGTGACTACGCTGTTGGGGCAACACTAGGGTAGAGGAAGGATAAGCTCTTCCATGTGATTTACTATGCCATCAAGACACTAAATGATGCCCAAGTGAACTACACCACGACAGAGAAGGAACTGTTAGCGGTGGTGTTCTCAATCGACAAGTTTCGTCTGTACATACTTGGAACGAAGGTGGTGGTCCATACAAACCATTTAGCACTGAAATATCTGTTCACAAAGAAGGATGCAAAACCAAGATTGATATGTTGGATTCTGCTGCTGCAAGAGTTTGACATTGATATCAAGGATAAAAAGGGAACAGAGAACCAAGTAGCAGACCACTTGTCGAGACTGGAAACGGGGAAGAGTCAATCCACAGATGAGACCAACATATTAGAGACCTTCCCAGATGAGCAGCTGTTTGCTGCCACCAGCACTGCCGCGACAGCCATGGCGGCAGGTAAGCTTCCTGAAAACCCCTTGGTACGCTGATTTTGTTAATTACATTGTTAGTGGGGTACTACCTCCTGAACTTAATTACCAAGCAAGAAAGAGATTCCAAACTGATGCAAAACATTATTATTGGGACGAACCTCTTCTTTTCAAACACTATGCAGATCAGATTATCAGGAGATGTGTACCACATGATGAACAGGAAGCTGTGCTTCACCACTGCCATGCTTCCCCGTATGGAGGACACTTAGGTAGAACCAAAACTGCTGCCAAAGTTCTGCAATCCGGTCTCTATTGGCCAACATTGTTCAAAGATGCACAAGCCTTTTACAAGGGCTGTGACAAATGCCAAAGGACTGGGAACATCTCGAGAAGGTATGAGATGCCACTGCAGAACATTCTAGAGGTCGAAATCTTTGATGTATGGGGAATCGACTTCATGGGACCGTTCCCAGCATCTTGTGGGAACCTTTACATCCTATTGGCAGTGGATTATGTGTCCAAGTGGGTAGAAGCGATCGCCACTCAGAAAATGACGCCAAAACTGTTCAGAGATTTCTGCACAAGAATATTTTCTCCAGATTTTGCATTCCTAAGGCGATCATCAGTGACGAGGGGAGACATTTTGATAATATGGTAATTGCTGCTGCCTTGAGAAAATACGGAGTAAAGCACCGGATTGCAACAGCATACCACCCTCAAACCAATGGACAGGCCGAGATATCCAACCGGGAAGTAAAGAACATACTTGAGAAGATGGTTAAACCCACTCGAAAAGATTGGTCTTTACACCTCAATGATACACTCTGGGCCTATAGAACATCATTTAAAACACCATTGGCAATGTCACCCTACAAGCTTATCTGTGGGAAAACATGCCATTTACCTGTTGAGATAGAGCACAGAGCTTACTGGGCTATCCAGGCAGTAAATATGGACTTGGATAA
Organism: Hibiscus trionum; assembly: GCA_030270665.1. NCBI lineage: Eukaryota > Viridiplantae > Streptophyta > Magnoliopsida > Malvales > Malvaceae > Hibiscus > Hibiscus trionum. The sequence goes on along the minus strand of BSYR01000008.1, from coordinate 22,888,477 downwards.
ACTAGGACAAAAGAGGCTACTAGACTTGAATAAAATTGAAGAAATTCGAGCAATGGCCTACGATAATGCCAGGATATACAAAGATAAAACCAAAAGGTGGCACGACAGGAAACTGCTGCCACGACAATTCTGCCCAGGGCAGCAGGTGTTGTTGTTTAATTCTAGGTTAAAACTTTTCCCAAGAAAGCTCAAATCTAGATGGTCCGGTCCTTTCCAAGTTGTCCAGGTTTTGCCTCATGGTGCCATCACAATCAAATCCCTAAAGGATGAGCACCAGTTCAAAGTCAACGGACAGAGACTAAAGCATTATCAGGGGACTGAAGCCCCAAGGATGCAGGAAGTAGTTACTTTAGGAGATGCCCCTCAAGGCATCCCTAATTTAACTTAGTTTTTTTATATTTTATTTATTAGGAATTAAGATTTATTTTATTTTAGGAATTAATGTTTTATTTTATCTATTTTTAAGAAACAAAGGAAACAGGGCGAAAAGAAGGAATGAACCAGCCCACCATACCCACATAATCCCAAAAAGCCCAACGGACAAATTTGTCGTCACAGCCTGTCATCAGCTGTCGCGACAAACGCGGAGAAAACAACATGTCACCAAGCTGTCGCGATAGACACGTAAACGCGTAACAGACACGCAACAGACACGGAAACGCGTGACAGACGCGTCAGAAACCGCGTAACAGCTGGCCCTGTTATTCACGCCTACCGTTACAGCTCCAACGGGCAGAAAACCACCCTTCTATATAAACCCCCATTCACTATTCATTTCTCACCTCATTCTCATTTTCTCAACTCGTTTCCTCTGTTTAAGATCTTTAAAATTTTTCTTATATTTTCCACATTCCTTGCAACATGACTAGCAGACAAACCCGTCGAAGTGCTGCCTCTAGTTCTGCCGCATCAGTAAGCACCCCAAGCCACATTGCCATTCTAGACCGCTTCGCCTCCACCGACTCCGCCGCAAGATACTACCATTCTTTTCAGAAGAGGGAGATGTGGGAAGAACGAGGGTTTCTCTACACCAAACCCACGGGAGACCTAGGGCTTGAAAGGTTCATAGCAAGAAAGATCCACGCCCTCAAATGGCAGCAGTTTGCTGCCCAACCGGAAGAGATGAACGTCACACTCGTCAGGGAGTTTTATGCTGCAGTCGACAACAAAGATACTACGATAGTGACAGTCCGAGGTAAACAACTCTCCTTCGAGCCTTCTTACATCAACACCCTCTACGGCTTATATGCGAGTAAGAAGGAGGACTCCCACAAGAGATTCGTCAATAGTCTGTTGCCGGTAGACTATGACGCGGTCATGGCAGAACTCACCGAAGAAGGGACGGAGTGGAACACCGACCTAAAACACCGATGGACGATGAAAAGAGCTCAGTTGACTCCAGAAGCCAAATTATGGAATCACTTTGTGAAGAAGGGCATCATGCCATCCTCCCACAACAGTACCGTCGACAGACCAAGGTTAGCCCTTGTACATTAAATTTTAAATGAAAGATCGATAAATGTCGGCCTCTACATACGGCAAGGAATTCTTGAATGTGCCTTCCGACCATCGGGACCCCTTGTCTTCTCGTACCTCATCACCACCATATGCCGGGGCAACAACGTACCGGAAATTGCTGAAAACGTAAAAGTCCGAGGGAAAGAATGGACGGAGCGGAACATTTTCAGCCTCATGAAGTTGAAAGCTGCCACCCTACTGTCATTTTTCAATCCTTCTACCGCGACAGACCAGACGGCAGGCCCCAGTTCCCCAGAACCGACCGCGGCAGAACAATAGCAGACGACGACAGCTCCTCCATCAGATACATCTGCCCAGATTCTGTCGACGCTGAAAAGAATGGAGGAACGACAGCTCAGTCTGATGGGCTACATGAGGGACTTCACGGCAGCAACGGTAAACTTTATTCATAATGATTTACATTTTACACATGTGTTGTTCCCCTCCTTCCCAGAACAGTTCTTTACTGCCCCTACACCTACACCTACCCCTGCTGCGACACCTAAAACTCCATCTGCTGCCTCTACACCTACACCGGCCATGACAGCTGAAGGCGGCAGCCAACCTGCCACTGCCAGAGGCGAGAAAAGAAAGAAGCCCCCGCCGGAACTCGACGTAGAATATTTTGAAGAGTTCTCCTCCTCTTCCGTCTGGCAGGATTCTGACGGGGAGCCCTCAGTTGCCCGAAACCTCTGCAAGGGCTTCACGCCAATGAAGAGGAAGAAGCTCAATGAGACTGGTGAAGGCCCTTCCGGCCAAGGCAGATTTGCCAGCAGCAACAACAACAGCAGCTCCGACGATGAGGTCGAGGTTCTGGACAAACCCCCACTCATCTCACCAACCTGTGTCCAGCCACCGAGGGAAGCACAGAAGAAGACAGCCTCTGCCTTCCCCAGCACACTACCGGCCCCTGCCATGAAATTCTTTGCCAGCCGGCAGCTCCAGATCAGTAGCAGCAGCGACGACAGCTCCTCAACTTAAGTTTCTATCTTATATTTTGCTGTCTTGTTGTTTTATTTATTATGTGATGTATTTTGTTTTTCTGTTTTTATTTCCCATTCTGTCATGCATTGAGGGAAATGCAACCCTCGAGTTTGGGGGTGGCATCCCTCCCTTTAATGAAGTCGTAGTTATGTCTTAATTTTGTGTCTACATTTAGTTTATTTTTGTGTCAAAAAAAATTGGCTTAAGTCTTTGAACTGAACTTACCTGCCGCGACTTACTCTGTCGTGGCAGTGCCTTTAGGATGTTTTTAGGAACTATTTAGAGCCTTGCTATAGTTCAGATATTTAAAACACCCTTGTGACTCTTATATGCTGTGTAGACTTCTATTTGTAAACTAGAATAGGAAAGCTTAACCACTTGAGTTGCCCCTAGAGGTGCCTAACACTGGCTCTAGGAAAAGAAAATAAGAAAAGGAAAACTTAGACTCAATACCCCTAGAGGTGCCTAATACCGGCTCTAGGAAGTTAGCTAAAGGTGCTTAAAAAACAGGCTCTAGTCAACTCAAAATAAGAAAAACACTGAGTCTAATTCAGAAAAAACTAAAGGAGCCTAAGAATTGCCTCCAAGAAAAGAAAATTTGGCATAAAAATTCAAGTAAGTAGCTTAACTATTCTAGTAAACTAAGGGAGTCTAGGCACATATTTGTTCACAAAACATGCACACACTACACAAGACCTATAGCATGGTTCCGAATAAATCCAGAAACGTCCAACAAGGTATTGCTCGTGATAGGGCATGTGTGATAGGTAATGAAAAGTTCACTGAATTAAGCCAAACCAAAAAGTTTTCACTTTTAGTTAGGTCATATTTGCTTGAGGGCAAGCAAGAACTTGAGTTTGGGGGTGTGTTGAGTGTGTAAAAGTTCTATATTTTACCCCTTATTTAACCCATATTTCTGCTGCATTCAAGCATAATTCATTGCATTTAGATAAAGTTTCGTATATACATCACAATTAGATAAAATAGCACAGTTGCTACTGATTTTGCAGGTATCTGTTGTGGCAGACTCAGGACAGCAAAGGAGCAGAGCTGGAACACAGGACTGGAGTCGAGATGCAAGATGCTGTCGTGGCTACTGCCGCGACAGCCATGACGACATCATGGGTGAAGTGGAAAAGTAAAGTGGAGTTCGACAGATAGAGGATTTCAAGCCGTTCTGTCGTGGACCACTCCTATATTTTTTTGAGCCCTGGGGCAGAATGAAGGCCAAGCCCAAAGTTCAAGGAAGAAACCCAAAGCAAGAAAAGATGACGAATTTAAAGACATCTACTCAGAAGATTTAATCTTTAATAGAGTTGTACTTTAGTTTGAACTTGTATTCTTACCTTATTAGAAAACTTGAACCCAAGGCCTATATAAAGGCATGTAATTCGACCTAGGGAAGGATATCTCATCTCTAGCCGTCTTCCCCAAAACCCTTGCCGTTTTCCCCTTCTCATCATGTTCTAAACTTCCCCTAAGGCTAAGGGTTGATTCTGTAAAGTAGTTGCAAGGATTGTACTGTTTTAGGATTTTTTCTGTTCAAGCAATAAGAACTTCAAGTTTATTTATTCTGGTTTTTTCACATCTCGCAAGAGTATCGGGAGAGCATTGTGAGGTTATCTATTTGTTTGATATCGGGAGAGTCAAGCATACGAACGGAATAAGTACGCGTTTTCCAATTTATGGTTAAACCATCTCTGACCTAGGGATAAGACGAGGTTCAGTGGCTAATAAATAATTCACAAACATCGGTTTTCATCCTTCGATTCACGCCGGGAGGTATCATCCAAGACGTGTTCATCGACAGACTTGGACCTAGGGATAGGACACGTCTTAACAGGGATTCTTGTCAAACTTGAAGTGCAGAGTTGTGTGATCGATGCCGCGACAACAACAAACTTCTGACGTGACAAGTGCTGTCGCGACAGGGACGACGACAGAACAGAAGTTCCTTCTACAATGCAACACCTGTACTACCGAACAAATCAATACCAGCCTATCTCTTAACCCTGAATCTTTTATCTTTTATATTCATTATTCTCCAATATTACTTTCCAAACAATTCAAACTCTTTCTTTCTCTTGTGCAGTAACTATAGGATAAGGCTATTTCCAATCCCTGTGGAGACGATATCCGATACTCCAAGTATCACTTTACTACTTGCGTCGTGTACACTTGCACTACATTGCGATAGGACTTTTGACACGCAACAGGGCTGGCTCTTTTTTCCCCTTTTTCCTTTTTTTCTTTTTTTTTACTATTTTTGACATTTTTTTTGCTGTTTGTTTTCTCTTTTTTTTTATCACATTTCATAGTTATTACTTCATTTCATTCCTTTATTAAACACCAAAATTATTATTATTTTTCCCTTTTCTTTCTGTTGAGTTTTTAGAGGCTCAATTCCTTCAACCGATCTTGCTCGCCAAGTGTGGAGAAGTTGGATAAATGGGTGATTGTGGTGTGGAAGCTAAAAAAATTGATGAAACAATGAATTATAGTGGTTTAACCTTCTAACCAAGGTTTACATCCACTACCTTAGCTTCCCACTAAGGATTTCTAATCAATCCACTATTGATTCGTCCCCATTTCTATGCTTGTGAGGAAACCCTTATACACCGATCAAGCTTTCTACCCAAAGCCTTGATCAAACCCTCTTTACAAAGATAAAAGATAAGCAAACTTAAATCCTTCTAATAGGTGATTGTTTGCAGAAATAAGCTCTCACCCAAAACCTAAAACACTTGAGCAAATTTGACAATTTTGGCTCACTAGTGTTTGTCTTTATTTGATGCTTGGAGGTCCCTTTTATACTCCTTAATGAGTTTGTAGCTGTTACTAGCCGTTGGGGATGAATTGGAGCCGTTGAGGACTTTATTTACCACCATTAATGCTGTTCTGCAGCCTTCCGTATCGATACGCTTGGACCCGTATCGGTACGGCCTTCATCAGAAACTAGCCGTTGGGCTCTTACCAAACTAGGCGTATCGATATGCTTGAGGGCGTATCGGTACGGTATGATGTTTAAAATACCGTTAGGAAATATGACCGTTGGGGTTGTTAAATGGGGATCGGTACGCTTACCAGGCGTATCGAAACGACGTTTCGATACGGGTTTTGGCAGTGACCAAACTGGGCAAAAAAGATATCGATACGAGTTGGATCGTATCAGTACGGTTACTTTGAAAACACAAGTTTTGCTGTTTTAAAGCATGAAGAACATTGCCAAAAACCTTTTAAAATACCTCAAACTCATATTCAAGTTGTTTGGACTTAAAACCAAGTTTTAAATTCTTTTCAAATTAGTCCAAAACATTTTTCAATTATTATATCAAAACACTAGTTCTACACTTTCTTTTTTTACCTTTTACTTTAAAAATGAGCTAGAACAAAATGGGCTCTATTTTTTTATTTAAAAGTGAGTTTTTTTTTTGAAATGAGATCTTTTTGAAAAATTAGTTTTTATTTTTAAAAAGGTGGGCTTTAAAAGATTTTTTATTTTATATATTATATATATATTTTCATTTTTTTAATATTTTTAATTATTAAAAGCTAGGGTGAAAATTTAGTTACAACATGATGTTGACAGTCTAGAAATGGTTTGGTGGGGGAGCAGTAAAGAAGCTTGATGGACGTAAGAAAACAAGCAAAGCAGTAAAGGAAGAAAGAGGAGCAGAGGTGACGAAAGAGGTAAGAGGGCACGCAGTGAATGGAAACAACGTGGATCAGTAAAGAATCATGAGGGCGTTAAATAAACAAGCAAACCAGCTCGATGGTTAGGGACTTAAACCTGTCACGCTACAACCCTGGAGCAACAACTTAGAACCCAGGAACGTCGACAAAACCTACCTTCTAAGAAGGGAGGGAAAGTCCAGAGCGTTCAAAGCACTTTTCAACAAAGGATTGAAGGGAGGAGTATAACCCGCTTCAAGAACATTCTCTAGTCCAGATTTCAACGTAAACAAACCAAAAAATTAAAATTTCTTTTAGACCCAACCTTTCAAACTCTAAAAAAAATCAAAATTTCTCTTAGACCCAACCTTTCTAAAGTCTAAGCTGTTTTACAAACAACTCACCGTTGAAATCTACCGTCCGTTGAGCTTTGTTGGTGTCACCGCGTTGAAGAATTCAAGGCCTCACCGTTGAGGTTATTTTTTGAAGGTAAGAATTGGTTATGTAGTTCTAATTTGATGTTATACCTTCAAAGAGGAAGTTGACGGGGAATCATAAGGAGTGTGATAATGAATTGATGGGAGAGATTTGCGGTAACTGGAAATAGTCTCTAGATGATGATGCGGATCAAGAAAAATTCGATTCTGAGTTGAGTGATTCTTTTGATACTGATAGATATTGATGATTTTGGGAGACTGGTTTCCAGGTCAGTATGGTTGCATAACTTGTAAGTTCTGAGATAGAAAATATTTTTGAGTTTTTATGATGGGAGAATATTTTTATTTTAGGTTTTTTTGATTTTTAAGGGTGGGGTAATTAAATAATAATTAAAGTTTAAATTTATTTAGTCAATAATCCTTTAATTTTAGTTTAAATAATAATTTAGTTCTTTTTGTTCTTTAAATAATAATTAAGTTTTCATTAATTTAAAATAATAATTTAGTCATATTAAATTAGTGAAATTAAATAATAATTCAAGTTTAAAAATATATTTGATTTTTTTAACTTTATGAATATATGAATTTTAGTTTTGTTGAAATTAAAGCATGCCACCCCGTATTGAAAAGTTTCAGATTGAATGATTGGAGGGTGCACCGAGTAACGATATAGATTAGCACTTTGGAGATCCAGTTTCAAATGATACGAAAGGAAGCATCGTATGTAAGCTTTACCACAAAGTTGTAAAAGGAGAAATAACGCGGTTTAAAAAACACATTGCTCATAAAGCTGGTCAAGTTAAATCGTGCCCTAATGTTACTCGTATGTAATACTTTATAATTTTTTTTTAAATGTTAACAATAAGGACTATATATAAATGTAATAATATGAAATGTGAATTATTTTTATTTGATTAATAGGTGTACTATTAGAGACAACATGATGAAATTACTTCAAGAAGCCAAGACAAAGAACATAGACAAAAGAAGAAGAAATGATGAATTCTTATCACAATTAAGAGGGGAAGAGGATGAATTTATTGATGAAGTTTAAGCTTTGAGACAAAAACTCGAGAAAGTCTCCAATCGCAGTAAGAGTGGCATAGAAGAGAAGAATTTAGACGAAATACTGGTGGTTGGGGTAATGTATATTAAGAAGGACGATCTTCTTCTCGTGGAGGACAACATGGAGAAAGATACATCCCAAGTGAGTGTGAATTTATTTTAAGGGGAACTATACCTAAATTGGTTAGAAGCAAAAGTTCAAAACAACCAAAGGTCAATGAGTCTATTTTAAAGGCTTTATGTAAAAAGATGGGCGAAACGGTCTCTAAATTTTTAATATATAATCGACTTTCTTTTCAATTGACAAGACCTCATTGGTTGTACAATTTAATTCAAGCGTCTATAGAAGTTGGACAAGGTGTAAAGCTCCTCACACTTTATGAGGTTTCTGATGTGTATTTAACATCGGAATATGAACAAGTGCATGATTGGGTAGATGAACTGAAGGTTTAGTGGAAAAAATTGGGTGCAACTTTAATGTGTGATGGTTGGATCAACAGTTTGAATCAAATGCACATCATCAATTTCCTCATTTATTGTAGTAAAGGAATTGTTTTTTGAAAATCGGTGGATGTCTCGAGTGCTCATAGTAGAGATGTTAAATTCTACTACAATTTATTAGATTTAGTTGTTGAAGAGATTGGAGAAGATTACATTACTAAAGTAGTGACTGACAATGAGGCAGCAATAAAAGTTGCTGGAAGAAAGTTAATGTTGAAAAAAAATTATTTGTATTGGACCTCATGTTAAAAAGAAAGTTAATGTTGCTGGAAGATTACATTGCCAAACTATTTGGATTTATGCCTTGAAGATAGTGAAAAAAAGTCCAGTATAGAAAAAGTATTTGAGGAGGCGAAGAAAGAGACTTACTTCATATACAATCACATTTAGACGATTTCTTTGATGAAGAAGTATACCAATGGGAAATAAATACTCCGACCTGCTCTTAGTCGATTGCTACTCATTTCATTCAACTTAAAGAGATAACAAGGCAGAAGCAAGGCTTGAGAGAAATGTTTAACTCGAAGGTCAGTATTTTATAATTAGTTAATACAATTACTTAAATAGCAACCTTTAATGATTGTATTAGTTCTAAATAATTTAAATAATATTATTAAAATTTTCTTTTAAAAATGTAGGAAGTTAAATAATTAAAATGGGGACATCAAAAGTCAGGGCCTACTTATAAAGCCAAAAGAAATTGTTTTAGGAAAAGATTTTTAGAAAAAAGCCCCTAACATCGTGAAAGTTTACGAGCCCCTAGTAAAAGTGTTGAGACTTGTGGATGTTGATGAAAACCAACTATGAGCTTCATTTAGGAGGCTGTTGATAGAGCTAAATGAGCAATTAAGTAAAATTGTCGATATTCCACCGAGTACGAAAGAATTATTGACATAGATGAACATTTTTGCATTCCAACTTACATTCAACTGGTAAGATAAATGTTTCATATAATTAAGAATTGTTTTTAAATTTTATTATTTTAAGCTTTAGTTTATTATCATTTGAGCATATTCTTATAAATTATGATTATGTTATTTTCTCAATCCTCAAATTCAATTTGGGGTGGAGCATTCTGAGAATGTATTGGCAGAAACATTAGAAGGTACAAGATCAATGATTGAAAGATTAGAACCTTCTATTGATGTGCAAATCAGAATGGTTAATCAGGTTAGACTCAAATACTATTATTTGTAACTTAGTTAGATAATTTGAAATTGAATAATTTTTTTCATTTGTACTCAATCTTTTATTTATGCAATTGTTAACATTTCAAAGTAAACAAGGGTCATTCGGTACTCCACAGGTACAAAAAGCTTGGAATCAAATAAATCCAGGAAAATAGTTAATTAAATTATTTATTTTAATTTTATATTATTAATTATATTTTACATTTTAATATTATTTTGAAATTTAAATAATACTATGTAGCTGAGTGGTGGATGATATATGGCATGTGTACTCCTGAATTTCAACAATTAGCAATTAAAGTGCTTAGTTAAACAACTTTTGCATCAAATTGCGAACGAAATTGGAGCACATTCAGCTATATTCATACCAAGTCAAGAAACAAGTTAAAGTACAAAAAACTTGAGAAACTAGTGTTTACCTATTATAACATGAGATTGAAAACGAGGCATCAAAAAAAATTAAGCATTGGTCATATAAACACTAGTTATAATCATATCAGCCTTGATCATATCTTTAAAGATGTTGATCCACTATCAGAATGGCTTCATGAGAAAGAGAATCCATTGTTAGATGGTGAAAATGCTGGTGTGTTTCTTGTGGATACCTCTGATGATGAAATAAATGTTGATCAATCTCAAGATACTCAAAACAAAATTTGTCTTATTCAAGTTCTAGTGTAACACCAACTCAGAGTGGTAATGGACCCAATGATGGTGATTTAAGTCCAATTAATGATGATGATAGACAAAATGGTGATGGAGGTGAGATTAGATCTTCTAGTCGGTATGAAGGAGATTACGGGGTTGGTAGCATTAGTAGACACTTCTGTGATAGATCAGAATTCGATGAAAATATGTATTCTACACCTAGGAGAGATAGAAGTGAACCTAGAGCTCCATCAAGAAAAAAAGACACAAGAAAGAATATTTCTGAAGCTTATTCTTTCGACAGAAGATCGAGTTCTACTAACCATGGGTATATTAATTCATCTACTAGCACTCAAGGTTTCTATCCACCGAGGTAATCTTCATATTTTTCAACCTTCACATGGTTATTATTCACCATTTCTTAATTATGGTGAGCCATATCAGCCACAAATGTACCTTCTGCCACCAATGTATCACCCACCTCCACCTCATATGTACCCTCCTCCTCAAATATATATTCATCTCAATTATTTGAAGATCAAGGTGAAAATGTCACCCTTTTGGATATATTTTTGGACAAAGGCCACATGAATCAAGTCAAGATCACTCTGAAAGTACCAGTAAAAAATCTGATTATCCTCGTCATTCCACTAATTGGTGAAACTACCACTATTATCATTTCTAAGGTATTTTTTTTTAATTTTAATGTTTTAAATTTTGATGATATTAAAACATTTAAAATACATCTATTGGTAAATGACTAAAGTGTATTTTGTAAAAAAATAAGATAGAATGAGAGTGAGAATAAATAGTAGGAAATAGGAATTATTAATGAGAATCTATACATTTATCTATTGATTTGTTTCTTTTTTCTTTTTGCAGCATTTGATTGAATCTAAACATTTATGTATTGTCTTGATATGGATTTTGGCTACCATGTTGCTTTATGATATTGTAATTGTGTTGGTACAAACAATAACTTATGGGGATTGTAATTATTTTGGATTCAATAGCACAATGTCATCATTAATTAATTTATTCTCTTATCCTATCCACGAGGTTTTTAAAGTCTATTATTTAGTTAAACTATATTATATATGTCCATTTTCGTTTAGAAAAGCACTCTAAAAATCATTTTAATGATTTTTTATATTTATACTTATATCTATTATGATTTACAATAAGTTGTGCGAGTTTAAAAAAAATTCACGACCGCGACACCTGCAGTGACCGCTATAGCAACCATTATGGCCGCAACCGCGATAAGCGCGACGCGCTAAAAACGCGATTTAAATCCATGCTCACGTTAAGAGCTATATATACATTCTTTTTCACTTTTCCCCAAATTTCTTATAAACCTAACCCTAAAACCACCGTTTCCTCTCAAATCCTCTCGATTTTCACCAAAACACTTCATTTCTAGTCGTTTTTCATCGTTTTACTTCAAGAAACCATGGAAATCATTCCTCCTCTTCATCAAATTCGTGCAAACTCTTTCACTTCTCGTCTAAATCCTAATCTTTCAAGGTAACATCTACTTTTCTTTCACTTTTTGTTCGAATATAGGATTTTTAGTTGCATCTAGTGTACATGTTTCTAAGTTTTTTTACAATATATACAAAATATATATATATATATATTTAAAGATAAGTGGGATCTTGTTAACCCCCTTTATTTTCAACATTAAGCCGAGAAATGAACGGAAAAGGAGTACCTGGAAGATCTTATTAAAAATAAACAAGTCAATAGTACACCTTCCAACAAAATTAAAACCATCATCAACAAAACAACAAAATTTTAGAAGACTATTACAAAAAGGAAGTGTGTCCATTCTTCCATTTTTTCTCTAATCGTCCTCCCTCTCTCTTATTGCTCTCAAGTAATTTTTTCTTTCCCTCTACGACTTTGGTTTTCTCGAGAGGCACCCTTAGACAGCTCGTTGGAGATCATCTCTGTTGGCGCCTCCTGGCCTTATCTTCGGAGTAATGGTGGTATGGAGGATGAGATCTTCTACTCGAAAACGATTTTCTTTAGAGTCTGGCGAAAGTTTCGTTGGAAAGAGGCCGATATGGCTCCCGTTTGACTCCCCCTCTACGACTACAACCAAGACGCCCTCCTCCAAAACCCCTGTTCTCTATGGGTTTTCTTTCCACTGAGGATCCTTGCATGGTTTGGGGAGGAAGCTTTCATGACTTTTTGCTTGGTTGTTGCTTCTTCTTTCCTGCATGTGTTAGTGTGGCTCTTGGATGCCTCTCATGGTATGTCCGAGCCTAGGAAAAAACCCTTTATTTTGCAAAGATTCTTCTTCAACTTATGTTGCTGATGATCATATCCTCTTTGGCCCAAAGAAAGAAGTCTGTCTCTGGTGATGGAGCTCTCACAGCTATCTTAGGTTGGTCATAAAGGTTATCTTCTATTCGATGGAATGATTTTTATATTTTTTCTGTTTTGGTTTGGGATCGTCTTTGGTTTTGGTGTTGCTGGCAAGTTTTTTTTTCTCTGTGTTTTGTGGCTTTGCATGTCTTTTGTTGCTATTCTCCAGATGTTATGGAGCTTTTGTAAGTCGGCTCGTTTAGCAGTGTCGGCTTGTGCCGTTGCGTGGGCACATGTTTATCTTTTCAGATCTTGATTATGAATTTTCCTTTGTCAAAAAAGTTCTAGAAGACTATTACATATGTTGCGAACTAAAAACAGAACTACAACAACATTCTTGGGAAACACAGACTATCTCACGGTATAGTATTAAATTGTAGTTGTGGTCACGGTTGTGGATGCGGTTGCAACGTCGCAGTTGCGGCCGTGGCAGCGTGATTTTTCTCTTAAATATAATTATGATTCTAAATGCAGTTGCGATGTGCAGTGTCACGGGGACCTCTAAAACCGTTACACAACGTTTCGGCCGCGACGTAGAAAAGAAAACCAAAGATTATCTAAACCAACCTTCACATGATCTCAAATTGATACTTATTTTTTAGTTGTTTATATACATTTTTATACTTATTTTTTTCGTATTTATATCCATATATAAATATTCATAATATGTCTATATACTATTAATACATACTGTTTTAACTTTTCTATATATTTATACTATTTTCGTAGGGATAAAAAATAATCCGAGTCCGAAGAAAAAAATCCAATCCAAATTCGATCAAAAAAGTCTGAATCTGAATCCGAATATGAAAAAGGCCGGAGTCTTAATAAGAGGTGGATCAGATATGGATATTGCCATGATCCGATCTGAATCCGATCTAAATCCATATTCGATATGAGTTTGATCCATATATGAATCCGAATAAAAACATTTAAAACTCTTAGATTTAAAAAATATAGATATATATTGAAATCCTTATTAAGTTGAATTGAGATTTTGTATATTAATATAGATTTTGTATATTAGGATTACAAAGTCTATATAAAGACATGATAGATCTAGCACTCATTAATGCTTTTTGGAAAAACTCTCTAAATAGTTTAGAGAGTTTTATATGCTCGTTTCAAATGGGTGAACTACATAGAGGTCAGAGCGTTATCGTTGCGGCTTAGGAATCGACATCATGGAATCGTGATTGGGTATCTATCTTCTCCAAATTCAGAATTTCATATTTTAAACAGGTAATTCTTCACCCTTAATCACCCGATTCGTTTGATGAAAATTATTTATTATTTTTATTTAAAGATATTTGTTTGAGTTGTTACTTTAATTGGATTCGAACTTTCGAATTTAGATTTGGATTGTAGATATTTTATTGGATCAGACTCAGAATTATATAATCGGACTTAAATTTTTTGGAGGTCCGATTATTAATTGGATTGGACTTGAACTTTATAAAGTTCGATCCAAGTCCGATCCATTGACATCCCTATATTTTCGTCTATATATATATATATACTTGGTTCAAAATATTTTATAATATTGTTTTCTTTTTGTATACTGTTTTTAGTATATGTGTGTATATATATATAAATATACTATTTTATACCTATATGCATATATATATATATATATATTTGAAAAATGGCATCTAAATTTTATTAATCGTCATGAAAGAAAATGCAATACAATGTATGAAAAAGAGAAAAAAGAGACATGTCCACTAAAAATCTCTTACAATGGTGCAAAGAAAAGTAGACACTTCCATCGAGATTTTCATACCAAAATCCAGAAACCTTCCTAAATATCCTTGTCTCTATCTAAATGAGATGCTTTACGGGGTGAAAATGGAGTAGTAAGTGAACCAAGCTATCAGGCAGATTGCTCCGCTACCAAGTCTGATTACATCGGCAACCAACCATCAACCGAGTGGGGATCCATCTTTCTAAGACCACCGGCATAACCATAATCAAATATTAGTGTCGTGAAGATCTCTGTACGAGCACCAATCGATCGCTAAGGTATGCTGAAATTATGCCACAAGGACATATGAAACGAACCACAAAAAAGTTAAAGAAAACGTGTCACAAGGACAGATGAAACGCGTGCCACAAAGGCAGAGATTCTGATTAAAATAGGAAAAAACAAGAAAAATAATAGACCTGATGGTCGACACCCATTACTAAGAGTGGTTATCGACCACCAACCAAAGGAAGATGTAAAACCTAATTTGATTTTAATATAACAAAGTGTCTAAGGATCTATTTGTAAAAGTAAATAAATTTTTAAGTATTTCAATGTCTCACAAATTGACAAATAAACTTGAACAAAAAATTTTCTAAGTTAAATAAATTGTTCAAGCAAAATTTTTCTAAGTGTTATAGCCCAAAACCTACTTGTACGCTAAGGCGTATTGATACGCTATAGTCGTATCGATACAGTTTTGAGGTTCTGGAATTTTAATCGACAAAAGAGCATTGATACGGTTATACCCGTATCGATACAATTTTTTTATCTAGGCTTAACTTTAAGGCATATTGTTTGCGTGTGTGATGTACTATAAATGATACACAAATATGGTGTAAGTATACACGTCAGATAAGTAATGAAGTGATGAGTGAGTATCGTCTCTGGAGAACGAGGCATTTTGATATAATAATTGAAAAATAGTTTGGACTAATTTGAAAAGAATTTAAAACACGTCTTTAAGTCCAAACAACTTGAAAATATGTTTGAGGTATTTAAAAATGTTTTTGGCAAAGTTTGTAATGCTTTAAAGTAGTCAAACCTGGCTTTTCAACACTACCGTACCGATACGGTATACCTCGTATCGATACCATTTTACTCCAGATTTGATTCTGCCAAAACCCTTACCGATACAGGCTTGCCTGTATCGATACAGAGAGGGGTTGTACCGATACGCCTTTAAGCGTACCGACCCCTGCTTTAACAACCCCAAACGGCTATTTCCCAACGGTCTTTTAACGTGCAGACCGTACCGATATGCTCCCTAGCATATCGATACGCATAGGCTGGAAAGAGCCCAACGGCTAGTTCTGAAGAAGGGCGTACCGATACGGGTACCTGTGTATCGATACGGTAGGCACCATAACTGCATTTATGGTGAGAAATAAAGTCTCCAACGGCTCCAATTCAACCCTAATGGCTAGTAACGGCTACAAACTCAATTAGGAGTATAAAAGGGACCTCCAAGCATCAAGAGAAGGCTAATGCTTCAATTGTCAACAACATAATGATCAAGAATTTGTCATAGAGCTTAATTGTTCATTTTCTTGTATAGACAACACTAGTGAGCTAAATATTTTCAAATTTGCTCAAGTGTTTAGGTTTTGGGTGAGAGCCAAATAGTGCAAACAAATACCTATTAGAGGGATTTAAAGTTTGCTTAGAATTTCTCTTGTAAAGAGGGTTTACTCCAGCTTTGGGTAAAAAGCTTTGAGGGTTGTAAAGGTTGCCTCCTTAGCCTAGAAATGAGAACGAAATTCTTAGTGAATTTGGTTGAAATCCTTAGTGGGGAGCTAAGGTAGTGGATGTAGGTGCTTTTTAGAAGGCCGAACCACTATAAATCCTTGTGTCCAATTCCAATCTTTTAGCTTCCACTAAAACACCCAATTATCCAACTTCTCCACACTTGGCGAGCAAGAACGGTTGAAGGAATCGAGCATTATAAAACCCAACAATTGGTATCAGAGCTTGGCTCAATTGAAGAGGATTAACACCCTATTGAGAAGATCCCGCAATCTCGATCAACATTTCAAACAACCGGCTCAATGGCGCAATCCATCGATAAGCCACCATTCTTTGACGAGACCAATTATGCTTATTGGAAGACAATGATGATGTTCTTTGTCAAATCCAAAGACTACAAGCTTTGGGATATCATTGAAGACGGCTCGTTCGTACCAAAAGGAAGCAAGGCGGAGTGGAGTACTGACGATCGTAAGAAGATGGAACTAAATTGCAAGGCTTTGCACTTCATCTTTTGTGCACTTAGCCTCAACATATACAAGAAGATGTCTTCTTGCGAGAGTGCCAAGGAAGTTTAGGACAAGCTCGAAGTTACATACGAGGGGACAAACGAAGTAAAGGAGACCAAGATCGGCCTCCTCAACCTAGAGTATGAAACTTCAAAATGGATCCGGAAGAGGACATTGAGAAGATGTTCCATCGATTCTCCACCATCACCAATAGACTCAAGGGTTATGGAGAAGTCATTTCGGAAGAAAAGTTTGTCTGAAAGCTTATCTATTCTCTTCCCGAGTCATGGGAATCAAAGAGGACTACCATTATCGAAGCTAAGAATTTGAAGAAGCTTGATGAACTCATGGGGTCACTTCTAACTCACCAAATTATGAACAAAGACAAAGAAGAGGAGAAGAAGAAGGAAGAGATAAGAAGGATGGGGAAGAAAAAGATCATGGAGCTAGGCATCCACGCAAATGCCATGGCTCTCAAATCCTCCAAGTGCAACCATGTCGATACAAGCGATGAGGAGGATGAAGAAGAAGAGATAGTTCATCTCTTCAAGAAGTGTGCCCCTTTCATGAAGAAAGCCATGAAAGAACTCGAACGAGAATCCATGAAGAAGAAGAGGGCAAGCACTTCAAGCCACGAGAAGAAGGCATATATGGCTACATGGAGTGATGAAGACTCCATCGACGATGAACAAGCCAACCTTTGCCTTATGGCCATCGAAGAAGATTCAAGGGTAACTTCTAATTCATCTACTTCATGTTAATATTCATTTGATGAATTACAAGATGCCTATGATGAGTTGGTTTTAGAATTTAAAAATCACATTTTGAGAAACAAGAAAGTGATTTCAAATTTGAAAATTCAAAATGATTTGATTTCTAAAACCAAAATTGAACTTGAAGCAAAACTCGATGAGTTTGAACAAAAATGTTTCGATTTACAAAATTTGCTTCATAAAGTTCAAGAAGAAAAAGATTTGATTTCCAAAGAGCTTGAAAAGAAAAATAATTTTGGAAAATCAAATTTTTATGTTAGACAATCTAGTGCCCCTAGATTTGTAAATGGTAAAGTTTTTAGAAGTATTTGGGTCCCAAAAGGACTATGTACTTCAACTAAAAAGGATGAAATTGAAAAATGGATTCCTAAGGGGACTAAATTTTGTGTCACTAATGTCTATGGATCCAAAGCAATTTGGATACCAAAAATTACTTGATTGTCTTATGTTAGGTGTGATGGAGATTGATCAACAAGTCTAAACATTGAGGGGGAGCTCCATACACACAAGGAAGAACACTTGAAGAAGGAAGGCTTCACATCCTCCCTTGAAGTTCAAGTGTTGGTAAAATCTAGTTGTTTTTTACTTGTTTAATTTGATTTATTTTCTTTTAATTCAACTAGTTTATCATGTGTTGGACTAACATCTTTTGATGATGCTTTGAGTAAGGGGGAGCTATTTTAAAACCAAAAATTTTACTTTTTGTCAAATTTTCTTTAACCTCCTATGTTATTTTGAACTTAATGACTTTTAAATTCTTTTTGATATAACAAAAAGGGGGAGAATTGGTTTGAAAAATTGCATTTTCAAATGAATAAGGGGGAGCTTTAACTAATTTTCAATTTTTAATCTCTTATTCAAATTTTTAAACTTAAAGAGGGTGAATCCCAACCAATTTTTCAAGTTGGTTTTTATATATCAAAAAGGGGTAGATTGAATAACTAGATGTTTTGATATAATAATTGAAAAATGGTTTGTACTAATTTGAAAAGAATTTAAAACATGTCTTTAAGTCCAAACAACTTGAAAATATGTTTGAGGTATTTAAAAAGGTTTTTGGCAAAGTTTGGAATGCTTTAAAGTAGTCAAACCTGGCTTTTCAGCACTACCGTACCGATACGGTATACCCCGTATCGATACCATTTTACTCTAGATTTGATTCATCCAAAACTCGTACCGATAAAGGCTTGCCCGTATCGATACAGAGAGGGGTCGTACCGATTCACCTTTAAGCGTACCGATCCCTGCTTTAACAACCCCTAACGGCTATTTCCCAACGGTCTTTTAAAGTGCAGACCGTACTGATACGCTCCCTAGCATATCGATACGCATAGGCTGACAAGAGCCCAACGGCTAGTTCTGAAGAAGGGCATACCGATACGGGTACTCATGTACCGATACGGTAGGCACCAGAACTGCATTTATTGTGGGAAATAAAGTCCCCAACGGCTCCAATTCAACACTAACGGCTAGTAACGGCTACAAACTCAATTAGGTGTATAAAAGGGACCTCCAAGCATCAAGAGAAGGCTAATGCTTCAATTGTCAACAACATAATGATCAAGAATTTGTCTTAGAGCTTAATTGTTCATTTTCTTGTATAGACAACACTAGTGAGCTAAATATTGTCAAATTTGCTCAAGTGTTTAGGTTTTGGGTGAGAGCCAAATAGTGCAAACAAATACCTATTAGAGGGATTTCAAGTTTGCTTAGAATTTCTCTTGTAAAAAAGGTTTACTCATTCTTTGGGTAGAAAGCTTTGAGGGTTGTAAAGGTTGTCTCCTTAGCCTAGAAAAGGGGACGAAATTCTTAGTGAATTTGGTTGAAATCCTTAGTGGGGAGCTAAGGTAGTGGATGTAGGTGCTTGTTAGAAGGCCAAACCACTATAAATCCTTGTGTAGAATTCCAATCTTTTAGCTTCCACTAAAACACCCAATTATCCAACTTCTCCACACTTGGCGAGCAAGAACGATTGAAGGAATCGAGCATCATAAAACCCAACAGTCTCTACAGGGATTGGAGGTGTTTCAAGTTAAGTTTAACCAAACAAGTGCCACAAAATGTAAATATAGAATGCTGTGGTGAATTAAGAAAAAGTGATGAATGTTGTAGCAAATCACAGCAGAGTTATATATGTTGTAGCAAATAAAGATGAAAGATAACGTACTGAATTCAGTAGACAAACATGTCCTCTTACGCGTGCGAAACTCACTTGGGAATGACTGGTTGGGTTGCCTGATTGACCTATGTATTAGCTCTCAACTAGGGTTTAACTCTCTAACTTACTCTATGCTCGGCAGGATTTACTCAAAGTGCTCCTCAACTATCTCTAGCCAGGAAACTGGGAGTAGGAAATGCTACAACAATACCTCTCAGCGTAAACTCTATCACTCCCCATACCCATAAAGTTATATCCTTCTTAGCAGTTGAAACCCATCACTTATCTCTAAGAAGGATTAGAGTTGTGCCTCTCAGCATCCAACTCCATTGTCTATGCAGGTTAAAGAAAGCTCTATCTACCACTAACCTCAACTCACACCTAAGGAAAGGCCAACTCTTGATGACTCTTACAACCCTAAGCATTTAACAACATAGACAAAGCATAGATACGAGCAAGAGATAAATAAACATTCATAAAAGAAACTAAAACATAGTTCATCCAAACAGCCCTAGCCACCTAAATTAGTTCATAACTGGGCAAATATCATCCAAAGTATCTTCGTTCATACAACCCATTTTCCAGATATAAAATAAATGCTAAAGCAACAGAAAGGGAAGAGAAGACTCCCAATCCGCGATGGACTTGCAGCGCCACGAACCGCCCTAGGCTTGCTGCCTCTCTCAAGGTCAGCAAGGTCAGACCCTTGGAGCTTCAACGATGGAGGACACCAAGTGGACGAAGAAGAAAAGAAAAGAGCCGCCATTGCTTTCTCTCCCTAGCCTTTTTGTCATTTTTTCACGCTCTCCCTTTAATGAGGGTGTTGTGTCCTTTATATAGTGGAGGCTCCTAGGGTTTTGTGCCCTAATATTCTGTGATGTCCAGAGAATATTCCCTATGCATGTGGGGCACAATCAGACAAAAGGGGGCTCGCACATGTAAGCTATCAGCGTGTGCGTATTACTTTGTCTTTTTCTGCGCCCATATTTGCTATCCAATTTGCTATAGCATTTTCCTTCCTTGCCCTACTTCACATCAGCTTCAACCTGCACAACACCAAACCAGCAAATACCCTTCAAGCAGTATCTAGTCTCATGAAATAAAGCCAAACCACCAACAAGTAGAGATACATGGGACTATATGCTCTAAATACACCTACATGCTATGAGATGACCTCGAGAACAAACAAATACTTAAGCAAAAAGGTGTAAAATATAAGCATTTGGCAAGTAATCACATATCGTACCGATACAGTTATACCCGCATCGATATGGTTTGATCTGATTCGATAAATCTTTGCATTTAAAGTTTTTGACCGTTGCTTGTCAGTTATGATTTCAGTAAAATTTCAAACAGTCGTTAGACCGTATCGATACAGCCATATAGAGTATTGATACACTTTTTGCTAAAGTTTTACTCAGGATTCCAGTGAGTAAAATCCGTATCGATACGCCCTTATTTTTACACTATGCCCGTATCGATACGCCCATATGCGTATCAATACGCCCTCTTAAATGAGCTTAAGGCTTCTCTAAACGTAGTTGGGAAACAAATTTTTGAAAAAGCAAGCTCTTCAAAACCCAACTATGTGAAGAGGAACTTTAATGGCTACAAACAAAGAGGCTCTCAAAGGCATCCTAAAGGTAAAAAGGTTAGAAATGTGTGGGTTCCTAAAGAACTAGTAATTTCTAATAATATTAATGATATTGCTTCTTGGATTCCTAAGGGAACAAAGTATTTGGGAGCTAACTCACATGAACCCAAAATGATTTGGGTACCAAAAATTAAGCCCCGTATTGATATGCCCCAAGGTGTATCGATACGGATACACAAATTTTAAGCAAATATGAGATTCTTTCAAGCTCTGTATCGATTCATCATCACCTGTATCGATACAGGTTGACCAAATTTGACTTTCTTTAGCAGACCTGTATCGATACATCTATGCTTGTATCGATACACGTTGATCAGGGTTGATCATTTCGATACGCCCAAAATGCCGTATCAATACACATAATTTTTCAGACCTTACTACCAAGCTCTATTTCGATACACCCAAGAGTGTATCGGAACGCTCTATTTTTCCCAGACAAATTTTTGCAAGGCCGTTTCGATGCGACATGACCCATATCGAAACGCCTGACCTGAAATGACAAATTTTAGCAGGTTTTAATCCAATTTAACCCATCAATTGTTGTCCAAACATTACCAGCAAGCCTAAAATCCATTAATTTAAGGTCATGACAAGTTTTATGGCATTTCGAATCCTTTTACCTAGTTTTCACCTTTGGCTCATTTTAAGCTCATTTTTAACAAACCAACCATTCTCAAAACATACCATTTTATGCATACAACACTAAGTCATTATAGAACTATTACACAACCATTAAGGGACTTATAAAAAGCATGTTTAAACCATATGCCACTCTACTAGGAGTTTAGAGCGAGGATATACATATATATAGCTTTGAGGAGGTAACTTGCAACGGAAGCACACGATCGGAAGCCAAAATTCTTTCAAGATCCTAAAAATGCATGAGACACACATATGTTAGTCTTACATAGCCTAGTGAGGTAGTTATGGCAAGTACAAATAAATTCATAATGATATGAGCATTATAGTAGCATGCTTAACTAACATAACTAATGTACAAATCATATTTGTATCTCATGTTTATTTCAAATGTCATAATTTCATATACAAGTTTTATATCAAAATCATGTATCATTTCCTTGGACATAGTAACCAATGGATACGTTGATTCCCTTTTACACCACACATATCAAAAATAGGTCGTAACCTTGAGCCGTAGCTCCAGAACTCCTTTACAAACCCTTTAGACCACATATAAGGGCCATAGCTCGGACCGTACTCCAATCCCTTATTTAAACGAGCTCCAATAACCCTATGGCATGCCAATTGTACCCCAAAACTTACAACGTCCAAGTTACACATATTTTATCAATTCATATCTGTAAAACCTATGTTTGATTTTGATATAACAATGTATGTTAAGGATTAAATTGAAAACTTGAAATAGATTTTTAAGTCCCTCAAATGATTTTTAAATCATCAAGGCTTTAATCTGATTTGAAAAAAAAAACTCAAACTCCAAATATTTTCTAAGTGTTCCAAGGCCAAACTATTGAAAAACGTCCAGGCGTATCGATACGCTTCCAGCCGTATCAATACCTTTTTTGCAAAGTTGGCTACTGGAGAAACGCGTTTCGATACGCTCCTCACCGTATCGAAACAGATTGCATCTGTATCGATACGCTCTCTCTATAAAACTTAAGGAGTTTGAATGGCGTACCGGAACAGTTTCACCCGTATCGATACATATTTAATGGAATTTTAAATTTGAAAGCTTTTAATGATTTCGACCGTTGGTGTCAGTTGTTAGGTAACCGAAATTTAAAGTGGTGGTTGTCCCGTACCGATATGCCCTTTGCCGTATTGATACGGAAACTTCCAGAGAGATTTGTTGAATTAATTGCATCGATACGGATGTTCCCCGTATCGAAACAGTCCCTGTCCCGTACCGATACGCTTATACGCGTATCGATACGCCCTCTTGTTATTGTGCAACAGCTCTTTCTGTTTTGAGACAAGTATCGATACGAGTCCTCGTGTACTTATACGGTAAGCTGCAAAAGTGCATTTATGGTGGAAAGAGAGGGTCCCAACGGCTATAATCAATACCCTAACCACCCAAATGACTAGAATGAATAGAGAAGGTATAAATTGAAGCCAATAGAAGACCATCAACAACTATTGCATCAAAGACAAACATCCTTACAAAAATCCAAGCTCAAAGTGCTTATTTTCCTATCTCTTGTAAAACCCCAAATTGTGTAGTGATCAATTTTGATCTTGTAATCAAATTTGGGTTGAGTGTTTGTACTTAAAGGGGCAATCTTGTATTGAGAGATATCTTTCTTGCCTTAATTTCTTCTTTGTACTCTTGTGAGGGTTTGGTCAAATTTTGGGTAGAAAATTTGACTGGTATTGTAAAGGTTACATTCTAAGCCTTGAAAAGGGGAAGAACAATTAGTGGGTTGTTGGAAAATCCTTAGTGGTAGCTAAGGTAGTGAATGTACAGTTCATTTGGAACTTGAACCACTCTAAAATTTCCTGTTCTTCATTTTTAGCCATTCTATTTACTCCAACAATTCTTAAAAACCCAATTCACCCCCTCTTGGCTTTGATCAATCCATTGATCCACTCAACAATTGGTATCAGAGCCTACCTCTTTGAAGAATTTACAACCACAAGAGGAGGTCCTAGGAAGAGTGTGATCATCTACAAAAGCAAGCCATGACATCTACCTCCAGGTCAAACATGTACGAGTCTCAATCAACCACCAAACCTCCTTTCTTCAACGGTGATAACTACCCTTTTTGGAAGAATCAGATGCGTCTCTTCATTAAATCCAACGATTATCTAGTTTGGGATGCCATTGAAGATGGTCCCTCTATTCCGATGAAAAGAGATGACGAAGGAAGATTGGTTCCAAAAAAGAAAAATGAGATGAGTGAAGAAGAGAGAAAGAAGATTCAAATCAATGATAAAGCTCTTCACATGTTGTTTTGCTCTTTCGGTCCCGATATCTACTCCAAAGTTTCCTCCATCGAAAGTGCTAAGGAAGTGTGGGATACACTTGAGACTACTTATGAAGGAACAAGTGATGTGAAGGAGACAAAGATTGGAATTCTTAATCTTAGCTATGAGAATTTCAAAATGGAGCCCGACGAAACCGTGTAAAAGATGTTCGATCATTTCTCAACAATCATCAACGGGCTAAAGGGTTTTGGAGAGATAATCCCGGAAGACAAACTAGTCCGGAAGCTACTCTACTCACTTCCCGAGTCTTGGGATGGGAAGAGAACCGCCATCATTGAGACCAAAAATTTGAAGACACTAAAGCTTGATGAGCGAGTGGGTTCTCTCCTAACTCATGAGATAATGAAGCAATGAAGGGAAGATGAAAGGAAGAAGGAAGAGAGAAGAGTGGAGAAGCTTGAGGTAGATAAGAAGAAGAAGATAGGAGTGGCTCTCAAAGCTTCTCTATATGAGGAGAGCACTTCTAGTGAGGAGGAGGACTTAGAAGAATTGGCTATGTTAGCCAAAAGGTTCTCACGGTTTATGAGGTCCAACCAAGGTAGAAAGATTTAAAGAAAAATGGACTTCAAAACCAAAAACAAAGAAGAAGAGAGGGATCAAATCATTTCCTTTGAGTGCAAAAAACCGAGTCACATTCATTCGGAGTGCCCTCAACTCAAGAAGAAAGGCTTTGAGAAGAAGAAGAAGCTCAAAGCTAAGCTTGCTACTTGGAGTGATGAGGAGTCATCCGAGGATGAGGAACACGAAGTGGCCAACCTTTGCCTCATGGCTCTTGAGGAGGATTCCTCCATGGTAACCTCTAACTCATCATCTTTTGATTTTACATTTGATGAATTGCATGATACTTATGATAAGTTACAAGAGGTATATGATGAGTTAGTTGAGAAGTATAAAGAGTCGGTCATAAGAAATAAAAAAGATTATTTCAGAATTGAATGCTAAAAAGGACCCACTTTCTCAAGCTAACTTAAAATTTGAGAAAAAGATCTTAGGTTTACAAGATGAACTTAAATTCTTTCAAGATGAAAATGTAGACTTAAACAATCTTATTTCTCAATGCAATAATGAACACCAAAAGGTGTTAGATGAGTTTAACAAGCTCAATGAGTCTTTCAAAAATGTTGGTAATGTGAAAAATGAGATAGGTGAATCCTCTAGAACTAACCAACCTA
The DNA here is from genome assembly GCA_030270665.1 of Hibiscus trionum. NCBI lineage: Eukaryota > Viridiplantae > Streptophyta > Magnoliopsida > Malvales > Malvaceae > Hibiscus > Hibiscus trionum. The sequence continues at coordinate 22,863,363 of BSYR01000008.1, read as the reverse complement.
AGAGAAAGAAATATAACTACAAACAAAGTGGCTTCCATAGGCATAATAGAACTAATAAAATTAGAAGTGTATGAGTTCTTAAGGAACTCGTCAAGTCTAATAATTTTGTTGCTATGTCACCTTGGATTCCTAAAGGAACCAAGCTTTTGGGAGCTAACACTCGTGGACCCAAAATGATTTGGGTACCAAAAATCAAAGCTTAATATATTTGTTTGTAGGGGGAGCATTGCTACAAGGCCAAAGCACAAAGTCAAAACTCATGGTACCTTGATAGTGGATGCTCGAGGCACATGACCGAAGACAAGAGTCGATTCATGGACTTAAAGCCAAAAAGTGGAGGAGTAGTGGCATTTGGTGACAACTCCAAAGGCCACATTAAAGGTATTGGATCCATAGGTAATCACTCTACTATTCTCATTGAAAATGTTTTATATGTCGATGGTCTAAAACACAACTTATTGAGCATTAGTCAATTGTGTGATAAAGGATTTAATGTCTTATTTGATAAAAATGGGTGCAAAATTGTTGACATTAAATCAAATAATATAATGCTCATTGGTCATCGCATAGGTAATATATACATGGTGCATTTAGATGACATTCATACATCCCATGCATGTTTTGTTGCACAAAAAGAAAATGATGCATGGCTATGGCATAGGAAACTAGGACATGCTAGAATTAACGTTTTAGAAAAATTAGTTTCCCTAAATCTAGTTAGAGGTTTACCCAAAATTAAGTTCTCATATGACAAAAGTTGTGATGCATGCTCTAAGGGAAAACAACATAGATCATCCTTTAAATCCATTAATGATGTTTCTAAAAGTAGATGTTTACAACTAATTCATATGGATTTATTTGGGCCTATTAGAACTATGAGCTTGGGTGGTAAATCGTATGCATTTGTACTTGTTGATGACTATTCTAGATTTACTTGGGTTCTATTTTTAAGTACTAAAGATGAGGCTTTAGAAAAAATCATCACGTTTTCAAAATTAACTCAAAATGATCTTGAACTTAAGATTTCTCATATTAGAAGTGATCATGGAACCGAATTTCAAAATCTAGGTTTTGAAGAGTTTTTAAATGAAAATGGTATTAGCCACAATTTTTCGGCTCCTTGAACTCCTCAACAAAATGGGGTAGTTGAGAGGAAAAATAGGACTTTACAAGAAATGGCTAGAACCATGCTTTGTGAAAAAAATTTACCTATATATTTTTGGGCGGAAGCCACAAACACCGCTTGCTACATTGTAAACCAAGTAATGATTAGGCCACTTTTAAAGAAAACACCATATGAGATTTTAAAATCTAAAAAGCCTAACATTAGCTATTTTCATCCATTTGGTTGCAAGTGTTTTGTTTTAAACAATGGAAAAGATAGCTTAGGTAAATTTGATGCTAAAAGTGATGAAGCTATTTTCTTAGGTCATTCTTTAAACTCTAAAGTCTATCGTGTATTTAATAAGAGAACTTTAGTAGTAGAAGAGCCTATTCATGTAGTATTCGATGATAACCTCCTTCCGAGGAAGGATTCTTGTGACGATGATGATGTAGGAATCCTTGATGCCTTTGATGGAGGACAAACTTCTAAGGAGGATAAGATTCCAACGAAAGAAGAGGGTACACAAGATCCACCTCTTGAAGCCTTGAAGGACTTGGCTCTTAAGGAAAAGGAAGTGCGCTACCCAAGGGAGTACAACTATGTCAAAGGTGACAAAATCTTGGGTGATCCATCCAAAAGGGTAACTACTAGATCTTCTCTTAAACTCATGAACCATGTTGCTTTTATCTCATGCATAGAGCCTAAGAACATTAAAGAAGCATTAAAAGATGATTTTTGGATTATGGCTATGTAAGAAGAGTTAAATCAATTTGAGAGAAGTAATGTATGGAAACTACCCAAGGGAGTACAACTATGTCAAAGGTGGCAAAATCTTGGGTGATCCATCCAAGAGGGTAACTACTAGATCTTCTCTTAAACTCATGAACCATGTTGCTTTTATCTCATGCATAGAGCCTAAGAACATTAAAGAAGCATTAAAAGATGATTTTTGGATTATGGCTATGCAAGAAGAGTTAAATCAATTTGAGAGAAGTAATGTATGGAAACTAGTTTAAAGGCCTAGTAATCAATCTACTATAGGAACTAAATGAGTATTTAGGAATAAACTAGATGAGAGTGGTAACATTGTAAACCTATGCACCCGTAGCTAGAATGGAAGCTATTAGGATGTTGCTTGCATATGCATGTTATCATGATTTCAAGCTTTTTCAAATGGATGTTAAAAATGCATTTTCAAATGGTTTTATAAATGAGGAAGTGTATATGGAACAACCACTGGGTTTTGAAGATTCAAAATTTCCAAATCATGTTTTCAAACTAACCAAAGCACTTTATGGTTTAAAACAAGCTCCTAGAGCTTGGTATGAAAGACTTTCAAACTTTTTGATTGAAAAAGGTAAGGTGGACACTACACTTTTCATAAAAAGGTATAAAAATGACATCTTAGTAGTACAAATATATGTTGATGATATTATTTTTGGATCTACAAATGAGTGTCATTGCAAAGAGTTTGCTAAGTTAATGCAAGGTGAATTCAAGATGAGCATGATGGGGGAGCTCTCATTCTTTTTGGGACTCCAAATCAAGCAAAGGAAGGATGGCACATTCATCAATCAAGAAAAGTACATCAAGGATATGCTCAAGAAGTTTGGCTTGGAGAATGCAAAGCCTCAAGCCACACCAATGAGCTCATCTACAAAGCTTGACAAAGATGAAGGAGGTAAGTGTATTGGCTCTAAGCTTTATCGCTCTATGATTGGATCTTTGCTTTACCTTACCTCAAGTAGACCAGATATATTGTTTAGTGTTTGCTTGTGTGCTAGGTTTCAAGCTAGTCCTAGAGAGTCTCACCTTATAGCCGTTAAGAGAATCTTTAGGTACCTTAGAGATACTCATTGTCTAGGTCTTTGGTACCCTAGATACTCAACCTTCAACATTCATGCTTATTCGGATGCAGATTATGGGGGGTGTAAAATCGATAGGAAGAGTACTTCGGGAACATGTCAATTCTTAGGTAGTATGCTCATATCTTGGTTCTCTAAGAAACAAAATAGTGTAGCTCTATCTACCACTGAAGCCGAGTACATATCCTTAGGAAGTTGTTGTGCTCAAGTCCTTTGGATGAAGCAACAACTCTTAGATTATGGTATTAAAGTTGAAACCATACCCCTTAAGTGTGACAACACTAGTGCCATATGCTTAACTAAAAATCTCATCCAACACTCTAGAACCAAACATATAGAGATAAGGCATCATTTCATTAGAGATCATGTCCTTAAGGAATATGTTGTTATAGAGTACGTTGACACATTGAACCAACTAGCAGACATTTTTACTAAACCTCTAGACAAAGAGCGTTTTTGGTCCCTTAGGAGAGAGTTAGGTCTAACTAGCCTTCCTTGACCCTTTAGGACTCTTTTTGAGGTTAAAATTGCTTGAATTTGTGAAATTGCATGTTTATGTGTTATTAATCTTGAAAATATCCATGCTTATAGCTAGGGGGAGAATGGTTCTGTTAGATTATGCTTAGAACTGCTCATTCATCAATTGCATTCATTTAAGAGGTGCTAAAATCGAGCCTTTGGTTGTTCTTAAAGCCTAAAATGCATTTCTAGGCATAATGTATCGATACGGCCTTCTGTGTATCGATACGAGTACAATATTAGCTTTCCAGACTGCATTTTGCCTAAAACGGGTATCGATACGATTAAACCCGTTTCAATACAAGCTAAAAGCGTTTCGATACAGATTCTATCCGTTTCGATACGGACCTTTGACGAGCGTTTCAAGGGAATCACAGTTTTACCCCCGTATCGATACACCCTCAGGCGTATCGATATGCGATTGCACAGACAGCTTCTGTAAGGCATTTAAAGAGTTTTACTTTTACCAAATTGAATTTTCAAAACCCTAGCTGTTTTTCACTCTATAAAAAGCCTCTCAATCCCTCATATTTTTACACCACAACTCAAAATCTCTTGAGGGTTTTCAACATCAAGCAAAGCTTTTCAAGCTTTTCATCAATTTGGTGCAAAGTTCTTCTCCCATTCCTCTCTATCAATATCAAGGTAAAAATCTTTTTTTCTTTTTATTTCATTTGGTTTTCGTTCTAAAATTTGTTTTGTTCTATTTTCTCAAAAACAAATTTCTTTTCAAACTTTTTTTTGTTTTGTTTCTCAAAATTTTTCAAAAAAAAACCTTGATTATTGATTTTCAATGGGTTGAATGAGAAAGTTAATGCATACACTATTTTTGATCTTTTTCTCTAGTCAATGGCACCTAAAAAGAGAGCACATACTAGTGAAGTTGGTGAAGGTTCTAATGCCGGAGATGGTACTCGCCCGAACCTCACTCTTATCTATCAACAGTTTTTCAAGACCTCCAGAGATCTCAACTATTTCCGACAATTTCAAAACCACAAAATCCGTCTGGAGAGGGTAATTTCTGTTCATTTTCTCAACTCGGAGCGCTTCAAATTTGTTTACTTACCTTTACTCCAAGAATGGAAATTTATGGATTTCATTCAAATTCCCGGCTTTTACTACCGCAATTTGGTTTTGATCTTCCATACTAATGCCAAGTGTGTCGCCAATCAAGCGGGTGTTGTTACGGCTGTTAATTCCTATCTAATGGGTAAAATAATCACCATCAATGTTCAATCTATTTGTGATGTGTTCAAGTTAGAGGATGAGGGTCTTGATGATGAGAATGCTCTTGGAAATGTCTTGGGAGGTTCCGTCACCGCTCTTAATGCTCAAGATCAGATCCTACATTTGATGGTTTCTTGGTGGTTTAGGCCCTCGAGAGGCAAGTATTCCACTATCTGCCAAGTTGACGATTTTTGGATTCGGTGCTTCCGTCAAAGACAACAACCATACATTGATCAGATTATGTTTGCGGAGATTGTCTATCTCGTGCAACATCGCCACACTACTCTTGTCACTTCATTCACTTATGGAATGACCTTGAGCTATTTCTTCACACAAAAGGAGATAGATTGTTCACATGACTACCCAACTCCCCTCACCGATCCTATTGATGAAAGATCTCTTTCAAGGGGTAAGTTCATGTACTTTAATGGTAGTTGGCTTCGTCTCTCCGAACTCCCTAGTGATGCTAATCCGGAAGAAATTGCTAATCCTCAAGCTGCTCAAGCTCCTCCTCCTCCACCTTCCATGGATGCCCTCATGACCTTTCTCAAAGAGCAATTCACGGGCTTGCGCACGGGAATTGCTTCCATGGATCAAGCGATGAGTTCAGGATTTGCTGCTATAGACACACGTTTTACAAGTCTTGAAGATCGTGTGAAGAATATGGAGACGCGTCTCACTTCCCTTGAAGGCGGTCACAACTAGATGAACATATCTCTTACCGCTTTTCATGACGAGTGTCATCAATCTCGAATGAATAATGATGCATATGATGAGGACGATGAAGATGATGAAGATGGCGATGAAGATGCGTAGTAGTTCATCTTTGCATATTACTCATGTCATTTAGGATATCTTTTTATGCACTTTAGATTGTGTTTTTAGGACTAAGTTTGCATTCTAAAACCTATGCTTTGATTTTCTGTTATTTGGATTTTATGTTGGTGTTATCTTTATTTTGAACTTAATGGTTATCTATATTATGTTGCTTGGTTATTATTTATGCCTTTTGCCTATGTTTATCAATGTCTCTATTTTTTATCTAACAAAAAGGGGGAGATAGAACAAGCTCACACTTAAAATTTTGATTTTCAACTTAAATTTTACCTAGCTTAATATTAAGGGGGTTATTTTGCAAAGTTTTTCAAAAGTGTCAAAGATTTCAAGTTTTGGTTTTATTACATCAAAAAGGGGGAGATTGTAAAACATATGTTTGATTTTTATATAACAATGTATGTTAAGGATTAAATTGAAAACTTGAAATAGATTTTTAAGTCCCTCAAATGATTTTTAAATCATCAAGGCTTTAATCTGATTTGAAAAAAAACTCAAACTCCAAATATTTTCTAAGTGTTCCAAGGCCAAACTATTGAAAAATATCCAGGCTTATCGATACACTTCCAGTCGTATCGATACCTTTTTTGCAATGTTGGCTACTAGAGAAACGCGTTTCGATACGCTCCTCACCGTATCGATACGCTCTCTCTGTAAAACTTAAGGAGTTTGAATGGCGTATCGATACGGTTCCACCCGTATCGATACGGATTTAATGGAATTTTAAATTCGAAAGCTTTTAATGATTTCGACCGTTGGTGTCAGTTGTTAGGTAACCGAAAATTAAAGTGGTGGTTGTCCCGTACCGATACGCCCTTTGCCGCATCGATACGGAAACTTCCAATGAGCTCTGTTGAATTAATTGCATCGATACGGATGTTTCCCGTATCGAAACGGTCCCTATCCCGTACCGATACGCTTACACGCGTAAAAATACGCCCTCTTGTTATTGTGCAACGGCTCTTTCTATTTTGAGACATGTATCGGTACGGGTCCTCATGTACCGATACTGCAGAAGTGCATTTATGGTGGAAAGAGAGGGTCCCAAGGGCTATAATCAATACCCTAACCACCCAAACGACTAGAATTAATAGATAAGGTATAAATTGAAGCCAACTGAAGACCAACAACAACTATTGCATCAAAGACAAACATCCTTACAAAAATCCAAGCTCAAAGTGATTATTTTCCTATCTCTTGTAAAACCCCAAATTGTGTAGTGTTCAATTCTGATCTTGTAATCAAATTTGGGTTGAGTGTTTGTACTTAAAGGGGCAATCTTGTATTGAGAGATATCTTTCTTACCTTAATTTCTTCTTTGTACTCTTGTGAGAGTTTGGTCAAATTTTGGGTAGAAAATGTAACCGGTATTGTAAAGGTTACCTCCTAAGCCTTGAAAAGGGGAAGAACAATTAGTGGATTGTTGGAAAATCCTTAGTGGTAGCTAAGGTAGTGGATGTAGAGTTCATTTGGAACTTGAACCACTCTAAAATTCCTTGTTCTTCATTTTTAGCCATTCTATTTACTCCAACAATTCTTAAAAACCCAATTCACCCCCCCTCTTGGCTTTGATCAATCCATTGATCCAATCAACAATATCTTTATGCCCTTGGAAACGGAGTTGAGCCTTAGCTCCGTATAACATATCATAGTTTCACATAACAAATTTCACATATCATGTCATATTATGTCCATATCAATTTCCATATATGTAGCATATTCAAATGTCGTTTTTGAACTTACCATGCTTACCGTAAGCATCCAGACAAGCTTGCTCTACTTGAGCCCTTAACAAATACAAACATAATCACAAAACAAATGCAACGGGATGGCACCTAGCCTATCTCTTGAAATAACTACACTCACCTAGAGTACGGAGGCTTGTAGGATTCCCGAATCTCGATTCCTTTGCTCCTAGCCTTAATTGGAGATGATGGATTGTTCTCCTCCAAGTTTGGAGCAAGGAAAAATAAAAGGAATCATCATGACTACTATAATAATATGGTTCAAAGATTAAATTTGGAGATTTCAATTCGAAATTAATTCCCAATCATTTATAGAATCCAATAATTGTAAGAGGGCTTTTCCTTACCCAAGTGAAAGCTTTGCTATGGTGCTTTCAAATCAAAGAAAGATTGAGCTTAGGATTGGCAAAAAGAGAGGTGTGTGCTTAAGATTAGGTTGAAGGTAACAATGGAGGTGCTTGCTTTGTGGAAGACAAGGTTGGTGTTTTAGCTTTCGGGAGGGTTGAACAAATGAAGAGAGCTTTTCTCTTTGGTTTATTAAAGGGGGTCAATGTCCCTAATGATGTCTTGCCTCTCAAGTGGCCAATGAGGAGGTTTCCTTCCAACAAGGGTTTGCTTAAAGCCAATTACCATCAACTTTCCATGTTGGCTAATGACCTCATTTTCTTGTGAATTCTGATGAATTTCACGTGGGAATGGGTAAGCATAGAGGTGACTAATGACCTTAGCCAATGACCACCAACTTTCCATGTTGGCTAATGACCTTACATCATTACCCTTCAAAATGACATCAATTTCATTCAAAACAGGGGAACCATATCGATACACCCCTTTACTGAATCGATACGCCTTAGCCAGACAGGTAAATTAGGTAAAAAGCCTTAGCTATATCGAAATGCCTAAGCAAAATCGTATCGATACAGGTCCAACTGTATTGATACACTAAACCTAAAACCAATCTTTTATTTTGAATTTCTTACAAAGAGGTTCTATGACTTTCATTGATTCAAAATTGGGTACAAAGAGTTGAATGGTTACAACATATAGTACAAAATTTCCGATCAACGGAGCCCAATTTCGACTAGGCCGGTTTTCAGGATGTGAAAGAAAGTGATGTATAACACCCCTCATCCCGGATTAGGGGCAAGGAGCGTTATATGTCGGATCCGTATTAACTTATTAATCAGATAGGTAGCGGAAGTAATCGTGTGATAATTTTTTTTTATTTCTTGTTCGAATACTAGCTTAGTGATCTTAATTAATTTAATACATTCTATCTACTTATAAATCATACATATATTCTTATCTTAATTCGAACAATAGCTAGGTGGGCCTATTTAATTGATTCATTTACTTGACTTATAATCCATATTAAAAATCTAATTTAATTTATTACACATTCGAATACATCATACATATAATCAATTTTCATTTTATTCAATCCATTCGAATGCTCCCCTTGGACAACCCAATTCGATTCCAATGTGATCCTCTAGTAATTGTTTCAATTATAAAGCTAACAAATTCATACCAAGCATATATATATATATATATATATATATATATATGCATCAGCATCCATAGTGTTTTAAACGTTTCCCTTATACAAAAGGTTTTCCCCGGGGTATCTACCATTGGCTAAACCTATTGGTTCCCTATACAAAAAGTGACAAAAAGAAATCAAGCCCCAAAACATATACTAAGGGAGATCCTATACCCCATATGTACCCCTTTACTTACATAACAAAATGAGGGAAACTAATTTATAAAGTTCATACATTCTTAAAATAGTAGTTCATAAACATGACCATTAAGGCGAATTGCACCAGCATGTTGACCGTTAAGCCACCCATCATGATTATGACAAAGACAAAGAAAGGCATACTTAATCTTTGATCTATCTGATATCAGAAGGTAGATCAACACGCTACTACCTGTAGTTTTTGGGAAGGAACGAAAAGTTCGAGTGATAAGTACTTCTAGTACTTAGTGAGGAAACCTTAATCTATCCAATTTCATTTTATAATCAAGTGACCACACATTAATCGAAGCCTTAGATTATCACATTTCTCCATTCCATTCGAATAGATCAAAACAATCAATAAAATTTTACAATCAATTTATCAAGCAGCAACAATAATTCGAATTGAACAAGTCAATGTACCAAGCATATTACAATCGAACAATTTAAACCTATCAATGGTTATTTTTGCATTCATGTCGCATACAATCATCATGGATACAATCAATTTGATAATTTCCTTTTCAATTATACAAAATTCGACTAACATGATTCAATTACACTTATTCAATCAATAACATTTCAAATAAACAAGCAACAACAACTGTAGCAGAGAATCAATTAATTTAGTGATTCAAAATTGACATGCTACATTCCAATTCATAGAAATTCACCAAGACAAGAATTTCAATTTCGAAGTACAAGGAATTTCTTTCTTATTAATTTAATTCGTATACCTTGGTTAGTATAGTAAGCTAGGTATTCGAGTCACGTATTACGGAGATGTGAATCAAATTCACCATATAATAGGTACCCAATTACCAATTTCGTATCATCGTATTACATGTTATCTTAATGTCCACTGACATTAAGCAAGTAGGTACACTTACGTACCACATATATCGAGTACACTAACGTACCGATTCTTATCGAGCTCAAGACTCTAGGCATGTCGTACTACCTGGATAGACTATACATACCAAGGGCTTTGCCAATTACACTTTAATTTCAATCCATATAATTTTTGCAATCAAATTTTCAGAATTGATTCATTAATCCTTTCGATTAATTTCTTGTAAAATCTCAATTCCAAAATCATATAAACTATCACATTTAAGCATGTAACCAAGTGTATCACAATTTGCAGATTTCCAATTCAGCATATAATGCTTCAATTTCACATCAGATAGTTCTAATAACAATTTAATTTACCAAACATATAGCTTGTAAGATCAACAATTGATCACCTATCATGATAAACATTGTCATCAATACACCAACCAAACACATATAATTTCAATAAATCCAGCATCCAGCATTAAGAAAACATCAATAATCGAATCAACATGATTCCAATCAGATTCGAAATTAAGCATGGAATTATCAAAATTTCAATTCAAAGCATATACCAATCAATCACATGACAACATGCATCCAAACTAAATTCCTTTAATCCTTCTTCCCTTATCAAATTACCAACCATTAATTAGTCCAATTTCATGTAATTCTAAAGTAAGAATTTAAGTTAAAATAGTTGAGACACTATTCTCAACTCTAGAAATTGTTCCACTCATAATCGCCAAGCTAATTTTGGATCCGGAGGCCTTTTCCACGATCTGACGCTGCTCCAGCTATAGGTTCATCGTCGATCCTTTCTCCTCTAGGATCTAACACATTTTAGGCAATCATAGAAGAAATTTCAGAATCAATTGTTCAATTTAAACCCTAATTTTCTCCACATTTCAGTTTTAGTCCTTATACTAGTTTAGCTTTGGACATTGCCAAATTAATTTACCAAATCTCTTCTAATTCTTGATTCACTGTTCGAATTGCTTAATTACTCATGTGAATTTAGAATTATCAAGTCTATCTATCATTTTACTACATTCCTTCTTATCCAATTTTATCAATTAAATTTTAAATTGTCATTCAAAGTCCACATTTCTATACTAAACTGTTTTGACCCTTCAATTTAGTTAATTTTCTATTTTTAGTATATACTTCAGAATCGAGCCCTATTTTTTCTAATTTCAATTAACATCTCCAATTACATCCTATTAAAATTTCAAGCCAAAATACCAAGTATTAAATTTTCTTTGAATTTTCAAAGTTTGCTGTCCAGTTAAGGACAATACTGGACAGATTCGAGTGCTGTTCGAATACTCCTTCCAGATTTTACTACAAGTCTCCAAATTCAATTTTATAAATTTTCTATTAAAATAGACATGTCAAAGTATATTGTGTCAAAATTTCAAACTCAGATTCTTACTAATCTATTTCCTATAATTTTCCAAAGTTGAGTATTCTAACTAATATACATTCTGGCCAGCCTTAACTTAATGTGTTTAGAGTCCTATTACACTTCTAAATTCCTAAATCCTCCTCGTCCAACTCCATGTTCATATTCTCAAAGATTTCCAGCAACATCTCATCTTTTAACTAGCAATTTCCATGAATTTTATATTGTACAAAACAACTCCTTTGTCAATTATTTTTGCATGTTCGCATAAGAGATGAAGAATGCTACTTACTTTTGATTTTTGCTTTGAATTCCTAAGCCAAATACCATGCCATGAAAGCCTCTCTTCTTCTTCACCGTGCTCTCCTCTAACTCTCCCTCAATTTCTTATGTTTTGTAAGTGTATGTGAATGTATGGTTTTCTTAGTAGAGTGGTTTTGGCAGCCGGTGGAGATGGTAACATTAATGAGAATTGACATTGTGTCAATGTCTCAACTAGTATGTGTCTAATTTGCTCCTAATTATCTCATGATTTTTATTTTAAACAAGGGCAAATCAAGAAGGTTAGATTTTAGCATGCAAACATCTTTCTTCTACTTTAGTTCGGTTTGGTCACTTGGCAAATTGTCAATTTTTCTTAGGCTTTTCCTTGAATTCCGATTGAGTCCTTATTATAACTACTTTTAATTTAATTATTCAAAATTTCTACTCTAATTAATTTACTAATTCTCCAATTAATTTCCCAAAACTTCTAGACTAATATTTGGGATGTTACATTTCTTCCCCTTTAAAGAAAGAATTCATCCTCGAATTCTTACCTGAACTGAACAAGTAGGGGTATTGATTTCGCATTCTTTCTTCTGGTTCCCATGTTGCCTCTTCCATCTTGTGATTTCTCCACAAGACTTTAACCAGTGAAACATTTTTGTTTCTAAGCTTTTGATTTCCTTGTCCAGAATCTGAACTGGTTCTTCTTCATAGGAAAAGTCAGGATTCAATTCTACTTCTTCTGGTTCTAGAATGTGAGATGGATCAGATCTATATCTTCTGAGCATTGATACATGGAAGACATTGTGGATTTTATCAAACTCACTGGGAAGTGCAAGTCGATAAGCCACTGGGCCAATTCTTTCAGTAATTTCGAAAGGTCCAATAAAGTGAGGACTGAGTTTTCCCCTCTTTCCGAACCGAAATACTTTCTTCCATGTAAAGACTTTAAGAAAAACTTTGTCTCCCACATTATACTGGATGTCTCTTCGCTTCAGATCGGCATAGGCTTTTTGTCTATCGAAAGCCTGTTTCAATCGAGAGTGGATAATTTGAACTTTCTCTTCTGTTTCTCTGAGCAATTGTGGTCCCAAAACTTTATTTTCACCAAGTTCAGACCAACAAAGAGGAGTTCTGCATTTTCTGCCATACAATGCTTCAAAAGGAGCCATCTGAATAGACGACTAATAGCTATTGTTGTAGGGAAATTCCACTAAAGATAGAGATTTCTCCCAATTCTTTCCAAAGTCAATAATGCAAGCTCTATGCATATCCTCAAGAATCTGAATTACTCGTTCAGAATGACCATCACTTTGCGGATGGAAAGCAGTGCTTAGATTCAATTTAGTCCCCATAGCTCTTTGCGGAGTTCTCCAGAATCGGGAAGTAAATCTTGGATCACGATCAGAGACAATGGAGATAGGAATTCCATGTAGCCGAATTATTTCTTGATTGTACAAATTGGCTAAAGTCTCTAAACTTTAGTTGATACGGATTGGAATAAAAAGTGCCGATTTGGTGAACCGGTCAACAATTACCCAAATAGCATCATATTTCCTGGGAGAACAAGGAAGACCATTCACGAAATCCATGGTAATTCGTTCCCATTTCCACTGTTGCAATTCGAGTGGTTGGAGTAATCCGGTGGGAACTCGATGTTCAGCTTTGACTCTTTGAAAATTAAGACATTTAGATACAAATTCATTGATAGTCACTTTCATACCAGACCACCAATACAATGATTTGATATCCTTATACATCTTAACCGATCTAGGGTGGACTGAGAAAGAACTCTGGTGTGCTTCTTCCAGAAGATCTCTTTTCAAATTTTCATTATTTCGATCACAGATTCTATCTTTGAAGTAGAGGAGACCGTTTGTGTAAATACGAAACCCTTCTCTAGACTTCGTATCAAGTTTGGAAATAATATCCTAGAGTTCTGGACCAGCTTGCTGAAGACTTCCAATCCTTGAAATTAGACTGGATTGAATTTGAAGTTCGGATAGAAATCCTTGCTTTTGATACACTCGGAGATGAGCGTTGATAGCAGTTGGAGCTACAGAAATAATTTAGACAATTTAGTCAGAGATGTCATTGAAGGTATATATATATATTCTTAAGGATCAAGGATTAGAAATATTTACCCAATGTCGGTTTACGACTCAAGGCGTCTGCAACCACATTGGTTTTTCCTGGATGATAGTCAATAACTATATCATAGTCTTTCAACAACTCCATCCATCTGCGCTGTCTCAAATTCAAATCTTACTGAGTCAGAAGATACTTTAAGCTCTTCTGATCGGTGAATAGATAACATTTCTCACCGTACAAGTAGTGTCTCCATATTTTGAGAGCAAACACGATAGCAAGTTCGAGATCATGCGTTGGATAGTTCAATTCATGAGATTTCAATTGGCGTGAAGCGTAAGCAATCACATTGTCACCTTGCATTACAATGCATCCAAGACCCGCATGTGAAGCATCACTGTACACTGTATAATCTTTTCCCGGTTCTGGTTGGATCAAAACTGGGGCATGAGTCAAGTCTGCTTTGAGTTGGTCAAAACTTTTTTGTTGTTTTTCAGACCATTCATATGGTTGGTCTTTACGAAGAAGTTTAGTCAAGGGTAAGGCTATAGTGGAAAACCCTTTGACAAACCTTCTGTAGTAACCAGCTAGACCAAGAAAACTTTGTATTTCACTGAGATTTCTGGGAGGTCGCCAATCCATAATTGACTGGATTTTCTTTAGATCTACTTTAATTCCTTCTGCTAAAATTACGCGACCAAGGAAAGAGACTTCCGATAACCAGAACTCGCACTTGGAAAATTTTGCAAATAATTGGTGTTCCCGGAGAGTTTGCAAGACAATGCGGAGATGATCAGCATGTTCTTCTCGATTGCGAGAATAGACTAGAATGTCATCAATGAAGACGACTACAAATTTATCAAGATAGGGCTTGAACACTCTATTCATGAGATCCATGAATGCCGCCGGAGCATTTGTTAATCCGAAAGGCATTACCAGAAATTCATAGTGGCCATAACGAGTTCGGAAGGCTGTTTTTGACACATCCTCCTCTTTGACTCTCATTTGATAGTATCCAGATCGCAGATCGATCTTTGAGAACACCGAAGCATCCCTAAGTTGATCGAACAAGTCTTCTATTCTTAGGAGTGGATATCGGTTCTTAATTGTGATCTTGTTCAATTGACGATAGTCAATGCAAAGACGCATCGCTCCATCCTTATTCTTTACAAACAGAACAGGTGCACTCCAGGGAGAAGTGCTGGGTCGAATGAAACCCTTGTCTTGAAGCTCTTGAAGTTGCTTTTGCAATTCTTTTAATTCAAGAGGTGCCATTCGGTACGGAGTGATAGACACCGGACTTGAGCAAGGCTGTATTTCAATCCCAAATTCAACTTCTCTAGTCGGAGGGAGACCAGGTAGTTCCTCGGGAAACACATCAATAAATTCAGAAACAACAGGCATCTCAGGTATTCCAAATTCAATTTGATCTCGTAAGACCATGGATGCAAAAATGGAAGTGGGCTTTTTATCAATTAGGAGTATGGATTCTTTTCCTAAACCCTGAAGATATAATCTTTTATTTTGACAATCTACCCAAGCCTCATGTTTACTTAACCAATCTAAACCCAAAATTAAATCGAACTCACGGGAGGGTAATATGTAGAGATCAATAGAGAATGGCAAATTGCTAATATGCAATGAAAAATTTCTACATATTAGGTTAATATTTGAATTTCCTCCTAAAGGGTTTGAGACTATCAGACTTGTTTTCACAATTTCAGGTTCTAAATTCAACTTTTTCACTACAGATAGACATGTGAATGAATGAGTGGATCCCGAATCTATTAAGGCATAAACATGATGTGAGTTTAGCTCAACAGTACCTGCAATCACTTCAGGAGATTCTTCGTCTTCTCTACCACGAATGTGGTAAACTCTAGCAGGAGCTCGGGATTCCTGATGAGTAGTAGCATTAGAGTGAGTACCCTTGCCTTTCTTCTGATAACTCGGCTGGGCTGACTTGGCATTCCTGTTCCGATTAGATGATGTCGGACTAGGAACCATAGTATTACGGGCTGGCATTTATTCAGGCTTCTGAGGACAGTCTATGATGTAGTGATCATCACCACCACAAGCATAA
The DNA here is from genome assembly GCA_030270665.1 of Hibiscus trionum. NCBI lineage: Eukaryota > Viridiplantae > Streptophyta > Magnoliopsida > Malvales > Malvaceae > Hibiscus > Hibiscus trionum. The sequence goes on along the minus strand of BSYR01000008.1, from coordinate 22,847,650 downwards.
CATAAATTCGCCTGGAATCTGCACTGACCCCGATGTGGTTTCTGACAGAACTTACAAGGAGGAATCTTTTCAGAATTTCCCGTGCTATTGATTGATATAGCCGGTACTGAGGATCTGATCACTGTAGATGGTTTCGAAGTGTAATTAATCCTCGGAGCAAAAGTGAAATTAGAAGACCCTTCCTTCTGAAATTTAGTCTTCTTAAACTGCCATTTAGAATTGTCGTCTCGTTTCTGCTTTTTGTCAGATCGATTGCCCCCTTTTCTCCTTTCAGCAGCTTTCGTTCTAGCTTCTGTTGCAATGGCTCGATTAACAAGGTTCTGGAAATCATTGATTCTCAGAGCAGTGAAGATTGGACTCAGTTCATCATTCATACCTTCAATGAACATCCTACATTTATCAGCCTCAGTTTTAATGTACTTCGCACTGTATTTGCAATACTTGCAAAAGTCTGCAACATATTGCTCAATAGGTCGGTTGGCCTGTTTAAGGTGCATGAATCTTTTTCTTCTTTCGGCCAGATATTGCTCACTTATATACTTCTTTTTGAATTCTTCAATGAAAAATTCCCATGTCACCAGTTCAGTTGGAACAGTTAGAGTAGTGGTTTCCCACCAATTCATAGCTTCATCTGCTAACAGAGCCACAACACACTCCAGTTTATGATCATCGGAGCACTATAATTGTCTGGTTACCACCTTGGTGGTATTTTCAAGCCAATACTCTGCATCTTCTGGTTTTTCTTCATTTGTACCAGTAAAAGTGTAGGCTCGATGCTGAGCAAGTTTATCTATCGGTGCTCTGCTAGGTGCAACAGTAACAAAAGCAACAGGTTGCTCTTGTTTCAGATTTGATAGAAGTTGGTTGAACATCTCCTTCATACTGAGGAGACATTCCCTTTGAGCAGATTGAACCATGTGATTTTCAAGTGGAGGTTGTTCGCGCCCAATGGTCTGAACAGGCTCTCTGTTGAACTGTTCTGTGATCTGAACAGGTTCTTTATTGAATTGCTCGGGGATCTGAATAGACTCTAGATTGGTTCGCTCAACAGTTTGAACAGGCTCTTTAGTGATCCGTTCAGTGATCTGAGCAGGCTCTTTAGTGATTCGCTCAGCGATCTGAACAGGCTCTTTGTTTTTCTCCTTTCTTGGAGGTTCAGTTTGGGGTGGTGGATTATCACCCAATCTCACACTTTCACCTTCACTCGAAGATTCATGTAAGCTCCCAATCTTTTGGCCCGTCATTTTCTATCATACATTTAAATAAGAAGATTAGAAAAACTCAATACAATTATCTTAGTATGCAATTCATGGGTGGCATACTTAAAAACAGTACAAATGCATGCAGACTCGATTAGACTTTAGGGATTAACCTAAAAAGCTCTGATTACCACTTTATATAACATCCCTCACCCCGGATTAGGGGCAAGGAGAGTTATATGTCGGATTCGTATTAACTTATTAATAAGATAGGCAGCGGAAGTAATCGTGTGATAAATTTTTTTTGTTTTTATTTCTTGTTCGAATACTAGCTTAGTGATCTTAATTAATTTAATACATTCTACCTACTTATAAATCATACATATATTCTTATCTTAATTCGAACAATAGCTAGGTGGGCCTATTTAATTGATTCATTTACTTGACTTATAATCCATATTAAAAATCTAATTTAATTTATTACACATTCGAATACATCATACATATAATCAATTTTCATTTTATTCAGTCCATTCGAATGCTCCCCTTGGAAAACCCAATTCGATTACAATGTGATCCTCTAGTAATAATTTCAATTATAAAGCTAACAAATTCATACCAAGCATATATATATATATGCATCATCATCCATAGTGTTTTAAACGTTTCCCTTATACAAAAGGTTTTTCCCCGGGGTATCTACCATTGGCTAAACCTATTGGTTGCCTATACAAAAAGTGTCAAAAAGAAATCAAGCCCCAAAACATATACTAAGGGCGATCATATACCCCATATGTACCCCTTTACTTACATAAAAAAATGAGGGAAACTAATTTATAAAGTTCATACATTCTTAAAATAGTAGTTCATAAACATGACCATTAAGGCGAATTGCACTAGCATGCTGACTGTTAAGCCACCCAGCATGAGCATGACAAAGATAAAGAAAGGCATACTTAATCTTCGATCTATCTGATATCAGAAGGTAGATCAACATGCTACTACCTGTAGTTTTTGGGAAGGAAGGAAAAGTTCGAGTGATAAGTACTTCTAGTACTTAGTGAGGAAACCTTAATCTCTCCAATTTCATTTTATAATCAAGTGACCACACATTAGTCGAAGCCTTAGATTATCACATTTCTCCATTCCATTCGAATAGATCAAAACAATCAATAAAATTTTACAATTAATTTATCAAGCAGCAACAATCATTCGAATTGAACAAGTCAATGTACCAAGCATATTACAATCGAACAATTTAAACCTATCAATGGTTATTTTTGCATTCATGTCGCATACAATCATCATGGATACAATCAATTTGATAATTTCCTTTTCAATTATACAAAATTCGATTAACATGATTCAATTACACTTATTCAATCAATAACATTTCAAATAAACAAGCAGCAACAACTGTAGCAGAGAATCAATTAATTTAGTGATTCAAAATTTACATGCTACATTCCAATTCATAGAAATTCACCAAAACAAGAATTTCAATTTCGAAGTACAAGGAATTTCTTTCTTATTAATTTAATTTGTATGCCTTGGTTAGTATAGTAAGCTAGGTACTCGAGTCACGTATTACAGAGATGTGAATCAAATTCACCATATAATAGGTACCCAAGTACCAATTTCATATCATTGTATTACATGTTATCTTAATGTCCACTGACATTAAGCAAGTAGGTACACTTACGTACCACATATATCGAGTACACTAACGTACCGATTCTTATCGAGCTCAAGACTCTAGGCATGCCGTACTACCTGGACAGACTATACATACCAAGGGCTTTGCCAATTACACTTTAATTCCAATCCATATAATTTTTGCAATCAAATTTTCAGAATTGATTCATTAATCCTTTCGATTAATTTCTTGTAAAATCTAAATTCCAAAATCATATAAACTATCACATTTAAGCATGTAACCAAGTGTATCACAATTTGCAGATTTCCAATTCAGCATATAAAGCTTTAATTTCACATCAGATAGTTCTAATAACAATTTAATTTACCAAACATATAGCTTTTAAGATCAACAATTGATCACCTATCATGATAAACATTGTCATCAATACACCAACCAAACACATATAATTTCAATAAATCCAGCATCCAGCATCAAGAAAACATCAATAATCGAATCAACATGATTCCAATCAGATTCGAAATTAAGCATGGAATTATCAAAATTTCAATTCAAAGCATATACCAATCAATCACATGACAACATGCATCCAAGCCAAATTCCTTTAATCCTTCTTCCCTTATCAAATTACCAACCATTAATTAGTCCAATTTCATGCAATTATAAAGTAAGAATTTAAGTTAAAATAGTTGAGACACTGTTCTCAACTCTAGAAATTGTTCCACTCACAATCGCCAAGCTAATTTTGGATTCGGAGGCCTTTTCCACGATCCGACGCTGCTCCAGTTATAGGTTCCTCGTCGATCCTTTCTCCTCTAGGATCTAGCACATTTTAGGCAATCATCGAAGAAATTTCAGAATCAATTGTTCGATTTAAACCCTAATTTTCTCCACATTTCAGTTTTAGTCCTTATACTAGTTTAGCTTCGGACATTGCCAAATTAATTTACCAAATCTCTTCTAATTCTTGATTCACTGTTAGAATTGCTTAATTACTCATGTGAATTTAAAATTAGCAAGTCTATCTATCATTTTACTACATTCCTTCTTATCCAATTTTATCAATTAAATTTTAAATTGTCATTCTAATTCCACATTTCTATACTAAACTGTTTTGACCCTTCAATTTAGTTAATTTCCTATTTTCAGTATATACTTCAGAATCGAGCCCTGTTTTTTCTAATTTCAATTAACATCTCCAATTACATCCTATTAAAATTTCAAGCCAAAATACCAAGTATTAAATTTTCTTTGAATTTTCAAAGTTTTCTATCCAGTTAAGGACAATAATGGACATATTCAAGTGTTGTTCGAATACTCCTTCCAGATTTTACTACAAGTCTCCAAATTCAATTTTATAAATTTTTTATTAAAATAGACATGTCAAAGTATATTATGTCAAAATTTCAAACTCAGATTCTTACTAATCTATTTCCTATAATTTTCCAAAGTTGAGTATTCTAACTAATATACATTCTGGCCAGCCTTAACTTAATGTGTTTAGAGTCCTATTACACTTCTAAATTCCTAAATCTTCCTCATCCAACTCCATGTTCATATTCTCAAAGATTTCCAGCAACATCTCATCTTTTAACTAGCAATTTCCATGAATTTTAGATTGTACAAAACAACTCCTTTGTCAATTATTTTTGCATGTTCGAATAAGAGATGAAGAGTGCTACTTACTTTTAATTTTTGCTTTGAATTCCTAAGCCAAATACCATGCCATCCAAGCCTCTCTTCTTCTTCACCATGCTCTCCTCTAACTCTCCCTCAATTTCTTCTGTTTTGTAAGTGTGTGTGAATGTATGGTTTTCTTAGTAGAGTGGTTTTGGCAGCCGGTGGAGATGGTAACATTAATGAGAATTGACATTGTGTCAATGTCTCAACTAATATGTGTCTAATTTGCCCCTAATTATCTCATCATTTTTATTTTAAACAAGGGCAAATCAAGAAGGTTAGATTTTAGCATGCAAACACCTTTCTTCTACTTTAGTTCGGTTTGGTCACTTGGCAAACTGTCAATTTTTCTTAGGCTTTTCCTTGAATTCCGATTGAGTCCTTATTATAACTACTTTTAATTTAATTATTCAAAATTTCTACTCTAATTAATTTACTAATTCTCCAATTAATTTCTCAAAACTTCAAGACTAATATTTGGGATGTTACATGATGCATGGTTATGGCATAGTAAACTAGGACATGCTAGCATAAGTGTTTTAGAGAAATTGGTTTCCCAAAATCTAGTTAAAGGTTTACCTAAGCTAAAATTCTCCTTAGATAAAATTTGTGATGTTTGTGCTAAAGGTAAACAAAAACGAACTTCATTTAAATCCATTAATGATGTTTCAACAAGTAGAGTTTTACAATTCATCCATATAGATATCTTTGGGCCTATTAGGACAACTAGCTTGGGTGGAAAATCATATGCCTATGTTTTAGTTGATGATTTCTCTAGATACACTTGAGTTCTCTTTTTAAGTACAAAAGATGAGGTTTTAGAAAAGTTCATCACATTTTCAAAAGTTACTCAAAATGACATTGGTCAAAACATAACTCATATTAGAAGTGACCATGGAACAGAATTTCAAAATCTAGGTTTTGAGGATTTTTGTAACTCAAATGGTATTAGTCACAATTTTACCGCACCTCACACTCCTCAACAAAATAAGGTAGCTGAGAGGAAAAATTGTACTTTAGAAGAAATGGCTAGAACCATGCTTTGTGAAAACAATTTACCTAAGTATTTTTAGGCGGAAGCCACAAACACCGCTTGTTATAACATAAATAGTGTAATGATTAGGCCAATTTTAAAGAAAACTCATTATTAGATTTTAAAGTCAAAGAAGCCTAGCATTAGATATTTTCATCCTTTTGGATGTAAGTGTTTTGTTTTAAACAATGGAAAAGATCATTTAGGTAAATTTGATGCAAAAAGTGATGAAGCTATTTTCTTAGGATATTCTTTAAACTCTAAAGCCTATCAAGTGTTTAACAAAAGAACCTTAGTTGTAGAAGAGTTTATTCATGTGGTTTTCGATGATAACCTCCTTCCGAGGAAGGCTTTTTGTGATGATGATGATGTAGGGATCATTGAAGCCAATGATGGTGGACAATCATCAAAGGTGGATGAGATTCCAACCAAAGAAGAAGAAGTGCAAGATCCTCCCATAGAATCCTTGAAGTACATGAATCTTGGTGAAAAGGAAGAGAGCTACCAAAGGGAACTGAACTATGTCAAAGATGGTGAAATCTTGGGTGATCCATCCAAGGGGGTAACCACTAGATTCTCTCTTAGATTTCTTAATAATGTTTCATTTATTTCATGCATTAAGCCCAAAAATAACAAAAAAACATTAAAATATGATTTTTGGATATTGGCCATGCAAGAAGAACTTAATCAATTTGAGAGGAGTAAAGTTTGGAAATTAGTTGATAGGCCTAATAATAAGTCTACTATAGTAACTAAATGGGTTTTTAGAAACACACTAGATGAGAGTGGTAACATAGTGAGAAATAATGCTAGACTTATTGCTCAAGGTTATACTCAAGAAGAGGGAATTGATTTTGATGAAACCTATGCACCTGTAGCTAGAATGGAAGCAATTAGGATGCTTCTTGCATTTGCATGTTATCATGAATTCAAGCTTTTCCAAATGGATGTTGAACAACCACCCGGTTTTGAATATCTAATTTATCCAAACCATGTTTTTAAAATTAATTAATGCTTTATATGGTTTGAAACAAGCTCCTAGAGCTTGGTATAAAAGGCTTTCAAACTTTTTGGTTGAAAAAGGTTTTGAAAAAGGCAAGGTGGATACTAAACTTTTCATTAAAAGAAATGGCAATGATATATTAGGAGTACAAATTTATGTTGATGATATAATCTTTGGTTCTACTAATGAGTTTTATTGCCAAGAGTTTCCTAAGTTAATGCAACGTGAGTTTGAGATGAGCATGATGGGGGAGCTCTCATTCTTCTTGGGGATCCAAATCAAGCAAAGGAAGGATGTCATCTTCATCAATCAAGCTAAGTACATCAAGGATATGCTCAAGAAGTTTGGCTTGGAGAATGTGAAGCCTCAAGCCACTCCAATGAGCTCAACAATTATGCTTGACAAAGTTAAATGAGGTAAGTTTGTTGATTCTAAGCTTTATCGTTCTATGATTGGCTCTTTGCTTTACCTTACCGCAAGTAGACTCGATATCATGTTTAGTGTTTGCATGTGTTCTAGGTTTCAAGCTAGCCCTAGAGAATCACACCTTGTAGCCATTAAGAGAATCTTTAGATACCTTAGAGACACACCTTGTTTAGGTCTTTGATATCCTAGAGACTCTTCCTTTAACCTACATGCTTATTCCGATGTGAATTATGAGGGATGTGAAATAGATAGAAAAATTATCTTCGGAACTTGCCAATTCCTAGGTAGTATGCTCATATCTTGGTTCTCTAAGAAACAAAATAGTGTAACCTTATCTACCACTGAAGCGAAATATATATCGGCCGGAAGTTGTTGTGCTCAAGTCCTTTGAATGAAGCAACAACTCCTAGACTATGGAATTTATGTAGGTACCATACCCCTTTAAGTGTGACAACACTAGTGCCATATGTCTCAGTTTTGATCTCTCATCACCAGGTACATGCACATAAGCAGGACAACCAAAAATTTGTAAGTGTGAAACATCAACTACATTGTCTGTCCATACCTCTTCTGAAACTTTTCCACCCAAAGATGCCCGTGGTGACCTATTGATGAGATAGCATGCCATACTCACAACCTCTGCCTAGAAGTTTTTAGGAAGCCCTGCCTTTAGTCTCAAGCACCGAGCCCGCTCAGCTAATGACATGTTCATTCTTTCGCACTGAAAAATGTCTCTGAATCCCATGCTCCTCACAAAACTTCAAAAAATGCGAATCTGTGTATTATGTGCCATTATCAGACCTTAAATACTTGATCTTTCTACTCGTTTGGTTCTCCACCTCAGCTTTCCACACCTTGAATTTGGAAAAGACTTCAGATTTCTATTTCAAGAAATACACCCAAACTTTTTTAGAAAAAATCGTCAATAAAAGTAACATAATACACAGATCCACCCAATGATGATTCTCTGGTAGGCCCACATACATCAGAATGCACATAATCAAGAATCCCTTCAGTTTTTTGCTTTTCAGTCGTGAAACTTACCAAGAACACAAAATTCACAAAAATCTAGCTTGTAACTTTTGACACCATGCAACAAATTTCTTTTATGCAATTCAAACATTCCACGTTCACTAAGATGACCAAGACGCATATGCCACAATTTTGTATTATCATCATATGACTCAACAGAATGAGCTCCACCTACAACTATACTCCCTAACAGTTTATAGATATTCCCTACAATTATCTTTCCTTTCATCACAATCAATGCACCTTTAACAATCCTAATGGTTTCTCTATCCTCGTCAGCTTTAGGAATTAAACTATTCTTATGCAAAGTGCCCAAAGAAATTAGATTCTTTTTCAAATCTGGTATATGCCTAACATCACATAATGTTCTAATAGTATCATCATACATCTTAATTCTGACTTCACCAATACTGACAATATTGCAACATCTATCATCACCTAAATAGACAGAACCAGAATTAACAGACATATAGGTAGAAAACCACTCCATGTTAGGTGCTATATGATAAGAGCATCCTGAATCAAGAATCCAAGCTTCCGTGAATTGAGTTGTTGAAATAGAAAGCATATCACCATCACTGCAATTCGAATTCTCATTCTGCACCACATTCACAGTTTTGGATGATGCATCATGTTTATCATCTGACTCATTTTTCCACTTTGGACAGTCTTGTTCATATGTTCTGGCTCCTCGCACTTGTAGCAACGAAACGTCTTCTTGCCTCTGGACTTTGATCTAGATATTCGTCTTCCAGAACCCTCCTTCTCTGACTTCCTTCCACGGTCGTGATTACCCTTAACATATAAACCATCAGCGTGAGAGCTTTCGCATGTATTCTGCCTTCGCTGGTTTTGGGCCAACAAGGCTGCAATAATCTCTTAAACTTGGATTGTTTCTTTCCCATATGTAAGAGTAGTCACCATATGTTCATAAAAAGAAGGCAACGAACCCAACAAAATCATTGCTTTGTCTTCATCTTCAATATTCACATCAAGTTGAGTTAAATTGGTGATTATTTGATTGAAGATATTCATGTGTTGCGCCAAATCCTGACCTTCTTGCATCTTCAGCCCATACAACTTCTGCTTTAGATACAATTTATTTGTTAGAGACTTGGACATAAATTGACTTTCCAACTTGCTCCATATCTCTCCTGGAGAAGTCATTTACATAACGTGATACATAATCTCATCTGCCAAACATAATCGTATGGTGTCAGTCGCTCGTTGTTGTAGTTCTTCCCAATCGTCATCCTCCATCGACGCTGGTTTTATAGATCATAAAGCCTTTAAAATCCCTTGTTGTGATAACAGATCCTTTACCCTTGTCTGCCACAATCCGAAGTTACCTTAACCATTGAACTTAACCACTTCGAATTTTGCACCAGACATAGCCATCGCAACTAGGCTCTAATACCAGTTGTTGTGCACATGACAAATGAAAAAGAAAATCAAACAAGCAAGAACACAAGATATTTAACGAGGTTCAGTAGTGTGCTTACGTCCTCGGGGAGCAAAGAGCGGTTGTTTTCTTTTATTCAATCAATGGTCCTTAGGTTACAAATAACACATCTATTTATAGACCCGGTACAATTGCAAAGATATCATGTACCGTACCGCGGGGGCTTCGCCCCCGCACTCCCAACCCACTTAATTCGAGCTCACCGAAAACTCGAGTACTCCTTTGATGGACAGATGCTCTCACTCCGCAAAGCTTAAAGAACAATTGATGAAGTGCCTAATGAGGTGGGGGTAAGCCTCTTTATATAGCCCCCTACATCCAAGTCCTATTCTAACTAGGATAAGGAATACTACTCCTCGAAGGATTAGAACAATTGTAATCCTACTTAAAGTAGCCATCATTTGTCCTTTTACAAGATCTGAGCCATAGTTAACACATGGATGCTTGAAGGTCCCTTTTATACTCTCAATTCAACTTCTAGCTGTTGTAGACCGTTGGGTCTTTATTTCCCTCCAAAAATGCAATTCTGGGCAATAGGGTATCGATACACGTGTCACCGTATCGATACAGCCTTCTTAGAAACTAGCCGTTGAGCCTTTTTCAGCTTCTGCGTATCGATACGCTTACGAGCGTATCGGTACAACCTGTATTTCAAATAGCCATTGGGAAAATGACCGTTCGGAGAGATTAAGGCGTATCGGTACGTGATACAACCATATCGGTATGCGACTAGTCGTTGGGGGGTTAAAACTCTCCGTATCAATACGAAAAAGGCGTATCGGTACGGGTTTTGGCTACTGGAATTTTCCTGTAGCTGAAACCCTAAGGGGTATCGATACGGTATACACCGTATCGGTACTGTAACATTAAAAACATAGGTTTTGGCTACTTTAAAACATTTTTAGTTATTCCAAAGCCTTGTAAAAACCCTTAAACATGTTTTCAAGATGTTTGGACTTACAAAACATTTTGAAATCTTTTTCAATTTAGTCCAAATCAATTTTTCAAATATTATATCAAAACAAATATCTTAACATAGTATATTTATATTATGAGTTTTGAAGTTTTTTGCAAAAATTCTTTAAAATCTGAAAGTTTTTGTTTCGAATATATAACCATATCTTATATTTTTGTAAACTATTTTTTTTCAAAATTCTTTTTACTAAAATTAATTTTTATACTTGTATATAATTTTAACATATAAAATATAGTATTTTTATCAATACCTTGAACTATTGAAATGTTTACTGGATCGAATGTGATGATAATTGCATACATTGTTTTCGAATAGTTTTGATGTTTTTCAGGTTATTATGGGGCTGAAAAAGAGACAAAGGAAAGAATTGCCTTCTAGTTCATCCAATCCCAATTCGGAAAATGAGTGTATTACTAAACCAAACCTTGGTTTTATTATTCAAAATATTTTTCAATCCCCTTCGGCTATGGCCCATTATAAACAATAACAAGCTTTTCCAATCTAGGATGAAAGAGTTGTTTCAATCCCTTTTCTAAACTTCGAACGTTTTAAGTTCAAATATTTTGGATTGTTACAACAATGGAAATTCATGACTTTTCTAAGTGTACCCCTGATTTTATATCGAAGTCTTGTTTTAATTTTCTTTACTAATGCTCGTTGCATCCATGATCAAGCTAGGGAAAGTGTAATTGCTATTGAATCCTATCTTTTGGGCAAGAAATTTCGAATTGACCAAAGTGTTTTATGTAACGTTTTCAGTTTTGAAAATTTGGGAATTGATGATGAACACTCATTAGGGCATTATCAACTTGGCTCTGTAACCGTCCTTGATGCCCATGACTGTATCCTTCATCTTATCATCTCTTGGTGGATTCGTCCATCCGGTGGGAAATTCTCTACCATTCTCCAAGTAGATGCTTTTTGGCTTCGTTGTTTCCAAGAGGGTAAACGCCCAAACCTTTTCCAAATTATGTTTGCCGACTTGGTCTATCTTGTTCAACACCGTCACATTGATCATGTCAAATCCTTCTTCTATGGCACGGCTTTGAGCTTCTTGTTCCATTCCTTAGAGATCGATTGTTCCCATGATGTCGTCGAGCCTCTTGGCAAGACGATCAATAAACACTCCCTAACTCATGCTCACTTTGAGTACATTGATCATGAATGGGTTCGAGTTAATCGACCTCCTCCTCAAGACGATAAACCTCCTTCGGTCGCTCCACAAGGTCCACAAGTCCAACAACCTCAAACTTCCATGGATGGACTCATGGCGTATCTAAATGAGAAATTCACTTCCCCAAGGACTAATATTGCTTCTTTAGATACGAACATGAATGTGGGATTTGCGGCCATTGATACTCGTTTTACATCTTTGGAGGATTGAGTCAAGACCCTTGAACAACAACAAACTTCCATGGATGTCTCTCTCACTGCCTTCCATGGTTCTTGGCTCAATCATACTCGGAAGTATCAAACCAACTGTGATGATTAAGAGGACGAGGACAAAGACGATAGGGACGAGTAGTCTTTGAGCATATCATTACATATCATATCATTTAGGATTTATCTTTTATTATGCACCTTTGTCTTTAGGAACCCTATGCTTTGATTTTGTTTTTAAGGTTAAGTTTAGATTTAAGTTTGAAGTTATTTTGAACTATTATTGCTTTGGATTTGTATTTGAACTTTAATTATATTATGTTGCTTGATTGTGTTGTATCTTGTGCTTTATTGTTATATCTTGTCTATATCCTTGAAATTTTGCATTGATTTTGATCTAACAAAAAGGGGGAGAAGTGTAAAAACATAAATTTTTACAAACTTTTGAAAACCAATCTTAAATTAAGGGGGAGTAAAGTTTTCAAAGTTTTCAAAATACTTAAAAGTTTACTTTGGTTTTGTTATATCAAAAAGGGGAGATTGTAAAACCTAATTTGATTTTGATATAACAAAGTGTTTAAGGACTTATTTGTAAAAGTAAATAAATTTTTTAAGTATTTCAAAGTCTCACAAATTGACAAGCAAACTTGAACCAAAATGTTTCTAAGTCAAATCAATTGTTCAAGCAAAATTTTTCTAAGTGTTATAGCCTAAAACCTACTTGTACGCTAAGACGTAACGATACGATATAGCCGTATCGATACGGTTTTGAGGTTCTGGAATTTTAATCGACAAAAGCGTACTGATACGGTTATACCCATATTGATACGGTATTTTATCTAGGCTTAACTTTAAGGCATAGCATACTGATACGGTTTGATCTGATTCCATAAATCTTTGCATTTAAAGTTTTTGACCGTTGCTTGTCAGTAATGATTTCAGCAAAATTTCAAACGGTCGTTGGAATTTATCGATACGCCCATTTAGCATATCGATACACTTTTTGGTAAAGTTTTACTGAGGATTCTAGTGAGCAAAATCTATATCGATACGGTCTTAGAGTATCGATACACCCCTATTTTTACACTATGCTCGTACCAATACGCTCATAGGCATATCGATACGCCCTCTTAAATGTGCACAACGGCTCTTTCTATTTTGAGACATGTATCTACACGCTTGTTCGAGTACCGATACGGTAGGTTGCAGAAGTGCAATTATTACGGAAAAAATGAAGCCCAACGGCTCCATTGATGATTTCAACCACCAGAACGGCTAGAAATCAATGCAATGGTATATAAACAAGCCTCAAAAGCTACAGCAACAACTATTGAACCTATTTGCAACAATCCAAGCATATATCCAAACCCTTGAGCTATTAGAGTCAAATTCTTGTAACCCCACTTGTGCAATCTTTCATTGTGTTATCTTATTTCAAGTTTGGGGAGTGTTTAAGTGTAATTGGACAATCTATTAACCTTGTGAGATGCATTTTTCAAATTGTCAATCTTCTTTGTATTTGAGAGAGTCTTGGTTAATCCTTGGGTAGAAGGATTAACCAATTGTAAGGTTTCCTCCTAATCCGAGAAAAATGGGACGAATTTCTAGTGAAATTGGTTGAAAATCCTTAGTGGGAGCTAAGGTAGTGGATGTAGAGCTTGTTTTAAGCTTGAACCACTAAAAATTGTCTTGTCTTCAATTTCCAATGTTTCAATTCACTTTCTTCAATTTTAAAAAGCCAATTCACCCCCTCTTGGCCATTTTCGATTCGATTGATCCACTTAACAGAGGAAAATCAAAGTTGTAGGCGACAAAGATTTGAGAGAGAACGACAGAGATTTGAGAGAGAGTGCCTAGGATTTTTTAATTAGGTTATGTGTGCATATATATTATTTCTAAGTTACAAAATTTATTTACCTTGAATGTTGATTATGTTTTTTATTTCTAAGTTTTAACGAACCAAGTCACCAAAATCAAGCCGAAAGTTTCACCTATTTTCAAAACTTTAAAATCCTCAAGGAACGTCTGGTTGACTATACCTATCTTACTTCCCCCGATTTCAAATTCGGATACCTTTTGTTGTTTCAGAAATGGAAATTTCTTCCAATGCTTAAAATCAATCCTATTGTCTATCCTGCCATTGTTTGGAATTTTTACTCAAATGCCTGGAGCGTCGATGAAGTTTCCGGTACGACCATCATTTCTATTGTGTCTTATGTCATGAACAGATCCTTTCTTTTAGACACAACCATCATTGTCACTCCCCTAATTCTAGAGAATGACGGTTTTGATGAGGAGAGTGAGGCAATTCCTTTGGTCTACCCCTTCAGTTCCTTTATTACGGCCTTAGATGCTCATGACCGCCTCCTTCATCTCATGATCTTTTTTGTGGTTTCGACCATCCGAAGGTAAATATTCCTCTATTTGCAACATAGATGCTTGGTGGCTTCATTGCTTCTAAACTGATTGTCAGACTAACTAAGCCCAAATCATATTCTCCGACCTTATCTATACGGTCAATCATCTCTATACCACCCAAATTGAGTCATTACTTTACAATTGTGTGCTTAGTCACATCTTTCGTAAGAAAAACATAGATTGCTCCCTTGATATCCCTACTCATGGTGATCACATAGATACTAATTATTATAAGAAAGAAGATTTTACCTTGTTGGGAAATCAATGAGTGAGAAGACGCGATGTCGATATTTCTTGTGCTGATTATGTTGCTCTGGCTCGAGATGCTCTACCACAAGAGGCAATCACCTTAACATCTATCTATGATTAATTGGTTGTGGAGTTTGGCACTACGAGGACGAGACAAGCCTCTTTTGAGGAGCAAGTCATGTCTCGGATCAATTTAGTGAACGAAGGCTTGAATCCTTGAAGTACTTAGTTGATTGTCTTTATGATGATGATAACGATGATGGTGATTCTACTTAGGCTTATTCTCATGATGTTTACTGTTTTCTCAACTTGGTATTTAATTTTTTGTTGTTGTTAGTGCCTTTCTAACATTTTCATCGGTTACTTAATTTTTCCCTTGTTGTTAAGAGCTGTTAAAAAAACTTCCAACAATAAGATCATATCACGCCATCACCTCTTTGACCAGGTCAACCCGCCTAATTTTAATGAAAGGATAAATGACGTGTCAAGTCTATCATGTTTTCTTTTTGTTTAATTTAGTCATGAAAAGTCTATTTGTGCCTAAAATTGACCCAATTTATTTTTTTAATTTTATGCTTAGTTCAATATTTGTTATTATTAATAATATTATTTCATTTAATATTATATTTAATAAAATATTCTCTTTCCTCTCGTCCAAAATACACAGAATCTTTAATATAACCCTAAAATTTTCTATTAGGTCAGTGAGTACAAATGTAGGATTTATACCAACTGCAAATTAATCCACAATTTTTTCCCTTCGAAATCAAGAGAGATTATACTGCTCGCAGTAGTAATTCAACCAGGCTAATTAGACAAATATCTAATCAAATGCACAAAGTACGACAAATATCTTTGGGTTAATTTTAGTTATAAATAGATTTTTTAGCGATTAAATTGAATAGAAAGAAAACTTGAGAGGCTTGATACATTATTTACCCTTTTGTTAAAAACTAAGCGGGTTGACTTGGTCAAAGAGGCGCATTGACCGGAAAGTTTTTTTAACAGCTCTTGACGGTAAATGATAAAATGAGCAGCAAGTAAAAACGTTACGAGACACTAATGAACAAAAAAACATTAAGTACCAATTTTACAAAACAAATAAACGTTATGGGAAGTTTTGTGCATTAATCCTTTTAATTTCAACGAAGTTATAAAGGTAAGCCTGGAAAAGAAGAAAGTGCCCGAAGTTCTTTTCAATTTTCCTATTTCATTTGTCAAATTTTATTTCCTTTCTTGTGACTAGAGTGATCAAAATTTGATTCGACTTGAAAAAATTAAATTATTTGATTCGATGCGAAAAATTCAACTCGTTTTGATTTGACTCGTAATTTCATAAACTTGACTCAACTCGAAAAAAATTTCAAATAAAGTTTGAATTATAAAATGGAAATTCGACTAACTTAAAATTTTTAGTGATTAGTTGATTATTTTTCAAGTTTGAGCCAAGTCCCTAAATTGTGCCTGATATATTATGTATATCACATGTGAAAATAATATGAAATATATATGCATATTGTATATGAATATAAAAAGCAGTTTAAATTATAATCAACATGTAAATGTATTATAATATTATAAATAATTACAATTAAATTTGTACAAAAACTCGACTCGATTCGAAAAATTTCAAATAAAGTTTGAATTGTAAAATGGGACTTTGTAAACGCGAATAATTCGAAATTTTTTGACTCGACTCGATTAAACGCCCAACCCTACATGTGATATTTGAAAAACTTATATATCCTCGTATGACCATGGGCGGATGTAGTATAGAATTATGGGTGCAATCGACCCCACTTGATTTGTTGGAGTATGAGATCAATAATATTTATTGCAGTGGTATGAAAATACTCCATATCTCATATTTTATTTCTGACCCCACCGTATAAAAATTTTGGCTCCGCCACTACATATAACATCATCCTCTTTGCTATAGTTGATGAAGCAAACACTGCCTAGATGTGAAATAATCTTCTTTTTTTTTCTCGATGAGACAAAGTCAAGTTGGGAAAAAAATTACATATTTTGCAAGAATAAAATTAGGGATGGTCATTTAACCTATACTCGATGAGTTCTGACTCGACTCGAACTTATAAGGTCGGATTTTTAAAAAGAAAATTTCGGGTTTTAGTCTGATTTTTTGAGGATGAGGTCGGGTTTAGGTTTAAGGTGAAAAATATTCGACCCGACCCGAAATAAAAGTTTAATTTTATTATAAATATTTAGGTATAATTGCTATAATGTCTCTTTATATATATATATATATATATATATATATATATATATATATATATCAATTATTTCCTTATTTTGTATAATAAAATAGAATAATTATTATAATGCTTCATCTCTATTTGTATTTTTTTCAATTAGCTCCTTATTTTATCTAATAATAATGAAAATTGATAATTTTTATTTATGTCGGGTCGGCTTCTGATTTTTACTCTAGAATTTGAGTTCGAGTTCAGGTCGGGTCGGGTTTGGATGGAGGTGTTAAATTTCCAATTCGGGTGCGGATCGACCGAAAACCCGACTCATAACCATCCTTCAATAAAATTATTTGTTCCTTTTTGGTCCCCAATCCTATGCTAGCATTAAAATATTAAATTATAAGGTCTAAAACTAAATTCTAAATATTAAACCCTAAACATTAAAAAATACACCTTATTCCCATTCCTCTAAACCATAGTCATAAACATTAACCCCTAAACACTAAACTTATTTCTTTTAGGACGGGAGCACATAAAGGGGCATAAGTTTTTCTTTCACAAGAACAAAAATCATCTGCCTTTTTTAGTGTCCCTTCCTAGGACACAATATTAAAAAAAAAAATTAAATTCTAACTTGTTATTCAAATTCCTAACAAAGACTAAACCTGTAAGCAAGCTTGATATAGTTTCAATTTTCAAAGTTTCCAAATTTTGTGTCTGCATTTTCTGAACAACAATGGCATTCCTTCAAGGGTATTGACTTTGAAAATAAAAAATTCCATTTTTCCAATTCCTTTTCCAGAAAGGCTCAACTTTGTTGATTTAGACAACAATTGTGAATGGGGGCTCCACAATTGTGAATGGGGGCTCCACAATTGTGACCTTGCTGAGAGTATCCTCCACAGAATCCAGCGTTTACTTGAAGTCTCCCTCTATAGTTTAATTCACAATATCTTTAAGGCTGTTGACTTTCAAAGTTGTAAGGCTTGAAGCAGTAAGAAACTGATATGAATCTCAGAGTTGAAAACTACATAAATTGCAGTCTAGTTCTTATTGATTAACAAAGCAGTCTCAAATACAAATAAGAAAGTGATCCAGGTTGATGGAGCTATCAAGAAAGCATATGGTAGCGTCCACCTCTGTTTTCTTTTATTCCATTCAAGTTATAATTCTTGTCTCATGTCTCAACTTGGTTGGTTTAGCAGCCCCAGTGGCAGTAGGTGGAGGAAATGAGACTGATCGACAAGCTTTACTCCATTTCAAAGAAAAGATAACCGGTGATCAGCTCGGGGTGATGGACTCCTGGAATAGTACCATTCACTTCTGTCAGTGGCGTGGTGTTACATGCAGTCGCAAGCATCAGAGAGTCACCAAGTTGGAACTGCAATTCCTCAAACTCTCAGGATCTTTATCCCCATACATTGGAAATTTGAGCTTTCTCAGGGAGTTGAATCGTCGTACCGATACGCCTTTAAAGCATACTAATCCCTGCTTTAACAACCCCCTACGACTATTTCCCAGCGGTCTTTTAAAATGCAGACCGTACTGATACGTTCCTTAGCGTATCGATACTGTAACACCCGAGTTTGGGGGTCGGGTGAATTAAATAATTAAAATAATGGTTCGAGTTTTGTTTGCAAATAAAACAAAGGTGTTGGACCCAATTTTTAAACCAAAGCCCAATAGTCATTTCATTAATGGCAATCTTGTAATTAATGGGACATGTAAAATAAAACACATTTTATTTTTATTTCAAATACCCAAGATTTTACCTATCCTCTTCCTCCCCAAGTTTGGAACGTGATTTTTCTCCTCCCCATCTCCCATCACTGTTCTATCACCATTCTTGCTTGTTTTTGAAGGTTTTTCAAAGGTAAATTCATTTTCTTATTACCCTCATCTTCCTCTTTCTTCCCATGTATTTTGTTTTCATTGAAGCTCACTATTTTACATCTTGGGGTTTTGAGTTCTTGATGTTAAAAATCCAAACTTTGTTAGCTTTAACTCAAGTTTTTGATTTGGAGATATTTGATAAGTTATTTAGGTTTTGAAAGGTCCAACATAATCAGTTTTTACAAGGTCTTATAATGATTCACGGATTTGGGTTTATTGGGGGTTTTAAAAAGGGTTTAAAGGTGAGTTTTGGGGCTGTTTTGTGTTGGGAATTGATGGCTGATGGTTAGGGGTTATTTTGGAAGCTATTAGGTGTGTTAAAAGTGTTGAAATCAATTGGTTTTGGCTGTGCAAATGAGCTGCTCGAAAATGGTGTTTTTGAGAGTGTTTTGGGTCGAATATTAGCTTGAATTGTGTTTCGGGTTACTACAGTGATTTGTGGACTGAAATGTGGTTGTTTTGCTTGTGTTTGATTGATAGCATCAAGGTTTTGTGTTGGTGAAGCTTTGCATTCGAATCTGGGAAGCGTGGGAGTTTGATCGGCTAGAGTTTGTTGAGCTTGGAGTAGTCGGTGAGTGGTTCTATGTTTTTAAATTGGTTTTTCAAACGTTGGTTCAAGCATGTGGACCTAGGTTGGGCTTGGTAAACCCACCTAGAGTTGGGATTAGATTGGTAGCCTAATCTCAAGCTTTAGTTAGAGACCTTTGGTTGAACTTTTAATGTTGTGTTTATGCCTCTCATATTAGTTGTGATTAATGTCGCTTTGCACATTGTGGCTATGTGTGTTATTGAGGCATGATGAGTTGTTTATGCATTGTGATATGCATGTGGTTGATGTAATGTGAGTATATGATTGTAAATCATGGTGGCTACGTGCTAGGCACGAGAAATGGTAATAATCTTGTGTTATGAAAGATTGTGAAATGAGTTAGTATTAGCACTAGTATGCTTGGGTACAAATGATCGATCATTAGGATGTTTAGTGTGCACACGAGTGTCGAAATGCGCGTGTGGTCTTGGTGATGGTAGTCATCAAGATGAAGTACGGGTACGCCCGGAAATCTTCTTTTATATGTTAGTCGGTGATGAGTGGAATCCCATCGACGGGGCGTGAGGATGAGTGGAATCCCCTCCGCGTGAAACGGTGATGAGTGTAATCCCACCGTAAGGTAATGGTTTAGTTGTTGGATGTGAGTTCCAACGGTTGTTATCCGCGTATTCGGGTCATAGCTAGGTGCCAATACGTTTTGATATATGTGTTTCCATATGGTTGTGGTTATGGATATGTTGAGCATGGCATGATATTGATATTGTGTTCATGCATCATTTATATTTGACTCTTGTGGCTTCGAAGGTAAGAAAAAATGCATTCTTCCTTGGTTGTGTTGTTCGTGCTTGGACCCTGCATTGTCGAGGTTTGTTTTATGAGCTTACCCTCACTAAGCTTTACACTTACGCTCTCTTTTGTTTGACAATGCAGATCCGTAGTTCGTGGGTTGCTTGTGCAAGGATAGGGCCTCCAAGTGTGCTAGTTGTGCTTTACTATCCTCAAGTATGAATTTCTAAGTCATGGATGTAATAGATGAGAAATGGGATTTAGGTTGTTGTTTTGTGTAGGAGCTTGTTTAGACTCCTTGATATGTTGATGTTTGGTGTGGCTTGTTGATGCCTTATTTTTGGATTGTAAATCATTCTTGTTGCTTGTCATGAGTGCTTATGTGTTTTGTTTCTAAGGCATGAAACCTTAAAATGCAATGTATGTCTCTTTTATGGTGAATGCTTGATCCCTTATGAATGTATGCCCTTATCTTGCATGTTACGTGTTTTGAGCGTGTTTGTAATAGGGTGTATGCCTCTAGAGTTTATGTGTGCATGTTGTGTTTGCTTCTTGAAGTCGTTGGGGGCGTTTGGGATTGTTTAGAGATGATTAAAGCTGGTTTTGGAAACTCACAGACTGCAGGCGTTTTGGAACGGGTAAGGCTGGTTTCGGAACGGGTGTGGTTCCAGGGATACCCGTATCGGAACGCGTTCCGGTACGGTTTGGATACTATGAACCCCTGTTCTGATATGTGTTTCGAAGCGTTTGGGCTACTGTGACTGCCTGTTCCGGAACGTGTTTCGGAACGTCTAGGCGAAATGGACCCCTGTTCCGAAACGGGGTGGATGCGTATCGGAACGGTTGGTCTAGCTTTTTAAACTGGGGCCCGTGTATCGAAATGGGTAACGCCTGTTTCGAAACACCGGCCTAAAAATGGGCTTTTGACATCTCTAAAGATTCTCATGTGTTGGGCTT
Organism: Hibiscus trionum; assembly: GCA_030270665.1. Classification (NCBI taxonomy): domain Eukaryota; kingdom Viridiplantae; phylum Streptophyta; class Magnoliopsida; order Malvales; family Malvaceae; genus Hibiscus; species Hibiscus trionum. Next base: position 22,826,736 of record BSYR01000008.1, on the reverse strand, counting down.
AGGCCCTGTTTGATGTTAGTCTCTTTGTGAGTCTTGTTTTCCGCTGTCGCTTCCCACATAGGTCTAAATTAATCCATCTAGACAAGATAAATAAATGAAAAAGTTTTCTCGGGTTGTTAACCAAAGTGGAGCCTTAACAGGTTTCGCCTCGGTTATCCCCGTGTAGCCCACTCGGACCGGTCAGTCGCCCGGACCGGGACGAGGGGGTTACAGATACGCTTAGGCTGGCAAGAGCCCAACGGCTAGTTCTGAAGAAGGGCGTACTGATACGGTTCCCCATGTATCGATACAATAGGCACCAGAACTGCAATTAATGTGGGAAATAAAGACCCCCAACGGCTACAAACTCAATTGTGACTATAATTGAAGGCTGGAACACTTGAAGAATGTTAGAGACAACATCCAAACAATATGGTCAAGAGAATTAGAGTCTAAATCTTTATTTTACTATTCTCTTGTACATAATCTTTAGAGAGAGCTTAATTGTAAATCCTTTGTTCTCGTGTGAGCTTAAATTTGTGTAAACACCCACCTTGTGAGGTTTTAAGTTTACCAAACAAATCCCTTGTAAAAGGAAAGGTTCTAGTTTAGCCTTGAGAGAAAAACTAGAGTTAGTTCTATCTTAGCCAAGTCCAAAAGATAGGGTTGTAACGGTTTTCTCCTAAACTAGTAAAAGGAGACGAATTCATTGTTGAGTGAATTGGGAAATCCTTAGTGGTGTGCTAAGGTAGTTGATGTAGGTGCTTGTTAGAATGTCGAACCACTCTAAAATCATTGTGTCACTTGTCTACCTTTATTTCGATTTTAGCCATTTCAACCACCAAACATTTACAACCCTCCTTGACGGTTTCGATGATCGATTCGAGTGCGCTACAAACCCAACAATTGGTATAAGAGCCTCGTCTCCATCAAAGGACTAACATCCGAGAGTAAAGATCATTTGCTCGACGTCCACCGTTCAAGAAAATGGCAAGATTTGAAGAATGCCGCTCTATCTTGTGTCCTCCACTCTTCGAAGGAGAAGCATACTTCCAATGGGAAAATATCATGAAATTCTTCATCAAGTCTCAAGACTATGAGGTTTAGGACATCATTGAAGATGAGTATTTGAAAGCTCCAAAGAAGAAGAAAAAGCAAAGGAGTGCCAACGACACGAAGGGAAAGTTAAACACCAAGGCGATGCACATTCTCTATTGTGGCCTTAACGAAGAAGTTTCCAAGAGGATCTCTACATGCAAAAGTGCCAAAGAATTATGGGAGAAACTTGAGAAGCTTTATGGTAACAAGAAGAGAGAAAAGAAAGATGATGATCAATCATGTGCAAACCTTATCTCCAATCCAAAGGTGGATGGTGTTTTGGCTCTCGATGAGCCTAAGGTATCTTCTAACTCAAGTGAGCTTTATTTTTACTCTTTCGATGAGTTGCAAGATGCTTTCGATGAATTATTTTTGGAATTTGAGACCATGAATTCCAAATTTAAGAAAATGATTTCAAAACTCGAAATTGAAAATGATTTTCTTTTAAAAACAAAAGTGGATTTTGAAAACCAAAATGAAATTTTGAAAAATGCTTTAGCATTTTCAAAAACAAGCAAAGATGTTTTAGAAAAAAAATCTTAATTTAAAAGTTAAGCTTGAAAGCTTAACAAAAGAAAAAAATATTTTTCAATAATTTATCTTGTCACACAATGGCAAAATGCTCACATTGCCATTATCATGGTCATTCTATACATACTTGTCCTATAAAGAAGAGACAATCTTATAGGATTAGACAAGTATGGGTTCCTAAGGGAACTAAAGACATTGAAATTAACGCTAATGGATCCAAAGCAATTTGGATACCAAAATCCAAGTAAGTGTCTTTTGTAAGTGTATTGGAGCAATGAGAAGCAAAGAAAAATCAAAGATGCTCAAATCACACATGAGAAGAAGATTGGGTATCCTCTAAGCTTAATGCTTTTATTTTATACATTTGGTTATCTAACTTTTGTTTAAAGTCTTGGATTATTTGTTAAGCCTAACATGATGCTTTGAGTAAGGGGAGCCACTTTTAAAACCAAACATTTTAATAGTTTCAAAATTTTAAACCTCCATTGTTATTTTGAGACCAAAAGTATTTTAAATTCTTTTTGATATAACAAAAAGGTGGAGAGATTGATTTGAAAAAATTGTGTTTTTCAAATAAATAAGGGATAGCTTTAATTACTTTTCTATATTTCATCTCTTATTCAAATTTTTGAACTTAAATGGGAAGAATCTCAAACAATTTTTCAAGTTGGTTTTATTATATTAAAAATGGGAAGATTGGAGAACTAAGTGTTTTGATATAATAATTGAAAAATATTTTGGACTAATTTGAAAAGAATTTAAAACACGTCTTTAAGTCCAAACAACTTGAAAATATGTTTGAGGTATTTAAAAAGGTTTTTGCAAAGTTTGAAATGTTTTAAAGTACTCAAAACTGACTTTAGCCATTTTAACCACCAAACATTTACAATCCTCTTTGACGGTTTCGGTGATCGATTCGAGCGTGCTACAAACTCAACAATTTATAACTATGTTCCTCATCAAATTATAAGTACATCTTATGATATCTACACTTTTATTTAATGACACTTTTCTACTTATGACACGCCTGACATAATTGGTCACTTAATTTTGTGTCATTCTTTATAATAGCATCACACATTATACATATGTACTGTAGAATTAATGTTTTGATATAATAATTGAAAAATGTTTTGGACTGATTTAAAAAGTATTTAAAACATTTACAAAGTCCAAACAACTTGAAATTATGTTTAGGGAAGTTTTTAAAAGGGTTTGTAATGTGTTTCAAAGCCAAATTTCTCAAACCTGTCCAGGTGTTTCGAAACACCTTAGGGCGTTTCGAAGCAGGGGGCTCCAGTAGCAAAAACGTTTCGAAACTTGTTTCGAAACGGGCTTTTCCTGGATAGGATTTTTGCCCAGCTTTTCGAAACGGGCTAGGCCGTTTCGATACGCCTTCGTGGCATTGACCATAACGGTCATAAAACCCAACGGCTCTTTCCCAACCAACTTTTAAATGCAGGCGTTTCGATACGGGCTTATAGCGTTTCGATACGCGTTTCGAAACGGCAAGGGGGTGTTCCGAAACGGGTACCCTGACAGACTGCAACGGCTCTTTCTACATTGAGAGTGTTTCGAAACGGCTTCGAGCGTTTCGAAATGGGGAGCTGCAGAACTGCATTTATGGTGGAAATTAAAGTCCTCAACGGCTCCAATTTGATCCCAACAGCTAGTAACGGCTACAAACTCATTTGGGAGTATAAAAGGGACCTCCAAGCTTCAAGAGAAGGCTAATGCTCATATTGTCAAACATCAAATGATCAAATATTGTCTTAGTGCCTAAAGTGTCAATTCTTGTATAGACAAACACTAGTGAGCCAAAATTGTCAAATTTGCTCAAGTGTTTTAGGTTTTGGGTGAGTGCTTCATTGTGCAAACAAACTCCTATTAGAGGGTTTAAGTTTGCTTTGTTTATCTCTTTGTAAAAGAGGGTTTTGATCAAGGCTTTGGGTAGAAGCTTGATCGTTTGTAAGGGTTACCTCCTAAGCCTAGAAAAGGGGACGAATCAATAGTGGATTGATTGAGAAATCCTTAGTGGGGAGCTAAGGTAGTGGATGTAGACCTTGGTTAGAAGGTTGAACCACTATAAATCATTGTGTCACATTTCTTTTTAGCTTCCTAAACCCTAACACCCAAAAATCCACCTCTCCACCACTTGGTGAGCATCATTGGTTGATCGAATCGAGCACCACACAACCCAACAATTGGTATCAGAGCTTGGCTCAATCGAGGAGGATTCACATCCTATTGAGAAGATCTGGCAAGCTCGATCACTAGTTCATCAACCGGCTCAAATGGCACAATCTATCGACAAACCGCCTTTCTTTGACGGAATTCACTATGCCCATTGGAAGACGAAGATGAAGTTCTTCATCAAATCAAAAGATTACAAGATATGGGATGTAGTTGAAGACGGTCCGTTCGTGCCTCAAAGAAGTAAAGCGGAGTGGAGTGCCGACGATCGCAAGAAGATGGAGCTAAATTGCAAAGCCTTGCACATTCTATTTTGTGCATTTGGTCCATCCATCTATGAGAAGATGTCTTCTTGTGAGAGTGCCAAAGAGGTATGGGACAAGCATGAAGTCACATACGAGGGAACCGATGAAGTCAAGGAGACCAAAATTGGGCTCCTAACCTTAGAGTATGAGAACTTCAAGATGGATCCGGAAGAGAACATCGAGAAGATGTTTGATAGGTTCTCCACCATCACCAACGGTCTTAAAGGTTATGGAGAAGCCATCCCGGAAGAAAAGCTTGTCCGAAAGCTCATCTACTCACTTCCCGAGTCATGGGACTCAAAGAGGACCGCCATCATCGAAGCCAAAAACTTGAAGACTTTGAAGCTTGATGAACTCATAGGGTCTCTCCTTACTCATCAAATCATGAAGAAGAACAAAAAAGATGAGAAGAAGAGGGAAGAAATTAGAGCTATGGGAGAGAAGAAAATCAAAGGGCTTGGCATAAATGCAAGTGTCATGGCTCTCAAATCCTCCACTTGCTATCACGTCTATTCTAGTGAAGAGGAGGATGAAGATGAAGAGATAGTTCATCTCTTCAAGAAGTGTGCCCCGTTCATGAAGAAAGCTTTGAGAGAGCTTGAACGAGAACCCAAGAGAAAGGAGAGGGCAAGCACTTCAAGCCATAAGAAAAAGGCACATGTGGCTACTTGGAGTGATGAGGACTCCACCGACGATGAACAAGCCAACCTTTGCCTTATGGCCATCAAAGAAGATTCAAGGGTAACTTCTAATTCATCTACTTCATGTTCTTACTCTTTTGATGAATTACAAGATGCTTATGACGATTTGGTTTTAGATTTTAAAAGCCACATTTTGAAAAACAATAAATTGATTTCAAAGTTAAAAACTCAAAATGATTTGCTTTCTAAAACCAAACTTGAACTTGAAGCAAAACTTGAAGAGTTTGAGTTAAAATGTTTTGATTTACAAAAATTGCTTCAAAAAGTTCAAGAAGAAAAAGATTTGATTTCCAAAGAACTTGAAAAGAAAAACAATTTTGGAAAATCAAATTTTTATGTTAGACAATCTAGTGCCCCTAGATTTATTAAGGGAAAATGTTTTAGAAGTGTTTGGGTCCCAAAAGGACTAATCACTTCAATTAAAAGGATGACATTGAAAAATGGATTCCTAAGGGGACTAAAATTTGTGCTACTAACGTTCATGGATCCAAAGCAATTTGGATACCAAAAATTACTTGATTTTCTATTGCTAGGTGTGATGGAGATGTTCAACAAGTCAAACATTTAGGGGGAGCTCCATGCACACAAGGAAGAACACTTGAAGAAGGAAGGCTTCACATCCTCCATTGGGTTCAAGTGTTGGTAAAATCTAGTTGCTTTAGTGTTTATTTGTTTTATATTTATTTATGTCAACTAGATGATCATATATGATGGACTAACAATTTTGATGATGTCTTGAGTAAGGGGGAGCCATTTTTAAACCAAATTCTTATTTTGTCAAAATTTTTACCTTTATTGTTATTTTGAACTTAATGTTTTAAATTCTTTTTGATATAACAAAAAAGGGAGAAAGGGTTTGAAAAATTGAATTTTCAATTGAATAAGGGGGAGCTATATTTGATTTCATATCTTAAATTAAATCTCTTATTCACATTTTTAAAGTTAAAGGGGAGAATCCCAAACAATTTTTCAAGTGAGTTTTATTATATCTAAAAGGGGGAGATTGTAGAATTAATGTTTTGATATAATAATTGAAAAATGTTTTGGACTGATTTAAAAAGTATTTAAAACATTTACAAAGTCCAAACAACTTGAAATTATGTTTAGGGAAGTTTTTAAAAGGGTTTGTAATGTGTTTCAAAGCCAAATTTCTCAAACCTGTCCAGGTGTTTCGAAACACCTTAGGGCGTTTCGAAACAGGGGGCTCCAGTAGCAAAAACGTTTCGAAACTTGTTTCGAAACGGGCTTTCCCTGGATAGGATTTTTGCCCAGCGTTTCGAAACGGGCTAGGCCGTTTCGATACGCCTTCGTGGCATTGACCATAACGGTCATAAAACCCAACGGCTCTTTCCCAACCAACTTTTAAATGCAGGCGTTTCGATACGGGCTTATAGCGTTTCGATACGCGTTTCGAAACGGCAAGGGGGTGTTCCGAAACGGGTACCCTGACAGACTGCAACGGCTCTTTCTACATTGAGAGTGTTTCGAAACGGCTTCGAGCGTTTCGAAACGGGGAGCTGCAGAACTGCATTTATGGTGGGAATTAAAGTCCTCAACGGCTCCAATTTGATCCCAACGGCTACAAACTCATTTGGGAGTATAAAAGGGACCTCCAAGCATCAAGAGAAGGCTAATGCTCATATTGTCAAACATCAAATGATCAAATATTGTCTTAGTGCCTAAAGTGTCAATTCTTGTATAGACAAACACTAGTGAGCCAAAATTGTCAAATTTGCTCAAGTGTTTTAGGTTTTGGGTGAGTGCTTCATTGTGCAAACAAACACCTATTAGAGGGTTTAAGTTTGCTTTGTTTATCTCTTTGTAAAAGAGGGTTTTGATCAAGGCTTTGGGTAGAAGCTTGATCGTTTGTAAGGGTTACCTCCTAAGCCTAGAAAAGGGGACGAATCAATAGTGGGTTGATTGAGAAATCCTTAGTGGGGAGCTAAGGTAGTGGATGTAGACCTTGGTTAGAAGGTTGAACCACTATAAATCATTGTGTCACATTTCTTTTTAGCTTCCTAAACCCTAACACCCAAAAATCCACCTCTCCACCACTTGGTGAGCATCATTGGTTGATCGAATCGAGCACCACACAACCCAACATGTACCCACAATTGTGGATTTTAATTCAACAAATTAAATATACTATTCTATAATATAAATATTAAAATAATGTATTAAGTTGTTTATGTCAGTTTATAAATTTAATAAAAGGAAAATTATACAATACTAGTAAAATATTATACAATACTAGTAAAATATAAAATAAACAATTGCTAAATAAAAATAAAAACAAAAACAAATATTTATATTCAATATAACGTGGGTGGAAATAAAAAGTTCCAAAAGTGTCTTAATTTTAGAGTTTAGAGTTTTATTTTAGAATGTAGAATTTAAATGTTTATGTTTAGGGGTTTAGGATTTAGGGATGTGGTTAATTTAGGGCTTAGAGGTTAGGGTTTAAAGTTTAGGATAATAAGGTTAGAGATTTAGGTTTTAACCTATAAACCCTAAATTATAACCTCAATCCCCTAAATTATAATCACAACCCATCAATTATAAACCATTAAACCTAAACATGTAACCTTTAAACTATAAAATCTAACCTCCAAACCCTAAAATTAAGACGCCTGTGAATAGTTTTTATTTTTACCGTATGTGTATTGAATAATTATCCCAAAAATAATAATCTTTTACTACTATAGATTATTTCATACTCATATTTTGGGTCACAACTATATAAAATATCAATACCATACATAAGTTTGATCCAAAACCAAGTCCATTTCCATCCGTAAAGTCCTCTAGGCTAAGATAATAATAATACATATATATATTTATATGTATTTCAAAACTAGAAGTTATATGTCGAATGCATAATATTTTATTTGGTTCGAATTTGAATGCACAATGATAAGCATGATTAAATTAACATAGACATAAGATGAAAGCAAACATTAAAGACAAGTGGAGATAGACAGCCGCAATTTCCATATGTAAACAAAAACTAAAGTATTGTTTGTGTTTGAATTTTGAAAGTTGAAACCCAACCAAACCTTGTGTTGTATCATCATTAAAGCTTCCAACGTTCTTATTTTTCATAAACCGTTGGAGCCTAAAAAACTCCAAATTTAAAAATCACCCCACTCTCTCATCTTCCATTCCTTGCTCCACCTTTCACTCTCTTTCTGTTTTTTGCCATGGATGTCTTCTGATTCTCCCCCCATCATTTCTTTGCTACTTTTACAATGGGGTGTTTCCTTGGGTGTTTTGGGGTTTCTACTAAAAGAAAACGTCGAAAACCAGCCAACCGGATTCTCCCTGGACCTGCAGATTCAGTAAGTTTTTTTTTTCTCTCTGTGTGTGTGTATTTGGATAATGATTCAGTAAAGTTTCAGATTTTGATATTTAATGGTTGTTATTGCAGAGATTTGTTAGCTATGAACCCTTGGATTCCACAGATGTTGACTTCCTAGAAGATTCCCTTGTCTCAAAATCTCAGCTGAGGTCAGTTGGGGTTTTTCTTTTATAAATGAAAGTGTTTCTTTAAATGAAACATTGTCATTGTACCTTTAATGGTATCTGAATTCTATGTCGCTTGCAGTAATAAGCCTAAGGAGAGATCGAGTGTTAAAATCAGGAAGAAAGTGAGCTTTAACTTGAATGTTCAAACCTATGAGCCGATTCCGGATGAAGAAACAACTACGTTCCGGTTTTTACAGAGTGTTGAAGAAGAAGAGAATGGAGGAGAAGCTGGGAAAGGGAGCCTACCCTTTTCGTCCGATGGCGTTTCGAGTTCATTGCAGACGAGTGTTTATCCTTGCAACTATAGATACCAAAACTGTAGAGACAGCTATGATGAAGATGATGAAGTGGTGTATGAGGAAAGTGATCTAGAAGATGATGATGATTATTTTGATGATGATGATGATTACAAAGATGTTGATGATAAATTTGAATCTCCAAACATGGTTTCAACAAAGGGAGATGACTTGATTCAATTGGAAGATGATAAGTCCACGAATGAAATGTCACTTCGTGATTCAACAGATGGAAATGCAAGGATCAGAAGCCAATATCTATGTTCCGTTCTGAATCCGGTCGAAAACACGAATCAGTGGAAAGAAATCAAAGCTAGAGCAGCCGTAAACCCGAGGCAGACGAGGAAGGAGAATGTTGCAGTAGAGGAAGAATCACAATTACCCTTCACTCCAAACCCGAGATCCAACTGCTCACCGAATTATAATCAGTCAAAGTCCCTTCTGCAAGACATATCAGTCGACGCTAGCCTCTCGAATTGGTTGATTTCACCGAATATTGATACCCTGCAATCAAAGAAAAGCATATCAGACGGGTCGTTCTCCAGGAGAAGTCGAGAAGATAGGGTGATCTTAGATATCACCAACCTATAGTTTTTCAAGAGTGCAATGGCAGCAGCAAGTTGCTTCTCCCATATTCTAAGTTTATGAGACAAAGGTGTGTAGAAGTTTGGGGGTATTGATTGTTTGTTTGTTTGTATGTGAGTTTTTGATTCTTTGATTCATTTTAGAATATTTGATAAGATTTGGTAATTCTGGTGGTAGCCAAGGGGCTCCTACTTGTTCATGCTGTACTATCTTGTATAAGGATTTGAACAATGTGTTGAAGTTGGACTATTTAATTTCAGGCTTCTCAAAACACTATGCTAACTAGAATATGAAAGCTCTGTTATATAAACAGATTACATTACACATTCTATCTATCAGACATATCTTTTGAAAAAGGGAGTTACGGTTCCGTGACAGCAAGTCGTTGTTCTTCTGCATCAGCAAAACAACTAGCAACTAGCAATCATTAGTATTATGAAGGAGATTAACATTCATAAACAATCCAGGGCCATAAATAGGAAGCGGATATGAGATAAAAGTATGATTACTTCATTTTGCTATCTTGGAATGTGATTTCTTGATTGTGGTACAAAAAGTGTATCAACATACAAGGGGGAAAAAAAGAAAGAAGGGTCACAACGATCAATCGATATACATTATGCAAGAAAGATAGCCATCATCTTTATCTGCTTTCATTTCTAAGACAATATCCATGGAATTCTCTTCTCTTCTCTGTGAAACGCATGTCAGACCACCTTAGAAACGATAAGGAGCTCCACTTCGATAAACGGCTAATATACGAGACTGTCTTGCTCAGCTTCTGGACCCTTTAATCTTATGTTACCTGGACTCTTCATTTTTCTTGAAGTACTCGTATGATCCAACACACACTTGAGTGCATGTAACAAAATTTTAATCTAGCCTTTCAAAGCCAAGTAGAAACCAAGGAGGCTATCTTGTAGCAAAATCATCAAAATCAAGGTGGAAACTGAAGCCCAAAAATTGATCTTTCCAGCAGATAATTCCTGATTGCTTCCTGTATTTTATCTACATTATTGTACATATACAGGAATCCGAGTCCGAATCCTCTTCATCAGAATCGCTCACATCACTGCAGGCAAGGGTAAGACATTAGGATGTCTTAAGATACAATGTTGAACCAATGAAAAGCACATTAGCAACTATTCAAGGCCAAGTAAATCATACTGCAAGGTCAGTTGTGATTTTCATGATACAGATAAATATATGTTTAACCAAAGGCTCTGTATTCACATAGTTTCTTACACAATTTATCATCTAATATGGGAAGAAAGAAAAATAGATCATTTGCAAAGACATATATCAAAGAATTCCGCAGGATAGTTCAAACTCAATCAAAAATATCAGTGAAGTTTTTGGCATGAAACGAAAAATGCCCTTATTTTGATAAACTAAACCAAAAAAAAATCCAAACGGAATATATCATGTGGACACATACTGTGAAATAGAATTCATCTCAAGTAATTTCTAGTTAATTCGTCAAGAACTACTCGAATCATGTTATCAGAGAAGATAGTCCTTTGTACTTGAAGGAAAGTTCTTGCTGTCTCAACTATATACTTATATAGTTGGATGCCAATGCATTACAGGGAAAGAGCACATAAAAACACCATATTTAGATTCCTATGCTGTCTGTCTATAGCTTATGCCAACAAAAATTTTGAAGAAATGTGCAAAGCAATCCTAAAACTTCAAGAAAATGCTCGAAAGACATGCCGTAACGAGAGCCATTTTGGAAAATAAGATAAATTTCAAAACTTTTTCCTAAGATTGGTAAGGGCCATTTACAAGGACCAACTACAAATGAGTCCCAAGATTGTAGGTAAAGCAAACAACAACTGAAAACTTGACAAAATCGAATACCAAATACAGAATCCACCAAAGCAAACCCTTAACCCTCCAAGCCATTTTACATACAAAACAAAAAGAGATAACAATACATATGCTACATAAATATTTGCAGTTCTGCTCTTTAGAGCTACCATTTAGCTTAGACTGATATGCAATTTCACCAAACCCAAAGAGATCTAAAAGAGCAATAGGTTTGCAGATATTAGAGTTCAATACTGACAAAATCAGCTAAATGACAGATCTAAAAAACCAAGTGCAAAAAAGTACTATAAAAGTCTCAAACATCAAACAAAGCAGGAAAACTCAGATTCAACAAAGGGAAATTACCTTGGTTCAAACACTATAATCTCTGCGAGTTTATTCCCATTTCTATCATTCCATTGGACTTTTCGCTCAGTCTTCTCAGATTTTCTTGATATCCCACCTTTCTTTGGTGGCAACAAAGTATTGGACTCGCTGTAATCATCTCCATCGGTATTGTCTTCAACTTTTGGAGAATCTATGGTACCTGAAGTCTCATTCTTATGTCCATTAACATCATTATGGCCGGCATCCATTGACTGTTTACACCTCCCAACAAAGCAAAATTCTGCTGAAAAACAATAACTTTACTCGACTAAAACTAAAACGAAACTGCCTGCAAAATTGGTGGATCTTCTTTTCTTAATCAGTAACCCATTAAGCCAAGTAGATGGAAAAAAGAAGAACAGATTTCACAAACCATTAAGCTATGTTAGGTTGAGAATATACAAAATTCCCATAAAACCAGAAAGCAAAAACTGATGAAATAATTGAATTTGCAGAAGAAAGTCAACCCCCCTTTTTTTTCTTTTTGACAATCCAATTTTCAAGAATAACAAGAGAAACCAAGAAACCAACAAAACTTGAGAACTGAGATGAGGGTAAGAGACGAATCAGTCACGCATTGTAAAATCCCAAATCATTAAAGTGTTTTGTAAAAGGAATATAAAACTGACTTTTAAACAAGAGAAAAACTTTGATCATGTTAGTGTAATTCTTTAATTTAAAGTTTAGGGTTGATGAGTTAGGTTATAAAATTTAAAATTTAAGGGTTAAATTTAAAATTTTAGGGCCTTAGTTTTAAATTGTAGATAGTATTAAAAAAGAGTTGTATAATTTTTTTAAACAGACCGTGTATCAAAATATAACTGTTTAAATGACTGTCAAGTTGAATTTTTTAACCAATAATTAAGTTGATTTATTTAATATGTTATATAACAAATTAGAGGATAAAAAGTATACTTATCAATATTATTTATCCATTTAAAAAAAAATTAGCAAAATTTAAACTGAATTACTGCTATTCCATTCAATAACAGCAAATTTGGTAAAAATAAAGTTTTATATAATCAATGAAATAGAAATTTAAGAAACCAACAAATGTTGGGTGTATTGGTAAGTCACATTGCACTTTCAAGAAGAGGACGTAAGTTCAAATCTTAGAGATGATATTTTTGGGAAGGTCAGTCTCGCACTCCGAACATAGACGGTAAGACGGACATGTATAACAAAAAAAAATAGAGAAAAATGTAAAGAAAAAAAATGAAACTTTACAATTTAAAGCGCGTTTTGGGTTTTTTGGGTCCATGACAAAGCTGTGGGTTGCGAAGGTGGAAACATGTGTTTTTTTAGCTTAATAGCTAATTATCTCATATATTTTAGCTTAATTTTCGCTAGAGTTCTTGTAATATGTTTTAATTTATTTTCTGTATTATTATTATGGCTATTATTTTATTCCAATCGTTATTGTTGTTAAAAAAAGTTATATATCCCTCACAACCATAGTTGAAAACATACGTGTGTGTATATACTGTAAAACCCTAGTATGAGCTCAGAATCTTCCAGAAATCTTGGTATCGCTATTGAGCAGCACGTGGTGGCGTCGGAGGGTAAGCCGCCAGATTTGGCAGTACATGGGACCGAGTCAGATAAGGGAACAGTGGATGACACAGCTGTTGGTGGGGTATGGATTTAGATATGGTCTTACCAGGAAATTCTTCGCTTGTTGTTGATTCGACGAAGGTGGGCAAGTTACCGACAGAGTCAAACATGGAGATTACAAAGGACATGCCTCATGCTGGTGGTTCAGTTAAGCCCTTATTTCGGGATATGGTTTGGGGGAAGACTGATGGGATTCAAAAGGATAACTTTATAAGTGACATGGATGTGGAGCTTTAAGAGAATGATGTGAAGATCACGCATACTGGCGCGGTACCGAAAATTCGTTTCTCTGATCGGGTGCATTAGGAGATTGACTCAAAACTCTCGAAATCTTTGATCGTGGGGTTACTTGGAAAGTCAATCGGATATCGTGCGTTGATGATTCGCATCCATGCTTTGTGGACACCGAAAGGTGAGGTGAGTTTGATTGACTTAGATAATGATTATTATCTTGTTTTTTTTTAGTGGATCAATTGAATCGAAAATGGCCAAGAGGGGGGTGAATTGACTTTTTAAAATTGAAAGGAGTGAATTGAAAGATTGGAAATTGAAGACAAGACAATTTATAGTGGTTCAAGCTTAGAACAAGCTCAACATCCACTACCTTATCTCCCATTAAGGATTTTCAACCAATTTCACTAGAAATTCATCCCATTTTCTCGGATTAGGAGAAAACCTTACAATCGGTTAATCCTTCTACCCAAAGATTAACCAAGACTCTCTCAAATACAAAAAAGATTGACAATCTTAAAAACGCCTCTCACAAGGTTAATATATTTTCCAATTACACTTAAACACTCCCCAAAATTGAAATAAGATAATACAATGAAAAATTACACAAGTGGGGTTACAAAAAATTAACTCTAATAGCTCAAGGGTTTGGATACATGCTTGGATTGTTGCAAATAGGTTCAATAGTTATTGTTGTAGCTTTTGAGGCTTGTTTATATACCATTGCATTGATTTCTAGTCGTTCTGGTGGTTGAGATCATAAATAGAGCCGTTGGGCTTTATTTTTCCCGCAATAAATGCACTCCTGCAACCTACCGTATCGGTACTTGAACAAACGTATCGATACTTGTCTCTAAATAGAAAGAGCCGTTGTGCACATTTAAGAGGGCATATCGATACGCGTATGGACGTATCGGTACGGGCATAGTGTAAAAATATGGGCGTATCGATACAAATTTTGCTCACTGGAATCCTGAGTAAAACTTTAGCAAAAAATTTATCGATACGCTATATGGGCGTATCGATACGGTCCAACGACTGTTGAAATTTTGCTGAAATTATAACTGGCAAGAAACGATCAAAAACTTTAAATGCAAAGATTTATCGAATCAGATCAAACCGTATCGATACGGGTACAACTGTATCAGTACGCTATGCCTTAAAGTTAAACTCAGTTAAAATATTGTATCGATACGAGTATAATCGTATCGATACGGGTATAATCGTATCGATACGGGTATAACCGTATCGATACACTTTTGTCGATTAAAATTCCAGAACCTCAAAACCATATCATTACGGCTATAATGTATCGATATGCCTTAGCGTACAACTAGGTTTTGGGCTATAACACTTAGAAAATTTTTGCTTGAACAATTTATTTGACTTTGAAACATTTTGGTTTAAGTTTACTTGTCAATTTGTAAGACTTTGAAATAATTAAAAAAATTATTCACTTTTACAAATAGGTCCTTAGACACTTTGTTATATCAAAATCAAATTAGGTTTTACAATCTCCCCTTTTTTGATATAACAAAACCAAAGTAAATTTTTAAGTATTTTGAAAACTTTGAAAAGTTTACTCCCCCTTAATTTAAGACTGATTTTCAAAAGTTTGTAAAAACTTATGTTTATACACTTCTCCAGCTTTTTGTTAGATCAAAATCAACGCAAAAATTTAAGGATATAGACAAGATATAACAATAAAGCACAAGATAAAGCATAATTAAGCAACATAGTATCATTAAAGTTCAAATAGAAATCCAAAGCAATAATAGTTCAAAATAACTTTAAACTTAAATCCAAACTTAATCCTAAAAACAAAATCAAAGCATAGAGTTCCTAAAGACAAAGGTATATAATAAAAGATAAATCCTAAATGATATGATATGTAATGATATGCTCAAAGACTACTCATCCCCATCGTCTGCTTCCTCGTCCTCTTCATCATCACGGTTGGTTTGAGACTTTCGAGTATGATTGAGCCAAACACCATGGAAGGCGGTGAGAGAGACATCCATGAAAGTTTTTTGTTGTTCAAGGGCCTTGACTCGATCCTCCAATGATGTAAAACAAGTATCAATGGCCGCAAATCCCGCATTCATATTCGTATCTAAAGAAGCAATATTAGTCCCTAAGGATGTGAATTGCTCATTTAGATATGCCATGAGTCCATCCATGGAAGTTTGGGGTTGTTGGACTTGTGGACCTTGTGGAGCGACCGAAGGAGGTTTATTGTGTTGAAGAGGAGGTCGATTAACACGAACCCATTCATGATCAATGTACTCAAAGTGAGCACGAGTTAGGAAGTGTTCATCGATCGATGTTTGGGCGTGTGATGTACTATAAATGATACGCAAATATGGTGCAAGTATACACGTCGGGCAAGTAATAAAGTGATGAGTGAGTATCGTCTCCGCAGGGATTGGAGGTGTTTCGAGGTAAGCTTAAGCACACAAGTGTCACAAATATAAATGGAGAATGCTGTGGCAAATTAAGACAAAGTGATGAATGTTGTAGCAAATCAGAACAGAGTTATAAATGTTGTAGCAATTAAAGATTAAAGATAGCGTGCTGAAATCAGTCGACAGGCAGGTCCTCTTATGCGTGCGAAACTCACTTGGGAATGACTGGCTGGGTTGCCTGGTTAACCTATGTTTTAGCTCTCTACTAGGGTTTACTTCTCTAACTTACTCTATGCTCGACAGGATTTACTCAAAGTGCTCCTCAACTATCTTTAGTCAGGAAACTGGGAGTAGAAAATGCTACAGCAATACCTCTCAGCGTAAACTTTATCACTCCCCCTACCCATAAAGTTCTATCATTCTTAGCCGTTGAAACCCAACACTTATCTCTAAGGTGGATTAGATTTGTGCCTCTCAGCATCCAACTCCATTGTCTATGCAGGTTAAAGAAAGCTCTCTCGACCACTAACCTCAACTCACACCTAAGGAAAGGCCAACTCTCGAAGGCTCTTACAACCCTAAGCATTTAACAACATAGACAAAGCATAGATACGAGCAAGAGATAAATAAACATTCTTAAAAGAAACTAAAACATAGTTCATCCAAACAGCCTTAGCCACCTAAATCATTTCATGGCTGGGCAAATATCATCCGAAGTATTTTCGTTCATACAACCCATTTTCCAGATATAAAATAAATGCTAAAGCAATAGAAAGGGAAGAGGAGACTCCCAATCCGTGATGGACTTGCAGCGCCACGAACCGCCCTAGGCTTGCCGCCTCTCTCAAGGTCAGCAAGGTTAGACCCTTGGAGCTTTAACAATGGAGGACACCAAGTGGAGGAAGAAGAAAAGAAAAGAGTCGCCTTTGCTATCTCTCCCTAGCCTTTTTGTCACCTTTTCACTCTCTCCCTTTAATAAGGGTCTTGTGTCCTTTATATAGTGGAGGCTCCTAGGGTTTTGTGCCCTAATAATTCTTTTGGCGTCCCTAGAATATTCCCTATACATGTGGGGCACTATCAGACAAAAGGGGGCTCGCACATGTGGTCTATCAGCGTGTGCACGTTACCTTGTCTTTTTCTGCGTCCAGAATTGCTGTCCAATTTGCTATAACATTTTCCTTCCTTGCCCTGCTTCACATCAGCTTCAACCTGCACAACACCATACCAGCAAATACCCTTCAAGCAACACCTAGTCTCATGAAAAAAAGCCAAACCACCAACAAGTGAAGATACATGCAACTATATGCTCTAAATGCACCTACATGCTATGAGATGACCTCGAGAACAGACAAATACTTAACCAAAAAGGTGTAAAATATAAGCATTTTGGCAAGTCATCACACCCCCAAACTTAAGCTATTGCTTCTCCTCAAGCAATGAATAGAGAGAAAAAAGAAAATGTTGTGGCAAAAATTTGGCTCAAGGTAGATGCTATGGCAAAATTTAAACCCTCAGAAAAGTAAGGCTTTAATTACTTAAGACGTAATTGAGATTTTAAGAATGATTTCCTAGGGTGAGATCCTTTGTTAGTGTGTGCGTGATTGCGTACAATTTAGGCTTAATAGTGCTAGAAAAATCTCCTAATAGAACTCAAGTTCATCCTAGTGTTGAACTATTTTAGCTCAAAGTTTTACTCCCATAAGTGAACTATTTTTTAAGAGGGGTGTCAGCTCATCACAACTACCATCCCTCACTCTAGATGAGCAGGGAGCAAACCTCTCATCCCCGAGCTAGTAGGTAGAGTCATCTCGTGACAACTTTCATTCACTCATTTAATGTTGCTGCCATTTATTTTATTTTGAATTCCAGGCAGTGCAACACAAAGTGAAGTGTCCCTCTAAAATATGTCGTAGCATTTATTCACAGTTTGATCTATTCTATTCAGCACAAGGGAGATTAACTAAGCCTTCACTGCTTCATTTTTTTATATAAGCTCAATTCAGTTCAATTTCACAAGGATAAGCATAAGTTCTAGTTTTTTTTCTCTAACACTCTCTAACCTAAAGAGCATACAATCGTGTATCAAAACAAAGATTAAGCATCAAACCCTAGAATTAATTCTACCAATCTCAATAGTCATACGTGTCAATCCATAGCAATAAAAATATGTTCATCATCGGGTATCATTAACTTATTCATGCAACTACCATGGAGCTAAACAAAAAGCCATAGAATTTTTTTTGTTTCTACCTATTAATGAAATACAAATGACTAACTAAAGGGGACTAACACCCCCAAACTTAAAGAGTGCAGTGTCCTCAATGCAACAAAATAAAGTGACATGTAACTAAACTAAATGCAATGCAAGATTAAGAAGTACCTCACTTCTTGGTGGTGGCGGTCTTCGTGGCTTTGTGCTTGACTCCGGAGGACTTAAATGAGGCGATCGGAGGGTCGGCCTCTTCTTGCTCCGGTGGAGGGGTTTGTTCTGGTTCAACTGGGGTTCCTTGGTTTGTGGAACTTGTGTCGGATTCGTTTCCCTCGGCTGGTGTACTCTAGACTCTACCGATAGTGCGTTTGCTTCTTGTTCTCGTAGATGGGGTAGCGCTTGGAGTTTGTGTCGGAGACTGTGCTGGCATAAAATGTACAAGCTCATCATTCTCTGATCCAACTGTCACGGGGTTGACAGGCTCAACGGATGGTTCTTTTGCTGGGGCAACTTTGGTAGGTTTTGCTGTTCTCTTTCTCTTCTTGGGTAGCGGGCTTACTGTAGCATCTATTTCTTGGTTCTGTGAGGAAGGCTGGGTTGTAGTGGGGCTCTTGTTGGGGACTGGCGTCTTCTGGGTGCTGGGAGGAGGTTCCTTCGCGTGAGCCTTTAGAGATTTCGGAAAGGCTGGGAAGTCTATGCTGATATGGGGTAGGATCTCCTTGAAATAGTCGTTCATAACAACATCTCTCTGCTTAACATACCCATAGAAAATAGAATGGTCTTCACGCATCTTGTCCACATCCTCTCGGAGACGATTGGTGGAGGCAACTAATGCAACAATTCTTGCTGCAGCAAATGTTTTCGCTCCTCCAGCTAGTGTCTCTATTGGAGCATCCTCATCATATCCTTTGATAGAGGGGACCATTTTAGGTGTGATAGGACCTTTCCTTGAGTTTTTCGCATCAGCAATGGGATCTTAGAATACTTCTTTCTCTCGACAGAGAGCCGTGATGAGGTTGGGAAAGATGAGTGGACTAGATTTCCTCTTCAAACATGCATAGACCTCATCCACAATAATTTTTCCCATGTCAATGGACCGGCCATTGAGAATAGGATGAATGAGGAGGAGCCTTGGAATGTTCACCATTATCGTGTGGGAAGTTGGCATGAGCCTGTTCTTGACAGAGTGGACCCAAAGTTTTGCCTCTGGCTTGAGTCGCGCACGCTCCACTGCTTTGCTTGATGCGTCTAAGTTGGTGCCTTCAAAGAACATGTCTTCCAACATTTCTTTCACAGTTTGTGGGTCAACATTCTCGGCGAAAGGTGTGTAGTGGTCCTCTGAATTTTTCAAGCCAAAGAACTTATTGATCTTGGCTGCAGTGAACTTGATTTGATCTCCACGCACGTAAACACCAGACTGTGTAGGACTGGTAAGATGGACATAAAACTCTTGAACAATGGGTATGCAAAAGTTTTCGGGGTGAGGAATGAAGGTAGCCCATTTTTGGTTTGCGACGACAACCAAGATGTTCTTATCGAACACTGGTTCTCCTTCAGTTGGGAACTTGAAGCCTTGCTCTGGTAGCAATTTCTGATCTTGTAGACATTGGAATCGTTCCTTGGCTTTTTCATCTAAGAACATCTTTATGAGCATGGGCTTGGGTAGGCCACTGCCGGACACACCTTCTACTCGCTTGCAACGCACCATCGTTAGGCAAAAAGAGGGTGAAGATTTGTGAGATGTGGGAGAAAAGGTTTGGT
This sequence comes from Hibiscus trionum, assembly GCA_030270665.1. NCBI lineage: Eukaryota > Viridiplantae > Streptophyta > Magnoliopsida > Malvales > Malvaceae > Hibiscus > Hibiscus trionum. The sequence continues at coordinate 22,807,104 of BSYR01000008.1, read as the reverse complement.
TAGAGTTTTTGAGTTTTTTAGCGGGTTGGAGAAGATGAAGTGGGAGGGTCTTTTGGTTTTCTTTGTGTTGATGTGATGAGAGAGAGAGTTAATGGGAGTTGATGGGAGGTAATTGACATGAATTGAAAGAGAGAGAGTTTTTGGGGGTTTTGGGCGGCGTGTTTGTAAGGTAAGGACAAAGGGGTGTTAAATGAAAAGGTGGAAAATAACTTTTTGCCCTTTTTGAGCCGGCCTCCACTCATGGTGGAAAAGCTTAATTGTGCATTCCTTATACCCTTATGTTGAGTTGTTAGGGGCTCGATTCGTTCAATCGATAAGGCTCACCAAGAGGTGGATTTTTGGGTGGAAGGGTTGTGGAAGCTAGAATGTAAATAGACACAATGATTTATAGTGGTTCAACCTTCTAACCAAGGTCTACATCCACTACCTTAGCTCCCCACTAAGGATTTCTCAATCAATCCACTATTGATTCATCCCCTTTTCTAGGCTTAGGAGGTAACCCTTACACATAATCAAGCTTTCTACCCAAAGCCTTGATTGAAACCCTCTCTTACAAAGAGATAAACAAAGCAAACATAAAACCCTCTAGTAGGTGTTTGTTTGCACAATTAAGCACTCACCCAAAACCTAAAACACTTGAGCAAATTTGACAATTTTGGCTCACTAGTGTTTTTCTATACAAGAATTGACAATTTAAGCTCTAAGACAATCTTTGATCATTTGATGTTTGACAATATGAGCATTAACCTTCTATTGATGCTTGGAGGTCCCTTTTATACTCCCAATTGAGTTTGTAGCCGTTACTAGCTGTTGGGGATGATTTGGAGCCGTTGAGGACTTTATTTCCCTTCATAAATGCTGTTCTGCAGCTATCCGTATCGATACGCGTGGAACCGTATCGGTACGGCCTTCATAGGAACTAGCCGTTGAGCTCTTGCCAGCCTAGGCGTATCGATACGCTTGAGGGCGTATCGGTACGGGTTCACATTTAAATGGCCGTTGGGAAATAGTCGTTGGGGTTGGTTGAAAAGGATCGGTACGCTTACCAGGCGTATTGAAACGACCCCGATCCGTATCGAAACGACAAAGCCTGTTTTGATACGGGTTTTGGCAGTGACCAAACTTGGGCAAAAAGGTACCGGTACGGGTACAACCGTATCGATACGGGTACGTTGAAAATACGAGTTTGGCTATTAAAAACATGAAAAATCTTTGCCAAACACCTCTTAAAATACCTCAAACATAATTCCAAGTTGTTTGGACTTAAAACCAAGTTTTAAATTCTTTTCAAATTAGTCCAAAACATTTTTCAATTATTATATCAAAACCTTAGTTCTACAATCTTCCCCTTTTTGATATAATAAAACTTACTTGAAATTTTTTTTGGGATTCTCCCCCTTTAACTTTAAAAATGTGAATAAGAGATTAAAGATATGAAATCAAATAAAGCTCCCCCTTATTCATTTGAAAATTCAATTTTTCAAACCAATTTCTCCCCCTTTTTGTTATATCAAAAAGAATTTAAAATGACATCTAGCTCAAAATAACATAGGAGGTAAAAAAAATTGACACACTTAAAATTTTGGTTTAAAATTGGCTCCCCCTTACTCAAAGCATCATCAAAGATGTTAGTCCATCATATGTGATCATCTAGTTGACATAAAAGAAAATAAAACAAATAAAATCAAAAGCAACTAGATTTTTTTTACCAACACTTGAACTCAAGGGAGGATGTGAAGCCTTCCTTCTTCAAGTGTTCTTCCTTGTGTGCATGGAGCTCCCCCTCATTGATTGGACTTGTTGAACATCTCCATCACACCTAGCAAAAGACAATCAAGTGATTTTTGGTATCCAAATTGCTTTGGATCCATGAACGTTAGTAGCACAAATTTTTGACCCCTTAGGAATCCATTTTTCAATGTCATCATTTTTAATTGAAGTGGTTAGTCCTTTTGGGACCCAAACACTTCTAAAACATTTTCCTTTTACAAATCTAGGGGCACTAGATTGTCTAACATAAAAATTTGATTTTCCAAAATTGTTTTTCTCTTCAAGCTCTTTGGAAATCAAATCTTTTTCCTTTTGAACTTTTTGAAGCAAATTTTGTAAATCAAAACATTTTAATTCAAACTCTTCGAGTTTTGCTTCAAGTTCAAGTTTGGTTTTAGAAATCAAATCATTTTGAATTTTTAACTTTGAAATCAATTTATTGTTTTTCAAAATGTGATTTTTAAACTCTAAAACCAAATCATCATAGGCATCTTGTAATTCATCAAAAGAATAAGAACATGAAGTAGATGAATTAGAAGTTACTCTTGAATCTTCTTCGATGGCCATAAGGCAAAGGTTGGCTTGTTCATCATCGGTGGAGTCCTCATCACTCCAAGTAGCCACATGTGCCTTCTTATGGCTTGAAGTGCTTGCCCTCTCTTTTCTCTTGGGTTCTCGTTCAAGCTCTCTCAAGGCTTTCTTCATGAACGGGGCACACTTCTTGAAGAGATGAACTATCTCTTCATCTTTATCCTCCTCTTCACTTGAGTAGACATGATGACAAGTGGAGGATTTGAGAGCCATGTCACTTGCATTGATGCCAAGCCCTTTGATTTTCTTCTCTCCCATAGCTCTAATTTATTCCCTCTTCTTCTCATCCTCTTTGTTCTTCTTCATGATTTGATGAGTAAGGAGTGACCCCATGAGTTCATCAAGCTTCAAAGTCTTCAAATTTTTGGCTTCGATGATGGCGGTCCTCTTTGAGTCCCATGACTCGGGAAGTGAGTAGATGAGCTTTCGAACAAGCTTCTCCTCCGAGATGGCTTCTCCATAGCCTTTGAGACAATTGGTGATGGTGGAGAACCTATCAAACATCTTCTCGATGTTCTCTTCCGGATCCATTTTGAAGTTTTCATACTCTAAGGTTAGGAGCCCAATCTTGGTCTCCTTGACTTCATCGGTCCCCTCGTATGTGACTTCAAGCTTGTCCCATACCTCCTTGGCACTCTCACAAGAAGACATCTTCTCATAGATGGTTGGGCCAAAAGCACAAAACAAAATGTGCAAGGCTTTGCAATTAAGCTCCATCTTCTTGCGATCGTCGGTACTCCACTTCGCTTTGCTTCTTTGAGGCACGAACGGACCATCTTCAACTATATCCCATAGCTTGTAATCTCTAGATTTGATGAAGAACTTCATCTTTGTCTTCCAATGGGCATAGTGGGTTCCGTCAAAGAAAGGCGGTTTGTCGATTGATTGTGCCATTTGAGCCGGTTGATGAAATAGTGATCGAGCTTGCCGGATCTTCTCAATAGGATGTGAACCCCCTTCGATTGAGCCAAGCTCTGATACCAATTGTTGAGTTGTTAGGGGCTCGATTCATTCAACCGATAAGGCTCACCAAGAGGTGGAGAGGTGGATTTTTGGGTGGAAGAGTTGTGGAAGCTAGAATGTAAATAGACACAATGATTTATAGTGGTTCAACCTTCTAACCAAGGTCTACATCCACTACCTTAGCTCCCCACTAAGGATTTCTCAATCAATCCACTATTGATTCATCCCTTTTTCTAGGCTTAGGAGGTAACCCTTACACACAATCAAGCTTTCTACCCAAAGCCTTGATTGAAACCCTCTCTTACAAAGAGATAAACAAAGCAAACTTAAAACCTTCTAGTAGGTGTTTGTTTGCACAATTAAGCACTCACCCAAAACCTAAAACACTTGAGCAAATTTGAAAATTTTGGCTCACTAGTGTTTGTCTATACAAGAATTGACAATTTAAGCTCTAAGACAATCTTTGATCATTTGATGTTTGACAATATGAGCATTAACCTTCTCTTGATGCTTGGAGGTCCCTTTTATACTCCCAATTGAGTTTGTAGCCGTTACTAGCCGTTGGGGATGATTTGGAGCCGTTGAGGACTTTATTTCCCTTCATAAATACTGTTCTGCAGCTATCTTTATCGATACACGTGGAACCGTATCGGTACGGCCTTCATAGGAACTAGCCGTTGAGCTCTTGCCAGCCTAGGCGTATCGATACGCTTGAGGGCGTATCAGTACGGGTTCACATTTAAATGGCCGTTGGGAAATAGCCGTTGGGGTTGGTTGAAAGGGGAACGGTACGCTTACCAGGCGTATCGAAACGAACCCGATCCGTATCGAAATGGCAAAGCCTGTTTTGATACGGGTTTTGGCAGTGACCAAACTTGGGCAAAAAGGTATCGGTACGGGTACAACCGTATCGATACAGGTACGTTGAAAATACGAGTTTGGCTATTAAAAACATGAAAAATCTTTGCCAAACACCTCTTAAAATACCTCAAACATAATTCCAAGTTGTTTGGACTTAAAACCAAGTTTTAAATTCTTTTCAAATTAGTCCAAAACATTTTTCAATTGTTATATCAAAACATTAGTTCTACACCTTATAAAACAAAGGCCCGATGCTCCGTTGCACCCTGACCTGCCACCTGCGTCCCTGGGGTGCTCAGATAACCCACTGCCTGAGCTAGAACATATATCGAGTGATCATGAGGACCCCCTCAAAAGGAGACAACCCCAGTACCTACGCCTGAGCTGACACAAGCACAAACAACGGATGCTACAACATCCAGACCAAAGACACGCATCAAACATACCGCCAGTCGTGTCCGATCTTCACCCAATGCTCAGTCAGTCTCTTTCGAGAGTGTGGACGATGTCGCAGATCCCCACCGCTACTTGTCTGAAACTTCCATGGAAAACACCAGCAACACCACATAGCCTCTGCACCCAGGAGGTAACTAATTTTTTTTTCTTTTCATTTATTTCATTTTTCATTATTTTTCATGGCATATCGTATAGATTAGTTCATGCATTGAGGACACTGCATCCCTTAAGTTTGGGGGTGTTGGTGTTCATAGTTAGTATTTTCCTTTAGCATATGCATAGTAGGAAAGAACAAAATAATTACTATGGCATTCTGTTTAGTCTAGAGACAACATATGAATATATCTATGATGTCTGATGACGAAAACTTAAAGGCTTGAACTAGTTTAGAATAAACACAACTAGTTGAGATCTGTAGAACTGACCTTAGGATCTAGTTGTTAAAAATTTTACACAGTTGCCCTTGTTCTATAAGTAAGTTCGTTAGAAAATTTTTAGGGAATGACCCTAGTGAACTCTGGTATGTAAACTCTAGTGATCTAAAAAAAGAAAGACGTCCATATGCTAAAACAAAATGAATAAATGCTACGTCATATCTGTAGAAGGACACTCCGCTTTGTTATAGCATACTACAATCAAAAAAGAGAGAAGAAGAAGAAAAAGAAAGAAGAAATAAAGTTTTGCTATAGCATCTAAGTGAATGAAAGTTGTCATGGAATGACTTTACCTACTAGCTCGGGGGTGAGAGGTTTGCTCCCTACTCATCTAGAGCTAAGGATGGTAGGTGTGATGAGCTGACACCCTTCGTAGCAGAAAACATTTATCTTTGGGAGTCTGAAAATTAGAAAAAAGCTAGAGAGCATGGCTAGGGTATAACTAGGGAGCTTCCTTAAAAATTTGTCTTACTAGCTTAAGTATAGGAGGAAGGCAGCCACGCACATTCGCACATAGCTTAGTCCTAAGGAATGTTCTTAAGGATCTCACTTCTAGTTGTTTATATTTTAATTGCCTATTCCATTTTTGAGGACTGAGATATTGCCATAGCAACTCTCTAGGGTAAATCTTTGCCATAGTATTTCTTTTGTTCTGTTCTACTCATTTCTTGAGGACAAGCAATAGCTTAAGTTTGGGGGTGTGATAACTGCATGAATATCCTTGTTTTCATACCTTTTTGCTATAGCATTTGCCTGTTCCTGAGCCCATGTCTTAGCATTTAGACTGCATTTAGGTTGCATTTTCTTCTTCTGGTGCATCTTTACTTTTGCTGGTTATTAGTCTATGTTGAGTGGTACTGCTCGGAAGGTTGGTTTTGGGTTTGATGATGCGCAGGAAAGGAGTCTAGCGAGAGAAAGCTGGCACCGGAAATTGCTATAGCATAGTGGAAGTGGATATTGGCCAACACGTGAGAAGCACGTGAGCTGCAGAAGCACGTAAAAATGCAGAAAAGGACAACCTGACATGTGCATCAGCCGATACTCACCTGCAGACTGTCCTCCTTGTCCCCTTGTGGCAGAGCTTGTCAGTGGATATTCCTTGGGATTTTCAAGGAATCTTTAGGGCACAAAAACCCTAGAAGGCTCCACTATATAAAGAGGGAGAGAAGCTTGAAAAAAACACAAGAGAGAGAGGCAGAAGAGAGCAAAGAGAGAGAAAGTTGCAAGGAGAGAGAAGCGTTCACCTTCATCTTCTCCACTTGGTGTCCTCCATCGTTGAAGCTCGAAGGAGTGGCCTCGCTGGCCTCGAGAGAGGCAGTGGGCCTAAGACAGTCGGGCAGTCCATGGCAGAAAAGAGAGTTCACCTTTCTTTCTGTCGCTTTAGCATTTCCTTTACATATCTTTATCCTTGGTAATGTTATCACAATGATACGTTGGATGATATTGCCCAGCCACGAACTATTTTAGGTGACTTGGGTTTGATGGATGATTTTATTTTGAGTACTTTTTAATGCATGCTATAGCTTTTTCAGTGTTTATCATGTTCTATGCTTTGCTTATGCGTTTTATTTCCTTAAAGTTGTAAGAGCCCTCGAGAGTTGGCCTTTCTTTAAGTGTTTGTTGAGGTTAGTAATCGAGAGAGCTAGCCTTAGAACCCCCATAAGCAATGGAGTGGCTGTCGAGAGGCAGACTCTAACCTACCTTAGAGATAAGTGATAGGTTTCAAGGGCTAAAAAGGATAGTTCGTGAAGGGTAGGGGAGTGTTAAGAGTTTACGCTGAGATGTATGGCTATAGCATTTCTGACTCCCAGTTTCCTGGCTAGAGATAGTTTAGGAACACTTTTAGCAAATCCCGCCTAGCATAGAAGATAGCTGAAGAGCCTTAGTATCGTTAAGAAGCTTAGTTTAGGTTGTCCATCATTCCCAGCCAGTCATTCCGTAGTGAGTTTCACATACGAAAGGGGACCTGTTCATCTTATTGCTATCTCATCTTTCTTTGCACTATTTTGCTACTGCATTATTTTACACAATCTGTTTTACTATAGTATTTTCACCTGCAAAAAGTTCAATCAATATCATGACAGAAAACCGTGAATACCTCCAATCCCTGTGGAGACGATACTCACTCACTCACTTTATTACTCGTTCGACGTGTATACTTGCACCATATTTGTGTATCATTTATAGTACACTACACACGCAAACACATCTCTTATGCCGAGCTTCATGAAGACTGACTTTGGCATGAGATTTACACTAGATCCAAGGTCACACAAGGCTTTTCCCACATAGTTATCACCTATTGAACACGATATAATAAAGCTGCCTGGATCCTGTCTCTTAGGAGGCAATTTGCTCCACACAGAAGAGCATTTATTTGTTGTAGCAACTGTCGCATACCGCTCAACCTTTCTTTTCTTGGTTACGATGTCCTTGAGAAACTTAGCGTAAGTGGGCATCTGACCAATGGCTTCTAAGAACGGGGCCTTAATATGCAGCTGGTCTAGAACATCCACGAATTTCCTGAATTGGAGATTCTCATTTCGTTTCTTCAATCGTTGGGGGAAGGGAGGTGAGGGTCTAACTTCTTCCTCTATCGATGCATGTTTCTCTTTTGCTGTATCATTTTCCCTTTTATCAATAGTTTCATTCACTAAATCCCCGTCCTTCTCCTTCTCACTAGATGTTTCAACTTGCAGTTTTGGTTCCTCTTGCACTTCCTTAGGAGTAGAGTCTTCCTTCTTGTTCTCCCCAAACTTATCTTCAGTGTTAAGTTGGGTACCACTCCTCAATGTGAGAGCATTGCATTGCTCTTTCCCATACTTCTTAGTGAATTCAGTATCACTAGGAAGATTTCCTTGGGGTCGCACATGTAATGTTTGAGCAATTTGACCCACTTGCGTTTCCAATGATCGCAAGAATGAACTGTGACCTTGTAGCAAAGCTCCTTGATTTTTAATGGTCATAGAGTGATCTTTGTTCTTTTTGCTCAGTTAAAAGTTCAACGGGTCAATTTTAAGGCCCATTTAGACCCGCTCGTCCGAAACCTCTACAAAAAGGACCGAAAACAAGTTTTGATCCAATTTTAGGAGTTCATATAATTGATTACGAGCTGTTCAAAAAGATTATATTGCAAAAAGTCAATTTCTGTATTTATTACTCAGTTAAATGTCCAACAGGTCCATTTTACGGCCCATTGAGACCCGCTCGCCCGAAACCTCTTCAAAATTTACCGAAAACAAGTTTTAATCAAATTTTAGGAGTTCATATAATTGATTCAGAGCTTTTTAACAAGATTATACTGCAAAAACCCAATTTTTGTATTTTTTACTTAGTTAAAAGTCCAACAGGTCCATTTTGCGGCCCATTTAGACCCGCTCGCCCGAAACCTCTACAAAAAGGACCAAAAAACAAGTTTTAATCAAATCTTAGGACCTCATATCATTGATTACGATCTTTTCAACACGATTATAATCCGAAAATTCAAATTATGTACTTTTTACTTAGTTTAAAGTCCAACGGGTCCATTTTACGGCCCATTTAGACCTGCTTGTCCGAAACATCTACAAAAAGGAACGCAAATAAAGTTTTAATCAAAACTTAAGAGTTTATAGCGTTGATTACGAGCTTTTCAACACTATTGTTTTGTAAAAATTCAATTTCTGTTCTTTTTACGTAGCTATAAGTTTAACGGGTCCATTTTAAGGCCCATTTAGACCCGATCGCCCGAAACCTCTACTAAAAGGACCGAAAAACAAGTTTTGATCAAATTTTAGGAATTCATATAATTGATTACGATCTTTTCAACACGATTATATTGCAAAAATTCAAATTATGTACTTTTTACTCAGTTTAAAGTCCAACGGGTCCATTTTACGGCCCATTTAGACCCGCTTGTCCGACACATCTACAAAAAGAACCGCAAATAAAGTTTTAATCAAAACTTAGGAGTTCATAGCATTGATTACGAGCTTTTCAACACTATTGTTTTGCAAAAATTTGATTTCTCTTCTTTTAACACAGTTAAAAATCCAACAGGCCCATTTAGACCCGCTCGCCCGAAACCTCTTCAAAAATGACCGAAAAACAAGTTTTAATCAAAATTTAGGAGTTCATATAATTGATTACGAGCTTTTTAACAAGATTATACTGCAAAAACTCAATTTTTGTATTTTTTACTTAGTTAAAAGTCCAACGGGTCCATTTTGCGGCCCATTTAGACCCGCTCGCCCGAAATCTCAACAAAAAGGACCGAAAAACAAGTTTTAATCAAATTTTAGGACTTCATATCATTGATTACGATCATTTCAACACGATTATAATGCAAAATTTAAATTATGTACTTTTTACTCAGTTTAAAGTCCAACGGGTCTATTTTACGGCCCATTTAGACCCGCTTGTCCGAAACATCTACAAAAAGGACCGCAAATAAAGTTTTAATCAAAACTTAGGAATTCATATCATTGATTACGAGCTTTTCAACACTATGGTTTTGCAAAAATTTGATTTCTGTTCTTTTAACACAGTTAAAAATCCAACGGGTCCATTTTAAGGCCCATTTCGACCTGCTTGCCCGAAACCTCTTCAAAATGATCGAAAAACATGTTTTAATCAAATTTTAGGAGTTCATATAATTGATTACGAGCTTTTTATCAAGATTATATTGCAAAAACTCAATTTTTGTATTTTTTACTCTGTTAAAAGTCCAACTGGTCCATTTTAGGGCCCATTTAAACCCGCTCGCCCGAAACCTCAACAAAAAGGACCGAAAAACAAGTTTTAATCAAAATTTAGGACTTCATATCATTGATTACGATCTTTTCAACACGATTATATTGCAAAAACTCAAATTATGTACTTTTTACTCAGTTTAAAGTCCAACAGGTCCATTTTACGGCCCATTTAGACCCTCTCGTCCGAAACCTCTACAAAAGACTGCAAATCAAGTTTTAATCAAAACTTAAGAGTTCATATCATTGATTACGAGCTTTTCAAACTATTGTATTGCAAAAATTCAATTTTTGTTCTTTTTACTCAGTTAAAAGTCCAACGGGTCAATTTTAAGGCCCATTTAGACCCGCTCGCCCGAAACCTCTACAAAAATGACCGAAAAACAAGTTTTGATCAAATTTTAGGAGTTCATATAATTTATTACGAGCTTTTCAACAAGATTATATTGCAAAAACTCAATTTATGTATTTTTACTTAGTTAAAAGTGCAACGGGTCCATTTTTCGGTCCATTTAGACCCACTCGCCCGAAACCTCTACAAAAGGACCGAAAAACATGATTTAATCAAATTTTAGGACTTCAGATCATTGATTACGATCTTTTCAACAGAATTATATTGCAAAAATTCTAATTATGTACTTTTTACTCAGTTTAAAGTCCAACGGGTCCATTTTACGGCCCATTTAGACCCGCTTGTCCGAAACATCTACAAAAAGGACCTCAAATAGAGTTTTGATCAAAACTTAGGAGTTCATATCATTGATTACGAGGTTTTCAACACTATGGTTTTGCAAAAATTTGATTTCTGTTCTTTTAACATAGTTAAAAATCCAACGGGTCCATTTTAAGGCCCAATTAGACCCGCTCGCCCGAAACCTCTTCAAAAATGACCGAAAAACATGTTTTAATCAAATTTTAGGAGTTCATATTATTGATTACGAGCTTTTTAACAAAATTATACTGAAAAAACTCAATTTTTGTATTTTTTACTCAGTTAAAAGTCCAACGGGTCCATTTTACGGCCCATTTAGACCCGCTCGCCCGAAATCTCAACAAAAAGGACCGAAAAACACAATTTAGTTACTTTTTACTCAGTTAAAAGTCCAATAGGTCCATTTTACGACCCATTTAGACCCGCTCGTTCGAAACCTCTACAAAAAGGACCGCAAAACAAGTTTTAATAAAAACTTAAGAGTTCATATCGTTGATTACGAGCTTTTCAACACTATTGTATTGCAAAATTCAATTTCTGATCTTTTTACACAGTTAAAAGTTCAACGGGTCAATTTTAAGGCTCATTTAGACCCGCTCGTCCGAAACCTCAACAAAAAGGACTGAAAAACAAGTTTTGATCCAATTTTAGGAGTTCATATAATTGATTACGAGCTTTTCAACAAGATTATATTGCAAATAGTCAATTTTTGTATTTTTTACTCAGTTAAATATCCAACAGGTCCATTTTACAGCCCATTTAGACCCGCTCGCTCGAAACCTCTTCAAAAATGACAGAAAAACAAGTTTTAATCAAATTTAAGGAGTTCATATAATTGATTCCGAGCTTTTCAACAAGATTATATTGCAAAAATTCAATTTCTGTATTTCTTACTCAGTTAAAAGTCCAACGGGTCCATTTTAAGGCCCATTTAGACTCGCTCGCCCAAAACCTCTACAAAAAGGACCGAAAAACATGTTTTAATCAAATTTTAGGACTTCATATCATTGATTACAATCTTTTCAACACGATTATATTTGAAAAACTCAATTTATGTACTTTTTACTCAGTTAAAAGTCCAATGGGTCCATTTTACGACCCATTTAGACCCGCTCATCTGAAACCTCTACAAAAAGAACCGCAAAACAAGTTTTAATCAAAACTTAAGAGTTCATATCGTTGATTACGAGCTTTTCAACACTATTGTATTGCAAAAATTCAATTTATGTTCTTTTCACGCAATTATAAGTTCAACGGGTCCATTTTAAGGCCCATTTAGACCTACTCGCCCGAAACCTCTACAAAAAGGACCGAAAACCAAGTTTTGATCAAATTTTAAGAGTTCATATAATTGATTACGAGCTTTTCAACAAGAATATATTGCAAAAACTCAAATTATGTATTTTTTACTCATTTAAAAGTCCAACGGGTCCATTTTACGTCCTATTTAGACTCGCTCGTCCGAAACCTCTACAAAAAGGACCGCAAAACAAGTTTTAATCAAAACTTAAGAGTTCATATCATTGATTACGAGCTTTTCAATACTATTATATTGCAAAAATTCAATTTATGTTCTTTTTACACAGTTAAAAGTACAACGGGTCAATTTTAAGGCCCATTTAGACCCGCTCGTTTGAAACCTCTACAAAAAGGACCGAAAAACAAGTTTTGATCCAATTTTAGGAGTTCATATAATTGATTACGAGCTTTTCAACAAGATTATATTGCAAAAAGTCAACTTCTGTATTTTTTACTCAGTTAAATGTCCAACGGGTCGATTTTACGGCTCATTTAGACCCGCTCGCACGAAACCTCTTTAAAAATGGTCGAAAAACAAGTTTTAAACAAATTTAAGGAGTTCATATAATTGATTCTGAGCTTTTCAACAAGATTATATTGCAAAAATTCAATTTATGTATTTCTTACTCAGTTAAAGTCCAACGGGTCCATTTTAAGGCCCATTTAGACCCGCTCGCCCGAAACCTCTACAAAAAGGATCGTAAAACATGTTTTAATCAAATTTTAGGAGTTCATATAATTGATTACGAGCTTTTCAACAATATTATATATCAAAAACTCAATTTCTCTATTTTTTACTCAGTTAAAAGTCCAACGGGTCCATTTTACGGCACATTTAGCCCCGCTCGCCCGAAACCTCTAAAAAGGACCGAAAAACAAGTTTTAATCAAATTTTAAGTGTTCATATAATTGATTTACGTTCTTTTAACACAGTTAAAAATCCAACGGATCCATTTTAAGGCCCATTTAGACTTGCTCGCCCGAAACCTCTTCAAAAAAGACCGAAAACAAGTTTTAATCAAATTTTAGGAGTTCATATAATTGATTACGAGCTTTTTAACAATATTATATTGCAAAAACTCAATTTTTGTACTTTTTATTCAATTAAAGTCCAACGGGTCCATTTTACGGCACATTTAGACCCGCTCGCCCAAAACCTCTACACAAAGGATCGAAAAACAAGTTTTAATCAAAATTTAGGACTTCATATCATTGATTACGATCTTTTCAACACGATTATATTGCAAAAACTCAATTTTTTATACTTTTCACTCAGTTTAAAGTCCAACGGGTCCATTTTACGGCTCATTTAGACCCGCTCGCCCGAAACCTCTTCAAAAATGGCCGAAAAACAAGTTTTAATGAAATTTAAGGAGTTCATATAATTGATTCCAAGTTTTTCAACAAGATTATATTGCAAAAATTCATTTTCTGTATTTCTTACTCAGTTAAAAGTCCAACGGGTCCATTTTAAGGCCCATTTAGACCCGCTCGCCCGAAACCACTACAAAAAGGATCGTAAAACATGTTTTAATGAATATTTTAGGACTTCATATCATTGATTACGATCTTTTCAATAGAATTATATTGCAAAATCTCAATTTATATAATTTTTACTCAGTTTAAAGTCCAACGGGTCCATTTTACGGCCCATTTAGACCCGCTCGTCCGAAACATCTACAAAAAGGACCGCAAATAAAGTTTTAATCAAAACTTAGGAGTTCATATCATTGATTACGAGCTTTTCAACACTATGGTTTTGCAAAATTTTGATTTATGTTCTTTTAACACAGTTAAAAATCCGACGGGTCCATTTTAAGTCCCATAAAGACTTGCTCTCCCGAAACCTCTTCAAAAATGACCGAAAAACAAGTTTTAATTAAATTTTAGGAGTTCATATAATTGATTACGAGCTTTTTAACAAGATTATATTGCAAAAACTCAATTTTTGTATTTTTAACTCAGTTAAAAGTCCAACGGGTCCATTTTACGGCCCATTTAGACACGCTCGCCCTAAACCTCTACAAAAGGACCGAAAAACAAGTTTAATTAAATTTTAGGACTTCATATCATTGATTACGTTCTTTTCAACACGATTATATTACAAAAACTCAATTTATGTATTTTTTACTCAGTTAAAAGTCCAATGAGTCCATTTTACGGCCCATTTAGACCCGCTCGTTCGAAACCTCTACAAAAAGGACCGCGAAAAAAGTTTTAATCAAAACTTAAGAGTTCATATTGTTGATTACGAGCCTTTCAACACTATTGTATTGCAAAAATTTAGTTTCTGTTCATTTTACTTAGTTACAAGTTCAGCGGGTCCATTTTAAGGCCCATTTAAACCCGCTCGCCCGAAACCTCTACAAAAAGGACTACAAAAACAAGTTTTGATCCAATTTTAGGAGTTCATATAATTGATTACGAGCTTTTCAACAAGATTATATTGCAAAATCTCAAATTCGGTATTTTTTACTAAGTTAAAAGTCCAACGGGTCCATTTTATGGCCCATTTAAACCCGCTCGCCCAAAACCTCTTCAAAATGGACCGAAAAACAAGTTTAATCAAATCTTAGGACTTCATATCATTGATTACGATCTTTTCAACACGATTATATTGCAAAAACTCAATTTATGTACTTTTTACTCAGTTAAAAGTCCAACGGGTCCATTTTAAGGCCCATTTAGACCCGCTCGTCCGAAACCTCTACAAAAAGGACCGCAAAACAAGTTTTAATCAAAACTTAAGATCTCATATCGTTGATTACAAGCTTTTCAACACTATTGTATTGCAAGAATTCAATTTCTGTTCTTTTTACGCAGTTATAAGTTTAACAGGTCCATTTTAAGGCCCATTTAGACCCGCTAGCCCGAAACCTCTACAAAAAGTACCGAAAAACAAGTTTTGATCAAAATTTAGGAGTTCATATAATTGATTACGAGCTTTTCAACAAGATTATATTGAAAAAACTCAAATTTGGTATTTTTTACTCGGTTAAATGTCCAACGGGTCCATTTTACGGCCCGTTTTGACCCGCTCGCCCGAAACCTCTTCAAAAATGACCGAAAAACAAGTTTTAATAAAATTTAAGGAGTTCATATAATTGATTCCGAGCTTTTCAACAAGATTATATTGCAAAAATTCAATTTATGTATTTCATACTCAGTTAAAAGTCCAACGGGTCGATTTTAAGGCCCATTTAGACCCGCTCGCCCGAAACCACTACAAAAAGGACCAAAAAATATGTTTTAATCAAATTTTAGGACTTCATATCATTGATTACGATCTTTTCAATAGAATTATATTGCAAAAACTCAAATTATGTACTTTTTACTCAGTTTAAAGTCCAACGGGTCCATTTTACGGCCCATTTAGACCCGCTCGTCCGAAACAGCTACAAGAAGGACTGCAAATAAAGTTTTAATCAAAACTAAGGAGTTCATATCATTGATTACGAGCTTTTCAACACTATGGTTTTGCAAAAATTTGATTTATGTACTTTTAACACAGTTAAAAATCCAACAGGTTCATTTTAAGGCCCATTTAGACTTGCTCGCCCGAAACCTCTTCAAAAATGACCGAAAAAGAGGTTTTAATCAAATTTTAGAAGTTCATATAATTGATTACAAACTTTTTAACAAGATTATATTGCAAAAACTCAATTTTTGTATTTTTTACTCAGTTAAAAGTCCAACGAGTCCATTTTATGGCCCAATTAGACACGCTCGCCCGAAACCTCAACACAAAGGATCGAAAAACAAGTTTTATTCAAATTTTAGGACTTCATATCATTGATTACGATCTTTTCAACACGATTATAATGCAAAAACTCAATTTTTTGTACTTTTTACTCAGTTAAAAGTCCAATGGGTCCATTTTACGGCCCATTTAGACCCGCTCATTCTAAACCTCTACAAAAAGGACCGAGAAACAAGTTTTAATCAAAACTTAAGAGTTCATATCATTGATTACGAGCTTTTTAATACTATTGTATTACAAAAATTCAATTTTTGTTCTTTTTACTCAGTTAAAAGTCCAACAGGTCCATTTTAAGGCCCATTTAAACCCGCTCGCCCGAAACCTCTACAAAAATGACCGAAAAACAAGTTTTGATCAAATTTTAGGAGTTCATATAATTGATGACGAGCTTTTCAACAAGATTATATTGCAAAAACTCAATTTCTATATCTTTTACTCAGTTAAAAGTCCAACGGGTCCATTTTACAGCCCATTTAGACACGCTCGCCCGGAACCTCAACACGATTATATTGCAAAAATTCAATTTATGTATTTTTTACTCAGTTAAAAGTCCAATGGGTCCATTTTACGGCTCATTTAGACCCGCTCGTACGAAACCTCTACAAAAAGGACCGCGAAACAAGTTTTAATCAAAACTTAAGAGTTCATATTGTTGATTACGAGCCTTTCAACACTATTGTATTGCAAAAATTCAGTTTTTGTTCATTTTACTTAGTTAAAAGTTTAGCGGGTCCATTTTAAGGCCCATTTAGACCCGCTCGCCCGAAACCTCTACAAAAAGGACTAAAAAACAAGTTTTGATCCAATTTTAGGAGTTCATATAATTCATTACGAGCTTTTCAACAAGATTATTTTGCAAAAACTCAAATTCGGTATTTTTAACTAAGTTAAAAGTCCAACGGGTCCATTTTATGGCCCATTTAGACCCGCTCGCCCAAAACCTCTTCAAAATGGACCGAAAAAGAGTTTAATCAAATTTTATGACTTCATATCATTGATTACGATCTATTCAACACGATTATATTGCAAAAACTCAATTTATGTACTTTTTACTCAGTTAAAAGTCCAACGGGTCCATTTTACGGCCCATTTAGACCCGCTCGTCCGAAACCTTTACAAAAAGGAACGCAAAACAAGTTTTAATCAAAACTTAAGAGCTCATATCGTTGATTACGAGCTTTTCAACACTATTTTATTGCAAAAATTCAATTTCTATTCTTTTTACTCAGTTAAAAGTTTAACGGGTCAATTTTAAGGCCCATTTAGACCCGCTCGACCGAAACCTCTACAAAAAGGACCGAATAACAAGTTTTGATCCAATTTTAGGAGTTCATATAATTGATTACGAGCTTTTCAACAAGATTATATTGCAAAAATTCAATTTTTGTATTTTTTACTCAGTTAAATGTCCAACGAGTCCATTTTACGGCCCGTTTAGACCCGCTTGCCCGAAACCTCTACAAAAATGACCGAAAAACAAGTTTTAATCAAATTTAAGGAGTTCAAATAATTAATTCCGAGCTTTTCAACAAGATTATATTGCAAAAATTCAATTTCTGAATTTCATACTCAGTTAAAAGTCCAACGGGACCATTTTAAGGCCCATTTAGACCCGCTCGCCCGAAACCTCTACAAAAAGGACCGAAAAATATGTTTTAATCAAATTTTAGGACTTCATATCATTGATTACGATCTTTTCAATATAATTATATTACAAAAACTCAAATTATGTACTTTTTACTCAGTTTAAAGTCCAACGGGTCCATTTTACGGCCCATTTAGACCCGCTCGTCCGAAACATCTACAAAAAGGACCGCAAATAAAGTTTTAATCAAAACTTAGGAGTTCATATCATTGATTACGAGCTTTTCAACACTATGGTTTTGCAAAATTTTGATTTATGTTCTTTTAACACAGTTAAAAATCCGACGGGTCCATTTTAAGGCCCATAAAGACTTGCTCTCCCGAAACCTCTTCAAAAATGACCGAAAAACAAGTTTTAATTAAATTTTAGGAGTTCATATAATTGATTACGAGCTTTTTAACAAGATTATATTGCAAAAACTCAATTTTTGTATTTTTAACTCAGTTAAAAGTCCAACGGGTCCATTTTACGGCCCATTTAGACACGCTCGCCCGAAACCTCTACAAAAGGACCGAAAAACAAGTTTAATTAAATTTTAGGACTTCATATCATTGATTACGTTCTTTTCAACACGATTATATTACAAAAACTCAATTTATGTATTTTTTACTCAGTTAAAAGTCCAATGAGTCCATTTTACGGCCCATTTAGACCCGCTCGTTCGAAACCTCTACAAAAAGGACCGCGAAAAAAGTTTTAATCAAAACTTAAGAGTTCATATTGTTGATTACGAGCCTTTCAACACTATTGTATTGCAAAAATTTAGTTTCTGTTCATTTTACTTAGTTACAAGTTCAGCGGGTCCATTTTAAGGCCCATTTAAACCCGCTCGCCCGAAACCTCTACAAAAAGGACTACAAAAACAAGTTTTGATCCAATTTTAGGAGTTCATATAATTGATTACGAGCTTTTCAACAAGATTATATTGCAAAATCTCAAATTCGGTATTTTTTACTAAGTTAAAAGTCCAACGGGTCCATTTTATGGCCCATTTAAACCCGCTCGCCCAAAACCTCTTCAAAATGGACCGAAAAACAAGTTTAATCAAATCTTAGGACTTCATATCATTGATTACGATCTTTTCAACACGATTATATTGCAAAAACTCAATTTATGTACTTTTTACTTAGTTAAAAGTCCAACGGGTCCATTTTAAGGCCCATTTAGACCCGCTCGTCCGAAACCTCTACAAAAAGGACCGCAAAACAAGTTTTAATCAAAACTTAAGATCTCATATCGTTGATTACAAGCTTTTCAACACTATTGTATTGCAAGAATTCAATTTCTGTTCTTTTTACGCAGTTATAAGTTTAACAGGTCCATTTTAAGGCCCATTTAGACCCGCTAGCCCGAAACCTCTACAAAAAGTACCGAAAAACAAGTTTTGATCAAAATTTAGGAGTTCATATAATTGATTACGAGCTTTTCAACAAGATTATATTGAAAAAACTCAAATTTGGTATTTTTTACTCGGTTAAATGTCCAACGGGTCCATTTTACGGCCCGTTTTGACCCGCTCGCCCGAAACCTCTTCAAAAATGACCGAAAAACAAGTTTTAATAAAATTTAAGGAGTTCATATAATTGATTCCGAGCTTTTCAACAAGATTATATTGCAAAAATTCAATTTATGTATTTCATACTCAGTTAAAAGTCCAACGGGTCGATTTTAAGGCCCATTTAGACCCGCTCGCCCGAAACCACTACAAAAAGGACCAAAAAATATGTTTTAATCAAATTTTAGGACTTCATATCATTGATTACGATCTTTTCAATAGAATTATATTGCAAAAACTCAAATTATGTACTTTTTACTCAGTTTAAAGTCCAACGGGTCCATTTTACGGCCCATTTAGACCCGCTCGTCCGAAACAGCTACAAGAAGGACTGCAAATAAAGTTTTAATCAAAACTAAGGAGTTCATATCATTGATTACGAGCTTTTCAACACTATGGTTTTGCAAAAATTTGATTTATGTACTTTTAACACAGTTAAAAATCCAACAGGTTCATTTTAAGGCCCATTTAGACTTGCTCGCCCGAAACCTCTTCAAAAATGACCGAAAAAGAGGTTTTAATCAAATTTTAGAAGTTCATATAATTGATTACAAACTTTTTAACAAGATTATATTGCAAAAACTCAATTTTTGTATTTTTTACTCAGTTAAAAGTCCAACGAGTCCATTTTATGGCCCAATTAGACACGCTCGCCCGAAACCTCAACACAAAGGATCGAAAAACAAGTTTTATTCAAATTTTAGGACTTCATATCATTGATTACGATCTTTTCAACACGATTATAATGCAAAAACTCAATTTTTTGTACTTTTTACTCAGTTAAAAGTCCAATGGGTCCATTTTACGGCCCATTTAGACCCGCTCATTCGAAACCTCTACAAAAAGGACCGAGAAACAAGTTTTAATCAAAACTTAAGAGTTCATATCATTGATTACGAGCTTTTTAATACTATTGTATTACAAAAATTCAATTTTTGTTCTTTTTACTCAGTTAAAAGTCCAACAGGTCCATTTTAAGGCCCATTTAAACCCGCTCGCCCGAAACCTCTACAAAAATGACCGAAAAACAAGTTTTGATCAAATTTTAGGAGTTCATATAATTGATGACGAGCTTTTCAACAAGATTATATTGCAAAAACTCAATTTCTATATCTTTTACTCAGTTAAAAGTCCAACGGGTCCATTTTACAGCCCATTTAGACACGCTCGCCCGGAACCTCAACACGATTATATTGCAAAAATTCAATTTATGTATTTTTTACTCAGTTAAAAGTCCAATGGGTCCATTTTACGGCTCATTTAGACCCGCTCGTACGAAACCTCTACAAAAAGGACCGCGAAACAAGTTTTAATCAAAACTTAAGAGTTCATATTGTTGATTACGAGCCTTTCAACACTATTGTATTGCAAAAATTCAGTTTTTGTTCATTTTACTTAGTTAAAAGTTTAGCGGGTCCATTTTAAGGCCCATTTAGACCCGCTCGCCCGAAACCTCTACAAAAAGGACTAAAAAACAAGTTTTGATCCAATTTTAGGAGTTCATATAATTCATTACGAGCTTTTCAACAAGATTATTTTGCAAAAACTCAAATTCGGTATTTTTAACTAAGTTAAAAGTCCAACGGGTCCATTTTATGGCCCATTTAGACCCGCTCGCCCAAAACCTCTTCAAAATGGACCGAAAAAGAGTTTAATCAAATTTTATGACTTCATATCATTGATTACGATCTTTTCAACACGATTATATTGCAAAAACTCAATTTATGTACTTTTTACTCAGTTAAAAGTCCAACGGGTCCATTTTACGGCCCATTTAGACCCGCTCGTCCGAAACCTTTACAAAAAGGAACGCAAAACAAGTTTTAATCAAAACTTAAGAGCTCATATCGTTGATTACGAGCTTTTCAACACTATTTTATTGCAAAAATTCAATTTCTATTCTTTTTACTCAGTTAAAAGTTTAACGGGTCAATTTTAAGGCCCATTTAGACCCGCTCGACCGAAACCTCTACAAAAAGGACCGAATAACAAGTTTTGATCCAATTTTAGGAGTTCATATAATTGATTACGAGCTTTTCAACAAGATTATATTGCAAAAATTCAATTTTTGTATTTTTTACTCAGTTAAATGTCCAACGAGTCCATTTTACGGCCCGTTTAGACCCGCTTGCCCGAAACCTCTACAAAAATGACCGAAAAACAAGTTTTAATCAAATTTAAGGAGTTCAAATAATTAATTCCGAGCTTTTCAACAAGATTATATTGCAAAAATTCAATTTCTGAATTTCATACTCAGTTAAAAGTCCAACGGGACCATTTTAAGGCCCATTTAGACCCGCTCGCCCGAAACCTCTACAAAAAGGACCGAAAAATATGTTTTAATCAAATTTTAGGACTTCATATCATTGATTACGATCTTTTCAATATAATTATATTACAAAAACTCAAATTATGTACTTTTTACTCAGTTTAAAGTCCAACGGGTCCATTTTACGGCCCATTTAGACCCGCTCGTCCGAAACAGCTACAAAAAGGACCGCAAATAAAGTTTTAATCAAAACTTAGGAGTTCATATTATTGATTATGAGCTTTTCAACACTATGGTTTTGCAAAAATTTTATTTATGTTCTTTTAACCCAGTTAAAAGTCCAACGGGTCCATTTTAAGGCCCATTTAGACCCGCTCGTCCGAAACCTCTACAAAAAGGACCGTAAAACAAGTTTTAATCAAAACTTAAGATCTCATATCGTTGATTACGAGCTTTTCAACACTATTATATTGCAAAAATTTCAATTTCTGTTCTTTTTACTCAGCTAAAAGTTTAACGGGTAAATTTTAAGGCCCATTTAGACCCGCTCCACCGAAACCTCTACAAAAAGGACCAAATAACAAGTTTTGATCCAATTTTAGGAGTTCATATAATTGATTACGAGCTTTTCCACAATATTATATTGCAAAAAGTCAATTTCTGTATTTTTTACTCAGTTAAATGTCCAACGGGTCCATTTTACGGCCCATTTTGACCCGCTCGCCCGAAACCTCTTCAAAAATGACCGGAAAACAAGTTTGAATAAAATTTAAGGAGTTCATATAATTGATTCCGAGCTTTTCAACAAGATTATATTGCAAAAATTCAATTTATGTATTTCATACTCAGTTAAAAGTCCAACGGGTCGATTTTAAGGCCCATTTAGACCCGCTCGCCCGAAACCACTACAAAAAGGACCAAAAAATATGTTTTAATCAAATTTTAGGACTTCATATCATTGATTACGATCTTTTCAATAGAATTATATTGCAAAAACTCAAATTATGTACTTTTTACTCAGTTTAAAGTCCAACGGGTCCATTTTACGGCCCATTTAGACCCGCTCGTCCGAAACAGCTACAAGAAGGACAGCAAATAAAGTTTTAATCAAAACTAAGGAGTTCATATCATTGATTACGAGCTTTTCAACACTATGGTTTTGCAAAAATTTGATTTATGTACTTTTAACACAGTTAAAAATCCAACAGGTTCATTTTAAGGCCCATTTAGACTTGCTCGCCCGAAACCTCTTCAAAAATGACCGAAAAAGAGGTTTTAATCAAATTTTAGAAGTTCATATAATTGATTACAAACTTTTTAACAAGATTATATTGCAAAAACTCAATTTTTGTATTTTTTACTCAGTTAAAAGTCCAACGAGTCCATTTTATGGCCCAATTAGACACGCTCGCCCGAAACCTCAACACAAAGGATCGAAAAACAAGTTTTATTCAAATTTTAGGACTTAATATCATTGATTACGATCTTTTCAACACGATTATAATGCAAAAACTCAATTTTTTGTACTTTTTACTCAGTTAAAAGTCCAATGGGTCCATTTTACGGCCCATTTAGACCCGCTCATTCGAAACCTCTACAAAAAGGACCGAGAAACAAGTTTTAATCAAAACTTAAGAGTTCATATCATTGATTACGAGCTTTTTAACACTATTGTATTACAAAAATTCAATTTTTTTTTCTTTTTACTCAGTTAAAAGTCCAACAGGTCCATTTTAAGGCCCATTTAAACCCGCTCGCCCGAAACCTCTACAAAAATGACCGAAAAACAAGTTTTGATCAAATTTTAGGAGTTCATATAATTGATGACGAGCTTTTCAACAAGATTATATTACAAAAACTCAATTTCTATATCTTTTACTCAGTTAAAAGTCCAACGGGTCCATTTTACAGCCCATTTAGACACGCTCGCCCGGAACCTCTACAAAAGGACCGAAAAACAAGTTTAATTAAATTTTAGGACTTCAAATCATTGATTACATTCTTTTCAACACGATTATATTGCAAAAACTCAATCTATGTATTTTTTACTCAGTTAAAAGTCCAATGGGTCCATTTTACGGCCCATTTAGACCCGCTCGTACGAAACCTCTACAAAAAGGACCGCTAAACAAGTTTTAATCAAAACTTAAGAGTTCATATTGTTGATTACGAGCCTTTCAACACTATTGTATTGCAAAAATTCAGTTTTTGTTCATTTTACTTAGTTAAAAGTTTAGCGGGTCCATTTTAAGGCCCATTTAGACCCGCTCGCCCGAAACCTCTACAAAAAGGACTAAAAAACAAGTTTTGATCCAATTTTAGGAGTTCATATAATTCATTACGAGCTTTTCAACAAGATTATTTTGCAAAAACTCAAATTCGGTATTTTTAACTAAGTTAAAAGTCCAACGGGTCCATTTTATGGCCCATTTAGACCCGCTCGCCCAAAACCTCTTCAAAATGGACCGAAAAAGAGTTTAATCAAATTTTATGACTTCATATCATTGATTACGATCTTTTCAACACGATTATATTGCAAAAACTCAATTTATGTACTTTTTACTCAGTTAAAAGTCCAACGGGTCCATTTTACGGCCCATTTAGACCCGCTCGTCCGAAACCTTTACAAAAAGGAACGCAAAACAAGTTTTAATCAAAACTTAAGAGCTCATATCGTTGATTACGAGCTTTTCAACACTATTTTATTGCAAAAATTCAATTTCTATTCTTTTTACTCAGTTAAAAGTTTAACGGGTCAATTTTAAGGCCCATTTAGACCCGCTCGACCGAAACCTCTACAAAAAGGACCGAATAACAAGTTTTGATCCAATTTTAGGAGTTCATATAATTGATTATGAGCTTTTCAACAAGATTATATTGCAAAAAGTCAATTTTGTATTTTTTACTCAGTTAAATGTCCAACGGGTCCATTTTACGGCCCGTTTAGACCCGCTTGCCCGAAACCTCTACAAAAATGACCGAAAAACAAGTTTTAATCAAATTTAAGGAGTTCAAATAATTAATTCCGAGCTTTTCAACAAGATTATATTGCAAAAATTCAATTTCTGTATTTCATACTCAGTTAAAAGTCGAACGGGACCATTTTAAGGCCCATTTAGACCCGCTCGCCCGAAACCTCTACAAAAAGGACCGAAAAATATGTTTTAATCAAATTTTAGGACTTTATATCATTGATTACGATCTTTTCAATAGAATTATATTACAAAAACTCAAATTATGTACTTTTTACTCAGTTAAAAGTCCAACGGGTCCATTTTACGGCCCATTTAGACCCGCTCGTCCGAAACAGCTACAAAAAGGACCGCAAATAAAGTTTTAATCAAAACTTAGGAGTTCATATTATTGATTATGAGCTTTTCAACACTATGGTTTTGCAAAAATTTGATTTATGTTCTTTTAACACAGTTAAAAATCCAACGGGTTCATCTTAAGGCCCATTTAGACTTGCTCGCCCGAAACCTCTACAAAAATGACCGAAAAACAAGTTTTGATCAAATTTTAGGAGTTCATATAATTGATTACGAGCTTTTCAACAAGATTATATTACATAAACTCAAATTCGGTATTTTTTACTCAGTTAAAAGTCCAACGAGTCCATTTTACGGCCCATTTAGACCCGCTCGCCCGAAACCTCTTCAAAAAGGACCGAAAAACAAGTTTAATCAAATTTTAGGACTTCATATCATTGATTATGATCTTTTCAACATGATTATATTGCAAAAACACAATTTATGTATTTTTTAAGTAACCCCCTTAGCCCGGCCTAGACGGTTGACCCGAACTACGAAGATTACACGGGGAAAACCAAAGTCAACTCGAAAGTCAACCTTGATTAACAACCTTTTTTTTTCTTTTTAATCTTGTCTAGATGCACGTTAACCCTAAGCGAACACTTGAGAAACATTTACATAATAAGCACAACGATCAGATTCAAATAAAGGACTCAATTGCACAAAATACAAATAATAGGGACCAAAATATAAATTCTGAAAATTAGAAGGTCTTAACTGATTTTCAAGTTACCAATATGAAATTAGTCATTTTACATGCTTCCCTGTCAAATTTCACTTTAATTGGACTTCTCGAACTCATACAATTGCAAAGACATCTTTTGGGACTAAAACGTAAAACTTGCAAACCTCAACACCATTCAAATAAGTGCCCAACGGTCACCCGTTTCAAAACAGTGTTGACCGTTCCGAAATACGGGTTCGTTTCGAGACTAGTTCCGAAACAGGGCTTGACAGTATCCAAAACGTTTCGGAACAACCTCCAGCCGTTTCGAAACACGAAGGCCATTATAGGCCCTGTTTCGAAACGCTAGTGCCCGTTCCGATACGGTTTGCCCAAAAGCTGTAGATTTTGCTGGTTTTTCATACAAAAATCCACTCAAACACAACCAAATGACTTCCTAACCATGCCAACAAGTCATCATACATATAAGGTACATGTTTGCAACTTCTAAACACATTCATGGCATCAAACATCAAACATCACATGTCTATAGGCATGCATCCTAATAACCAAAACCAAATAACCATCCAAACACCAAAGCAAGCATTAAAAGGCCAATTACAAATCCAAAACATCAAAAGCATCATGCCACAACTAGGGAGTCCAAAACATCTCCCAAAAACACACTTTAGGTTCCCATTGCCAAATTACCAAAACTAATAGTGTATGAAAACATCACCATACATGAGCTTAGTTTCCCTTGGACTCTTAGCTTCCTTGTTGCCCTCAAACACTTCAATTGTCTGCATTATTGGTACAAAAGAGAGAGCGTAAGCACAATAGCTTAGTGAGACATGCTCTAAAGGAAACAACACAATAATGCCCTTTTAGAAAACACTTTCAACAAGCTTAAAAACACAAGCTTAACTCTTTTCATGCAACCTTGCATACTTTACAAGCATCTCATGCTTCATTACATCAATTCAACATATTGGCTTTCAAGTTATAATTCATACTCTTTTACAACATAAAACACAATCGGATACGCGGATTACAAGCGTTGTCTCACACGCTTCATACACACTACCGAACAACATAGGGTGGAGTTTACGGTACAATCACAACCCCTCGACACCACTCATCGGTAGTTGTATAACTTCCTAACGAGAGTACGGGACACATAACACAAGGTCCACACACGGACTTTTAACCACCGTTGTGACCTTACCAAGATCCACACACGGACTTTTAACCACCATTGTGATCTTACCTCTCTCGTTAGGATACTTGGATGGATTTTTCGGTACAATCACAACCCCTCAACATCCAAGGCGACTTTATTCACGGTGCACCCAATCCTATAGCTGACTAACTATATCCGATTCAAGTACTTTAAAACCAATTCATCACTTGCCAATATACATCATTAATCCACTGTTTTTAAGCATTAAACACCATGCATCACTATGCATCATTACCAAATTAATAACATGCCAAAACAAGGATCTCTTACCTTGAGCATCCTTCAACACATGGCTTTCAAAACCAGCATTAACCATGCTAAAACATGCTTTCAAAACAGAATTTAAACATGCAATTTATAACCAATGCATCGAACCACTTCATGGCTCATCCAAGAGAGTTTTTCCGAAAACTTACTCTTGAGCTTAGTTAAGTTGTTTAGACTTAAACTAAGCTCCCAAAACCTTCAAATAATGGTTTCAAAGCTGGAAACCCAACTCCACTCACCAATTCCGTTTCGTAAGCTTGTCGAAACGCCGATCAAGCCTCCGAATCAACTCCACAAGTGTCTGAAGATGTCTCACCTGTTTTAAACACGTCAAAGCAAAGGATTAATGCATCATCATGCATTGAAATCTTCAGCCAACACACTTAAACTCGCTGCTCTACCTAAAGCCATTATTTTGGCTACCAAACACAACCGAAATCACCTCCAAACTCTTCCAAAACTTAACCCAGCCAAGATCCATCACTTCTAACCATTTCTAAACATCAATCAACATCCAAAATGAACCTAAACTCGTCCTTATACCTCCAACTACAACAGAACACCAAGATCACCTCAAAAACCACCATTTCATAAGCAAAAACTTAGGAAATACAACCTATTCGGGATTGCATTGATAAAACCTCATTTACACATCATTAGACATCCAAAGTACATTTAAGAATCATCTCAAAACAGAGCCCAAACAATCACAACGAAATTCTTCAAGATTTCTTCCAAATCTTGAGTTTTAAAGCCAAAATCAAGTTCCTATCATTAAAACCATTTATAAAACTTAAATTAAGGATTGACAACTTGGGAATTTCAGTAAAGAACTGAGTATTTAGAGGAGAAGAACAATCTTACCTCTAAATGGTGATATCTCCTTGATTTGAGCCAATTTCCTTGAAAATTCAATGAGGAAATCAAAAGGATTTGATGTAAGATTGATTAGGAACTAATTGATGATAGAAATCTCATCAATTGAAGTGGAAATCAATGAAAAAACTGCTGGAGAAAAGTGTTTGGATGATGGAATTTTGAGAGAAAACGAAATGAGAAAATTTTAGGAAAAGGTAGTTATGATTTTTCCAAAAGGTAGTTTCTCTTCTTTTCTAATTAATTAAAAATTAATTAATTCACTCAAATTAAGGAAAAATCTGGAGAAATCATATTTGGGTAAATTAGCTCCTTAAAGACTCAAAGTTTCAATCCTTACAAAACAGTCACCAGTAAAGTTTTCAAAAATCGCATTTTAGTCACTACACCGAAATGTAGTATTTCCAAACCTTATTTTGCGAAATTGATTTCACCACTCTCTTATATATATTAAAAGTGGATTTTTAGATATTTTTCCATATTTTTAAAGCATCCCGAACTAGGCTTTCCCTAAAACCTCCTTTTATATTCGAACCAAAAATCAGACTGGTCCGGTTCAGACCCTAAACTTCCAAGCCCAAAATTGAGGTGTTACATTTTACTCAGTTAAAAGTCCAATGGGTCTATTTTACGGCCCATTTAGACCCTCTCGTCCGAAACCTCTACAAAAAAGACCGCAAATCAAGTTTTAATCAAAACTTAAGAGTTCATATCATTGATTACGAGCTTTTTAACACTATTGTATTGCAAAAATTCAATTTTTGTTCTTTTTACTAAGTTAAAAGTCCAACGGGTCCTTTTTAAGGCCCATTTAAACCCGCTCGCCCGAAACCTCTACAAAAAATGACCGAAAAACAAGTTTTGGTCAAATTTTAGGAGTTCATATAATTGATGACGAGCTTTTCAACAAGATTATATTGCAAAAACTTAATTTATGTATTTTTTACTCAATTAAAAGTCCAACGGGTCCATTTTACGGCCCATTTAGACACGCTCGCCCGAAAACTCTACAAAAAGGACCGAAAAACAAGTTTAATCAAATTTTAGGACTTCATATCATTAATTACGTTCTTTTCACCACGATTATATTGCAAAAACTCAATTTATGTATTTTTTACTCAGTTAAAAGTCCAATGGGTCCATTTTAGAGCCCATTTAGACCCGCTCGTCCAAAACCTTTACAAAAAGGACCGCAAAACAAGTTTTAATCAAAACTTAAGAGTTCATATTGTTGATTACGATCCTTTCAACACTATTGTATTGCAAAAATTCAATTTATGTTCATTTTACTTAGTTAAAAGTTCAGCGGGTCCATTTTAAGGCCCATTTAAACCCGCTCACCCCAAACCTCTACAAAAAGGACTAAAAAACAAGTTTTGATCCAATTTTAGGAGTTCATATAATTGATTACGAGCTTTTCAACAAGATTATATTGCAAAAAGTCAATTTTTGTATTTTTACTCAGTTAAAAGTCCAACGGGTCCATTTTACGGCCCATTTAGACCTGCTCGACCGAAACCTCTTCAAAAATGAGCGAAAAACAGGTTTTAATCAAATTTTAGGAGTTCATATCATTGATTACGATCTTTTCAACACGATTATATTGCAAAAACTCAATTTTTGTTCTTTTTACTCAGTTAAAAGTCCAACGGGTCCATTTTACAGCCCATTTAAACCCGCTCGTCCGAAACCTCTACAAAAAGGACCGCAAAACAAGTTTTAATCAAAATTTAAGAGTTCATATCGTTGATTACAAGCTTTTCAACACTATTGTATTGCAAGAATTCAATTTATGTTCTTTTTACGCAGTTATAAGTTTAACAGGTCCATTTTAAGGCCCATTTATACCCGCTAGCCCGAAACCTCTACAAAAAGTACCGAAAAACAAGTTTTGATCAAATTTTAGGAGTTCATATAATTGATTACGAGCTTTTCAACAAGATTATATTGAAAAAACTCAAATTTGGTATTTTTTACTCGGTTAAAAGTCCAACGGGTCCATTTTACGGCCTATTTAGACCCGCCCGCCCGAAACCTCTTCAAAAAGGACCGAAAAACAATTTTAATCAAATTTTAGGACTTCATATCATTGATTACGATCTTCTCAACACGATTATATTGCAAAAACTCAATTTATGTACTTTTTACTCAGTTAAAAGTCCAACGGGTCATTTTACGGCCCATTTAGACCCGCTCGTCCGAAACATCTACAAAAAGGACCGCAAAACAAGTTTTAATCAAAACTTAAGGGTTCATGTCGTTGATTACGAGCTTTTCAACACTATTGTATTGCAAAAATTCAATTTCTATTCTTTTTACGCAGTTATAAATTCAACGGGTCCATTTTAAGGCCCAATTAGACCCGCTCGTCTAAACCCTCTATAAAAAGGACCGAAAAACAAGTTTTGATCCAATTTTAGGAGTTCATAGAATTGATTACGAGCTTTTCAACAAGATTATATTGCAAAAAGTCAATTTCTATATTTTTTACTCAGTTAAATGTCCAACGGGTCCATTTTACGGCCCATTTAGACCCGCTCGCCCGAAACCTCTTCAAAAATGACCGAAAAACAAGTTTTTATCAAATTTTAGGAGTTCATTTCATTGATTTAGATCTTTTCAACACGATTGTATTGCAAAAACTTAATTTTTGTACTTTTTACTCAGTTAAAAGTCCAACGGGTCTATTTTACGGCCTATTTAGACTCGCTCGTCCAAAACCTCTACGAAAAGGACCACAAAACAAGTTTTAATCAAAACTTAAGAATTCATATCGTTGATTACGAGCTTTTCAATACTATTGTATTGAAAAAATTCAATTTATGTTCTTTTTACACAGTTATAAGTTCAACGGGTCCATTTTAAGGCCCATTTAGACCCGCTCGCCCGAAACCTCTACAAAAAGGACCGAAAACCAAGTTTTGATCAAATTTTAGGAGTTAATATAATTGATTACGAGCTTTTCAACAAGATTATATTGCAAAAACTCAAATTCGGTATTTTTTACTAAGTTAAAAGTCCAACGGGTCAATTATACGGCCCATTTAGACCCGCTCGCCCGAAACCTCTTCAAAAAGGACCGACAAACAAGTTTAATCAAATTTTAGGACTTCATATCATTGATTATGATCTTTTCAACACAATTATACTGCAAAAACTCAATTTATGTACTTTTTACTCAGTTAAAAGTCCAACAGGTCCATTTTGCGGCCCATTTAGACCCGCTCGGTTGAAACCTCTACAAAAAGGACCGCAAAACAAGTTTTAATCAAAACTTAAGGGTTCATATCGTTGATTACGAGCTTTTCAACACTATTGTATTGCAAAAATTCAATTTCTGTTCTTTTTACGCAGTTATAAGTTCAACGGGTCTATTTTAAGGCCTAATTAGACCCGCTCGTCCGAAACCTCTACAAAAAGGACCACAAAACAAGTTTTCATCAAAACTTAAGAGTTCATATCGTTGATTACGATCTTTTCAACATGATTATATTGTAAAAACTCAATTTTTGTTCTTCTTACGCAGTTATAAGTTCAACGGGTCCGTTTTAAGGCCCATTTAGACCCGCTCGTCCGAAACCTCTACAAAAAGGACCGAAAAACAAGTTTTAATCCAATTTTAGGAGTTCATATAATTGATTACGAGCTTTTCATCAAGATTATATTGCAAAAAGTCAATTTGTGTATTTTTTATTTAGTTAAAAGTCCAACGGGTCCATTTTACGGCCCATTTAGACCCGCTCGCCCAAAACCTCTTCAAAAAT
Source organism: Hibiscus trionum (assembly GCA_030270665.1). NCBI lineage: Eukaryota > Viridiplantae > Streptophyta > Magnoliopsida > Malvales > Malvaceae > Hibiscus > Hibiscus trionum. Next base: position 22,775,934 of record BSYR01000008.1, on the reverse strand, counting down.
GACCGAAAAACAAGTTTTAATCAAATTTTAGTTGTTCATATAATTGATTACGATCTTTTCAACACGATTATATTGAAAAAACTCAATTTTTGTACATTTTACTGAGTTAAAAGTCCAACGGTTCCATTTTACGGCCCATTTAGACCCGCTCGTCCGAAACCTCTACAAAAAGGACCGCAAAACAAGTTTTAATCAAAACTTAAGAGTTCATATCGTTGACTACGAGCTTTTCAATACTATTGTATTGAAAAAATTCAATTTCTATTCTTTTTACGCAGTTATAAGTTCAATGGGTCCATTTTAAGGCCCTATTAGACCCGCTCGTCCGAAACCTTTACAAAAAGGACCGAAAAACAAGTTTTGATCCAATTTTAGTAGTTCATAGAATTGATTACGAGCTTTTCAACAAGATTATATTGCAAAAAGTCAATTTCTATATTTTTTTTACTTAGTTAAATGTCCAACGGGTCCATTTTACGGCCCATTTAGACCGGCTTGCCCGAAACCTCTTCAAAAATGACCAAAAAACAAGTTTTAATCAAATTTTAGGTGTTCATATCATTGATTACGATCTTTTCAACACGATTATATTGCAAAAACTCAATTTTGTACTTTTTACTCAGTTAAAAGTCCAACGGGACCATTTTACGGCCCATTTAGACCCGCTCGTCCGAAACCTCTACAGAAAGGACCGCAAAACAAGTTTTAATAAAAACTTAAGAGTTCACATCGTTAATTACGAGCTTTTCAACCCTATTGTATTGCAAAAATTCAATTTTTGTTCTTTTTACGCAATTATAAGTTCAACGGGTCCATTTTATGGCCCATTTAGACCCGCTCATCCGAAACCTCTACAAAAAGGACCGCAAAACAAGTTTTAATCAAAACTTAAGAGTTCATATCGTTGATTACGAGCTTTTCAACTCTATTGTATTGCAAAATTTCAATTTTTGTTCTTTTTACGCAGTTATAAGTTCAACAGGTCTATTTTAAGGCCCATTTAGACCCGCTCGTCCGAAACCTCTACAAAAAGGACCGAAAAACAAGTTTTGATCCAATTTTAGGAGTTCATATAATTGATTACGAGCTTTTCAACAAGATTATATTGCAAAAAGTCAATTTCTGTATTTTTACTCAGTTAAAATTCCAACGGGTCCATTTTACGGCCCATTTAGACTCGCTCGCCCGAAACCTCTTCAAAAATGACCGAAAAACAAGTTTTAATCAAATTTTAGGAGTTCATATCATTGATTACAATCTTTTCAACACGATTATATTGCAAAAACTCAATTTTTGTACTTTTTACTCAGTTAAAAGTCCAACGGGTCCATTTTACGGCCCATTCAGACCCGCTCGTCCGAAACCTCTACAAAAGTACCGCAAAACAAGTTTTAATCAAAAATTAAGAGTTCATATCATTGATTAGGAGCTTTTCAACATTATTGTATTGCAAAAACTCAATTTCTGTATTTTTTTCTTAGTTAAAAGTCGAACGGGTCTATTTTACGGCCCATTTAGACCCCTTCGCCCAAAACCAGTACTAAAAGGACCGAAAACAAGTTTTGATCCAATTTTAGGAGTTCATATAATTGATTACAAGCTTTTCAACAAGATTATATTGCAAAAATTCAATTTCTTTATTTTTTACTCAGTTAAAACTCCAACGGGTCCATTTTACGGCCCATTTAGACTCGCTCGCCCGAAACCTCTTCAAAAATGACCGAAAAACAAGTTTTAATCAAATTTTAGGAGTTCATATTATTGATTACAATCTTTTCAACACGATTATATTGCAAAAACTCAATTTTTGTACTTTTTACTCAGTTAAAAGTACAACGGGTCCATTTTACGGCCCATTCAGACCCGCTCGTCCGAAACCTCTACAAAAGTACCGCAAAACAAGTTTTAATCAAAAATTAAGAGTTCATATCATTGATTAGGAGCTTTTCAACATTATTGTATTGCAAAAACTCAATTTTTGTATTTTTTTCTTAGTTAAAAGTCGAACGGGTCCATTTTACGGCCCATTTAGACCCCTTCGCCCAAAACCAGTACTAAAAGGACCGAAAACAAGTTTTGATCCAATTTTAGGAGTTCATATAATTGATTACAAGCTTTTCAACAAGATTATATTGCAAAAATTCAATTTCTTTATTTTTTACTCAGTTAAAACTCCAACGGGTCCATTTTACGGCCCATTTAGACCCGCTCGCCCAAAACCTCTTCAAAAATGACCGAAAACAAGTTTAAATCAAATTTTAGAAGTCCATATAATTGATTACGAGCTTTTCAACATGATTATATTGCAAAAACTCAATTTATATATTTTTACTCCGTTAAAAGTTCAACGAGTCTATTTTCTGGCCCATTTAGACCCGCTCGCCCGAAACCTCTAAAAGAAGGACCGAAAAACATGGTATAATCAAATTTTAGGAGTTCATATAATTGATTAAGAGCTTTTCAAAACTATTGTATTGCAAAAACTCAATTTATGTACTTTTCATTCAGTTAAAGTCCAATGGGTCCATTTTACGACCCATTTAGACTCGCTCGTCCGAAACCTCTACAAAAAAGACGGCAAAACAAGTTTTAATCAAAACATAGGAGTTCATATCATTTATTACAAGCTTGTCAACAGTGTTGAATTGCAAAAAGTCAATTTCTGTATTTTTTACTCAGTTAAAAGTCCAACGGGTTCATTTTATGGCCCATTTAGACCCGCACGCCCGAAACCTCTACAAGAAGGACCGGAAAGCAAATTTTAATCAAATTTTAGGAGTTCATATCATTGATTACGATCTTTTCAACACGATTATATTGCAAAAACTCAATTTTTGTACTTTTTACTCAGTTAAAAGTCCAACGGGACCATTTTACGGCCCATTTAGACCCGCTCGTCCGAAACCTCTACAAAAGTACCGCAAAACAAGTTTTAGTCAAAAATTAAGAGTTCATATCATTGATTAGGAGCTTTTCAACATTATTGTATTGCAAAAACTCAATTTTTGTATTTTTTTCTTAGTTAAAAGTCGAACGGGTCCATTTTACGGCCCATTTAGACCCCTTCGCCCAAAACCAGTACTAAAAGGACCGAAAACAAGTTTTGATCCAATTTTAGGAGTTCATATAATTGATTACAAGCTTTTCAACAAGATTATATTGCAAAAATTCAATTTCTTTATTTTTTACTCAGTTAAAACTCCAACGGGTCCATTTTACGGCCCATTTAGACCCGCTCGCCCAAAACCTCTTCAAAAATGACCGAAAACAAGTTTAAATCAAATTTTAGAAGTCCATATAATTGATTACGAGCTTTTCAACATGATTATATTGCAAAAACTCAATTTATATATTTTTACTCCGTTAAAAGTTCAACGAGTCTATTTTCTGGCCCATTTAGACCCGCTCGCCCGAAACCTCTAAAAGAAGGACCGAAAAACATGGTATAATCAAATTTTAGGAGTTCATATAATTGATTAAGAGCTTTTCAAAACTATTGTATTGCAAAAACTCAATTTATGTACTTTTCATTCAGTTAAAGTCCAATGGGTCCATTTTACGACCCATTTAGACTCGCTCGTCCGAAACCTCTACAAAAAAGACGGCAAAACAAGTTTTAATCAAAACATAGGAGTTCATATCATTTATTACAAGCTTGTCAACAGTGTTGAATTGCAAAAAGTCAATTTATGTATTTTTTACTCAGTTAAAAGTCCAACGGGTTCATTTTATGGCCCATTTAGACCCGCACGCCCGAAACCTCTACAAGAAGGACCGGAAAGCAAATTTTAATCAAATTTTAGGAGTTCATATCATTGATTACGATCTTTTCAACACGATTATATTGCAAAAACTCAATTTTTGTACTTTTTACTCAGTTAAAAGTCCAACGGGACCATTTTACGGCCCATTTAGACCCGCTCGTCCGAAACCTCTACAAAAAGGACCGCTAAACAAGTTTTAATCAAAACTTAAGAGTTCACATCGTTAATTACAAGCTTTTCAACCCAATTGTATTGAAAAAATTCAATTTATGTTCTTTTTACGCAGTTATAAGTTCAACGGGTCCATTTTAAGGCCCATTTAGACCCGCTCGCCCGAAACCTCTACAAAAAGGATCGAAAAACAAGTTTTGATCCAATTTTAGGAGTTCATAGAATTGATTACGAGCTTTTCAACAAGATTATATTGCAAAAAGTCAATTTCTGTAATTTTTACTCAGTTAAAATTCCAACGGGTCAGCCCACCATGTGGGATCTTCTTCTACCGATTACTTTATTACTTTTTTGCAATCCCCATCTTTTTCTTTCAATTCTATCTCTTCCTCTATATATATTTTCTTACCCATTTGCCTTCTGGTTTTCATCCACATTGTATCATTGTATACGTTTTTTTATTTTTATCTTTATCCTAATGTCCTCCCAAACTATGGATTTATCTTTTCGCCTCCGTTCAGGTCCATCCCCTTCTCTTCCTTTTTTCAACTCTGCCTCTATAGCTCATAAGGTTGCATCTGGCCCTAGATACATGTTTTTATTGAACTTTGTAGGTTTGTTCTCCCTTTCTTTCTTTCTTTGGCAGTTACGCTACCTCTATCAAACGCAGTATTATCTTTCTGTATATCCTTGGTTAAGTTCCTTTCTGCATTTTAATCTGGCCTCTTGCCAAAATCTAAGGTATCTTTTTTTAAGTTTTCATATGCATTTTCTTACGAGTTATGTCTTTTTATCCTCTTTTAATCAAACTATAAGCATCCCACACATCTGGTTCCCATATGCATCCTCCTACTACACTATGTTTTTGTCTTTGCTTTGCTTTATTCTCCTTATATTTATATTTGCTTATACTTGGATGCATGTTCTCTCTAACGAACATTGTCTGTTTCTCTATGTGGATTATGTATACACCTGGGAGCACCCAGATCATCTTGCTAACTCTCTACGCCAGGATCATTGGGATCGGACATCACTGATTCTAAGCATCTCCTCCCATTATTTTTATTTCAGGGTTTGTAATTATTATTTATTTGTTAATTTTTTCAGCTTCTATATTCCCCCCCCTTTTGCTCATTTGGTATGTAATTATTTTCTTATTCCCGCTTCATTCTCTCCCATGGTCTGTAATCTTTAATTTATGTCCTTTTTTCCCGCTTCTCTTTCCTTTATGCTTTTATTTCTATTATCTGATTGTATGCAATCTATATGCTTGTTTTCTTGTTTCTTTTAATTACTTTTCAAATGTGTATGGGTTTCTTAAAAACAACTTCACCCTATTAAGGAAATATTTTCTCTTCTACACCTCTTCAGGTGATTATACTTTAGCCCTCTTAAGGGATTTTTCTACAACCCTTTCGACAAGGGAACATAAACGACTAACATTCAATTGCTCCTCCTTCCTTTCATACCATCCTCTTGTCTTGAATATGATTTGTCAAAACGGCTATTTTTATTCGTCCTTGTACCTCACGTTTCCGTTTTCCTCCTATTTCAATTTATATTTATTATTAACGTTACCTCCTACTTTACTCATATATTGGCTCCTCTTAAATTATTTTTCCATAATTACAATAACCTTGTTTCTTTCAAACCTTTTACTTTCTATGGATACATTAGCTTTAATGCCTATATTAAATCTCCTTCTGACTTTTAACTATCTCCAACTTTTACGTACCAATGTTAAGGAAAATTATTACTTTCCTTACTCAATCCTATATAATAGCATTTGTCGATACTTTACTACCTTTTTTGCCTATGCTTCTGTCCATTTATTTTCTCATATCTTAATTATTACCTTGATTATTTGGTTCTTTTCCTTAACTCCTGCTTTGTATTTGATATTTACTATTTCATATTGGGCACTTTCCTCTTCTAGTCAATCAATCCCTTTTTTTAAGGATTGGCCTTTATTTTCTTTCCTTCGCAAGTTAATATTCTTCCCTTCTTTCCTCTCTCTCAATATTCTAATTGATATAATCACTATTACCCTATACCCCTCTATTTATATCAAACAATCTTTCCCTTACTTCAACACCGACCTCCCCTTCTCTTTAGCCATATTTTCTTTCACGCCTTCTACTCTCACTATGGCATCTTCCTCTTTTCCACAACTCAACTCCATTGCCCTCACTAGCGAAGAGGCTGAACTTCTCTACACACTAGATTTTGGCTGGGATTTTGCAAAAGAAGACCCCAAACTTTTTCTAATATGCTGTTTTATATCGTCCAAGCTGATCGATATCTATGTTGTCCTTAGTGCCTTTGAAGGAATTTGGAAATCCAGTAACTTGGTTTCTATATCGGTCATCAAAGAAAACTTCCTTAAGATCAAATTCAAGGAGGTCAAAGCTTGCTATGAAGTTCTCAACCGTGGCCCATGGCTGTACAAGGATGAATGGTTGGCCCTAACCGAATACAACCCTTCAAAAAACATTGACGACTATGCTTTCAATACTATGCGCATCTGGATCCGCAAATTTGGTCTACCTACCTCTCTTTTTGAAGATGTTGACCGCTCCCACCTCGTGGGCCATGCTCTAGGTTCTATGGTTGGTAACGCTCTATGCACTGATACCCGTGAACAAGAAGGAAATATGTCTGAATTTCTGCGAGTAGAAATAATGCTCGATGTCACCCAACCAATCACCTGATTCCTCTTCATCGGGAATGGCTCTGATAAACCATGTGCCGTCTACAATATGAACGCCTCCCTACTCTCTGCCCTGGCTGCGACATTGTATGTCATACCATCGACAACTGTCCGATCCGTTCGTCCCTTGATCTAAACAAACTACAATATGGGGAATGGCTTAGGTATCTCCCCCCTCGACGTCGCCCAATCGGCACCCGTGGTCGAATCCGCACTATTGAGGCTGAACTCAACCAAGCTAAACCGAATCCCACGGGTAGGTCTTTTTTGATTTGCACTACTTGTTCAAACATATCCTGTTACTATCGATTTTTTGCATTCCCACCTCTATTTTCGAATACATCACTAATGTCTAACTCTTTTTACACAGTTCCGATTGTCAATGCCCCCGAACCTACTAATCAAAACAACATAGGTCACTTCCTGAATCCTCTTCTCAATTTCCCTTTCTATTTCCTTAATTTTTTGATTTTATTTTTGACACTATATCTTGTACCTTTCACAGGCTCTCTTAATGAGGGAGACGCTGCCTCTTTCTCTGAACAGCCTGTTGAGGAAGCCCCTAATATCGACGCAAGTATGGATGATGCCCTACCTACGAAGGATGCTACCGCCTCGGGTTCTAAGCTGAAAAGTACCCAATCCCGCTCTAATTCGAAAGTCACTCTTCCCCCACGGGCACTGGAACCTCAACCCCTGAATACCATTTTTCCAATTCTTGAGGATACCTCGGATGATGATTGGGCTGCCCAGGATGATAGCATCCCTAGCCCCACTGCTGAACAAATCAAGAAGTTTGATGCTGAAATTCGTAAGCCCCCTGTTAACACCGACTCCTCCACTTTTCATGAATTTAACACTTGGCTCTTAAAGAATTATCCGAATGATGCAGCTACTGCTCCTGCTCCCTCCTCTACAAGCCGCGGTACCAAGCGCCGCTCCCCAATCCAAGTGGTCCTCCAACCAAAGAAGGCAAAGCCCTCCGGTTCTACTCCTAAGGCTGGGATGAGCAGCTCAAAAAACTCTCCGGCGGCGGCTGACTCTCAGCCCCGTCGAGCAAAATGGGAATCCTATGTTGGAACTGCCAGGGTTTGGGACAAGTTCAGGCAGTTCAATATCTTCAGCGTTATGTCCAACATTCCTCTCCGGATATATTATTCCTCTACGAAACTAAGTTAAATAATACGACATGTAGCCGACTTTGTCTTTCTCTTGGTATGTTAGAAGTTATATCTATCCCTCCAAACAATAGTTGTTCTGGCATCGCCCTCTTTAAATCCAATAATATTAATATCAGTTTGCTTTCGTATTCGAACCGTTTCATACATTCTTTAATTCAATTTGATTCTTTCTCAATGAAATTCACGGGTATGCATGGCTATTCTGAAACTAGTCAAAAATATAAAACTTGGGACATTATAGATTCTTTAAATAATGATAATAATATTCCTTGGCTCCTTGGTGGGGACTTCAACGAAATACTATCCGATTGTGAAAAACAGGGAGGTCCTCGTCGTGCTCGATCACAAATAAACAATTTTCGTAACTGTTTATCCCGCAACAACCTTTACGATTGCAAACCCACTTCCGGTTGGTTTACTTGGACGAAAGTTGGGCCACTAACGCCAACTATCCATGAACGTCTTGACTGTTTCATTGGTAACTTGGCTTGGAAAGCTTTATACCCCTCTCATCGTATTTCTTCGGACTTTGTTGCGAAATCAGACCACTGTTTTTTACTTCTTGACACCTCCCCTACTCCTCATATTCCATCTCAACACCCTCCAAACAAATTTTGCTTCGAAAATTGTTGGGCAGCCCGCGATGACAACATTTCCCTTGTCCAAAGTACATGGGCCAACACAAAAGGGACAACATTAGAAAAAATTCAAGCAGTTGGTTCTTGTCTAGATAATTGGCAAACACAAAAAAGAAATAAAACCACAGGACGTATCACCTTCCTAACCAATAAAATTAATAAATTCCTGCGTCGACCATTAACACCTACGAATGAAAACTCTTATCTAAATTGCAGAACCGAACTTAATAAGCTTCTTCTCGAACAAGAAACGTACTGGGCACAAAGATCCCGAAACTTATGGCTCTCTCAAGGAGACAAAAAATACAAGATTTTTTCATGCCCGTGCGAATAACAGAATGAAAAAAATACAATATCTGGCCTTTTCAACTCTAAATCCACATGGTGCACCGATGTAAATGATATTATGTCAATTGCTTCCGATTATTTTCAAAACCTTTTTACGTCCTCAAACCCACATTTTTCGGAACAAATCCTATCAAAAATTCCCTCTACTATTACCCAAGCTATGAATGATGCTCTCTCTATGACGTTTACAAAGGAAGAAATAGTGCATGCTTTCCGTGATATTGATCCACGGAAGGCACCTGGTATCGATGGTTTACCCAGCGGCTTCTTTAGACAACATTGGGACACTGTGGGTGATGATGTCTCCGCTCTTTGTCTTAGCCTTCTCAATGGCACTACGGACATGGCTTCGGTGAACAAAACTATCATAGTACTTATTCCTAAGATCAAAGACCCGACTACCATGAGGCACCTTCGGCCAATTAGTCTGTGCACTGTTATCTATAAAATTGTAGCTAAAGTTCTAGTCAACAGAATGAAACAAACGATTCCCTTTTGCATTAGCTCTAACCAGGCTGCTTTTGTTCAGGGCCGTAATATCTCGGATAATATTCTTATAGCCCATGAAATAATACACAATATTAACTCTGGGACCACAAAATCAGCTCAAGGCGCCGTCCTAAAATTAGATATGGAAAAAGCCTTTGACAAAGTTGAATGGTCTTTTCTGGCAAATGTAATGCACCGTATGGGCTTTGCTCCTACATGGGTCTCCCTTATTATGCGGTGCATTTCCTCAGTTTCCTTTACTGTTAAAATCAACGATTCCTTCTCGCCTTTTTTCAACCACAGCGTGGCCTTCGCCAAGGAGACCCCCTATCACCTTTTCTATTCCTCTTCTGTACACAAGGTCTATCCGCATACCTATCTGATGCCCAACAGACTAACACCCTACCTGGCCTAGGGGCCAGCAGATTTGGTCCTAAAGTCAACCATCTCCTTTTTGCACATGACTGCATGGTCTTCCTTAACACTAACCCTGAGGAAGCATCCCAACTCAAACCGGCTCTACAAACTTATGCCTCTGCTTCCGGACAAGCCGTGAATTTTGAGAAGTCGACCATCTTCTATAACCCACGCACCCCTCGCTCAACACGAGATGCGATTAATAGTTCCTTGCATGTATTCGAGGTTACCAACCCTGGTGTCTATCTAGGTGTTCCATTGCTCATTGGGAAAAACAAAACTGAAGCTTTAGGTTTCGTTCGTGATAAAGTTCATGACCGTCTATCTACCTGGGATAAACAACTCCTCTCCTTTAGTGGTCGTGAAATATTCATTAAAGCTGTTCTACAATCTTTACCTCAATACGTCATGTCATGCTATCTACTGCCGTAAAACATTGTTGATGATATGAATTCAGCCATTCGTTAATATTGGTGGTCTGGCAAGTCTAATAAAAAGGGTTGGCACATGCTCCCTTGGAACCGTGTTTGTCTACCTAAGACGACAGGGGGCATGGGCTTCAGAGATATGAGTGATTTTAACATTGCTCTCCTTGGAAAGCAACTCTGGAGACTTATTTGTGAACCTGATTCCCTTTTGGGTCAAATCTATTGTTCCGAATATTTCCCTTCTGGTAATATCTTAGATGCTACCCGACCAACTAGAGGATCTTTTGCATGGCAGGGTCTTTATACTGCTTTACAACAACTTTACAACGACTTCTTATACCGCCCAGGTATTAATAGCAACATACGTGTCCATAAAGACAACTGGGGAGGCTCCTCTCCTATCAACCTCTCTGGTGATTATGAAATCTCGGAAGAAGTACATGTTCGATGCTGTGACTTTATGCTTCGTAATCAGATGACTTGGGACCCATCGAAAGTCCGAAGCTACTTTAACCCTGCTGATGCATATGCTATCCTTCATGTTCCCATAATTAATGATACCCGAGATTCTATCCTCTGGTCTCTTAATGACTCCGGAATTTACTCAGTCCGCTCTGGCTACTTATTTCTTCAACGTTCTCCGGAACCCCGTAACACTCCAACGCGAATTTGGAAGGTCCTCGCAAAAATTAAGGCTCTCCCAAAGGTTAAAACTTTTGGATGGTGCATGGCTTCTGAAGCTTTACCCGTTGGCTCCAGACTACGGGCTTTTTTTCCCTAATTCCGAACCTTGCCCTATTTGTGGGTTTTCCTCGGAAACCACCCTTCATGCACTTCATGACTGTCCTGGGGCCTCTGAAGCCCTACATCTCTCTGGCGTCCCTACTGCTCTCTATAGAAGTGCGGCTGTTAACACCATCCATTGGTTAGAGGAGGCTGCTCACCTCTTATCGGCTGACCATTTTGGTCTTTTCCTCACAACCATTTGGAATATCTAGAATAGACATAATGATTGTGTTCATAATCGCCATCTGCAACCCCCTTGGCTTACTGCTATTAATTCAATTAGCTTACATAATGATTTCCGCAATGTTGCATCTTCAGGCCCCTGCCAGCCGTCTACATCTATATTTTCACCTCCATGATGGAGGCCTCCCCACATGATCATCTTAAGATTAATGTGGATGGGGCTTTTGACCCAGCCACTCGTGCAGCGGCTGTTGGTGTTATGGCGTGTGATGCTATAGCTGCGGTCGTTGGGGGCCTTGCTTACCCCTTAGGCAGTTGTTTGGATGCTGCCACTTGCGAAGGTCTGGGCCTTCTTGCGGGTATTACCTTCGCTCAACCCCAGGGCTGGAAACAGCTATTGTTTGAAACGGACTGTGCCTCACTTGCGATCGTCTCAACAATCCGGGACCGAATCTCTCCACCTTAGGGCCTCTGCTTCCTCAAATTCGGGACTCACTTCTTCCTTTACCCTTTGCTATTGTTTCTTATGTAAGCCGTGAGGCAAATTCTGTGGCCCATGCTTTGGCTGCTCATGCCCTCAGCACTATGTCTTCCATGTCTTTTGGGTCTGACATTCCATCTTGTATTATTCACCTTGTAAAGGGTAATTTTTCGAATTAATAAAATATAAGGTACTCTTTTCCCCTTTTTAGGGCCCTCTGGCCTTGCGTCAATGGACATTAGTAGGGGTTTTTAATGAGGTCTTTTCTTTCAAAAAAAATTCCAACGGGTCCATTTTACGGCCCATTTAGACCCGCTCGCCCGAAACCTCTTCAAAAATGACCGAAAAACAAGTTTAATCAAATTTTAGGAGTTCATATCATTGATTACGATCTTTTCAACACGATTATATTGCAAAAACTCAATTTTTGTACTTTTTACTCAGTTAAAAGTCCAAAAGTTCCATTTTACGGCCCATTTAGACCCGCTCGTCCGAAACCTGTACAAAAAGGACCGCAAAACAAGTTTTAATCAAAACTTAAGAGTTCATACCGTTGATTACGAGCTTTTCAACACTATTGTATTGCAAAAATTCAATTTATGTTCTTTTTACGCAGTTATAAGTTCAACGAGTCCATTTTAAGACCCAATTAGACCTGCTCGTCCGAAACCTCTACAAAAAGGACCGAAAAACAAGTTTTGATCCAATTTTAGGAGTTCATAGAACTGATTACGAGCTTTTCAACAAGATTATATTGCAAAAAGTCAATTTCTATATTTTTTACTTAGATAAATGTCCAACGGGTCCATTTTACGGCCCATTTAGACCCGCTCGCCCGAAACATCTTCAAAAATGACCGAAAAACAAGTTTTAATCAAATTTTAGGAGTTCATATCATTGATTACGATCATTTCAACACGATTATATTGCAAAAACTCATTTTTTGTACTTTTTACTCAGTTAAAAGTCCAACGGGACCATTTTACGGCCCATTTAGACCCGCTCGTCCGAAACCTCTACAAAAAGGACCGCAAAACAAGTTATAATCAAAACTTAAGAGTTCACATCGTTAATTACGAGCTTTTCAACCCTATTGTATTGCAAAAATTCAATTTATGTTCTTTTTACGCAGTTATAAGTTCAACGGGTCCATTTTAAGGACCATTTAGACCCGCTCGCCCGAAACCTCTACAAAAAGGACCGAAAAACAAGTTTTGATCAAATTTTAGGAGTTCATATAATTATTTACGAGCTTTTCACCAAGAATATATTTCAAAAACTGAAATTCGGTATTTTTTACTAAGTTAAAAGTCCAACGGGTCCATTTTACGGCCCATATAGACCCGCTCGCCTGAAACCTCTTCAAAAAGGACCGAAAAACAATTTTAATCAAATTTTAGGACTTCATATCATTGATTACGATCTTTTCAACACGATTATATTGCAAAAACTCAATTTATGTACTTTTTACTCAGTTAAAAGTCCAACGGGTTCATTTTACGGCCCATTTAAACCCGCTCGTCCGAAACCTCTACAAAAAGGACCGCAAAACAAGTTTTAATCAAAACTTAAGAGTTCATATCGTTGATTACGAGCTTTTCAACACTATTGTACTGCAAAAATTTAATTTATGTTCTTTTTACGTAGTTATAAGTTCAACGAGTCAATTTTAAGGCCCATTTAGACCCGCTCGTCCGAAACCTTTACAAAAAGGACCGAAAAACAAGTTTTAATCCAATTATAGGAGTTCATATAATTGATTACTAGATTTTCAACAAGATTATATTGCAAAAAGTCAATTTCTGTATTTTTTACTCAGTTAAAAGTCTAACGGGTCCATTTTACGGCCCATTTAGACCCGCTCGCCCAAAACATCTTCAAAAATGACCGAAAAACAAGTTTTAATCAAATTTTAGGAGTTCATATCATTGATTACGATCTTTTCAACAAGATTATATTGCAAAAACACATATTTTTTACTTTTTACTCAGTTAAAAGTCCAACGGGTCCATTTTACGGCCCATTTAGACCCGCTCGTCCGAAACCTCTACAAAAAGGACCGCAAAACAAGATTTAATCAAAACTTAAGATTTCATATCGTTGATTACAAGCTTTTCAACACTATTGTATTGCAAAAGTTCAATTTCTGTTCTTTTTACGCAGTTATAAGTTCAACGGGTCCATTTTAAGGCCCATTTAGACCCGCTTGTCCGAAACCTCTACAAAAAGGACCGTAAAACAAGTTTTGATCCAATTTTAGTAGTTCATATAATTGATTACGAGCTTTTCAACAAGATTATATTGCAAAAAGTCAATTTCTGTATTTTTACTCAGTTAAATGTCTAACGGGTCCCTTTAGACCCGCTCGCCCGAAACCTCTTAAAAATGACCGAAAAACAAGTTTTAATAAAATTTTAGGAGTTAATATCATTGATTACGATCTTTCCAACACGATTATATAGCAAAAACTCAGTTTTTGTAATTTTTACTCAGTTAAAAGTCCAACGGGACCATTTTACGGCCCATTTAGATCCGCTCGTCCGAAACCTCTACAAAAAGGACCGCAAAACAAGTTTTAATCAAAACTTAAGAGTTCACATCGTTAATTACGAGCTTTTCAACCCTATTGTATTGCAAAAATTCAATTTCTGTTCTTTTTACGCAGTTATAAGTTCAACGGGTCCATTTTAAGGCCCATTTAGACCTGCTCGCCCGAAACCTCTACAAAAAGGACCGAAAAACAAGTTTTGATCCAATTTTTGGAGTTCATAGAATTAATTACGAGCTTTTCAACAAGATTATATTGCAAAAAGTCAATTTCTATATTTTTTACTTGGTTAAAATTCCAACGGGTCCATTTTACGGACCATTTAGACCCGCTCGCCCGAAACCTCTTCAAAAATGACCGAAAAACAAGTTTTAATCAAATTTTAGGAGTTCATATCATTGATTACGATCTTTTCAACACGATTATATTGCAAAAATTCAATTTTTGTACATTTTACTAAGTTAAAAGTCCAACGGGTCCATTTTACGGCCCATTTAGACCCGCTAGTCAGAAACCTCCACAAAAAGGACCGCAAAACAAGTTTTAATCAAAACTTAAGAGTTCGTATCGTTGATTACGAGCTTTCCAACACTATTGTATTGCAAAAATCCAATTTCTATTCTTTTTACGCAGTTATAAGTTCAACGGGTCCATTTTAAGGCCCTATTAGACCCGCTCGTCCGAAACCTCTACAAAAAGGACCGAAAATAAGTTTTGATCCAATTTTAGGAGTTCATAGAATTGATTATGATCTTCTCAACAAGATTATATTGCAAAAAGTCAATTTCTATATTTTTTACTCAGTTAAATGTCCAACGGATCCATTTTACGGCCCATTTAGACCCGCTCGCCCGAAACCTCTTCAAAAATGACCGAAAACAAGTTTTAATCAAATTTTAGGAGTTCATATCATTGATTACGATCTTTTCAACACGATTATATTGCAAAAACTCAATATTTGTACTTTTTACTCAGTTAAAAGTCCAACGGGACCATTTTACGGCCCATTTAGACCTGCTAATCCGATACCTCTACAAAAAGGAACACAAAACAAGTTTTAATCAAAACTTAAGAGTTCACATCGTTAATTACGAGCTTTTCAACCCTATTGTATTGCAAAAATTTAGTTTATGTTCTTTTTACGCAGTTATAAGTTCAACGGGTCCATTTTAAGCCCATTTAGACCCGCTCGCCCGAAACCTCTACAAAAAGGACCGAAAAACATGTTTTAATCAAAATTTAGGAGTTCATAGAATTGATTACGAGCTTTTCAACAAGATTATATTGCAAAAAGTAAATATCTGTATTTTTACTCAGTTAAAAGTCCAACGGGTCCATTTTACAGCCCATTTAAACTCGCTCGCCCGAAACCTCTTCAAAAATGACCGAAAAACAAGTTTTAATCAAATTTTAGGAGTTCATAGCATTGATTACGATCTTTTCAACATGATTATAGTGCAAAAATTCAATTTTTTTACATTTTACTTAGTTAAAAGTCCAACGGGTCCATTTTACGTCCCATTTAGACCCGCTCGTCCGAAACCTCTACAAAAAGGACCGCAAAACAAGTTTTAATCAAAACTTAAGAGTTCATATCGTTGATTACGAGCTTTTCAACGCTATTGTATTGCAAAAATTCAATTTCTGTTCTTTTTACGCAGTTATAAGTTCAACGGGTCCATTTTAAGGCCCATTTAGACCCCCTCGCCCGCAACTTCTACAAAAAGGACCGAAAAACAAGTTTTGATCAAATTTTAGGAGTTCATATAATTGATTACGAGCTTTTCAACAAGATTATATTGCAAAAACTCAAATTCGGTAATTTTTACTAAGTTAAAAGTCCAACGGGTCCATTTTTCGGCCCATTTAGACTCGCTCGCCCGAAACCTCTTTAAAAAGGACCGAAAAACATGTTTAATCAAATTTTAGGACTTCATATCATTGATTACGATCTTTTCAATACGATTATATTGTAAAAACTCAATTTACGTACTTTTTACTCAGTTAAAAGTCCAACGGGTCCATTTTACGGCCCATTTAGACTCGTTCGTTCGAAACCTCTACAAAAGGACCGCAAAAAAAGTTTTAATCAAAACTTTAGAGTTCATATCGTTGATTACGAGCTTTTCAACACTATTGTATTGCAAAAATTCAATTTCCGTTCTTTTTACGCAGTTATAAGTTCAACGGGTCCATTTTAAGGCCCATTTAGACCCGCTCGTCCGAAACCTCTACTAAAAGGACCGAAAAACAAGTTTTGATCAAATTTTAGGAGTTCATATAATTGATTACGAGCTTTTCAACAAGATTATATTGCAAAAACTCAAATTCGGTATTTTTTTTACTAAGTTAAAAGTCCAATGGGTCCATTTTACGGCCCATTTAGACTCGCTCGCCCGAAACCTCTTCAAAAGGGACCGAAAAATAGGTTTAATCAAATTTTAGGAGTTGATATCATTGATTATGATCTTTTCAACAGGATTATATTGCAAATACTCAATTTATGTACTTTTTACTTAGTTAAAAGTCCAACGGGTCCATTTTACGGCCCATTTAGACCCGCTCGTCCGAAACCACTACAAAAAGGACTGCAAAACAAGTTTTAATCAAAACTTAAGAGTTCATATCGTTGATTACGAGCTTTTCAACACTATTGTATTGCAAAATTTCAATTGCTGTTCTTTTTATGCAGTTATAAGTTCAACGGGTCCATTTTAAGGCCCATTTAGACTCGCTCGTCCGAAACCTCTACAAAAAGGACCGAAAAACAAGTTTTGATCCTATTTTAGGAGTTCATAAAATTGATTACGAGCTTTTCAACAAGATTATATTGCAAAAACTCAAATTCGGTATTTTTTTTACTAAGTTAAAAGTCCAACGGGTCCATTTTACGGCCCATTTAGACCCGCTCGCCCGAAACCTCTTCAAAAGGGACCGAAAAACAGGTTTAATCAAATTTTAGGAGTTGATATCATTGATTATGATCTTTTCAACATGATTATATTGCAAAAACTCAATTTATATACTTTTTACTCAGTTAAAAGTCCAACGGGTCCATTTTACGGCCCATTTAGACCCGCTTGTCCGAAACCTCTTCAAAAAGGACCGCAAAACAAGTTTTAATCAAAACTTAAGAGTTCATATCGTTGATTACGAGCTTTTCAACACTATTGTATTGCAAAACTTCAATTTCTGTTCTTTTTACGCAATTATAAGTTCAACGGGTCCATTTTAAGGCCCATTTAGACCTGCTCGTCCGAAACCTCAACAAAAAGGACCGAAAAACAAGTTTTGATCCAATTTTAGGAGTTCATATAATTGATTACGAGCATTTCAACAAGATTATATTGCAAAAACTCAAATTCGGTATTTTTTACTTAGTTAAAAGTCTAACGGGTCCATTTTCGGCCCATTTAGACCCGCTCGTCCGAAACCTCTATAAAAAGGACCGCAAAAGAAGTTTTAATCAAAACTTAAGAGTTCATATCGTTGATTACGAGCTTTTCAACACTATTGTATTGCAAAAATTCAATTTCTTTTCTTTTGACGCAGTTATAAGTTCAACGGGTCCATTTTAAGGCCCAATTAGACCCGCTCGTCCAAAACCTCTACAAAAAGGACCGAAAAACGAGTTTTGATCCAATTTTAGGAGTTCATATAATTGATTACGAGATTTTCAACAAGATTATATTGCAAAAATTCAAATTCGGTTTTTTTACTCAGTTAAAAGTCAAACGGGTCCATTTTACGGCCCATTTAGACCCACCCGCGCGATACCTCTTCAAAAATGACTGAAAAACAAGTTTTAATCAAATTTTAGGACTTCATATTATAGATTACGACCTTTTCAATACAATTATGTTGCAAAAACTCAATTTATGTACTTTTTACTTAGTTAAAAGTCCAACGGGTCCATTTTACGGCCCATTTAGACCCGCTCGTCCGAAACGTTTACAAAAAGGACCACAAATCAAGTTTTAATCAAAACTTAAGAGTTCATATCGTTGATTACGAGCTTTTCAACACTATTTTATTGCAAAAATTAAATTTATGTTCTTTTTACGCAGTTATAAATTCAAAGGGTCCATTTTATGGCCCATTTAGACCCGCTCGCCCGAAACCTCTACAAAAAGGACCGTCAAACAAGTTTTGATCAAATTTTATGAGTTCATATAATTGATTACGAGCTTTTCAACAAGATTATATTGCAAAAACTAAAACTCGGTATTTTTTTACTAAGTTAAAAGTCCAACGGGTCCATTTTACGGCACATTTAGACCCGCTCGCCCGAAACCTCTTCAAAAAGGAACGAAAAACAAGTTTTAATCAAATATTAGGAGTTCATACCATTTATTACGATCTTTTCAACACGATTATTTTGCAAAAACTTAATTTTTGTACTTTTTACTCAGTTAAAATCCAACGGGTCCATTTTATGGTCCATTTTACGGCCCATTTAGACCCATTCGTCCGAAACCTCTACATAAAGAACCGCAAAACAAGTTTTAATCGAAACTTAAGAGTTCATATAATTGATTACGAGCTTTTCAACACTATTGTATTGCAAAAATTCAATTTATGTTATTTTTACGCAGTTATAAGTTCAACGGGTCCATTTTAAGGCCCATTTAGACCTGCTCGTCCGAAACCTCTACAAAAAGGATCGAAAAACAAGTTTTGATTCAATTTTAGGAGTTCATATAATTGATTACGAGCTTTTCAACACTATTGTATTGTAAAAATTCAATTTATGTTCTTTTTACGTAGTTATAAGTTCAACGGGTCCATTTTAAGGCCTATTTTACCCGCTCGCCCGAAACCTCTACAAAAAGGACCGAAAAACAAGTTTTGATCAAATTTTAGGAGTTCATATAATTGATTACGAGCTTTTCAACAAGATAATATTGCAAAAAGTCAATTTCGGTATTTTTTACTAAGTTAAAAGTCTATCGGGTCCATTTTACGGCCCATTTAGTCCCGCTCGCCCGAAACCTCTTCAAAAAGGACCGAAAACAAGTTTTAATCAAATTTTAGGAGTTCATATCATTGATTACGATCTTTTCAACACGATTATATTGCAAAAACTCAATTTTTGTACTTTTTACTCAGTTAAAAGTCGAACGGGTCCATTTTACGACCCATTTAGACCCGCTCGTCTGAAACCTCTACAAAAAGGACCGCAAAACAAGTTTTAATCAAAACTTAAGAGTTCATATCGTTGATTATGAGCTTTTCAACACTATTGTTTTGCAAAAATTCAATTTCTGTTCTTTTTACGCAGTTATAAGTTCAACGGGTCCCTTTTAATGTCCATTTAGACCCACTCGCCCGAAACCACTACAAAAATGACCGAAAAACATGTTTTTATACAATTTTAGGAGTTCATATAATTGATTACGAGCTTTTCAACAAGATTATATTTCAAAAACTCAAATTTGGTTTTTTTTTACTAAGTTAAAAGTCCAACGGGTCCATTTTACGGCTCATTTAGACCCGCTCGCCCGAAACCTCTTCAAAATGGACCGAAAAACAGGTTTAATCAAATTTTAGGAGTTGATATCATTGATTATGATCTTTTCAACATGATTATATTGCAAAAACACAATTTATGTACTTTTTACTCAGTTAAAAGTCCAACGGGTCCATTTTACGGCCCATTTAGACCCGTTCGTCCGAAACCTCTACAAAAAGGACCGCAAAACAAGTTTTAATCAAAATTTAAGAGTTCATATCGTTGATTACGAGCTTTTCAACACTATTTTATTTCCAAAATTCAATTTCTTTTCTTTTTACGCAGTTATAAGTTCAACGAGTCCATTTTGAGGCCCATTTAGACCCGCTCGTCCGAAACCTCTACAAAAAGGACCGAAAAACAAGTTTTGATCCAATTTTAGGAGTTCATATAATTGATTACGAGCTTTTCAACAAGATTATATTGCAAAAACTCAAATTCGGTATTTTTTTTACTAAGTTAAAAGTCCAACGGGTCCATTTTACGGCCCATTTAGACTCGCCCGCCCGAAACCTCTTCAAAAATGACTGAAAAACAAATTTTAATCAAATTTTAGGACTTCATATCATTGATTACGACCTTTACAATACTATTATATTGCAAAAACACAATTTATGTACTTTTTACACAGTTAAAAGTCCAACGGGTCCATTTTACGGCCCATTTAGACCCGCTCGTCCGAAACCTCTACAAAAAGGACCGTAAAACAACTTTTAATCAAAACTTAAGAGTTCATATCGTTGATTACGAGCTTTTCAACACTATTGTATTGCAAAAATTCAATTTCTGTTCTTTTAACGCAGTTATAAGTTCAACGGGTCCATTTTAAGGCCCATTTTGACCCACTCGCCCGAAACCTCTACAAAAAGGACCGAAAAACAAGTTTTGATCAAATTTTAGGAGTTCATATAATTGATTACGAGCTTTTCAACACTATTGTATTGCAAAAATTCAATTTATGTTCTTTTTACGTAGTTATAAGTTCAACGGGTCCATTTTAAAGCCCATTTAGACCCGCTCGCTCGAAACCTCTACAAAAAGGACCGAAAAACAAGTTTTGATCAAATTTTAGGAGTTCATATAATTGATTACGATCTTTTCAACAAGATTATATTATAAAAACTCAAATTCGGTATTTTTTACTCAGTTAGAAGTCCAACGGGTCCATTTTACGGCCCATTTAGACCCCCTCGTCCGAAACCGATACAAAAAGGACCGCAAAACAAGTTTTAATCAAATCTTAAGAGTTCATATCGTTGATTACGAGTTTTTCAACACTATTGTATTGCAAAAATTCAATTTCTGTTCTTTTTAGGCATTTATAAGTTCAACGGGTCCATTTTAAGGCCCATTTAGACCCGCTCGTCCGAAACCTCTACAAAAAGGACCGAAAAACAAGTTTTGATCCAATTTTAGGAGTTCATATAATTGATTACGAGCTTTTCAACAAGATTATATTGCAAAAACTCAAATTCAGTATTTTTTTACTAAGTTAAAAGTCCAACGGGTCCATTTTACGGCCCATTTAGACCCGCTCGCCCGAGGCCTCTTCCAAAGGGACCGAAATACAGGTTTAATCAAATTTTAGGAGTTGATATCATTGATTATGATCTTCTCAACATGATTATATATAAAAAACTCAATTGATGTACTTTTTACTCAGTTAAAAGTCCAACGGGTCCATTTTGCGGCCCATTTAGACCCGCTCGTCCGAAACCTCTACAAAAAGGACCGCAAAACAAGTTTTAATCAAAACTTAAGAGTTCATAACGTTGATTACGAGCTTTTCAACACTATTGTATTGCAAAAATTCAATTTATGTTCTTTTTACGCAGTTATAAGTTCAACGGGTCCATTTTAAGGCCCATTTAGACCCGCTCGTCCGAAACCTCTACAAAAAGGACCGAAAAACAAGTTTTTATCCAATTTTAGGAGTTCATATAATTGATTACGAGCTTTACAATAAGATTATATTGCAAAAACTCAAATTCGGTATTTTTTACTCAGTTAAAAGTCCAACGGGTCCATTTTACGACCCATTTAGACCCGCCCGCCCGAAACCTCTTCAAAAATGACTGAAAAACAAGTTTTAATCAAATTTTAGGACTTCAAATCATTGACTACGTCCTTTTCAATACAATTATATTGCAAAAACTCAATTTATGTACTTTTTACACAGTTAAAAGTCCAACGGGTCCATTTTACGGCCTATTTAGACCCGCTCGTCCGAAACCTCTACAAAAAGGACCTTAAAACAAGTTTTAATCAAAACTTAATAGTTCATATCGTTGATTATGAGCTTTTCAACACTATTGTATTGCAAAAATTCAATTTCTGTTCTTTTTACGCAGTTACAAGTTCAAAGGGTCCATTTTAAGGCCCATTTAGACTCGCTCGCCCGAAACCTCTACAGAAAGGACCGAAAAACAAGTTTTGATCAAATTTTAATAGTTCATATAATTGATTACGAGCTTTTCAACACTATTGTATTACAAAAATTCAATTTATGTTCTTTTTACGTAGTTATAAGTTCAACGAGTCCATTTTAAGGCCCATTTAGACCCGCTCGCTTGAAACCTCTATAAAAAGAACCGAAAAACAAGTTTTGATCAAATTTTAGGAGTTCATATAATTGATTACGAGCTTTTCAACAAGATTATATTGCAAAAACTCAAATTCTGTATTTTTTACTCAGTTAAAACTCTAACGGGTCCATTTTACGGCTCATTTAGACCCGCTCGACCGAAACCTCTACAAAAAGGACTACAAAACAAGTTTTAATCAAAACTTAAGAGTTCATATCGTTGATTACGAGCTTTATAACACTATTAAATTTCAAAAATTCAATTTATGTTCTTTTTACACAATTATAAGTTCAACGAGTCCATTTCAAGGCCCATTTTGACCCGATCGCCCGAAACCTTTTCAAAAAGGAACGAAAAACTAGTTTTGATCAAATTTTAGGAGTTCATATAATTGATTACGAGCTTTTCAACAAGATTATATTGCCAAAACACAATTTCTGTATTTTTTACTCATTTAGAAGTCCAACGGGTCTATTTTACGGCCCATTGAGACCCGCTCGCCCGAAATCTCTTCAAAAATGACCGAAAAACAGGTTTTAATCAAATTTTAGGAGTTCATATCATTGATTACGATCTTTTCAACACGATTATATTGCAAAAACTCAAGTTTTGTATTTTTTACTCAGTTAAAAGTCCAACGGGTCCATTTTACGACCCATTTAGATCCCCTCGTCCGAAACCTCTACAAAAGGATCGCAAAAAAGGTTTTAATCAAAACCTAAGAGTTCATATCATTGATTACGAGCTTTTCAACACTATTGTATTGCAAAAATTCAATTTCTGTTCTTTTTACGCAGTTATAAGTTCAACGGGTCCATTTTAAGGGCCATTTAGACCCGCTCGTCTGAAACCTCTACAAAAAGGACCGAAATACAAGTTTTGATCAAATTTTAGGAGTTCATATAATTGATTATGAGCTTTTCAACACTATTGTATTGCAAAATTTCAATTTATGTTCTTTTTACGTAGTTATATGTTCAACGGGTCTATTTTAAGGCTCATTTAGACCCGCTCGCTCGAAACCTCTACAAAAAGGACCGAAAAACAAGTTTTGATCAAATTTTAGGAGTTCATATAATTGATTACGAGCTTTTCAACAAGATTATATTGCAAAAACTCAAATTCGGTATTTTTTACTCAGTTAAAAGTCCAACGGGTCCATTTTACGGCTCATTTAGACCCGCTCGTCCGAAACCTCTAGAAAAAGGACCGCAAAACAAGTTTTAATCAAAACTTAAGAGTTCATATCGTTGATTACGAGCTTCATAACACTATTGAATTGAAAAAATTCAATTTATGTTCTTTTTACACAATTATAAGTTCAACGAGTCCATTTCAAGGCCCATTTAGACCCGCTCGCCCGAAACCTCTCCAAAAAGGAACGAAAAACAAGTTTTGATCAAATTTTAGGAGTTCATATAATTGATTACGAGCTTTTCAACAAGATTATATTGCAAAAAGTCAATTTCTGTATTTTTTACACATTTAAAAGTCCAACGGGTCCATTTTACGGCCCATTTAGACCCGCTCGCCCGAAACCTCTTCAAAAATGACCGAAAAACAGGTTTTAATCAAATTTTAGGAGTTCATATCATTGATTACGATCTTTTCAACATGATTATATTGCAAAAACTCAATTTATGTTCTTTTTACGCAGTTATAAGTTCAGCGGGTCCATTTTAAGGCCCATTTAGACCCTCTCGTCCAAAACCTCTACAAAAAGGACCGCAAAACAAGTTTTAATCAAAACTTAAGAGTTCATATTGTTGATTACGAGCTTTTCAACTCTATTGTATTGCAAAAATTCAATTTTTGTTCTTTTTACGCAGTTATAAGTTCAACGGGTCCATTTTAAGGCCCATTTAGACCCGCTCGTCCGAAACCTCTACAAAAAGGATCGAAAAAGAAGTTTTGATCCAATTTTAGGAGTTCATATAATTGATTACGAGCTTTTCAACACTATTGTATTGCAAAAATTCAATTTATGTTCTTTTTACGCAGTTATAAGTTCAGCGGGTCCATTTTAAGGCCCATTTAGACCCTCTCGTCCGAAACCTCTACAAAAAGGACCGAAAAACAAGTTTTGATCCAATTTTAGGAGTTCATATAATTGATTACGAGCTTTTCAACAAGATTATATTGCAAAAACTCAAATTCGGTATTTTTTACTCAGTTAAAAGTCCAACGGGTCCATTTTACGACCCATTTAGACCCGCCCTCCCGAAACCTCTTTAAGAATGACTGAAAAACAAATTTTAATCAAATTTTAGGACTTCATATCATTGACTACGACCTTTTCAATACAATTATATTGAAAAAACTCAATTTATGTACTTTTTACACAGTTAAAGGTCCAACGGGTCTATTTTACGGCCCATTTAGACCCGCTCGCCCGAAACCTCTTCAAAAGGGACCGAAAAACAGGTTTAATCAGATTTTAGGAGTTGATATCATTGATTATGATCATTTCAACATGATTACATTGCAAAAACTCAATTTATGTACTTTTTACTCAGTTAAAAGTCCAACGGGTCCATTTTACGGCCCATTTAGACCCGCTCGTCCGAAACCGCTACAAAAAGGACCGCAAAACAAGTTTTAATCAAAACTTAAGAGTTCATATCGTTGATTACGAGCTTTTCAACACTATTGTATTGAAAAAATTCAATTTATGTTCTTTTTATGCAGTTATAAGTTCAACGGGTCCATTTTAAGGCCCATTTAGACCCGCTCGCCCGAAACCTCTACAAAAAGGACCGAAAAACAACTTTTGATCAAATTTTAGGAGTTCATATAATTGATTATGAGCTTTTCAACACTATTGTATTGCAAAATATCAATTTATGTTCTTTTTACGTAGTTATAAGTTCAACGGGTAAATTTTAAGGCCCATTTAGACCCGCTCGCTCGAAACCTCTACAAAAAGGACCGAAAAACAAGTTTTGATCAAATTTTAGGAGTTCATATAATTGATTACGAGCTTTTCAACAAGATTATATTGCAAAAACTCAAATTCGGTATTTTTTACTCAGTTAAAAGTCCAACGGGTCCATTTTACGGTCCATTTAGACCCGCTCGTCTGAAACCTCAACAAAAAGGACTGCAAAACAAGTTTTAATCAAAACTTAAGAGTTCATATCGTTGATTACGAGCTTTATAACACTATTGAATTGCAAAAATTCAATTTGTGTTCTTTTTACACAATTATAAGTTCAACGAGTCCATTACAAGGCCCATTTAGATCCACTCGCCCGAAACCTCTTCAAAAAGGACCGAAAAACAAGTTTTGATCAATTTTTAGGAGTTCATATAATTGATTACGAGCTTTTCAACACTATTGTATTGCAAAAATTCAATTTATGTTCTTTTTACGTAGTTATAAGTTCAACGGGTCTATTTTAAGGCTCATTTAGACCCGCTCGCTCGAAACCTCTACAAAAAGGACAGAAAAACAAGTTTTGATCAAATTTTAGGAGTTCATATAATTGATTACGAGCTTTTCAAAAAGATTATATTGCAAAAACTCAAATTCAGTATTTTTTACTCAGTTAAAAGTCCAACAGGTCCATTTTACTTCCCATTTAGACCCGCTCGTCCGAAACCTCTACAAAAAGGGCCGCAAAACAAGTTTTAATCAAAACTTAAGAGTTCATGTCGTTGATTACGAGCTTTTGAACACTATTGTATTGCAAAAATTCAATTTCTGTTCTTTTTACGCAGTTATAAGTTCAACGGGTCCATTTTAAGGCCCATTTAGACCCGCTCGTCTGAAACCTCTACAAAAAGGACCGAAAAACAAGTTTTGATCAAATTTTAGGAGTTCATATAATTGATTACGAGCTTTTCAACAAGATTATATTGCAAAAACTCAAATTCAGTATTTTTTACTCAGTTAAAAGTCGAACGGGTCCATTTTACGAATCATTTAGACCCGCTCATCCGAAACCTCTTCAAAAATGACTAAAAAACAAGTTTTAATCAAATTTTAGGAGTTCATATAATTGATTACGATCTTTTCAACACGATTATATTGCAAAAACTCAATTTTGTACTTTTTACTCAGTTAAAAGTCCAACGGGTCCATTTTACCGCCCATTTAGACCCGCTCGTTCGAAACCTCTGCGAAAAGGATTGTAAAACAAGTTTTAATCAAAACTTAAGAGTTCATATCGTTGATTACGAGCTTTTCAACACTATTTTATTGCAAAAATTCAATTTATGTTCTTTTTACGTAGTTATAAGTTCAACGGGTCGATTTTAAGGCCCATTTAGACCTGCTCGCTCGAAACCTCTACAAAAAGAACCGAAAAACAAGTTTTGATCAAATTTTAGGAGTTCATATAATTGATTATGAGCTTTTCAACAAGATTATATTGCAAAAAGTCAATTTCTGTATTTTTTACACATTTAAAAGTCCAACGGGTCCATTTTACGGTCCATTTAGATCCGCTCGCCCGAAACCTCTTCAAAAATGACCGAAAAACAGGTTTTAATAAAATTTTAGGAGTTCATATCATTAATTACGATCTTTTCAACATGATTATATTGCAAAAGCTCAATTTATGTTCTTTTTACGCAGTTATAAGTTCAGCGGGTCCATTTTAAGGCCCATTTAAACCCTCTCGTCCGAAACCTCTACAAAAAGGACCGCAAAACAAGTTTTAATCAAAACATAAGAGTTCATATTGTTGATTACGAGCTTTTCAACACTATTGTATTGCAAAAATTCAATTTTTGTTCTTTTTACGCAGTTATAAGTTCAACGGGTCCATTTTAAGGCCCATTTAGACCCGCTCGTCCGAAACCTCTACAAAAAGGATCGAAAAAGAAGTTTTGATCCAATTTTAGGAGTTCATATAATTGATTACGAGCTTTTCAACACTATTGTATTGCAAAAAATCAATTTATGTTCTTTTTACGCAGTTATAAGTTCAGCGGGTCCATTTTAAGGCCCATTTAGACCCTCTCGTCCGAAACCTCTACAAAAAGGACCGAAAAACAAGTTTTGATCAAATTTTAGGAGTTCATATAATTGATTACGAGCTTTTCAACAAGATTATATTGCAAAAACTAAAATTCGGTATTTTTTACTCAGTTAAAAGTCCAACGGGTCCATTTTACGACCCATTTAGACACATTCGTCCGAAATCTCTACAAAAATGACCGCAAAACAAGTTTTAATCATAACTTATGAGTTCATATCGTTGATTACGAGCTTTTCAACACTATTGAATTGCAAAAATTCAATTTATGTTCTTTTTACACAATTATAAGTTCAACGAGTCCATTTCAAGACCCATTTAGACCCGCTCGCCCGAAACCTCTATAAAAAGGACAGAAAAACAAGTTTGATCAAATTTTAGGAGTTCATATAATTGATTACGAGCTTTTCAACAAGATTATATTGCAAAAACTCAAATTCGGTATTTTTTACTCAGTTAAAAGTCCAACGGGTCCATTTTACGGCCCATTTAGACCCGCTCGTCTGAAACCTCTACAAAAAGGACTGCAAAACAAGTTTTAATCAAAACTTAAGAGTTCATATCGTTGATTACGAGCTTTATAACACTATTGAATTGCAAAAATTCAATTTGTGTTCTTTTTACACAATTATAAGTTCAACGAGTCCATTACAAGGCCCATTTAGACCCACTCGCCCGAAACCTCTTCAAAAAGGACCGAAAAACAAGTTTTGATCAAATTTTAGGAGTTCATATAATTGATTACGAGCCTTTCAACACTATTGTATTACAAAAATTCAATTTATGTTCTTTTTACGTAGTTATAAGTTCAACGGGTCTATTTTAAGGCTCATTTAGACCCGCTCGCTCGAAACCTCTACAAAAAGGACCGAAAAACAAGTTTTGATCAAATTTTAGGAGTTCATATAATTGATTACGAGCTTTTCAAAAAGATTATATTGCAAAAACTCAAATTCAGTATTTTTTACTCAGTTAAAAGTCCAACGGGTCCATTTTACTTCCCATTTAGACCCGCTCGTCCGAAACCTCTACAAAAAGGGTCGCAAAACAAGTTTTAATCAAAACTTAAGAGTTCATGTCGTTGATTACGAGCTTTTGAACACTATTGTATTGCAAAAATTCAATTTATGTTCTTTTTACGCAGTTATAAGTTCAACGGGTCCATTTTAAGGCCCATTTAGACCCGCTCGTCTGAAACCTCTACAAAAAGGACCGAAAAACAAGTTTTGATCAAATTTTAGGAGTTCATATAATTGATTACGAGCTTTTCAACAAGATTATATTGCACAAACTCAAATTCAGTATCGTTTACTCAGTTAAAAGTCGAACGGGTCCATTTTACGAATCATTTAGACCCGCTCGTCCGAAACCTCTTCAAAAATGACTAAAAAACAAGTTTTAATAAAATTTTAGGAGTTCATATAATTGATTACGATCTTTTCAACACGATTATATTGCAAAAACTCAATTTTGTACTTTTTACTCAATTAAAAGTCCAACGGGTCCATTTTACCGCCCATTTAGACCCGCTTGTTCGAAACCTCTGCAAAAAGGATTGTAAAACAAGTTTTAATCAAAACTTAAGAGTTCATATCATTGATTACGAGCTTTTCAACACTATTTTATTGCAAAAATTCAATATCTTTTCTTTTTACGCAATTATAAGTTCAACAGGTCCATTTTAAGGCTCATTTAGACCCGCTCGTCCGAAACTTCTACAAAAAGGACCGAAAAACAAGTTTTGATCCAATTTTAGGAGTTCATATAATTGATTACGAGCTTTTCAACAAGATTATATTGCAAAAACTCAAATTCGGTATTTTTTATTCAGTTAAAAGTCCAATGTGTCCATTTTACGGCCCATTTAAACCCGCCCGCCCGAAACCTCTTCAAAAATGACTGAAAAACAAATTTTAATCAAATTTTAGGACTTCATATCATTGATTACGACCTTTTCAATACAACTATATTGCAAAAACTCAATTTATGTACTTTTTACTTAGTTAAAAGTCCAACGGGTCCATTTTACGGCCCATTTAGACCCTCTCGTCCGAAACCTCTACAAAAAAGACCGTAAAACAAGATTTAATCAAAACTTAATAGTTCATATCGTTGATTATGAGCTTTTCAACACTATTGTATTGCAAAAATTCAATTTCTGTTCTTTTTACGCAGTTACAAGTTCAAAGGGTCCATTTTAAGGCCCATTTAGACCCGCTCGCCCGAAACCTATACAAAAAGGACCGAAAAACAAGTTTTGATCAAATTTTAAGAGTTCATATAATTGATTACGAGCTTTTCAACACTATTGTATTGCAAAAATTCAATTTATGTTCTTTTTACGTAGTTATAAGTTCAACGTGTCCATTTTAAGGCCCATTTAGACCCGCTCGCCCGAAACCTCTACAGAAAGGACCGAAAAACAAGTTTTGATCAAATTTTAAGAGTTCATATAATTGATTACGAGCTTTTCAACACTATTGTATATCAAAAATTCAATTTATGTTCTTTTTGCGTAGTTATAAGTTCAACGGGTCCATTTTAAGGCCCATTTAGACCCGCTCGCTCGAAACCTCTATAAAAAGGACCAAAAAACAAGTTTTGATCAAATTTTAGGAGTTCATATAATTGATTACGAGCTTTTCAACAAGATAATATTGCAAAAACTCAAATTCGGTATTTTTTACTCAGTTAAAAGTCCAACGGGTCCATTTTACGGCTCATTTAGACTCGCTCGACCGAAACCTCTACAAAAAGGACCGCAAAACAAGTTTTAATCAAAACTTAAGAGTTCATATCGTTGATTACGAGCTTTATAACACTATTAAATTGCAAAAATTCAATTTATGTTCTTTTTACACAATTATAAGTTCAACGAGTCCATTTCAAGGCCCATTTTGACCGGCTCGCCCGAAACCTCTTCAAAAAGGAACGAAAAACAAGTTTTGATCAAATTTTAGGAGTTCATATAATTGATTACGAGCTTTTCAACAAGATTATATTGCAAAAACACAATTTATGTCTTTTTTACTCATTTAAAAGTCCAACGGGTCCATTTTACGGCCCATTTAGACCCGCTCGCCCGAAATCTCTTCAAAAATGACCGAAAAACAAGTTTTAATCAAATTTTAGAAGTTCATATTATTGATTACGATCTTTTCAACACGATTATATTGCAAAAACTCAATTTTTGTAATTTTTACTCAGTTAAAAGTCCAACGGGTCCATTTTACAACCCATTTAGACTCGCTCGTCCGAAACCTCTAGAAAAAGACCGCAAAAAAAGTTTTAATCAAAACCTAAGCGTTCATATCGTTGATTACGAGCTTTTCAACACTATTGTATTGCAAAAATTCAATTTATGTTCTTTTTACGCAGTTATAAGTTCAACGGGTCCATTTTAAGGGCCATTTAGACCCGCTCGTCCGAAACCTCTAAAAAAAGGACCGAAAAACAAGTTTTGATCAAATTTTAGGAGTTCATATAATTGATTACGAGCTTTTCAACACTATTGTATTGCAAAAATTCAATTTATGTTATTTTTACGTAGTTATAAGTTCAACGGGTCTATTTTAAGGCTCATTTAGACCCGCTCGCTCGAAACCTCTAAAAAAAGGACCGAAAAACAAGTTTTGATCAAATTTTAGGAGTTCATATAATTGATTACGAGCTTTTCAACAAGATTATATTGCAAAAACTCAAATTCAGTATTTTTTACTCAGTTAAAAGTCCAACGGGTCCATTTTACGGCTCATTTAGACCCGCTCGTCCGAAACTTCTACAAAAAGGACCGTAAAACAAGTTTTAATCAAAACTTAAGAGTTCATATCGTTGATTATGAGCTTTATAACACTATTGAATTGCAAAAATTCAATTTATGTTCTTTTTACACAATTATAAGTTCAACGAGTCCATTTCAAGGCCCATTTAGACCCGCTCGCCCGAAACCTCTTCAAAAAGGAACGAAAAACAAGTTTTGATCAAATTTTAGGAATTCATATAATTGATTACGAGCTTTTCAACAAGATTATATTGCAAAAAGTCAATTTATGTATTTTTTACTCCTTTATAAGTCCAACGGGTCCATTTTACGGCCCCTTTAGACCCGCTCGCCCGAAACCTCTTCAAAAATGACCGGAAAACATGTTTTAATTAAATTTTAGGAGTTCAAATCATTGATTACGATCTTTTCAACACGATTATATTGCAAAAACTCATTTTTTGTACTTTTTACTTGGTTAAAAGTCCAACAGGTCCATTTTACGACCCATTTAGACCCTCTCGTCCGAAAGCTCTACAAAAGGACCGCAAAAAAAGTTTTAATCAAAACTTAAGAGTTCATTTCGTTGATTACGAGCTTTTCAACACTATTGTATTGCAAAAATTCAATTTCTGTTCTTTTTACGCAGTTATAAGTTCAACGGGTCCATTTTAAGGCCCATTTAGACCCGCTCGTCCGAAACCTCTACAAAAAGGACCGAAAAACAAGTTTTGATCCAATTTTAGGAGTTCATATAATTGATTACAAGCTTTTCAAAAAGATTATATTGCAAAAACTCAAATTTGGTAATTTTTTTACTAAGTTAAAAGTCCAACGGGACCATTTTACGGCCCATTTAGACCCGCTCGCCCGAAACCTCTTGAAAAGGGACCGAAAAATAGGTTTAATCAAATTTTAGGAGTTGATATCATTTATTATGATCTTTTCAACATGATTATATTGCAAAAACTCAATTTATGTACTTTTTACTCAGTTAAAAGTCCAACGGGTCCATTTTACGGCACATTTAGACCCGCTCGTCCGAAACCTCTACAAAAAGGACCACAAAACAAGTTTTAATCAAAACTTAAGAGTTCATATCGTTGATTACGAGCTATTCAACATTATCGTATTGCAAAAATTCAATTTATGTTCTTTTTACGCATGTATAAGTTCAACGGGTCCATTTTAAGGCCCATTTAGACCCGCTCGTCCGAAACCTCTACAAAAAGGACCGAAAAACAAGTTTTGATCCAATTTTAGGAGTTCATATAATTGATTACGAGCTTTTCAACAAGATTATATTGCAAAAACTCAAATTCGGTATTTTTTACTCAGTTAAAAGTCCAACGGGTCCATTTTACGACCCATTTAGACCTGCCCGCCCGAAACCTCTTCAAAAATGACTAAAAAACAAATTTTAATCAAATTTTAGGACTTCAAATCATTGACTACGACCTTTTCAATACAATTATATTGCAAAACTCAATTTATGTACTTTTTACACAGTTAAAAGTCCAACGGGTCCATTTTACGGCCTATTTAGACCCGCTCGTCCGAAACCTCTGCAAAAAGGACCGTAAAACAAGTTTTAATCAAAACTTAAGAGTTCATATCGTTGATTACGAGCTTTTCAACACTATTGTATTGCAAAAATTCAATTTTTGTTCTTTTTACGCAGTTATAAGTTCAACGGTTCCATTTTAAGGGCCATTTAGACCCGCTCGTCCGAAACCTCTAGAAAAAGGACCGAAAAACAAGTTTTGATCAAATTTTAGGAGTTCATATAATTGATTACGAGCTTTTCAACATATTGTATTGCAAAAAATCAATTTATGTTCCTTTTACGTAGTTATAAGTTCAACTGGTCCATTTTAAGGCCCATTTAGACCCGCTCGCTCGAAACCTCTACAAAAAGGACCGAAAAACAAGTTTTGATCAAATTTTAGGAGTTCAAATAATTGATTACGAGCTTTTCAACAAGATTATATTGCAAAAACTCAAATTCGGTATTTTTTACTCAGTTAAAAGTCCAACGGGTCCATTTTACGGCCCATTTAGACCCGCTCGTCCGAAACCCCTACAAAAAGGACCGCAAAATAAGTTTTAATCAAAATTTAAGAGTTCATATCGTTGATTACAAGCTTTATAACACTATTGAATTGCAAAAATTCAATTTATGTTCTTTTTACACAATTATAAGTTCAACGAGTCTATTACAAGGCCCATTTAGACCCGCTCGCCCGAAACCTCTTCAAAAAGGACCGAAAAACAAGTTTTAATCAAATTATAGGAGTTCATATAATTGATTACGAGCTTTCCAACAAGATTATATTGCAAAAAGTCAATTTCTGTATTTTTTACTCATTTAAAAGTCCAACGAGTCCATTTTACAGCCCATTTAGACCCGCTCGCCCGATCCCTCTTCAAAAATCACTGAAAAACAAGTTTTAATCAAAATTTAGGAGTTCATATCATTGATTACGATCTTTTCAACACGATTATATTGCAAAATCACAATTTTTGTACTTTTCAACCCCCTTGGTTAATTGTCGTTAACTCTATTAGTCTTCATCGTGACTACTCTAATTCTCTATCTTCATCTACATCATCTGTTCCCTTGTCATCGACTCCTCCCTCTCGCTGGAGGCATCCCCCTCGTGGTTTTATTAAAGTTAACGTGGATGGGGCTTTTGACCCTTCCACTCGGGCAGCGGCGGTTGGAGTTGTCGCTCGTGATGATACAGGGACGGTTCTTGGTGGTTTGGCTTTTCCACTAGGTAGTTGTTCTGATGCTATCTCTTCTGAAGGGAGAGGTCTTCTTGCCAGCATTACTTTCGCTCTCTCCCAAGGATGGCGCCATTTGATCTTCGAGACGGATTGTGCTTCTCTAGCGAACATGATCAACTCTCTTGGGCCAGACCTTTCTCCTTTGGGTCCGATGATTCTGCAGGCTCATACTGCCTTAGAGGATTTTTCTGTAGCTCATGTACAGTTTGTTCGTCGTGAGGCTAATTCTGTAGCTCATTTGTTGGCTACCCATGCCCTTAGATCCATGTCTTCCTTGTCTTTTGGAACTATGTATCATGCTTGTATCAAAAACGCTGTTCTTAGCGAGGTTTAACCTCGTTTTAATAATATATTCTGGGTACTATTTTCCCCTTTTAGGTTTCTCCAAGCCTTGTGCCTGGGGATTTTAGTAGGGGTTTTTAATGAGGCCCGTTTTCTTCAAAAAAAAAAAATAAGTTCAACGGGTCCATTTTAAGGCCCAATTAGACCCGCTCGTCCGAAACCTCTACAAAAAGGACCGAAAAACAAGTTTTGATCCAATTTTAGGAGTTCATAGAAATGATTATGAGCTTTTCAACAAGATTATATTGCAAAAAGTCAATTTCTATATTTTTTACTCAGTTAAATGTCCAACGGGTCCATTTTAAGGCCCATTTAGACTCGCTCACCTGAAACCTCTTCAAAAAGGACCGAAAAACATGTTTAATCAAATTTTAGGACTTTATATCATTGATTAAGATCTTTTCAATAAAATTATATTGCAAAAACTCAATTTATGTACTTTTTACTCAGTTAAAAGTCCAACGGGTCCATTTTACGGCCCATTTAGACCCGCTCGTCCGAAACCTCTATAAAAAGGATCGCAAAACAAGTTTTAATCAAAACTTAAGAGTTCATATCATTGATTACGAGCTTTTCAACACTATTGTATTGCAAAAATTCAATTTATTTTCTTTTTACGCAGTTATAAGTTCAACGGGTCCATTTTAAGGCCCATTTAGACCCGCTCGTCCGAAACCTCTACAAAATGACCCAAAAACGAGTTTTGATCCAATTTTAGGAGTTCATATAATTGATTACGAGCTTTTCAACAAGATTATATTGCAAAAACTCAAATTCAGTATTTTTACTTAGTTAAAAGTCCAACGGGTCCATTTTCCGGCCCATTTAGACCCACCTGCGCGAAACCTCTTCAAAAATGACTGGAAAACAAGTTTTAATCAAATTCTAGGACTTCATATCATTGATTACGGCCTTTTCAATACAATTATATTGCAAAACTCAATTTATGTACTTTTTACTCAGTTAAAAGTCCAACGGGTCCATTTTACGGCTCATTTAGACCCGCTCGTCCGAAACCTCTACAAAAAGGACCGCAAAACAGGTTTTGATCAAATTTTAGGAGTTCATATAATTTATTACGAGCTTTTCATCAAGATTAAATTGCAAAAACTAAAACTCGGTATTTTTTTACTAAGTTAAAAGTCCAACGGGTCCATTTTACGGCCCATTTAGACCCGCTCGCCCGAAACCTCTTCAAAAAGGACCGAAAAACAAGTTTTAATCAAATTTTAGGAGTTCATATCATTGATTACAATCTTTTCAACAGGGTTATATTGCAAAAACTCAATTTTTGTACTTTTTACTCAGTTAAAAGTCCAACTGGTCCATTTTACGGCCCATTTAGACCCGCTCGTCCGAAACCTCTATAAAAAGGATCGCAAAACAAGTTTTAATCAAAACTTAAGAGTTCATATCATTGATTACGAGCTTTTCAACACTATTGTATTGCAAAAATTCAATTTATGTTTGTTTTACGCAGTTATAAGTTCAACAGGTCCATTTTAAGGCCCATTTAGACCCGCTCGTCTGAATCCTCTACAAAAAGGATCGAAAAACAAGTTGTGATCCAATTTTAGGAGTTCATATAATTGATTACGAGCTTTTCAACATTATTGTATTGCAAAAATTAAATTTATGTTCTTTTTACGTAGTTATAAGTTCAACGGGTCCATTTTAAGGCCTATTTAGACCCGCTCGCCCGAAACCTCTACAAAAAGGACCGAAAAACAAGTTTTGATCAAATTTTAGGAGTTCATATAATTGATTACGAGCTTTTCAACAAGATTATATTGCAAAAACTCAAATTCGATATTTTTTACTCAGTTAAAAGTCCAACGGATCCATTTTACGGCCTATTTAGTCCCGCTTGTCCGAAACCTCTACAAAAAGGACCGCAAAACAAGTTTTAATCAAAACTTAAGAGTTCATATCGTTGATTACGAGGTTTTCAACACTATTGGATTGCAAAAAATCAATTTATGTTCTTTTTACGCAGTTATAAGTTCAACAGGTCCATTTTAAGGCCCATTTAGACCCGCTCGCCCGAAACCTCTACAAAAAGGACCGAAAAACAAGTTTTGATCAAATTTTGTGAGTTCATATAATTGATTACGAGCTTTTAAACACTATTGTATTGCAAAAATTTAATTTATGTTCTTTTTACGTAGTTATAAGTTTAACGGGTCCATTTTAAGGCCCGTTTAGACCTACAAAACAAGTTTTAATCAAAACTTAAGAGTTCATATCGTTGATTACGAGCTTTATAACACTATTGAATTGCAAAAATTCAATTTATGTTCTTTTTACACAATTATAAGTTCAACGAGTCCATTACAAGGCCCATTTAGACCCGCTCGCCCGAAACCTCTTCAAAACGGACCGAAAAACAAGTTTTGATCAAATTTTAGGAGTTCATATAATTGATTACGAGCTTTCCAACAAGATTATATTGCAAAAAGTCAATTTTTTGTATTTTTTACTCATTTAAAAGTCCAACGGGTCCATTTTACAGCCCATTTAGACCCGCTCGCCCGAAACCTCTTCAAAAATGACTAAAAAACAAGTTTTAATCAAAATTTAGGAGTTCATCTAATTGATTACGATCGTTTCAACACGATTATATTGCAGAAACTCAATTTCTGTATTTTTTACTCAGTTAAAAGTCCAACGGGTCCATTTTACGGCCCATTTAGACCCGCTCGTCCGAAACCTCTACAAAAAGGACTGCAAAACAAGTTTTAATCAAAACTTAAGAGTTCAGATCGTTGATTACGAGCTTTATAACACTATTGAATTGCAAAAATTCAATTTGTTTTCTTTTTACACAATTATAAGTTCAACGAGTCCATTACAAGGCCCATTTAGACCCGCTCGCCCGAAACCTCTTCAAAAAGGACCGAAAAACAAGTTTTGATCAAATTTTAGGAGTTCATATAATTGATTATGAGCTTTCCACCAAGATTATATTGCAAAAAGTCAATTTCTGTATTTTTTACTCATTTAAAAGTCCAACGAGTCCATTTTACAGCCCAATTAGACCCGCTCGCCCGAACCCTCTTCAAAAATGACCGAAAAACAAGTTTTAATCAAAATTTAGGAGTTCATATCATTGATTACGATCTTTTCAACACGATTATATTGCAAAAACTCAATTTTTGTACTTTTTACTTAGTTAAAAGTCCAACAGGTCCATTTTACTTCCCATTTAGACCCGCTCGTCCGAAACCTCTACAAAAAGGGCCGCAAAACAAGTTTTTATCAAAACTTAAGAGTTCATGTCGTTGATTACGAGCTTTTCAACACTATTGTATTGCAAAAATTCAATTTTTGTTCTTTTTACACAGTTATAAGTTCAACGGGCCCATTTAGACCCGCTCGTCTGAAACCTCTACAAAAGAACTGAAAAACAAGTTTTGATCAAATTTTAGGAGTTCATATAATTGATTACGAGCTTTTCAACAAGATTATATTGCAAAAACTCAAATTCTGTATTTTTTACTTAGTTAAAAGTCGAACGGGTCCATTTTACGACCCATTTAGACCCGCTCGTCCGAAACCTCTTCAAAAATGACTAAAAACAAGTTTTAATCAAATTTTAGGTGTTCATATAATTGATTACGATCTTTTCAACTCGATTATATTGCAAAAACTCAATTTTGTACTTTTTACTCAGTTAAAAGTCCAACGGGTCCATTTTACGGCCCATTTAGACCCACTCGTTCGAAACCTCTGCAAAAAGGACTGTAAAACAAGTTTTAATCAAAACTTAAGAGTTCATATCGTTGATTACGAGCTTTTCAACACTATTGTATTGCAAAAATTCAATTTATGTTCTTTTTACGCAGTTATAAGTTCAACAGGTCCATTTTAAGGCCCATTTAGACCCGCTCGCCCGAAACCTCTACAAAAATGACCGAAAAACAAGTTTTGATCAAATTTTGGGAGTTCATATAATTGATTACGAGCTTTTCAACACTATTGTATTGCAAAAATTTAATTTATGTTCTTTTTACGTAGTTATAAGTTCAACGGGTCCATTTTAAGGACCATTTAGACCCGCTCGCTCGAAACCTCTACAAAAAGGACCGAAAACCAAGTTTTGATCAAATTTTAGGAGTTCATATAATTGATTACGAGCTTTTCAACAAGATTATATTGCAAAAACTCAAATTCGGTATTTTTTACTCAGTTAAAAGTCCAACGGGTCCATTTTACGGCCCATTTAGACCCGCTCGTCCGAAACCTCTACAAAAAGGACCGCAAAACAAGTTTTAATCAAAACTTAAGAGTTCATATCGTTGATTACGAGCTTTATAACACTATTGAATTGCAAAAATTCAATTTATGTTCTTTTTACACAATTATAAGTTCAACGAGTCCATTACAAGGCCCATTTAGACCCGCTCGCCCGAAACCTCTTCAAAAAGGACCGAAAAACAAGTTTTGATCAAATTTTAGGAGTTCATATAATTGATTACCAGATTTCCAACAAGATTATATTGCCAAAAGTCAATTTCAGTATTTTTTACATGGTTAAAATCTCAACGGGTCCATTTTACGGCCCATTTAGACCCGCTCGCTCGAAACCTCTTCAAAAATGACCGAAAACAAGTTTTAATCAAATTTTAAGAGTTCATATCATTGATTACGATCTTTTCAACACGATTATATTGCAAAAAC
Organism: Hibiscus trionum; assembly: GCA_030270665.1. Taxonomy (NCBI): domain Eukaryota; kingdom Viridiplantae; phylum Streptophyta; class Magnoliopsida; order Malvales; family Malvaceae; genus Hibiscus; species Hibiscus trionum. The sequence continues at coordinate 22,737,139 of BSYR01000008.1, read as the reverse complement.
TCAATTTTTGTACATTTTACTAAGTTAAAAGTCCAACGGGTCCATTTTACGGCCCATTTGGACCCGCTAGTCCGAAACCTCTACAAAAAGGACCGCAAAACAAGTTTTAATCAAAACTTAAGAGTTCATATCGTTGATTATGAGATTTCCAACTCTATTGTATTGCAAAAATTCAATTTCTGTTCTTTTTACGCAGTTATAAGTTCAACGGGTCTATTTTAAGGCCCAATTAGACCCACTCGTCCGAAACCTCTACAAAAAGGACCGAAAAACAAGTTTTGATCCAATTTTAGGAGTTCATAGAATTTATTATGAGCTTTTAAACAAGATTACTTTGCAAAAAGTCAATTTCTATATTTTTTACTTAGTTAAATGTCCAACGGGCCCATTTTACGGCCCATTTAGACCCGCTCGCCCGAAACCTCTTCAAAAATGACCGAAAAACAAGTTTTTATCAAATTTTTGGAGTTCATGTCAGTGATTACGATCTTTTCAACACAATTATACTGCAAAAACTCAATATTTGTACTTTTTACTCAGTTAAAAGTCCAACAGGACCATTTTATGGCCCATTTAGACTTGCTCGTCCGATACCTCTACAAAAAGGACCACAAAACAAGTTTTAATCAAAACTTAAGAGTTCACATCGTTAATTACGAGCTTTTCAACCCTATTGTATTGCAAAAATTCAGTTTATGTTATTTTTCCGCAGTTATAGTTTCAACGGGTCCATTTTAAGGCCCATTTAGACTCGCTCGCTCAAAACCTCTACAAAAAGGACCGAAAAACAAGTTTTGATCCAGTTTTAGGAGTTCATATAATTGATTACGAGCTTTTCAATAAGATTATATTGCAAAAAGTCAATATCTGTATTTTTTACTCAGATAAAAGTCCAACGGGTCCATTTTACGGCCCATTTAGACTAGCTCGCCCGAAACCTCTTCAAAAATAACCAAAAAGCAAGTTTTAATCAAATTTTAGGAGTTCATATCATTGATTACGATCTTTTCAACACGATTATAGTGCAAAACTCATTTTTTTTACATTTTACTTAGTTAAAAGTCCAACGGGTCCATTTTAGGTCCCACTTAGACCCGCTCGCCCGAAACCTCTACAAAAAGGACCGCAAAACAAGTTTTAATCAAAACTTAAGAGTTCATATCGTTGATTACGAGCTTTTCAACACTATTGTATTGCAATAATTCAATTTCGGTTCTTTTTACGCAGTTATAAGTTCAACGGGTCCATTTTAAGGCCCATTACAAGGCCCATTTAGACCCGCTTGCCCGAAACTTCTACAAAAAGGATAGAAAAACAAGTTTTGATCAAATTTTAGGAGTTCATATAATTGATTACGAGCTTTTCAACAAGATTATATTGCAAAAAGTCAATACCAACGGTAATTTTTACTAAGTTAAAATACCAACGGGTCTATTTTTCAGCCAATTTAGACCCGCTCGCCCGAAACCTCTTCAAAGAGGACCGAAAAACATGTTTAATCAAATTTTAGGACTTAATATCATTGATTACGATCTTTTCAATACGATTATATTGCAAAAAATCAATTTATGTACTTTTTACTCAGTTAAACGTCCAACGGGTCCATTTTACGGCCCATTTAGACCCGCTCGTCCGAAACCTCTATAAAAATGACCGCAAAACAAGTTTTAATCAAAACTTAAGAGTTCATATCGTTGATTACGAGATTTTCAACACTATTGTATTGCAAAAATTCAATTTCTTTTCTTTTTACGCAGTTATAAGTTCAACGGGTCCATTTTAAGGCCCATTTAGACCCGCTCGTCCGAAACCTCTACAAAAAGGACCGAAAAACGAGTTTTGATCCAATTTTAGGAGTTCATATAATTGATTACGAGCTTTTCAACAAGATTATATTGCAAAAACTCAAATTCGATATTTTTTACTCAGTTAAAAGTCCAACGGGTCCATTTTACGGCCCATTTAGACCATCTCGTCCTAAACCTCTACAAAAAGGACCGCAAAACAAGTTTTAATCAAAACTTAAGAGTTCATATCGTTGATTACGAGCTTTTGAACACTATTGTATTGCAAAAATTCAATTTATGTTCTTTTTACGCAGTTATAAGTTCAATGGGTCCATTTTAAGGCCCATTTAGACCCGCTCGTCCCAAACCTCCACAAAAAGGATCGAAAAACAAGTTTTGATCCAATTTTAGGAGTTCATATAATTGATTTCGAGCTTTTCAACACTATTGTATTGCAAAAATTCAATTTATGTTCTTTTTACGTAGTTATAAGTTCAACGGGTCCATTTTAAGGCCCATTTAGACCCGCTCGCCCGAAACCTCTACAAAAAGGACCGAAAAAAAGTTATGATCAAATTTTAGGAGTTCATATAATTGATTACGAGCTTTTCAACAAGATTATATTACAAAAACTTAAATTGGATATTTTTTACTCAGTTAAAAGTCCAACGGATCCATTTTACGGCCTATTTAGTCCCGCTTGTCCGAAACCTCTACAAAAAGGACCGCAAAACAAGTTTTAATCAAAACTTAAGAGTTCATATCGTTGATTACGATCGTTTCAACACTATTGGATTACAAAAATTCAATTTATGTTCTTTTTACACAATTATAAGTTCAACGAGTCCATTTCAAGGCTCATTTAGACCCGCTCGCCCGAAACCTCTACAAAAAGGACAGAAAAAAAAAGTTTTGATCAAATTTTAGGAGTTCATATAATTGATTACGAGCTTTTCAACAAGATTATATTGCAAAAAGTCAATTTCGGTAATTTTTACTAAGTTAAAAGTCCAACGGGTCCATTTTACTACCCATTTAGACCCGCTCGCATGAAACCTCTTCAAAAATGACCGAAAAACAAGTTTTAATCAAATTTTAGGAGTTCATATCATTGATTACGATCTTTTCAACATGATTATATAGCAAAAACTCAATTTTTGTACTTTTTACTCAGTTAAAAGTCCAACGGGTCCATTTTACGGCCTATTTAGACCCGCTCGTCCGAAACCTCTACAAAAAGGACCGAAAAATAAGTTTTGATCAAATTTTGGGAATTCATATAATTGATTACGAGCTTTTCAACACTATTGTATTGCAAAAATTTAATTTATGTTCTTTTTACGTAGTTATAAGTTCAACGGGTCCATTTTAAGGCCCATTTAGACCCGCTCGCTCGAAACCTCTACAAAAAGGACCGAAAACCAAGTTTTGATAAAATTTTAGGAGTTCATATAATTGATTACGAGCTTTTCAACAAGATTATATTGCAAAAACTCAAATTCGGTATTTTTTACTCAATTAAAAGTCCAACGGGTCCGTTTTACGGCCCATTTAGACCCGCTCGTCCGAAACCTCTACAAAAAGGACCGCAAAACAAGTTTTAATCAAAACTTAAGAGTTCATATCGTTGATTACGAGCTTTATAATATTATTGAATTGCAAAAATTCAATTTATGTTCTTTTTACACAATTATAAGTTCAACGAGTCCATTACAAGGCCCATTTAGACCCGCTCGCCCGAAACCTCTTCAAAAAGGACCGAAAAACAAGTTTTGATCCAATTTTAGGAGTTCATATAATTGATTACGAGTTTTCCAACAAGATTATATTGCAAAAAGTCAATTTCTGTATTTTTTACTCATTTAAAAGTCCAACGGGTCCATTTTACAGCCCATTTAGACCCGCTCGCCCGAAACCTCTTCAAAAATTACCGAAAAACAAGTTTTAATCAAATTTTAGGAGTTCATATCATTGATTACGATCTTTTCAACAAGATTATATTGCAAAAAGTCATATTTTGTACTTTTTACTCAGTTAAAAGTCCAACGGGTCCATTTTACGGCCCATTTAGACCCGCTCGACCGAAAGCTCTACAAAAATGACCGCAAAACAAGTTTTAATCAAAACTTAAGAGTTCATATCGTTGATTACGAGCTTTTCAACACTATTGGATTGCAAAAATTCAATTTATGTTCTTTTTACACAATTAAAGTTCAACGAGTCCATTTCAAGGCCCATTTAGACCCGCTAGCCCGAAACCTCTACAAAAAGGACCGAAAAAAAGTTTTGATCAAATTTTAGGAGTTCGTATAATTGATTACGAGCTCTTCAACAAGATTATATTGCAAAAAGTCAATTTCAGTATTTTTTACTTGGTTAAAATCTCAACGGGTCCATTTTACGGCCCATTTAGACCCGCTCGCTCAAAACCTCTTCAAAAATGACCGAAAAACAAATTTTAATCAAATCTTAGGAGTTCATATCATTGATTACGATCTTTTCAACACGATTATATTGCAAAAACTCAATTTTTGTACATTTTACTAAGTTAAAAGTCCAACGGGTCCATTTTACGGCCCATTTAGACCCGCTAGTCCGAAACCTCTACAAAAAGGACCGCAAAACAAGTTTTAATCAAAACTTAAGAGTTCATATCGTTGATTATGAGATTTCCAACTCTATTGTATTGAAAAAATTCAATTTCTGTTCTTTTTACGCAGTTATAAGTTCAACGGGTCCATTTTAAGGCCCAATTAGACCCACTCGTCCGAAACCTCTACAAAAAGGACCGAAAAACAAGTTTTGATCCAATTTTAGGAGTTCATAGAATTTATTATGAGCTTTTAAACAAGATTAATTTGCAAAAAGTCAATTTCTATATTTTTTACTTAGTTAAATGTCCAACGGGCCCATTTTATGGCCCATTTAGACCCGCTCGCCCGAAACCTCTTCAAAAAAGACCGAAAAACAAATTTTAATCAAATTTTTGGAGTTCATGTTAGTGATTACGATCTGTTCAACACGATTATACTGCAAAAACTCAATATTTGTACTTTTTACTCAGTTAAAAGTCCAACAGGACCATTTTATGGCCCATTTAGACTTGCTCGTCCGATACCTCTACAAAAAGGACCACAAAACAAGTTTTAATCAAAACTTAATAGTTCACATCGTTAATTACGAGCTTTTCAACCCTATTGTATTGCAAAAATTCAGTTTATTTTCTTTTTCCGCAGTTATAGGTTCAACGGGTCTATTTTAAGGACCATTTAGACTCGCTCGCTCGAAACCTCTACAAAAAGGACCGAAAAACAAGTTTTGATCCAGTTTTAGGAGTTCATATAATTAATTACGAGCTTTTCAACAAGATTATATTGCAAAAAGTCAATATCTGTATTTTTTACTCAGATAAAAGTCCAACGGGTCCATTTTACGGCCCATTTAGACTCGCTCGCCCGAAACCTCTTCAAAAATGACCAAAAAGCAAGTTTTAATCAAATTTTAGGAGTTCATATCATTGATTACGATCTTTTCAACACGATTATAGTGCAAAAACTCATTTTTTTTTACATTTTACTTAGTTAAAAGTCCAACGGGTCCATTTTACGTCCCATTTAGACCCGCTCAACCCGAAACCTCTACAAAAAGGACCGCAAAACAAGTTTTAATCAAAACTTAAGAGTTCATATCGTTGATTACGAGCTTTTCAACACTATTGTATTGCAATAATTCATTTTCTGTTCTTTTTACGCAGTTATAAGTTCAACGGGTCCATTTTAAGGCCCATTTAGACCCGCTCGCCCGAAACCTCTACAAAAAGGACCGAAAAACAAGTTTTGATCCAATTTTAGGAGTTCATATAATTGATTTCGAGCTTTTCAACACTATTGTATTGCAAAAATTCAATTTATGTTCTTTTTACGTAGTTATAAGTTCAACGGGTCCATTTTAAGGCCCATTTAGACCCGCTCGCCCGAAACTTCTACAAAAAGGATAGAAAAACAAGTTTTGATCAAATTTTAGGAGTTCATATAATTGATTATGAGCTTTTCAACCACATTATATTGCAAAAACTCAAATTCGGTAATTTTTACTAAGTTAAAAGACCAACGGGTCCATTTTTCAGCCCATTTAGACCATCTCGTCCTAAACCTCTACAAAAAGGACCGCAAAACAAGTTTTAATCAAAACTTAAGAGTTCATATCGTTGATTACGAGCTTTTGAACACTATTGTATTGCAAAAATTCAATCTATGTTCTTTTTACGCAGTTATAAGTTCAACGGGTCCATTTTAAGGCCCATTTAGACCCGCTCGTCCGAAACCTCTACAAAAAGGATCGAAAAACAAGTTTTGATCCAATTTTAGGAGTTCATATAATTGATTTCGAGCTTTTCAACACTATTGTATTGCAAAAATTCATTTATGTTCTTTTTACGTAGTTATAAGTTCAACGGGTCCATTTTAAGGCCCATTTAGACCCGCTCGCCCGAAACCTCTACAAAAAGGACCGAAAAACAAGTTTTGATCAAATTTTAGGAGTTCATATAATTGATTACGAGCTTTTCAACAAGATTATATTGCAAAAACTCAAATTCGATATTTTTTACTCAGTTAAAAGTCCAACGGATCCATTTTACGGCCCATTTAGACCCGCTCGTCCGAAACCTCTACAAAAAGGACCGCAAAACAAGTTTTAATCAAAACTTAAGAGTTCATATCGTTGATTACGAGCTTTTCAACACTATTGGATTACAAAAATACAATTTATGTTCTTTTTACACAATTATAAGTTCAACGAGTCCATTTCAAGGCTCATTTAGACCCGCTCGCCCGAAACCTCTACAAAAAGGACAGAAAAAAATGTTTTGATCAAATTTTAGGAGTTCATATAATTGATTACGAGCTTTTCAACAAGATTATATTGCAAAAAGTCAATTTCGGTATTTTTTACTAAGTTAAAAGTCCAACGGGTCCATTTTACTGCCCATTTAGACCCGCTCGCATGAAACCTCTTCAAAAATGACCGAAAAACAAGTTTTAATCAAATTTTAGGAGTTCATATCATTGATTACGATCTTTTCAACAAGATTATATAGCAAAAATTCAATTTTTGTACTTTTTACTCAGTTAAAAGTCCAACGGGTCCATTTTACGGCCCATTTAGACCCGCTCGTCCGAAACCTCTACAAAAAGGACCGCAAAACAAGTTTTAATCAAAACTTAAGAGTTCATATCGTTGATTATGAGCTTTTCAACACTATTGTATTGCAAAAATTCAATTTATGTTCTTTTTACTCAGTTATAAGTTCAACGGGTCCCTTTTAAGGCCCATTTAGACCCGCCCGTCCGAAACCACTACAAAAAGGACCGAAAAAGAAGTTTTGATACAATTTTAGGAGTTCATATAATTGATTACGAGCTTTTCAACAAGATTATATTGCAAAAACTCAAATTCGGTATTTTTTTACTAAGTTAAAAGTCCAACGGGTCCATTTTACGGCCCATTTAGACCCGCTCGTCCGAAACCTCTTCAAAAATGACCGAAAAACAAGTTTTAATCAAATTTTAGGAGTTCATATCATTGATTATGATCTTTTCAACACGATTATATTGCAAAAACTCAATTTTTGTACTTTTTACTCATTTAAAAGTCCAACGGGTCCATTTTACGGCCGATTTAGACCCACTCGTCTGAAACCTCTACAAAAAGAACTGCAAAACAAGTTTTAATCAAAACTTAAGAGTTCATATCATTGATTACGAGCCTTTCAACACTATTGTATTGCGAAAATTCAATTTATGTTCTTTTTACGTAGTTATAAGTTCAACGGGTCCATTTTAAAGCCCATTTAGACCCGCTCGTCCGAAAACTCTACAAAAAGGATCGAAAAACAAGTTTTGATCCAATTTTAGGAGTTCATATAATTGATTACGAGCTTTTCAACACTATTGTATTGCAAAAATTAAGTTCTTTTTACGTCGTTAGAAGTTCAACGGGACCATTTTAAGGCCCATTTAGACCCGCTCGCCCGAAACCTCTACAAAAAGAACTGAAAAACAAGTTTTGATCAAATTTTAGGAGTTCATATAATTGATTACGAGCTTTTCAACAAGATTATATTGGAAAAACTCAAATTCGATATTTTTTACTCAGTTAAAAGTCCAATGGATCCATTTTACGTCCCATTTAGACCCGCTCGTCCGAAACCTCTAAAAAAAGGACCGCAAAACAAGTTTTAATCAAAACTTAAGAGTTCATATCGTTGATTACGAGCTTTTCAACACTATTGGATTGCAAAAATTCAATTTATGTTCTTTTTACACAATTATAAGTTCAACGAGTCCATTACATGGCCCATTTAGACCCGCTCGCCCGAAACCTCTTCAAAAAGGACCGAAAAAAAGTTTTGATCAAATTTTAGGAGTTCATATAATTGATTATGAGCTTTTCAACAAGATTATATTGCAAAAAGTTAATTTCGGTATTTTTTACTAAGTTAAAAGTCCAACGGGTCCATTTTACGGCCCATTTAGACCCGCTCGCCCGAAACCTCTTCAAAAATGACCGAAAAACAAGTTTTAATCAAGTTTTAGGAGTTCATATCATTGATTACGATCTTTTTAACCTGATTATATTGCAAAAACTCAATTTTTGTAAATTTTACTGAGTTAAAAGTCCAACGGATCCATTTTACGGCCCATTTAGACCCGCTAGTCCGAAACTTCTACAAAAAGGACCGCAAAACAAGTTTTAATCAAAACTTAAGAGTTCATATTGTTGATTACGAGCTTTCCATCACTATTGTATTGCAAAAATTCAATTTATGTTCTTTTTACGTAGTTATAAGTTCAACGGGTCCATTTTAAGGCCCAATTAGACCCGCTCGTCCGAAACCTCTACAAAAAGGACCGAAAAACAAGTTTTGATCAAATTTTAGGAGTTCATAGAATTGATTATGAGCTTTTCAACAAGATTATATTGCAAAAAGTTAATTTCTATATTTTTTACTCAGTTAAATGTCCAACTGGTCCATTTTACGGCCCATTTAGACCCGCTCGCCCAAAACCTCTTCAAAAATGACCGAAAAACAAGTTTTAATCAAATTTTAGGAGTTCATATCATTGATTACGATCTTTTCAACACGATTATATTGCAAAAACTCAATATTTGTACTTTTTACTCTGTTAAAAGTCCAACGGGACCATTTTACGGCCCATTTAGACCTACTCGTCCGATACCTCTACAAAAAGGACCACAAAACAAGTTTTAATCGAAACTTAAGAGTTCAAATCGTTAATTACGAGCTTTTCAACCCTATTTTATTGCAAAATTTCAGTTTATGTTCTTTTTACGCAGTTATAAGTTCAACGGGTCCATTTTAAGGCCCATTTAGACCCGCTCGCCCGAAACCTTTACAAAAAGGACCTAAAAACAAGTTTTGATCCAGTTTCAGGAGTTCATATAATTGATTACTAGCTTTTCAACAATAATATATTGCAAAAAGTCAATATCTGTATTTTTTACTCAGTTAAAAGCCCAACGAGTCCATTTTACGGCCCATTTAGACTCGCTCGCCCGAAACCTCTTCAAAAATGACCGAAAAACAAGTTTTAATCAAATTTTAGGAGGTCATATCATTGATTACGATATTTTCAACACGATTGTAGCGCAAAAACTCAAATTTTTTACATTTTACTTAGTTAAAAGTCCAACGGGTCCATTTTACGTCCCATTTAGACCCGCTCGTCCGAATCTTCTACAAAAAGGACCGTAAAACAAGTTTTAATCAAAACTTAAGAGTTCATATCGTTGATTACGAGCTTTTCAACACTATTGTATTGCAAAAATTCAATTTCTGTTCTTTTTACGCAGTTATAAGTTCAACGGGTCCATTTTAAGGCCCATTTAGACCCGCTCGCCCGAAACTTATACAAAAAGGACCGAAAAAAAAGTTTTGATCAAAATTTAGGAGTTCATATAATTGATTACGAGCTTTTCAACAAGATTATATTGCAAAAACTCAAATTCGGTAATTTTTACTAAGTTAAAAGTCCAACTGGTCCATTTTTCGGCCCATTTAGACCCGCTCGCCCGAAACCTCTTCCAAAAGGACCGAAAAAACATGTTTAATCAAATTTTAGGACTTCATATCATTGATTACGATCTTTTCAATACGATTATATTGCAAAAACTCAATTTATGTACTTTTTACTCAGTTAAAAGTCCAACGGGTCCATTTTACGGCCCATTTAGACCCACTCGTCCGAAACCTCTATAAAAAGGATCGTAAAACAAGTTTTAATCAAAACTTAAGAGTTCATATCGTTGATTACGAGCTTTTCAACACTATTGTATTGCAAAAATTCAATTTCTTTTCTTTTTACGCAGTTATAAGTTCAACGGGTCCATTTTATGGCCCATTTAGACCCGCTCGCCCGAAACCTCTACAAAAAGGACTGAAAAACAAGTTTTGATCAAATTTTAGGAGTTCATATAATTGATTACGAGCTTTTCAACAAGATTATATTGCAAAAACTCAAATTCGATATTTTTTACTCAGTTAAAAGTCCAACGGATCCATTTTACGGCCCATTTAGACCCTCTCGTCCGAAACCTCTACAAAAAGACAGCAAAACAAGTTTTAATCATAACTTAACAGTTCATATCGTTGATTACGAGCTTTTTAGCACTATTGGATTGCAAAAATTCAATTTATGTTCTTTTTACCTTATTATAAGTTCAACGAGTCCATTTCAAGGCCCATCGAGACCCGCTCGCCCGAAACCTCTACAAAAAGGACCGAAAAAAAGTTTTGATCAAATTTTCGGAGTTCATATAATTGATTACGAGCTTTTCAACAAGATTATATTGCAAAAAGTCAATTTCGGTATTTTTTAACTAAGTTAAAAGTCCAACGGGTCCATTTTACGGCCCATTTAGACCCGCTCGCCCGAAACCTCTTCAAAAATGACCGAAAAACAAGTTTTAATCAAATTTTAGTAGTTCATATCATTGATTACGATCTTTTCAACACGATTATATTGCAAAAACTCAATTATTGTACTTTTTACTCAGTTAAAAGTCCAACGGGTCCATTTTATGGCCCATTTAGACCCGCTCGTCCGAAACCTATACAAAAAGGACCGCAAAACAAGTTTTAATCAAAACTTAAGAGTTCATATCGTTGATTATGAGCTTTTCAACACTATTGTATTGCAAAAATTCAATTTATGTTCTTTTTACGCAGTTATAAGTTCAACGAGTCCCTTTTAAGGCCCATTTAGACCCGCTCGTCCGAAACCACTACAAAAAGGACCGAAAAACAAGTTTTGATACAATTTTAGGAGTTCATATAATTGATTACGAGCTTTTCAACAAGATTATATTGCAAAAACTCAAATTCGGTATTTTTTTTACTAAGTTAAAAGTCCAACGGGTCCATTTTACGGCCCATTTAGACCCGCTCGCCCGAAACCTCTTCAAAAGGGACCAAAAAACAGGTTTAATCAAATTTTAGGAGTTGATATCATTGATTATGATCTTTTCAACATGATTATATTGCAAAAACTCAATTTATGTACTTTTTCTCAGTTAAAGGTCCAACGGGTCCATTTTACGGCCCATTTAGACCCGCTCGTCCGAAACCTCTACAAAAAGGACTGCAAAACATATTTTAATCAAAACTTAAGAGTTCATATCGTTGATTATGAGCTTTTCAACACTATTGTATTGCAAAAATTCAATTTCTGTTCTTTTTACGCAGTTATAAGTTTAACGGGTCCATTTTAAGGCCCATTTAGACCTGCTCGTCCGAAACCTTTACAAAATGGACCGAAAAACAAGTTTTGATCCAATTTTAGGAGTTCATATAATTGATTACGAGCTTTTCAACAAAATTATATTGCAAAAACTCAAATTCGGTATTTTTTACTTAGTTAAAAGTCCAACGGGTCCATTTTTCGGCCCATTTAGACCCGCCCGCCCGAAACCTCTTCAAAAATGACTGAAAAACAAATTAAAATCAAATTTTAGGACTTCATATCATTGATTACGACATTTTCAATACAATTATATTGCAAAAACTCAATTTATGTACTTTTTACTTAGTTAAAAGTCCAACGGGACTATTTTACGGCCCATTTAGACCCGCTCGTCCGAAACCTCTACAAAAAGGACCGTAAAACAAGTTTTAATCAAAACTTAAGAGTTCATGTCGTTGATTACGAGCTTTTCAACACTATTGTATTGCAAAAATTCAATTTCTATTCTTTTTACGCAGTTACAAGTTCAAAGGGTCCATTTTAAGGCCCATTTAGTCCCGCTCCCCCGAAACCTCCACAAAAAGAACCGAAAAACAAGTTTTGATCAAATTTTAGGAGTTCATATAATTGATTACGAGCTTTTCAACACTATTGTATTGCAAAAATTCAATTTATGTTCTTTTTACGTAGTTATAAGTTCAACGGGTCCATTTTAAGGCCCATTTGGACCCGCTCGCTCGAAACCTCTACAAAAAGGACTGAAAAACAAGTTTTGATCAAATTTAAGGTGTTCATATAATTGATTACGAGCTTTTCAACAAGATTATATTGCAAAAACTCAAATTCGGTATTTTTTACTCAGTTAAAAGTCCAACAGGTCCATTTTACGGCTCATTTAGACCCGCTCGTCTGAAACCTCTACAAAAAGGACCGCAAAACAAGTTTTAATCAAAACTTAAGAGTTCATATCGTTGATTACGAACTTTATAACACTATTGAATTGCAAAAATTCAATTTATGTTCTTTTTACACAATTATAAGTTCAACTAGTCCATTTCAAGGCCCATTTAGACCCGCTCGCCCGAAACCTCTTCAAAAAGGACCGAAAAACAAGTTTTGATCAAATTTTAGGAGTTCATATAATTGATTACGAGCTTTTCAACAAGATAATATTGCAAAAAGTCAATTTCTGTATTTTTTACTCATTTAAAAGTCCAATGGGTCCATTTTACGACCCATTTAGACCCGCTCGCCAAAAACCTCTTCAAAAATGACCGAAAAACAAGTTTTAATCAAATTTTAGGAGTTCATATCATTGATTACGATCTTTTCAACACGATTATATTGATAAAACTCAATTTTTGTACTTTTTACTAAGTTAAAAGTCCAACGGGTCCATCTTACGACCCATTTATGTACTTTTTACTCAATTTATGAGTTGTTATCATTGATTATGATCTTTTCAACATGATTATATTGCAAAAACTCAATTTATGTACTTTTTACTCAGTTAAAAGTCCAACGGATCCATTTTACGGCCCATTTAGACCCGCTCGTCCGAAACCTCTATAAAAAGGACCGCAAAAAAAGTTTTAATCAAAACTTAAGAGTTCATATCGTTGATTACGATCTTTTCAACACTATTGTAATGCAAAAATTCAATTTCTGTTCTTTTTACGCAGTTATAAGTTCAGCAGGTCCATTTTAAGGCCCATTTAGACCCGCTTGTCCGAAACCTCTACAAAAAGGACCAAAAAACAAGTTTTGATCCAATTTTAGGAGTTCATATAATTGATTTCGAGCTTTTCAACACTATTGTATTGCAAAAATTCAATTTATGTTCTTTTTACGTAGTTATAAGTTCAACGGGTCCATTTTAAGGCCCATTTAGAACCGCTCGCTCGAAACCTCTACAAAGAAGACCGAAAAACAAGTTTTGATCAAATTTTAGGAGTTCAAATAATTGATTAAGAGCTTTTCAACAAGATTATATTGCAAAAACTCAAATTTGATATTTTTTACTCAGTTAAAACTCCAACGGATCCATTTTACAGCCCATTTAGACCCGCTCGTCCGAAACCTCTACAAAAAGGACCGCAAAACAAGTTTTAATCAAAACTTAAGAGTTCATATCGTTGATTACGAGCTTTTGAAAACTATTGGATTGCCAAAATTCCGTTTATGTTCTTTTTACACAATTATAAGTTCAACGAGTCCATTTCAAGGCCCATTTAGACACGCTCGCCCGAAACCTCTACAAAAAGGACCGAAAAAAAGTTTTGATCAAATTTTAGGAGTTCATATAATTGATTACGAGCTTTTCAACAAGATTATATTGCAAAAATTCAATTTCGGTATTTTTTACTAAGTTAAAAGTCCAACGGGTCCATTTTACGGCCCATTTAGTCCCGCTCGCCCGAAACCTCTTCAAAAATGACCGAAAAACAAGTTTTAATCAAATTTTAGGAGTTCATATCATTGATTACGATCTTTTCAACACGATTATATTGCAAAAACTCAATTTTTGTACTTTTTACTCAGTTAAAAGTCCAACGGGTCCATTTTACGGCCCATTTAGACCCGCTCGTCCGAAACCTCTACAAAAAGGACCACAAAACAAGTTTTAATCAAAACTTAAGTGTTCATATCGTTGATTATGAGCTTCTCAACACTATTGTATTGCAAAAATTCAATTTATGTTCTTTTTACGCAGTTATAAGTTCAACGGGTCCCTTTTAAGGCCCATTTAGACCCGCTCGTCCGAAACCACTACAAAAATGACCGAAAAACAAGTTTTGATACAATTTTAGGAGTTCATATAATTGATTACGAGCTTTTCAACAAGATTATATTGCAAAAACTCAAATTCGGTATTTTTTTCTTCAGTTAAAAGTCCAACGGGTCCATTTTACGCCCCATTTATAACCCCCCGCCCGAAACCTCTTCAAAAATGACTGAAAAACAAATTTTAATCAAATTTTACGACTTCATATCATTGATTACGACCTTTTCAATACATTTATATTGCAAAAACTCAATTTATGTACTTTTTACACAGTTAAAAGTCCAACGGGTCCATTTTACGGCCCATTTAGACCCGCTCGTCCGAAACCTCTACAAAAAGGATCGTAAAACAAGTTTTAATCAAAACTTAAGAGTTCATATCGTTGATTACGAGCTTTTCAACACTATTGTATTGCAAAAATTCAATTTCTGTTCTTTTTACACAATTATAAGTTCAACGGGTCCATTTTAAGGCTCATTTAGACCCGCTCGCTCGAAACCTCTACAAAAAGGACCGAAAAACAAGTTTTGATCAAATTTGAGGAGTTCATATAATTGATTATGAGCTTTTCAACACTATTGTATTGCAAAAGTTCAATTTATGTTCTTTTAACGTAGTTATAAGTCCAACGGGTCCATTTTAAGGCCCATTTAGACCCGCTCGCTCGAAACCTCTACAAAAAGAACTGAAAAACAAGTTTTGATCAAATTTTAGGAGTTCATATAATTGATTACGAGCTTTTCAACAAGATTATATTGCAAAAACTCAAGTTTGATATTTTTTACTCAGTTAAAAGTCTAACGGTCCATTTTACCGCCCATTTAGACCCGCTCGTCCGAAACCTCTACAAAAAGGACCGCAAAACAAGTTTAATCAAAACTTAAGAGTTCATATCGTTGATTACGAGCTTTTCAACACAATTGAATTGCAAAAATTCAATTTATGTTCTTTATACACAAATGTAAGTTCAACGAGTCCATTTCAAGGCCCATTTAGACCTGCTCGCCGGAAACCTGTTCAAAAAGGACTGGAAAAAAGTTTTGATCAAATTTTAGGAGTTCATATAATTGATTACGAGCTTTCCAACAAGATTATATTGCAAAAAGTCAATTTCGGTATTTTTTACCAAGTTAAAAGTCCAACGGGTCCATTTTACGGCCCATTTAGACCCGCCCGCCCGAAACCTCTTCAAAAATGACTGAAAAAAAAGTTTGAATCAAATTTTAGGACTTCATATCATTGATTCTGATCTTTTCAACACGATTATATTGCAAAAACCCAATTTTTGTACTTTTTACTTAGTTAAAAGTCCAACGGGTCCATTTTACGACCCATTTAGACCCGCTCATCCGAAACCTCTACAATTAGGACCGCAAAACAAGTTTTAATCAAAACTTAATAGTTCATATCACTGATTACGAGCTTTTCAAAACTTTTGTATTGCAAAAATTCAATTTCTGTTCTTTTTACGCAGTTATAAGTTCAACGGGTCCATTTTAAGGCCCATTTAGACCTGCTCGCCCGAAACCTCTACAAAAAGGACCGAAAAACAAGTTTTGATCAAATTTTAGGAGTTCATATAATTGATTACGAGCTTTTCAACAAGATTATATTACAAAAACTTAAATTCGATATTTTTTACTCAGTTAAAAGTCCAACGGATCCATTTTACGGCCCATTTAGACCCGCTCGTCCGAAACCTCTACAAAAAGGACCGCAAAACAAGTTTTAATCAAAACTTAAGAGTTCATATCGTTGATTACGAGCTTTTCAACACTATTGGATTACAAATATTCAATTTATGTTCTTTTTACACAATTATAAGTTTAACGAGTCCATTACAAGGCTCAATTAGACCCGCTCGCCCGAAATCTCTACAAAAAGGACAGAAAAAAGTTTTGATCAAATTTTAGGAGTTCATATAATTGATTACGAGCTTTTCAACAAGATTATATTGCAAAAACTCAAATTCGGTATTTTTTACTCAGTTAAAAGTCCAACGGGTCCATTTTACGGCCCATTTAGACCCGCTCGCCCGAAACCTCTTCAAAAATGACCGAAAACATGTTTTAATCAAATTTTAGGAGTTGATATCATTGATTATGATCTTTTCAACCCGATTATATTGCAAAAACTCAATTTATGTACTTTTTACTCATTTAAAAGTCCAACGGGTCCATTTTACGGCCCATTTAGACCCGCTCGCCCGAAACCTCTTCAAAAATGACTGAAAAACAAGTTTTGATCAAATTTTAGGAGTTCATATAATTGATTACGAGCTTTTCAACAAGATTATATTGCAAAAACTCAAATTAGGTATTTTTTACTCAGTTAAAAGTCCAACGGGTCCATTTTACGGCCCATTTAGACCCGCTCGCCCGAAACCTCTTCAAAAATGACCGAAAAAAGTTTTAATCAAATTTCAGGACTTCATATCATTGATTACGATCTTTTCAACACGATTATATTGCAAAAACTCAATTTTTGTACTTTTTACTTAGTTAAAAGTCCAACGGGTCCATTTTACGGCCCATTTAGACCCGCTCGTCCGAAACCTCTACAAAAAGGACCGCAAAACAAGTTTGAATCAAAACTTAAGAGTTCATATCGTTGATTACGAGTTTTTCAACACTATTGTATTGCAAAAATTCAATTTCTGTTCTTTTTACGCAGTTATAAATTCAACGGGTCAATTTTAAGGCCCATTTAAACCCGCTCATCCGAAACCTCTACAAAAAGGACCGAAAAACAAGTTTTGATCCAATTTTAGGAGTTCATATAATTGATTACGTGCTTTTCAACAACATTGTATTGCAAAAACTCAAATTCGGTATTTTTTACTCAGTTAAAAGTCCAACGGGTCCATTTTACGGCCCATTTAGACCCGCTCGCCCGAAACTTCTTCAAAAATGACTGAAAAAAAGTTTTAATCAAATTTTAGGAGTTCATATAATTGATTACGATCTTTTCAACACAATTATATTGTAAAAACTCAATTTTTGTACTTTTTACTCAGTTAAAAGTCCAACGGGTCCATTTAGACCCGCTCGTCCGAAACCTCTACAAAAAGGACCGCAAAACAAGTTTTAATCTAAAATTAATAGTTAATATCGTTGATTACGAGCTTTTCAAAACTATTATATTGCAAAAATTCAATTTTTGTTCTTTTTACGCAGTTATAAGTTCAACGGGTCAATTTTATGGCCCATTTAGACCCGCTCGTCCGAAACCTCTACAAAAAGGACCGAAAAACAAGTTTTGATCCAATTTTAGGAGTTCATATAATTGATTACGAGCTTTTGAACAAGATTATATTGCAAAAACTCAAATTCGGTATTTTTTACTTAGTTAAAAGTCCAACGGGTCCATTTTACGGCCCATTTAGACCCGCTCGCCCGAAACCTCTACAAAAATGACCGAAAACAAGTTTTAATCAAATTTTTAGGAGTTGATATAATTGATTATGATCTTTTCAACACGATTATATTGCAAAAACTCAATTTATGTACTTTTTACTCAGTTAAAAGTCCAACGGGTCCATTTTACGGCCCATTTAGACCCGCTCGTCCGAAACCTCTACAAAAAGGACCGCAAAACAAGTTTGAATCAAAACTTAAGAGTTCATATCGTTGATTACGAGCTTTTCAACACTATTGTATTGCAAAAATTCAATTTCTGTTCTTTTTACGCAGTTATAAATTCAACGGGTCAATTTTAAGGCCCATTTAGATCCGCTCATCCGAAACCTCTACAAAAAGGACCGAAAAACAAGTTTTGATCCAATTTTAGGAGTTCATATAATTGATTACGTGCTTTTCAACAAGATTATATTGCAAAAACTCAAATTCGGTATTTTTTACTCAGTTAAAAGTCCAACGGGTCCATTTTACGGCCCATTTAGACCCGCTCGCCCGAAACCTCTTCAAAAATGACTGAAAAAAAGTTTTAATCAAATTTTAGGAGTTCATATAATTGATTACGATCTTTTCAACACAATTATATTGCAAAAACTCAATTTTTGTACTTTTTACTCAGTTAAAAGTCCAACGGGTCCATTTAGACCCGCTCGTCCGAAACCTCTACAAAAAGGACCGCAAAACAAGTTTTAATCTAAAATTAATAGTTCATATCGTTGATTACGAGCTTTTCAAAACTATTATATTGCAAAAATTCAATTTTTGTTCTTTTTACGCAGTTATAAGTTCAACGGGTCAATTTTATGGCCCATTTAGACCCGCTCGTCCGAAACCTCTACAAAAAGGACCGAAAAACAAGTTTTGATCCAATTTTAGGAGTTCATATAATTGATTACGAGCTTTTGAACAAGATTATATTGCAAAAACTCAAATTCGGTATTTTTTACTTAGTTAAAAGTCCAACAGGTCCATTTTACGGCCCATTTAGACCCGCTCGCCCGAAACCTCTTCAAAAATGACCGAAAACAAGTTTTAATCAAATTTTTAGGAGTTGATATCATTGATTATGATCTTTTCAACATGATTATATTGCAAAAACTCAATTTATGTACTTTTTACTCAGTTAAAAGTCCAACGGGTCCATTTTACGGCCCATTTAGACCCGCTCGTCCGAAACCTCTACAAAAAGGACCGCAAAACAAGTTTGAATCAAAACTTAAGAGTTCATATCGTTGATTACGAGCTTTTCAACACTATTGTATTGCAAAAATTCAATTTCTGTTCTTTTTACGCAGTTATAAATTCAACGGGTCAATTTTAAGGCCCATTTAGACCCGCTCATCCGAAACCTCTACAAAAAGGACCGAAAAACAAGTTTTGATCCAATTTTAGGAGTTCATATAATTGATTACGTGCTTTTCAACAAGATTATATTGCAAAAACTCAAATTCGGTATTTTTTACTCAGTTAAAAGTCCAACGGGTCCATTTTACGGCCCATTTAGACCCGCTCGCCCGAAACCTCTTCAAAAATGACTGAAAAAAAAGTTTTAATCAAATTTTAGGAGTTCATATAATTGATTACGATCTTTTCAACACAATTATATTGCAAAAACTCAATTTTTGTACTTTTTACTCAGTTAAAAGTCCAACGGGTCCATTTAGACCCGCTCGTCCGAAACCTCTACAAAAAGGACCACAAAACAAGTTTTAATCTAAAATTAATAGTTCATATCGTTGATTACGAGCTTTTCAAAACTATTATATTGCAAAAATTCAATTTTTGTTCTTTTTACGCAGTTATAAGTTCAACGGGTCAATTTTATGGCCCATTTAGACCCGCTCGTCCGAAACCTCTACAAAAAGGACCGAAAAACAAGTTTTGATCCAATTTTAGGAGTTCATATAATTGATTACGAGCTTTTGAACAAGATTATATTGCAAAAACTCAAATTCGGTATTTTTTACTTAGTTAAAAGTCCAACGGGTCCATTTTACGGCCCATTTAGACCCGCTCGCCCGAAACCTCTTCAAAAATGACCGAAAACAAGTTTTAATCAAATTTTTAGGAGTTGATATCATTGATTATGATCTTTTCAACACGATTATATTGCAAAAACTCAATTTATGTACTTTTTACTCAGTTAAAAGTCCAACGGGTCCATTTTACGGCCCATTTAGACCCGCTCGTCCGAAACCTCTACAAAAAGGACCGCAAAACAAGTTTTAATCAAAACTTAAGAGTTCATATCGTTGATTATGAGCTTTTCAACACTATTGTATTGCAAAAATTCAATTTATGTTCTTTTTATGCAGTTATAAGTTCAACGGGTCCATTTTAAGGCCCATTTAGTCCCGCTCGTCCGAAACCACTACAATAAGGACCGAAAAACAAGTTTTGATACAATTTTAGGAGTTCATATAATTGATTACGAGCTTTTCAACAAGATTATATTGCAAAAACTCAAATTCAGTTTTTTTTACTCAGTTAAAAGTCCAACGGGTCCATTTTACGGCCCATTTAGACCCGCTCGCCCGAAACCTCTTCAAAATGACTGAAAAACAAGTTTTAATCAAATTTTAGGACTTCATATCATTGATTACGATCTTTTCAACACGATTATATTGCAAAAACTCATTTTTTGTACTTTTTACTTAGTTAAAAGTCCAACGGGTTTTTTTTACTCGGTTAAAATTCCAACGGGTAAAATTCCAACGGGTGGGTATGGCTCTCAGTTTTCTCTCAAATTTTTCGGTTCTCTCAAGGGTGTTTGTCGGAATTCTTTTTTGCGCCGCTTCATTTTCTTTCTTTTTTGTCTTAACCCTCTTTTCCTTTCACCCTTTTTCCGCCCCCTCCTTTCCCCCCACCACGCCGTTCACCCTTCCCTCCATACCAGTCGACACACCTTACGAATCTAAGAACCTGGAGCTTCATGGCAGAGATCTCATGAGAGCCATCCCGACCGGTAATATTTCTTCCCTAATCTATCTTATTTTGTTACGATTTTTCTTAAATTTTTTTCAATCCTTTTTTAATCCGTTTATTTTTTGTATAAGGATATCACCATCTACAAGGATTTTCCAGATTATTTGCCTCTCTCCGTCTCTTCTTGATTCAAAGACGCCAGCCAGATCCAGATATAGGATTTCCCTCGAAACCCATCATCCACCGTCATCTTTATCCGATCGGTTTTGGTTTTGGGCTTCTCCGTTTATCTCCGCATCCCATTTTTTTCCGTTTTCTTTGTTTTATTTTTTTCTTCATATCTGTTTTCTCCTCACTGTTCTCTCCGTTTTCCAGTTCCAACAATGGTTGTCCTCGGCCATTTTGCACAGAAGCGAGGCAGAGGCTGTGCTTCCTTGCCGTTTTTCAACCACTCCAACAACTTTGTTTCCACCTTGCTCGGTTATTTAAAGGTATTTTTCTTTTTTCCCTCTTTTTACACTGCTGTGTTTCCTTTCTTTATGTGTACTCTTTGTTATCAAATTCTTTTTATTATTTTTTTGATATATGTTGTTTGATCTGTTTCTTTTTGTACTCGTTGGTTTTTCTTTTATCTCGATCTTTTCTGTATGATATGCTCAATCTTCTTTCTTTTTTTCTCCATCCTCTACCCACTGTTTTCCCCTCTTTTACTTATCGAGTGTGCTGGTTATCTCCTTTTCATTATTCTTTGGCTTAGTATATGTGTTATTTTTTCAGATTGGCCTCTTGTCTTTTACATCTATTTGAGAATTGTTGTTGTTTCCCATGTTTCCTTTTCTCATTGTAATTGGTATGTTCTTAATCCTGCGTTGCTAGCTTGCTTTTTAGTTATATTATTCATGTTATACTTCTTTGTCTTCTCTATTTACCTTTTTTTGTCCATCCCCTATATGGGGAATTCACGATCCCTTCTTGGGGAAATATTCTCGAACCACAATGTGGGTTTCCCTTCTGCTTACCTTACGAATTTTACCTAGTTCTATAGAGGATGTATTCTCCCTTCTTGGTTTGATGTTACAAGATCTTATTCGACTATGTTAGATATAATTGATGTTATCTTTCTATGTGGGTTTCCCTCTCTTTGCTCCATGGCTACCTGTATGCTTCTCATTACTCTTTATAATGTTTTATATATTACTTTGGCTTCCCATTATATCTGCTTATCCATACTTCATTTTCTAACTGTTTTTACCTTTCAAATTATTGTTAATAGCTCCATCGATGGTAATTTCTCTTGCATATGGTTTATATCCTCCCTCTCATCTCTCAATATTATTACTTGCCGCCACCATCTCAAATCCATGCTTTATCAGCTCCCTCCTCTGTCTGATCCAAGTTTTTTCTTTTTTCACTCTAACTTTTTCCTTCCTTCTTTTTGTTTACGAGAACTTCAATGCTTTGTGGAAGATCCTGCCCCGAAGACCTTGGCCATGCTTCAATGTAACATGTCTACGGTTTTTTATTTTAGAATTTATGGGATGTATTTATTTTTTTAATTCCCCCTATGCTTGCCCTTTTCTTTACTACAACCTATATTCGTCACCTTACACCTTTCTTTTTGTTTTGCATGTTTCATACCCCACCCGTGAGGCTGCCATTCTATTAAGCTGGTCGTATAGCTGCGTCTGCTGCTTCTACCCAAGTCTAGCTGCCTTCCTTTTTTATATGTTTATCTTTTATTGCTTATGGGCCTGTAATTATTCTTTTACCCCCTTTCCTTTGCTCATTTGGTATGTACTAAGTTTCTTCTCCCCTCTTCTCTCTATCCTATGGTTTGTAATCCTTATTATTTGGGTGTGCCTTTACTCTGTTTGCTTCTTTCTTTATATATGCTTCATGCATGCTTTTTTACTATTATTTCATGTTTAGTTCTTCTATATGATGACATGCTCTCTGGTATTATTTTCTTCCTGTATAGTATATCCTAGCCCAATACCATATCCCCTATTTATACTTGGCCTTATTTGTTTTCTAGGTATAGTAAGTCTTTTCCCTTCATCATGCATTTATTATATGGATGGTTCTTTAGTTTTTTTTGATGGTTTTAACTTTCCTCGTACACATAAGATCTTCAATTACGTTGTTCATATCATCTTTAACTTTTATTTGTTCTTGTTGTGTTCTTCTGTTACCCACTACACCTATTTTGGTGCCATTAATCAAACCCTCTCAAGGGGAATTACCACGATCACCTTCCAGGTGAAAACAATCTATTACACAAAACTATTATACAGTAATATCCCCAATCCTTTTATCATTCTTTCTATCCACTCATCTCCTTGCAAAATTTACAAAATTTTATCAAAATTCGTTAAAATTACAAGGCCATACTCAGACATTTCATTAATATGGCCTCAAGTTTTATCAAAATTATATGCTCTCAACCAGACTTTGCCCTCTTTAATTGCTAGACAAAAGGTCAAACGCTACCCAATCCATCAAATTCAATCTCTAATATTTAGGCTCTTGAATGCTATCAATTTTAAAGTCAACTCTCCTTACGTAACACATCCTCTTACAACAATTACTATTTTTCGTCAAATTCCACCAATGCCTACATTTACCCCCCATTCCCTAATTATTTTCATAATTTATTTCCTACTTTATTTCATTCCTCTAGTGATCCTTACTATCACCATAAATACAAATATCTTTTTAGTCAAAGCTGTGAATCTACTTGCCTTCTGGAATATACTGCCTTTTACCTTATTCGAACTACACAATTACTTGGATATCTTTCTTCCCAGATTCTATTATAATTATAGATTGTATACAACACTTACCATAATTATTTCTTACACCTTCCCCATTTCTAAATTTCTTTCCTCAAATTATCCCCTATTATTTCTCTTCACACTATTCTATCATACGTTCCCCCATGATTTAAGGGGCTTCTTTCCATACTACACTTTATATGATTTACTACTATACTTTCTTTCATTTTCAATATTTCCTATAATTCAAATCTTTAACTCCATGCGCCCACTCCCCACGATTCTCCTTTCTTTCCTTATTAGCATACGATCTTCATATCCAAATCTTGGAAACTTTCCCTCCTCTTGTTTTATTTACATTCTTCTCTCTTTCCTTATTCCATTAATCACCTCTTTTCTTTCCGTAACTCTTATTCATAAGTTACTTCTCTTTTTTATTTTTTTCTACATAGTCTATCACTATTTGTCTCTCACTATTGCTCACTCTCCTATTTTCGACCAAATGGCTTCATCATCCTCTCTTCCCCACTACACCAATCTAGATCTCACCAATGAAGAGGCAAATGCTATCTATACTCCATATTTTGACTTCTTTGAGGAGGACCCGAAAACAATTCTAGTTGGAAAATTCATCTCCACAAAGCCGGTCGATGACTGGGCTGTTCTTTCAGCATTTGAAGGTATCTGGAAAAAGAATAACCTCAAATCAATCTCCATTATTAGAGATTCTTTCTTTAGAATTGAGTTTGCCACAATTAGTGATCGAGATGATGTTTATGAACGAGGCCCTGGCTTTATAAAGATGAGTGGATGGCACTTGCTGAATATAACCCCGGGAAAAGTATGGATGAATATTCTTTCAATCCTATGCGAATCTGGTTTCGTATACTTGCTCTACCCAAGCCTTTAATGGAATATCCTGATAGAACTCACTTAGTGGGCCAATCTCTTGGTGCTATGGTTGGCACCGTTCTCAGAACTGACACACGAAGAGAAAGAGGAAATATGACTGAATTTTTACGAGTTGAAATTCTCATGGACATCTATAAGCCTGTCCGACGCTTCCTACTTATTGGGAAAGGTGCACATACTACTTCTTGTCGTCTCCAATATGAGTGTCTTCCTCTACTATGCCACGGGTGTGGTCTCATTAGTCATATCTTCGAACATTGTCCCAACAAAGCCACGATTGATCCGGCTAAACTTCAATATGGTGAGTGGCTCCGTTGGCTTCCCCCGCGTCGCCGGGATCAGGGACCACGTGGCCGTATCCGTGCAGTTGAGCCTTCTTCTAATGCTAGCCGCCATCCACCGATGGGTATTTTATCTCTTTTATTCTGGTTCCAACAACTTCTCTATTTTTCTTTACGTTTATTTATTGATTCTCCTCTTTATACAGACACAAAGGATAAGGGTAAATCTGTTGAGACCTCTGCTAATGATAGCCACCACCCACCGATAGGTATTTTATCACTTTTATTCTGTTTTCAACAACCTCTTTACTTTTCTTCACATTCATATTTTGATTCTCTTTTTTTTACAGACCCGAAGGATAAGGGAAAATCTGTTGCTGAACCTGTTGCATCTGCGCAAGAATCGGGTCTGTCATTTATTCACTCACATCATTTACTCTTTATCCGATGTTTCCTACACTTGAAACTCACTTTCTCTTTCTCGAAATTTCTAGGGAAACTCAATGAAGGGGATGCTGCATCATTCGCAGATCTTCCTGCTGAGGATAATTAAAATAATGATGAGATGATAGGAGAGGAATCTTCCGAGCCCCCTACTACCAAAATGGATACCCAGAAACCATCACGAGTTTCACTCCCTCCTCAGGTTTTAGAGCCACAACCTCTGAATACAATATACCCTATCCCTAAAGACCCTGACAAAGGCGATTGGGAAGGCCAAGATGATGGTGTACCAAGCCCTACTGCTCAACAAGTGGAAAATCTGGATGCTCAATTAAGTAAGCCTTTCCTTCAAACCGGTATTTCACTTTTTGATGCATTTGACTCTTGGCTTCTTAAAAACTATCCCAATGATGCAGCATCAGCTCATGCTCCTATCCATATTCCTCCGAACCGTGGCACTAAGAGACGCTCCCCCATCCATGTGATCCTCCAACCAAAGAAGTCCAGGCCCTCTCCTTCTCCAACCCCGAAAGCTGGGATGAGCAGGGGAAAAAACTCTCCGGCGGTGGCTGACTCACAGCCCCGCCGAGGGAAATGATCATCTTATGCTGGAACTGTCATGGTCTTGGGAAGGTCCAGGCAGTTCAACACCTCCAGCAATATGTTCGTCTTCATTCTCCTGATTTACTTTTTTTATGTGAAACAAAACTCAAAAATACGGCTTGTAGCCGTCTTAGTTCTTTGCTAGGTATGAATAAGGTTTTTTCGGTTGATTACTCTGAACATTGCTCTGGTATTGCTTTATTTTCCTCGAATAATTATGATATTTCTATGCTTTCTTATTCGGATCGTTTCATTCATACTTATATTTGTTGCAATTCTTACTCGTTTTATTTCACTGGTATACATGGTTACTCCGAAACAAGTCATAAAACCAAAACTTGGGATTTAATTGATTCACTAAACAACAACGACGGTCTACCTTGGCTTCTCGGTGGTGATTTCAACGAAATCCTATCTGATAATGAGAAACAAGGCGGCTGTCGTCGTGCAAGATCTCAAATCAATAATTTTCGTTAATGCCTCTCACGCAATAACCTTTTTGACTGGAAACCTACCTCGGGTTGGTTCACATGGTCTAAACTTGGGCCTAAAACCCCTACTTTGTTCGAGAGATTAGACCGATTTGTTGGTAATATGGCATGGAAAGCTACTAATCCAAATTATACCATCATTTCTGATTTTGATGCTAAATCTGATCACTGCTTTCTACTTTTGAATACGGAACCCCCACCACAATCCAATCACCGACCACCCCCATCTAAATTCCAGTTTGAAAATTGTTGGGCAACCAATGAAAAAGGCATCTCCATAGTCAAGCAAACTTGGAACTCTACTAAAGGCAATACCCTCGATAAAATTCAAGCTATTGGCTCCTGTTTAGGAGATTGGCAATCTCAGCAACGCTTTAAATCCACTGGACGCATCAACATTCTCTCTAAGAAAATCAACAAATTCCTACAGCGTCCTCTCTCGGCTGCTGCTGAGGAAAAATACATTGCTGCTAGATCTGAGCTCCATAAATTATTAAATGAACAAGAAGTGTACTGGGCGCAACGCTCTCGTAATCTATGGTTGTCTCAAGGAGACAAAAACACCCGGTTTTTTCATGCCCGTGCTACTAGCAGGAAAAAGAAGAATACCATCACTGGCCTCCTCGATACGAATAATAATTGGTGTACTGCCGACTCAGATCTTATGACAATTGCTTCCTCATATTTCCACACTCTCTTTACTTCCTCTAATCCCTCTTTTTCAGATCAAATACTATCAAAAATCCCTTCCTCCATCACGCCTGATATGAATGAGTCCCTCACTAAGGAATTCACAGCGGAGGAGATTTTCACCGCTTTTCGTAATATAGACCCAAGGAAAGCCTTTGGCATTGATGGCTTGCCTAGCGGGTTTTCTGACAACAATGGGACATGGTTGGGACGGATGTCACCACACTTTGCCTAAATCTTCTCAATGGATCTGCAGATATGGCTTCGGTAAACCAAACCATTTTGGTACTCATACCTAAGATAAAGGACCCAACTACTATGAGGCATCTTAGGCCCATTAGTCTCTGCACAGTAATTTAAAAAATTATTGCAAAGGTCTTGGTTAATAGAATGAAACATACTATTCCTTTTTGTATTAGCTCCAACCAAGCTGCCTTCGTTCAGGGACGTAATATTACAGGCAACATTCTTATTGCTCATGAAATAATTCATTCTATTAACACTGGTACTTCTATGCATTCTCAAGGTGCTGCTCTTAAGCTCGATATGGAGAAGGCCTTTGATAGAGTTGAATGGACCTTCCTCGAAAATGTTATGACCCGTATGGGCTTTGCGCCATCATGGGTCTCTCTTATAATGCGATGTATCTCTTCAGTCTCTTTCTCAGTTAAGGTCAACAATTCTTTTCCCCCTTCTTTCGCCCTCAACGGGGTCTTCGACAAGGTGACCCCTTGTCCCCTTTCCTCTTCCTCTTTTGCACTCAAGGGCTCTCAGCTTTTCTGTCTGACGCTAAACAGCACGGTCTGCTTCCTGGCCTTGGTGCCAGCAAGCAGGGCCCCAAGGTTAACCACCTCTTTTTTGCAGATGATTGTATTGTTTTTATCAACTCAAAACCAGAGGAAGCCGCTCACCTTAAATTGGCTCTCCAAACTTACGCTTCTGCTTATGGTCAGGCAGTTAACTTTGATAAGTCCACTATTTTTTACAACCCTCGTACCCCCAGTTCGACTCGCCATGCTATTAATTCCTGTCTTCAAGTTCGTGAGGTCCCCAACCCTGGTGTCTATCTGGGGGTACCTCTTCTTATTGGCAAAAATAAGACCTTATCCTTAGGGTTTATACGTGATAAAGTTCATGAAAGACTATCCAATTGGGACAAACAACTCCTTTCTTTCAATGGTAGGGAAATCTTTATCAAAGTTGTTTTACAATCTCTACCTCAATATGTTATGTCGTGTTATTTATTGCCCCAAAACATTATTGATGACATGACTTCTGCCATCAGACGATATTGGTGGTCTGGCAAAAATAATAAAAAAAGGTTGGCACGTGCTCCCTTGGGAGCAGGTGTGCTTGCCTAAGTCAGTTGGAGGTATGGGATTTAGGGATCTCAATAACTTTAACATTGCGCTTCTTGGTAAACAATTATGGCGCCTTATCTGCGAACCGGATTCTCTTTTGGGTCAAATCTATAAAGCTAAATATTTTCCTTCAGGTAACATCCTTTATGCATCTCGGCCGTCTCACGGATCTTTTGCCTGGCAAGGTCTCTTTCATGCTATGCAACATCTCTTTGGGGGCTTTCTTTATAGTCCTGGTATTAATAGTAATATTTGAATCCATCAGGACAATTGGGGAGGCTCTTCGATCGTTCACTTATACGGGGATTATGAGATCTCGGATGAAGTCCACGTTCGTTGTCGCGACTTCATGATTCGAAACCAAGCAGCTTGGGACCCTGCTAAGGTCCGTGCGTATTTTACTACGGCCGATGCCGACTCAGTTTTGTCAATCCTTATTATCAATGACACTCGTGATTCCATCCTTTGGAGTCCTAATGATTCTAGTATTTACTCAGTCATATCTGACTATCTTTTCTTGCAACGCCATCCAGAACCCAGAATTCGTCCTCCCCGGATTTGGAAGTTCCTCTCTAAGCTCAAGGTCTTGCCTAAAGTCAAAACCTTTGGTTGGCGCATGGGATCTGAGGCTCTACCCGTTGGAGTTCGTCTACAGGCTTTTGCGCCAGACTCAGGTTCCTGCCCCGTTTGTCACTCCGGTACGGAATATATTCTCCATGCTCTTCGTGACTGCCCTGGTGCTTCGAAGGCCCTTCGTTTGGTTGGCCTCCCTAACTCCCTGATTAACAGCATTGCATCCACCGGACTACAATGGCTAGAGGAAGGTGCTCGCCATCTATCCTCTGACCTTTTCGGGCTTTTCTTGACTACTCTGTGGAACATATGGAACCGGCGTAATGAATGGATCCATAACTGTCATCTTCAGCCACCATGGTTAATTGCCGTCAATTCTATCAGTCTTCATCGTGACTACTCCGTTGCTACTTCTTCCTCTACATCCCCTTCCCCTTTGCCGGTTTCTCCTTCTCGCTGGAGACATCCCCCTCGGGGGCACATTAAAATTAATGTGGATGGGGCTTTTGACCTTTCCACACATGCAGCGGCGGTTGGAGTTGTGGCCCATGATGAAGCAGGTACGGTTGTCGGCGGTCTAGCTTACCCTCTGGGCAGCTGCTCAGATGCCATTACATCTGAAGGGCAAAGTCTTCTAGTGGGTATCACTGTTGCTCAATCTCAAGGATGGAGCCGTTTGATTTTTGAGACAGACTGCGCTTCTCTTGCGAACAGACTCAACTTTCTAGGCCCTAATCTCTCTTCTATGGGTCCAACGATTTTACAAGCTCATGATGCTTTGGATTGTTTTTCGTTTGCTCATGTTCAGTTTGTTTGCCGTGAGGCTAATATTGTTGCTCATACTTTGGCTACACATGCTCTTAGGACCATGACTTCTATGTCTTTTGGGTCCATGTTTCCTGATTGTATTCGCAATGCTGTACTCTGTGAGGTTTCACCTCGATCTTTATAAATAAATCTTAGGTACTCTTTTCCCCTTTTAGGTTTCTCCAGGTCTTGTGCATGGGGATATTAGTAGGGGTTTTTAATAAGGCCCTCTTTCTTCAAAAAAAAGTCCAACGGGTCCATTTTACGGCCCATTTAGACCCGCTCGTCCGAAACCTCAACAAAAAGGACCGCAAAACAAGTTTTAATCAAAACTTAAGAGTTCATATCGCTGATTACGAGCTTTTCAACAATATTGTATTGCAAAAATTCAATTTCTATTCTTTTTACGCAGTTATAAGTTCAACGGGTCCATTTTAAGGCCCATTTAGACCTGCTCGTCCGAAACCTCTACAAAAAGGACTGAAAAACGAGTTTTGATCCAATTTTAGGAGTTCATATTTTTGATTACGAGCTTTTCAACAAGATTATATTGCAAAAACTCAAATTCGGTATTTATTACTCAGTTAAAAGTCCAAGGGGTCCATTTTACGACCCATTTAGACCCGCTCGCCCGAAACCTCTTCAAAAATGACTGAGAAACAAGTTTTAATCAAATTTTAGGAGTTCATATAATTGATTACGATCTTTTCAACACGATCATATTGCAAAAACTCAATTTTTGTACTTTTTACTCAGTTAAAAGTCCAACGGGTCCATTTTATGGCCCATTTAGACCCGCTCGTCCGAAACCTCTACAAAAAGGACCGCAAAACAAGTTTTAATCAAAATTTAAGAGTTCATATCATTGGTTACGAGCTTTTCAACACTATTGTATTGCAAACATTCAATTTATGTTCTTTTTACGCAGTTATAAGTTCAACGGGTCCATTTTAAGGCCCATTTAGACCCGATCGTCCGAAACCTCTACAAAAAGGACCGAAAAACAAGTTTTGATCCAATTTTAGGAGTTCATATAATTGATTACGAGCTTTTCAACAAGATTATATCGCAAAAACTCAAATTCGGTATTTTTTACTCAGTTAAAAGTCCAACGGGTCCATTTTACGACCCATTTAGACCCGCTCGCCCGAAACCTCTTCAAAAATGACCGAAAAACAAGTTTTAATCAAATCTTAAGACTTCATATCATTGATTACGATCTTTTCAACACGATTATATTGCAAAAACTTAATTTTTGTACTTTTTACTTAGTTAAAAGTCCAACGGGTCCATTTTAGGGCCCATTTATACCCGCTCGTCCGAAACCTCTACAAAATGGACCGCAAAAAAAGTTTTAATCAAAACTTAAGAGTTCATATCGTTGATTACGAGCTTTTCAACACTATTGCATTGCAAAAATTCAATTTTTGTTCTTTTTACGCATTTATAAGTTCAACGGGTCCATTTTAAGGCCCATTTAGACCTGCTCGTCCGAAACCTCTACAAAAAGGACCGAAAAACAAGTTTTGATCCAATTTTAGGAGTTCATATAATTGATTACGAGCTTTTCAACAAGATTATATTGCAAAAACTCAAATTCGGTATTTATTACTCAGTTAAAAGTCCAACGGGTCCATTTTACGGCCCATTTAGACCCGCTCGCCCGAAACCTCTTCAAAAATGACTGAAAAACAAGTTTTAATCAAATTTTAGGAGTTCATATAATTGATTACGATCTTTTCAACACGATTATATTGCAAAAACTCAATTTTTGTACTTTTTACTCAGTTAAAAGTCCAACGGGTCCATTTTACGGCCCATTTAGACCCGCTCGTCCGAAACCTCTACAAAAAGGACCGCAAAACAAGTTTTAATCAAAATTTAAGAGTTCATATCATTGATTACGAGCTTTTCAACACTATTGTATTGCAAACATTCAATTTATGTTCTTTTTACGCAGTTATAAGTTCAACGGGTCCATTTTAAGGCCCATTTAGACCCGCTCATCCGAAACATCTACAAAAAGGACCGAAAAACAAGTTTTGATCCAATTTTAGGAGTTCATATAATTGATTACGAGCTTTTCAACAAGATTATATTGCAAAAACTCAAATTCGGTATTTTTTACTCAATTAAAAGTCCAACGGGTCCATTTTACGGCCCATTTAGACCCGCTCGCCCGAAACCTCTTCAAAAATTACTGAAAAACAAGTTTTGATCAAATTTTAGGAGTTCATATAATTGATTACAAACTTTTCAACAAGATTATATTGCAAAAACTCAAATTCGGTATTTTTTACTCTGTTAAAAGTCCAACGGGTCCATTTTACGGCCCATTTAGACCCGCTCGCCCGAAACCTCTTCAAAAATGACCGAAAAAATAGTTTAATCAAATTTTAGGACATCATATCATTGATTACAATCTTTTCAACACGATTATATTGCAAAAACTCAATTTTTGTACTTTTTACTTAGTTAAAAGTCCAACGGGTCCATTTTACGGCCCATTTAGACCCGCTCGTCCGAAACCTCTACAAAAAGGACCACAAAACAAGTTTTAAACAAAACTTAAGAGTTCATATCGTTGATTACGAGCTTTTCAACACTATTGTATTTCAAAAATTCAATTTTTGTTCTTTTTACGCAGTTATAAATTCAACTGGTCCATTTTAAGGCCCATTTAGACCCGCTCGTCCGAAACCTCAACAAAAAGGACCGAAAAACAAGTTTTGATCCAATTTTAGGAGTTCATATAATTGATTACGAGCTTTTCAACAAGATTATATTGCAAAAACTCAAATTCGGTAATTTTTACTGATTTAAAAGTCCAACGAGTCCATTTTACGGCCCATTTAGACCCGCTCGGCCAAAACCTCTTAAAAATGACTGAAAAACAAGTTTTAATCAAATTTTAAGAGTTCATATAATTGATTACGATCTTTTCAACACAATTATATTGCAAAAACTCAATTTTTGTACTTTTTACTTAGTTAAAACTCCAACGGGTCCATTTTACGGCCCATTTAGACCAGCTCGTCCGAAACCTCTACAAAAAGGACCGCAAAACAAGTTTCAATCAAAACTGAAGAGTTCATAACGCTGATTACGAGCTTTTAAACACTATTGTATTGCAAAAATTCAATTTTTGTTCTTTTTACGCAGTTATAAGTTCAACGAGTCCATTTTAAGGCCCATTTAGACCCGCTCGTCCGAAACCTCTACAAAAAGGACCGAAAAACAAGTTTTGATCCAATTTTAGGAGTTCATATAATTGATTACGAGCTTTTCAACAAGATTATATTGCAAAAACTCAAATTCGGTATCTAACGGGTCCATTTTACGGCCCATTTAGACCCGCTCGCCCGAAACCTCTTCAAAAATGACTGAAAAACAAGTTTTAATCAAATATTAGGAGTTCATATAATTGATTACGAGCTTTTCAACACTATTGTATTGCAAAAATTCAATTTCTGTTCTTTTTACGCAGTTATAAGTTCAACGGTCCATTTTAAGGCCCATTTAGACCCCCTCGTCCGAATCCTCTACAAAAAGGACCGAAAAACAAGTTTTGATCCAATTTTAGGAGTTCATATAATTGATTATAAGCATTTCAACAAGATTATATTGCAATAACTCAAATTTTGTATTTTTTACTCAGTTAAAAGTCCAACGGGTCCATTTTACGGCCCATTTAGTCCTGCTCGCCCGAAACCTCTTCAAAAAGGACCGAAAAACAATTTTAATCAAATTTTAGGACTTCATAGCATTGATTACGATCTTTTCAACACGATTATATTGCAAAAACTCAATTTATGTACTTTTTACTCAGTTAAAAGTCAAATGGGTCACTTTTACGCCCCATTTAGACCCGCTCGTCCGAAACCTTTACAAAAGGACCGCAAAACAAGTTTTAATCAAAATTTAAGAGTTCATATCGTTGATTACGAGCTTTTCAACACTATTGTATTTCAAAAATTAAATTTCTGTTTTTTTTACTCAGTTAAAAGTCCAACGGGTCCATTTTAAGTCCCATTTAGACCCCCTCGTCCGAATCCTCTACAAAATGGACCGAAAAGCAAGTTTTGATCCAATTTTAGGAGTTCATATGATTGATTATAAGCATTTCAACAAGATTATATTGCAAAAACTCAAATCCTATATTTTTTACTCAGTTAAAAGTCCAACGGGTCCATTTTACGGCCCATTTAGACCTGCTCGCCCGAAACCTCTTCAAAAATGACTGAAAAACAAGTTTTAATCAAATTTTAGGACTTCATATAATTGATTATGATCTTTTCAACATGATAATATTGCAAAAACTCAATTTTTGTACTTTTTACTCAGTTAAAAGTCCAACGGGTCCATTTTACGGCCCATTTAGACCCACTCATCCGAAACCTCTACAAAAAGGACCGCAAAACAAGTTTTAATCAAAACATAAGAGTTCATATCGTTGATTACGAGCTTTTCAACACTATTGTATTGCAAAAATTCAATTTTTGTTCTTTTTACGCAGTTATAAGTTCAACGGGTCCATTTTAAGGCCCATTTAGACCCGCTCGTCCGAAACGTCTACAAAACGAACCGAAAAAAAAGTTTTGATCCAATTTTAGGAGTTCATGTAATTGATTATGAGCTTTTCAAAAAGATTATATTGCAAAAAATCAAATTCAGTATTTTTTACTCAGTTAAAAGTCCAACGAGCCCATTTTACGGCCCATCTAGACTCGCTCGCCCGAAACCTCTTCAAAGATGACTGAAAAACAAGTTTTGATCAAATTTTAGGACTTCATATCATTGATTACGAGCTTTTCAACAAGATTATATTGCAAAAACAAAAATTTGGTATTTTTTACTTAGTCAAAAGTCCAACGGGTCCATTTTACGGCTCATTTAGACTCGCTCGCCCGAAACCTCTTCAAAAATGACCGAAAAACAAGTTTTAATCAAATTTTAGGACTTCATATCATTGATTACGATCTTTTCAACACGATTATATTGCAAAAACTCAATTTTTGTACTTTTTACTTAGTTAAAAGTCCAACGGGTTCATTTTACGGCCCATTTAGACCCGCTCGTCCGAAACCTCTACAAAAAAGGACTGCAAAACAAGTTTTAATGAAATTAAGAGTTCATATCGATGATTACTAGCTTTTCAACACTATTGTATTGCAAAAATTCAATTTCTGTTCTTTTTACGCAGTTATAAGTTCAACAGGTCCATTTTAAGGCCCATTTAGACCCGCTCGTCCGAAACCTCTACAAAAAGGACCGAAAAACAAGTTTTGATCCACTTATAGGAGTTCATATAATTGATTACGAGCTTTTCAACAAGATTATATTGCAAAAACTCAAATACGGTATTTTTTACTTAGTTAAAAGTCCAACGGGTCCATTTTACGGCCCATTTAGACCCGCTCGTTCGAAACCTCTACAAAAAGGACTGAAAAACAAGCTTTGATCCAATTTTAGGAGTTCATATAATTGATTACGAGCTTTTCAACAAGATTATATTGCAAAAACTCAAATTCGGTATTTTTTACTAAGTTGAAATTCCAACGGGTCCATTTTACGGCCCATTTAGACCCGCTCGCCCGAAACCTCTTCAAAAAGGACCGAAAAACAAGTTTAATCAAATTTTAGGACTTCTTATCATTGATTACGATCTTTTCAATACAATTATATTGCAAAAACTCAATTTAAGTACTTTTTACTCAGTTAAAAGTCCAACGGGTCCTTTTTACGGCCCATTTAGACCCGCTCGTCCGAAACTCTACAAAAAGGACCGCAAAACAAGTTTTAATCAAAACTTAAGAGGTCATATCGTTGATTACGAGCTTTTCAACAGTATTGTATTGCAAAAATTCAATTTCTGTTCTTTTTACGCAGTTATAAGTTTAACGGGTCCATTTTAAGGCCCATTTAGACCCGCTCGTCCGAAACCTCTACAAAAAGGACCGAAAAACAAGTTTTGATCCAATTTTAGGAGTTCATATAATTGATTAGGAGCTTTTGAACAAGATTATATTGCAAAAACTCAATTTCTGTATTTTTTACTCAGTTAAAAGTCCAACGGGTCCATTTTACGGCCCATTTAGACCCGTTCGCCCGAAACCTCTTCAAAATGACTGAAAAACAAGTTTTAATAAAATTCTAGGAGTTCTTATAATTGATTACGATCTTTTCAACACGATTATATTGCAAAAACTCAATTTTTGTACATTTTACTCCGCTAAAATCCAACGGGTCCATTTTAAGGCCCATATAGACCCGTTCGTCCGAAACCTCTACAAAAAGGACCGCAAAACAAGTTTTAATCAAATCTTAAGAGTTCATATCGTTGATTACGAGCTTTTCAACACTATTGTATTGCAAAAATTCAATTTCTGTTCTTTTCACGCAGTTATAAGTTCAACAGGTCCATTTGAAGGCCCATTTAGACCCGCTCGCCCGAAACCTCTGCAAAAAGGACCGAAAAACAAGTTTTGATCAAATTTTAAGAGTTCATATAATTGATTACGAGCTTTTCAACAAGATTATATTGCAAAAACTCAAATTCGGTATTTTTTACTAAGTTAAAAGTCCAACGGGTCCATTTTACGGCCAATTTAAACCCTCTCGCCCGAAACCTCAACAAAAAGAAACGCAAAACAAGTTTTAATCAAAACTTAAAAGTTCATATCATTGATTACGAGCTTTTCAACACTATTGTATTGCAAACATTCAATATATGTTCTTTTTACGCAGTTATAAGTTTAACGGGTCCATTTTAAGGCCCATTTAGACCCGCTCTTCCGGAACCTCTACAAAAAGGACCGAAAAACAAGTTTTGATCCAATTTTAGGAGTTCATATAATTGATTACGAGCTTTTCAACAAGATTATATTGCAAAAAGTCAATTTTTGTATTTTCTACTCATTTAAAAGTCCAACGGGTACTTTTTACGGCCCATTTAGACCCGCTCCCTGAAACCTCTTCAAAAATGACTGAAAAACGAGTTTTAATCAAATTTTAGAAGTTCATATAATTGATTACGATCTTTTCAACACGATTATATTGCAATAACTCAATTTTTGTACTTTTTACTTAGTTAAAAGTCCAACGGGTCCATTTTATGGCCCATTTAGACCCGCTCGTCCGAAACCACTACAAAAGGACCGCAAAACAAGTTTTAATCAAAACTTAAGAGTTCATATCGTTGATTACGAGCTTTTCAACACTTTTGTCTTGCAAAATTTCAATTTCTGTTCTTTTTACGCAGTTATAATGTCAACGGGTCCATTTAGACCCGCTCGCCCGAAACTTCTACAAAAAGGACCGAAAAACAAGTTTTTATCAAATTTTAGGAGTTCATATAATTGATTACGAGCTGTTCAACAAGATTATATTGCAAAAAGTCAATTTTACAGCCCATTTAAACCCGCTCGCCCAAAATATCTTCAAAAAGGACCGAAAAACAAGTTTAATCAAATTTTAGGACTTCAAATCATTGATTACGATCTTTTCAACACGATTATATTGCAAAAACTCAATTTTTGTACTTTTTACTCAGTTAAAAGTCCAATGGGTCCATTTTACGGCCCATTTAGACCCGCTCGCCCGAAACCTTTTAAAAAATGATTGAAAAACAAGTTTTAATCAAATTTTAGAAGTTTATATAATTGATTACGATCTTTTCAACACGATTATATTGAAAAAAAACTCAATTTTTGTACTTTTTACTTAGTTAAAAGTCCAACGGGTCCATTTTACGGCCCATTTAGACCCGCTCGTCCGAAACCTCTACAAAAAGGACCGCAAAACAAGTTTTAATCAAAACTTAAGAGTTCATATCGTTGATTACGAGCTTTACAACACTATTGTATTGCAAAAATTCAATTTCTGTTCTTTTTACGCAGTTATAAGTTCAACGGGTCCATTTTAAGGCCCATTTAGACCCGCTCGTCTAAAACCTCTACAAAAAGGACCGAAAAAGGAGTTTTGATCCAATTTTAAGAGTTTATATGATTGATTACGAGCTTTTCAACAAGATTATATTGCAAAAACTCAAATTCGGTATTTTTTACTCAGTGAAAAGTCCAACGGGTCCATTTTACGGCCCATTTAGACCCGCTAGCCCGAAACCTCTTCAAAAATGACTGAAAAACACGTTTTAATCAAATTTTAGGAGTTCATATAACTGATTACGATCTTTCCAATACGATTGTATTGTAAAAATTTAATTTATGTTCTTTTTACGCAGTTATAAGTTCAACGGGTCCATTTTAAGGCCCATTTAGATCCGCTCGTCCGAAACCTCTTCAAAAATGACTGAAAAACAAGTTTTGATCAAATTTTAGGATTTCATATAATTGATTACGAGTTTTAAACAAGATTATATTTCAAAAACTCAAATTCGGTATTTTTTACTCAGTTAAAAGTCGAACGGGTCCATTTTACGGCCCATTTAGACCCGCTCGCCCGAAACCTCTTTAAAAATGACCGAAAAAAAAAGTTTTAATCAAATTTTAGGACTTCATATCATTGATTACGATCTTTTCAACACGATTATATTGCAAAAACTCAATTTTTGTACTTTTTACTCAGTTAAAAGTCCAACGGGTCCATTTTACGGCCCATTTTGACCCGCTCGCCTGAAACCTCTTCAAAAATGACAGAAAAACAAGTTTTGATCAAATTTTAGGAGTTCATATAACTGATTACGATCTTTTCAACATGATTGTATTGCAAAAATTCAATTTCTATTCTTTTTACGCAGTTATAAGTTCAACGGGTCCATTTTAAGGCCCATTTAGACCCGCTCGTCCGAAATCTCTCCAAAAAGGACAGAAAACAAGTTTTGATCAAATTTTAGGAGTTCATATAATTGATTACGAGCTTTTCAACAAGATTATATTGCAAAAACTCAAATTCGGTATATTTTACTCAGTTAAAAGTCCAACGGGTCCATTTTAAGGCCCATTTAGACCCGCTCGCCCGAAACCTCTTAAAAATGACTAAAAAACAAGTTTTGATCAAATTTTAGGATTTCATATAATTGATTACGAGCTTTTACACAAGATTATATTTCAAAAACTCAAATTCGGTATTTTTTACTCAGTTAAAAGTCCAACGGGTCCATTTTACGGCCCATTTAGACCCGCTCGCCCGAAACCTCTTCAAAAATGACCGAAAAAAAAGTTTTAATCAAATTTTAGGACTTCATATCATTGATTACGATCTTTTCAACACGATTATATTGCAAAAACTCAATTTTTGTACTTTTTACTTAGTTAAAAGTCCAACGGGGCCATTTTACGGCCCATTTTGACCCGCTCGCCCGAAACCTCTTCAAAAATGACAGAAAAACAAGTTTTAATCAAATTTTAGGAGTTCATATAACTGATTACAATCTTTTCAACACGATTATATTGCAAAAACTCAAATTCGGTATTTTTTACTCAGTTAAAAGTCCAACGGGTCCATTTTACGGCCCATTTAGACCAGCTCGCCTGAAACCTCTTCAAAAATGACTAAAAAAAGTTTTAATCAAATTTTAGGACTTCATATCATTGATTACGATCTTTTCAACACGATTATATTGCAAAAACTCAATTTTTGTACATTTTACTCAGTTAAAAGCCCAACGTGTCCATTTTACGGTCTATTTAGACCCGCTCGCCCGAAACCTCTTCAAAAATGACTAAAAAACAAGTTTTAATCAAATTTTAGGAGTTCATATAACTGATTACGAGCTTTTCAACACTATTGTATTGCAAAAATTCAATTTATGTTCTTTTTACGCAGTTATAAGTTGAACGGGTCCATTTTGCGGCCCATTTAGACCCGCTCGTCTGAAACCTCTTCAAAAAGGACCGCAAAACAAGTTTTGATCCAATTTTAGGAGTTCATATAATTGATTACGAGCTTTTCAACAATATTATATTGCAAAAACTCAAATTCGGTATTTTTTACTCAGTTAAAAGTCCAACGGGTCCATTTTACGGCTCATTTAGACCCGCTCGTTCGAAACCTCTACAAAAAGGACCGAAAAAAGCTTTGATCCAATTTTAGGAGTTCATATAATTGATTACGATCTTTTCAACACGATTATATTGCAAAAACTCAAATTCGGTATTTTTTACTCAGTTAAAAGTCCAACGGGTCCATTTTACGGCCCATTTAGACCCGCTCGTCCGAAACCTCTACAAAAAGGACCGAAAACAAGTTTTGATCCGATTTTAGGAGTTCATATAATTGATTACGAGCTTTTCAACAAGATTATATTGCAAAAACTCAAATTCGGTATTTTTTACTCAGTTAAAAGTCTAACGGGTCCATTTTACGGCCCATTTAGACCCGCTCGCCCGAAACCTCTTCAAAAATGACTGAAAAACTAGTTTTAATCAAATTTTAGGAGTTCATATACTTGATTACGATCTTTTCAACACGATTAGATTGCAAAAACTCAATTTTTGTACTTTTTACTTAGTTAAAAGTCCAACGGGTCCATTTTACGGCCCATTTAGACCCGCTCGACCGAAACCTCTACAAAAAGGTCCGCAAAACAAGTTTTAATCAAAACTTTAGAGTTCATATCGTTGATTACGAGCTTTTCAACACTAATGTATTGCAAAAATTCAATTTCTGTTCTTTTTACGCAGTTATAAGTTTAACGGGTCCATTTTAAAGCCCATTTAGACCCGCTCGTCCGAAACCTCTACAAAAAGGACCGAAAAACAAGTTTTGATCCAATTTTAGGAGTTCATATAATTGATTAGGAGCTTTTGAACAAGATTATATTGCAAAAACTTAATTTTTGTATTTTTTACTCAGTTAAAAGTCCAACGGGTCCATTTTACGGCCCATTTAGACCCGTTCGCCGGAAACCTCTTCAAAATGACTGAAAAACAAGTTTTAATTAAATTCTAGGAGTTCATATAAATGATTACGATCTTTTCAACACGATTATATTGCAAAAACTTAATTTTTGTACATTTTACTCCCTTAAAAGTCCAACGGGTCCATTTTAAGGCCCATATAGACCCGCTCGTCCGAAACCTCTACAAAAAGGACCGCAAAAAGAGTTTTAATCAAACCTTAAGAGTTCATATCGTTGATTACGAGCTTTTCCACACTATTGTATTGCAAAAATTTAATTTCTGTTCTTTTCACGCAGTTATAAGTTCAACGGGTCCATTTGAAGGCCCATTTAGACCCGCTCGCCCGAAACCTCTGCAAAAAGGACCGAAAAACAAGTTTTGTCAAATTTTAAGAGTTCATATAATTGATTACGAGCTTTTCAACAAGATTATATGGCAAAAACTCAAATTCGGTATTTTTTACTAAGTTAAAAGTCCAACGGGTCCATTTTACGGCCCATTTAAACCCTCTCGCCCGAAACCTCTACAAAAAGGACCGCAAAACAAGTTTTAATCAAAACTTAAGAGTTCATATCATTGATTACGAGCTTTTCAACACTATTGTATTGCAAAAATTCAATATATGTTCTTTTTACGCAGTTATAAGTTCAACAAGTCCATTTTAAGGCCCATTTAGACCCGCTCGACCGAAACCTCTACATAAAAGGACCGAAAAACAAGTTTTGATCCAATTTTAGGAGTTCATATAATTGATTACGAGCTTTTCAACAAGATTATATTGCAAAAAGTTAATTTCTGTATTTTTTACTCAGTTAAAAGTCCAACGAGTCCATTTTACGGCCCATTTAGACCTGCTCGCCCGAAACCTCTTCAACAATGACCGAAAAACAAGTTTTAATCAAATTTTAGGACTTCATATCATTGATTACGATCTTTTCAACACGATTCTATTGCAAAAACTCAATTTTGTACTTTTTCCTCAGTTAAAAGTCCAACGGGTCCATTTTATGGCCCATTTAGACCCGCACGTCCGAAACCTCTACAAAAGGACCGCAAAACAAGTTTTAATCAAAACTTAAGAGTTCATATCGTTGACTACGAGCTTTTCAACACTATTGTATTGCAAAAATTCAATTTATGTTCTTTTTACGCACTTATAAGTTCAACGGGTCCATTTTAAGGCCCATTTAGACCCGCTCGTCCGAAACCTCTACAAAAAGGACCGAAAAACGAGTTTTGATCCAATTTTAGGAGTTCATATAATTGATTACGAGCTTTTCAACAAGATTATATTGCAAAAACTCAAATTCGGTATTTTTTACTCAGTTAAAAGTCCAACGGGTCCATTTTACGGTCCATTTAGACCCGCTAGCCCGAAACCTCTTCAAAAATGACTGAAAAACAAGTTTTAATCAAATTTTAGGAGTTCATATAACTGATTACGATCTTTTCAACACGATTGTATTGTAAAAATTTAATT
Source organism: Hibiscus trionum (assembly GCA_030270665.1). Taxonomy (NCBI): domain Eukaryota; kingdom Viridiplantae; phylum Streptophyta; class Magnoliopsida; order Malvales; family Malvaceae; genus Hibiscus; species Hibiscus trionum. Next base: position 22,695,184 of record BSYR01000008.1, on the reverse strand, counting down.
TCTGTTCTTTTTACGCAGTTATAAGTTTAACGGGTCCATTTTAAGGCCCATTTAGACCCGCTCGTCCGAAACCTCTTCAAAAATGACTGAAAAACAAGTTTTGATCAAATTTATGGATTTCATATAATTGATTACGAGCTTTTAAACAAGATTATATTTCAAAAACTCAAATTCGGTATTTTTTACTCAGTTAAAAGTCCGACGGGTCGATTTTACGGCCCATTTAGACCCGCTCGCCCGAAACCTCTTCAAAAGTGACCGAAAAAAAGTTTTAATCAAATTTTAGGACTTCGTATCATTGATTACGATCTTTTCAACACGATGATATTGCAAAAACTCAATTTTTGTACTTTTTACTCAGTTAAAAGTCCAACGGGTCCATTTTACGGCCCATTTTGACCCGCTCGCCCGAAACCTCTTCAAAAATGACTGAAAAACAAGTTTTAATCAAATTTTAGGAGTTCATATAACTGATTACGATCTTTTCAACACGATTGTATTGCAAAAATTTAATTTATGTTCTTTTTACGCAGTTATAAGTTCAACGGGTCCATTTTAAGGCCCATTTAGACCCGCACGTCCGAAACCTCTTCAAAAATGACTAAAAAACAAGTTTTGATCAAATTTTAGGATTTCATATAATTGATTACGAGCTTTTAAACAAGATTATATTGCAAAAACTCAAATTCGGTATTTTTTGCTCAGTTAAAAGTCCAACGGGTCAATTTTACGGCCCATTTAGACCCGCTCGCCCGAAACCTCTTCAAAAATGACCGAAAAAAGTTTTAATCGAATTTTAGGACTTTATATCATTGATTACGATCTTTTCAACACGATTATATTGCAAAAACTCAATTTTTGTACTTTTTACTCAGTTAAAAGTCCAACGGGTCCTTTTTACGACCCAATTAGACCCGCTCGCCCGAAACCATTTCAAAAATGACTGAAAAACAAGTTTTAATCAAATTTTAGGAGTTCATATAATTGATTACGATCTTTTCAACAAGATTATATTGCAAAAACAAAAATTCGATATTTTTTACTCAGTTAAAAGTTCAACGGGTCCATTTTACGGCCCATTTAGACCCGCTCGCATGAAACCTCTTCAAAAATAACCGAAAAAAAAGTTTTAATCAAATTTTAGGATATCATATCATTGATTACGATCTTTTCAACAGGATTATATTGCAAAAACTCAATTTTTGTACTTTTTACTCAGTTAAAAGTCCAACGGGTCCATTTTACGGCCCATTTTGACCCGCTCGCCCGAAACCTCTTCAAAAATGACTGAAAAACAAGTGTTAATCAAATTTTAGGAGTTCATATAACTGATAACGATCTTTTCAACACGATTGTATTGCAAAAATTAAATTTCTGTTCTTTTTACGCGGTTATAAGTTCAACGGGTCCATTTTAAGGCCCATTTAGACCTGCTCGTCCGAAATCTCTCCAAAAAGGACCGAAAACAAGTTTTGATCAAATTTTAGGAGTTCATATAATTGACTACGAGCTTTTCAACAAGATTATATTGCCAAAACTGAAATTCAGTATATTTTACTCAGTTAAAAATCCAACGGGTCCATTTTACGGCCCATTTAGACCGGCTCGCCCGAAACCTCTTCAAAAATAACCGAAAAAAAAGTTTTAATCAAATTTTAGGATATCATATCATTGATTACGATCTTTTCAACACGATTATATTGCAAAAACTCGATTTTTGTACTTTTTACTAAGTTAAAAGTCCAACGGGTCCATTTTACGGCCCATTTTGACCCGCTCGCCCGAAACCTCTTCAAAAATGACTAAAAAACAAGTGTTAATCAAATTTTAGGAGTTCATATAACTGATAACGATCTTTTCAACACGATTGTATTGCAAAAATTCAATTTCTGTTCTTTTTACGCAGTTATAAGTTCAACGGGTCCATTTTAAGGCCCATTTAGACCTGCTCGTCCGAAACTCTACAAAATGGACCGAAAAACAAGTTTTGATCCAATTTTAGGAGTTCATATAATTGATTACAAGCTTTTCAACAAGATTATATTGCAAAAACTCAAATTCGGTATTTTTTACTCAGTTAAAAGTCAAACGGGTCAATTTTACGGCCCATTTAGACCCGCTCGTTCGAAACCTCTACAAAAAGGACCGAAAAACAAGTTTTGATCAAATTTTAGGAGTTCATATAATTGATTACGAGCTTTTCAACAAGATTATATTGCAAAAACTCAAATTCGGTATTTTTTAATTAGTTAAAGTCCAACGGGTCCATTTTACGGCCCATTTAGACCCGCTCGCCTGAAACCTCTTCAAAAATGACTGAAAAACAAGTTTTGATCAAATTTTAGGAGTTCATATAATTGATTACGATCTTTTCAACACGATTAGATTGCAAAAACTCAATTTATGTAATTTTTACTCAGTTAAAAGTCCAACGGGTCCATTTTACGGCCCATTTAGACCTGCTCGTCCGAAACCTCTACAAAAAGGACCACAAAACAAGTTTTAATCAAAACTTAAGAGTTCATATCGTTGATTACGAGCTTTTCAACACTATTGTATTGCAAAATTCAATTTATGTTGTTTTTACGCAGTTATAAGTTCAACGGGTCCATTTTAAGGCCCATTTAGACCCGCTTGTCCGAAACCTCTACAAAAAGGACCGAAAAAAAGGTTTTGATCCAATTTTAGGAGTTCATATAATTACGAGCTTTTCAACAAGATTATATTGCAAGAACTCAAAATTTGTATTTTTTACTCAGTTAAAAGTCCATCGAGTCCATTTTACGGCCCATTTAGACTCGCTCGCCCGAAACCTCTTCAAAAATGACTAAAAACAAGTTTTAATCAAATTTTAGGAGTTCATATAATTGATTACGATCTTTTCAACATGATTATATTGCAAAAACTCAATTTTTGTACTTTTTACTTAGTTAAAAGTCCAACGGGTCCATTTTACGGCCCATTTAGACCAGCTCGTCCGAAACCTCTAAAAAAATGACGGCAAAACAAGTTTTAATTAAAACTTAAGAGTTCATATCGTTGATTACGAGCTTTTCAACACTATTGTATTGCAAAAATTCAATTTTTGTTCTTTTTACGCCGTTATAAGTTCAACGGGTCTATTTTAAGGCCCATTTAGACCCGCTCGTCCGAAACCACTACAAAAGGACCGAAAAACAAGTTTTGATCCAATTTTAGGAGTTCATATAATTGATTACGAGCTTTTTAACAAGATTATATTGCTAAAAGGTAATTTTTGTATTTTTAACTCAGTTAAAGGTCCAACGGGTCCATTTTACGGCCCATTTAGACCCGCTCGCCCGAAACCTCTTCAAAAATGACTGAAAAACAAGTTTTAATCAAATTTTAGGAGTTCATATAAATGATTACGATCTTTTCAACATGATTATATTGCAAAAACTCAATTTATGTACTTTTTACTTTGTAAAAAGTCCAACGGGTCCATTTTATGGCCCATTTAGACCCGCTCGTCCGAAACCTCTACCCAAAGGACCGCAAAACAAGTTTTAATCAAAACTTAAGAGTTCATATCGTTGATTACGAACTTTTCAACACTATTGTATTGCAAAAATTCAATTCCTGTTCTTTTTACGTAGTTATAATTTCAACGGGTCCATTTTAAGGCCCAATTAAACCCGCTCGTCCGAAACCACTACAAAACGGACCGAAAAACAAGTTTTGATCCAATTTTAGGAGTTCATATAATTGATTACGAGCTTTTCAACAAGATTATATTGCTAAAAGTTAATTTCTATATTTTTAACTCAGTTAAGTGTCCAACGGGTCCATTTTAAGGCCCATTTTGACCCGCTCGCCCGAAAACTCTTCAAAAATGACTGAAAAACAAGTTTTAATCAAATTGTAGGAGTTCATATAATTGATTACGATCGTTTCAACACGATTATATTGCAAAAACTCAATTTCTGTATTTTTTACTCAGTTAAAAGTCCAACGGGTCCATTTTACGGCCCATTTAGACCCGCTCGTCCGAAACCTCTACAAAAAGGACCGCAAAACAAGTTTTAATCAAAACTTAAGTGTTCATATCGTTGATTATGAGCTTTTCAACAATATTGTATTGCAAAAATTAAATCTATGTTCTTTTTACGCAGTTATAAGTTCAACGGGTCCATTTTAAGGCCCATTTAGACCCGCTCGTCCGAAATCTCAACAAAAAGGACCAAAACCAAGTTTTGATCAAATTTAATAGTTCATATAATTGATTACGAGCTTTTCAACAAGATTACATTGCAAAAACTCAAATTCGGTATTTTTTACTCAGTTAAAAGTCCAACGGGTCCATTTTACGGCCCATTTAGACACGCTCGCCTGAAACCTCTTAAAAATGACTTAAAAACAAGTTTTAATAAAATTTTAGTAGTTCATATAATTGATTACGATCTTTTCAACACGATTATATTGCAAAAACTCAATTTTTGTACTTTTTACTCAGTTAAAAGTCCAACGGGTCCATTTTGCGGCCCATTTAGACCCGCTCGTCCGAAACCTCTACAAAAAGGACCGCAAAACAAGTTTTAATCAAAACTTAAGAGTTCATATCGTTGATTACGAGCTTTTCAACACTATTGTATTGCAAAAATTCAATTTATGTTCTTTTTACGCAGTTATAAGTTCAATGGGTCCATTTGAAGGCCCATTTAGACCTGCTCGTCCGAAACCTCTAAAAAATGGACCGAAAAAAAGTTTTGATCCAATTTTAGGAGTTCATATAATTGATTACGAGCTTTTCAACAAGATTATATTGCAAAAACTCAAATTCAGTATTTTTTACTTAGTTAAAAGTCCAACGGGTCCATTTTACAGCCCATTTAGACCCGCTCGCCCGAAACCTCTTCAAAAATGACTGAAAAACAAGTTTTAATCAAATTTTAGGAGTTCATATAAATGAATACGATCTTTTCAACACGATTATATTGAAAAAACTCAATTTATGTACTTTTTACTCAGTTAAAAGTCCAACGGGTCCATTTTACGGCCCATTTAGACCCGCTCGTCCGAAACCACTACAAAAAGGACCGCAAAACAAGTTTTAATCAAAACTTAAGAGTTCATATCGTTAATTACGAGCTTTTCAACACTATTGTATTGCAAAAATTCAATTTCTATTCTTTTTACGCAGTTATAAGTTCAACGGGTCCATTTTAAGGCCCATTTAGACCAGATCGCCTGAAACCTCTACAAAAGGACCGAAAAACAAGTTTTGATTAAATTTTAGGTGTTCATATAATTGATTACGAGCTTTTCAACAAGATTATATTGTAAAAACTCAAATTCGGTATTTTTTACTTAGTTAAAAGTCCAACGGGTCCATTTTACGGCCCATTTAGACCCGCTCGCCCGAAAACTCTTCAAAAATGACTGAAAAACAAGTTTTAGTCAAATTTTAGGAGTTCATATAATTGATTACGATCTTTCCAACACTATTATATTGCAAAAACTCAATTTTTGTACATTTTACTCAGTTAAAAGTCCAACGGGTCCATTTTACGGCCCATTTAGACCCGCTCGCCCGAAACCTCTTCAAAAATGACTGAAAAACAAGTTTTTATCAAATTTTAGGAGTTCATATAATTGATTACGAGTTTTCAACAAGATTATATTGCAAAAACTCAAATTCAATATTTTTTACTTAGTTAAAAGTCCAACGGGTCCAATTTACAGCCCATTTAGACCCGCTCGCCCGAAACCTCTTCAAAATGACCGAAATAAAAGTTTTAATCAAATTTTAGGACTTCATATCATTGATTACGATCTTTTCAACACGATTATATTGCAAAAACTCAATTTTTGTACTTTTTACTCAGTTAAAAGTCCAACGGGTCCATTTTACGGCCCATTTAGACCTGCTCGTCCGAAACCTCTACAAAAAGGACCGCAAAACAAGTTTTAATCAAAACTTAAGAGTTCATATCGTTGATTACGAGCTTTTCAACACTATTGTATTGCAAAATTCAATTTCTGTTGTTTTTACGCAGTTATAAGTTCAACGGGTCCATTTTAAGGCCCATTTAGACCCGCTTGTCCGAAACCTCTACAAAAAGGACCGAAAATCAGGTTTTGATCCAATTTTAGGAGTTCATATAATTACGAGCTTTTCTTCAAGATTATATTGCAAAAACTCAAATTTGGTATTTTTTACTCAGTTAAAAGTCCAACGAGTCCATTTTACGGCCCATTTAGACTCGCTCGCCCGAAACCTCTTCAAAAATGACCGAAAAACAAGTTTTAATCAAATTTTAGGACTTCATATCATTGATTACGATCTTTTCAACACGATTATATTGCAAAAACTCAATTTTGTACTTTTTACTCAGTTAAAAGTCCAACGGGTCCATTTTACGTCCCATTTAGACCCTCTCGTCTGAAACCTCTACAAAAAGGACCGCAAAACAAGTTTTAATCAAAACTTAAGAGTTCATATCGTTGATTACGAGCTTTTCAACACTGTTGTATTGCAAAATTTCAATTTCTGTTCTTTTTACGCAGTTATAAGTTCAACGGGTCCATTTTAAGGCCCATTTAGACCCGCTCGTCCGAAACCTCTACAAAAAGGACCGAAAAACAAGTTTTGATCCAATTTTAGGAGTTTATATAAATGATTACGAGCTTTTCAACAAGATTATATTGCAAAAACTCAAATTATGTATTTTTTACTCAGTTAAAACTCCAACGGGTCCATTTTACGGCCCATTTAGACCCGCTCGCACGAAACCTCTTAAAAATGACTAAAAACAAGTTTAAATCAAATTTTATGAGTTCATATAATTGATTACGATCTTTTCAACACGATTATATTGCAAAAACTCAATTTATGTACTTTTTACTCAGTTAAAAGTCCAACGGGTCCATTTTACGGCTCATTTAGACCCGCTCGTCCGAAACCTCTACCCAAAGGACCGCAAAACAAGTTTTAATCAAAACTTAAGAGTTCATATCGTTGATTACGAGCTTTTCAACACTATTGTAATGCAAAAATTCAATTTCTGTTCTTTTTACGCAGTTATAAGTTCAACAGGTCCATTTTAAGGCCCATTTAGACCCGCTCGTCCGATACCACTACAAAAAGGACCGAAAAACAGGTTTTGATCCAATTTTAGGAGTTCATATAATTGATTACGAGCTTTTCAACAAGATTATATTGCTAAAATTTAATTTCTGTATTTTTAACTCGGTTAAAAGTCCAACATGTCCATTTTACGGCCCATTTAGACCCGCTCGCCCGAAAACTCTTCAAAAATGACTGAAAAACAAGTTTTAATCAAATTTTAGGAGTTCATACAATTGATTACGATCGTTTCAACACGATTATATTGCAAAAACTCAATTTATGTATTTTTTACTCAGTTAAAAGTCCAACGGGTCCATTTTTCGGCCATTTAGACCCGCTCGTCCGAAACCTCTACAAAAATGACCGCAAAACAAGTTTTAATCAAAATATAAGAGTTCATATCGTTAATTACGAGCTTTTCAACACTATTGTATTGCAAAATTCAATTTATGTTCTTTTTACGCAGTTATAAGTTCATCGGGTCCATTTTAAGGCCCATTTAGACCCGCTCGTCCGAAACCTCTACAAAAATGACCGAAAAACAAGTTTTGATCCAATTTTAGGAGTTCATATAATTGATTACGAGCTTTTCAACAAGATTATATTGCTAAAAGTTAATTTCTGTATTTTTAACTCAGTTAAAAGTCCAACAGGTCCATTTTACGGCCCATTTAGACTCGCTCGCCTGAAAACTCTTCAAAAATGACTGAAAAACAAGTTTTAATCAAATTTTAGGAGTTCATACAATTGATTACGATCGTTTCAACACGATTATATTGCAAAAACTCAATTTTTGTATTTTTTACTCAGTTAAAAGTCCAACGGGTCCATTTTACGGCCATTTAGACCCGCTCGTCCGAAACCTCTACAAAAAGGACCGCAAAACAAGTTTTAATCAAAACATAAGAGTTCATATCGTTAATTACGAGCTTTTCAACACTATTGTATTGCAAAAATTCAATTTTTGTTCTTTTTACGCAGTTATAAGTTCATCGGGTCCATTTTAAGGCCCATTTAGACCCGATCGCCAGAAACCTGAACAAAAAGTACCGATAAACAAGTTTTGATCAAATCTTAGGTGTTCATATAATTGATTACGAGCTTTTCAACAAGATTATATTGTAAAAACTCAAATTCGGTATTTTTTACTCAGTTAAAAGTCCAACGGGTCCATTTTACGGCCCATTTAGACCCGCTCGCCCTAAACCTCTTCAAAAATGACTGAAAAATAAGTTTTGATCAAATTTTAGGAGTTCATAAAATTGATTACGATCTTTCCAACACGATTATATTGCAAAAACTCAATTTTTGTACATTTTACTCAGTTAAAAGTCCAACGGGTGCATTTTACGGCCCATTTAGACCCGCTCGCCCGAAACCTCTTCAAAAATGACTGAAAAACAAGTTTTAATCAAATTTTAGGAGTTCATATAACTGATTACGATCTTTTAAACACAATTGTATTGCAAAAATTCAATTTATGTTCTTTTTAAGCAGTTATAAGTTCAACGGGTCCATTTTAAGGCCCATTTAGACCCGCTCGTCCGAAACCTCTACAAAAAGGATCGAAAACAAGTTTTGATCAAATTTTAGGATTTCATATAATTGATTACGAGCTTTTCAATAAGATTATATTGCAGAACCTCAAATTCGGAATTTTTTACTCAGTTAAAAGTCCAACGGGTCCATTTTACAGCCCATTTAGACCCGCTCGCCCGAAACCTCTTTAAAAATGACTGAAAACAAGTTTTAATCAAATTGTAGGAGTTCATATAATTGATTACAATCGTTTCAACACGATTATAATGCAAAAACCCAATTTCTGTATTTTTACTCAGTTAAAAGGCCAACGGGTCCATTTTACGGCCCATTTAGACCCCCTCGTCCGAAACCTCTACAAAAAGGACTGCAAAACAAGTTTTAATCAAAACTTAAGAGTTCATATCGTAGATTTCGAGCTTTTCAACACTATTGTATTGCAAAAACTCAATTTCTGTTCTTTTTACGCAGTTATAAGTTCATCGGGTCCATTTTAAGGCCCATTTAGACCCGCTCGTCCGAAACCTCTACAAAAATGACCGAAAAACAAGTTTTGATCCAATTTTAGGAGTTCATATAATTGATTACGAGCTTTTCAACAAGATTATATTGCAAAAACTCAAATTCAGTATTTTTTACTTAGTTAAAATTCCAACGGGTCCATTTTGCGGCCCATTTAGACCCGCTCGCCCGAAACCTCTTCAAAAATGACCGAAAAATATGTTTTGATCAAATTTTAGGAGTTCATAAAATTGATTATGATCTTTTCAACAAGATTATATTGCAAAAACACAAATTCGGTATTTTTTACTCAGTTAAAAGTCCAACGGGACCATTTTACGGCTCATTTAGACCCGCTCGCCCGAAACCTCTTCAAAAATGACCGAAAAACAAGTTTTAATCAAATTTTAGGACTTCATGTCATTGATTACTATCTTTTCAACACGATTATATTGCAAAAACTCAATTTTGTACTTTTTATTCTGTTAAAAGTCAAACGGGTCCATTTTACGGCCCATTTAGACCCTCTCGTCCGAAACCTCTACAAAAAGGACCGCAAAACAAGTTTTAATCAAAACTTAAGAGTTCATATCGTTTATTACAAGCTTTTCAACACTATTGTATTGCAAAATTTCAATTTCTGCTCTTTTTACGCAGTTATAAGTTCAACGGGTCCATTTTAAGGCCCATTTAGACCCGCTCGTCCGAAACCTCTACAAAAAGGACCGAAAAACAAGTTTTGATCCAATTTTAAGAGTTCATATAAATGATTACGAGCTTTTCAACAAGAATATATTGCAAAAACAAAAATTCTGTATTTTTTACCCAGTTAAAAGTCCAACGGGTCCATTTTACATCCCATTTAGACCCGCTCGCCCAAAACCTCTTAAAAATGACTAAAAAACAAGTTTTAATCAAATTTTAGGAGTTCATATAATTGATTACGATCTTTTCAACACGATTATATTGCAAAAACTCAATTTATGTACTTTTTACTCAGTTAAAAGTCCAACGGGTCCATTTTACGGCCCATTTAGACCCGCTCGTCCGAAACCTCTACAAAAAGGACCGCAAAACAAGTTTTAATCAAAACTTAAGAGTTCATATCGTTGATTACGATCTTTTCAACACTATTGTAATGCAAAAATTCAATTTCTGTTCTTTTTACGCAGTTATAAGTTCAGCAGGTCCATTTTAAGGCCCATTTAGACCCGCTTGTCCGAAACCTCTACAAAAAGGACCAAAAACCAAGTTTTGATCCAATTTTAGGAGTTCATATAATTGATTACGAGCTTTTCAACAAGATTATATTGCAAAAACTCAATTTTTGTATTTTTTACTCAGTTAAAATTCCAACGGGTCCATTTTACGGCCCATTTAGACCCGCTCGCCCGAAACCTCTTCAAAAATGACTGAAAACAAGTTTTAATCAAATTTTAGGAGTTCATATAATTGATTACGATCGTTTCAACACGATTATATTGCAAAAACCCATTTTCTGTATTTTTACTCAGTTAAAAGGCCAACGGGTCCATTTTACGGCCCATTTAGACCCCCTCGTCCGAAACCTCTACAAAAAGGACCGCAAAACAAGTTTTAATCAAAACTTAAGAGTTCATATCGTAGATTTCGAGCTTTTCAACACTATTGTATTGCAAAAACTCAATTTCTGTTCTTTTTACGCAGTTATAAGTTCATCGGGTCCATTTTAAGGCCCATTTAGAACCGCTCGTCCGAAACCTCTACAAAAATGACCGAAAAACAAGTTTTGATCCAATTTTAGGAGTTCATATAATTGATTACGAGCTTTTCAACAAGATTATATTGCAAAAACTCAAATTCAGTATTTTTTACTTAGTTAAAATTCCAACGGGTCCATTTTGCGGCCCATTTAGACCCGCTCGCCCGAAACCTCTTCAAAAATGACCGAAAAATATGTTTTGATCAAATTTTAGGAGTTCATAAAATTGATTATGATCTTTTCAACAAGATTATATTGCAAAAACACAAATTCGGTATTTTTTACTCAGTTAAAAGTCCAACGGGACCATTTTACGGCTCATTTAGACCCGCTCGCCCGAAACCTCTTCAAAAATGACCGAAAAACAAGTTTTAATCAAATTTTAGGACTTCATGTCATTGATTACTATCTTTTCAACACGATTATATTGCAAAAACTCAATTTTGTACTTTTTATTCTGTTAAAAGTCAAACGGGTCCATTTTACGGCCCATTTAGACCCGCTCGTCCGAAACCTCTACAAAAAGGACCGCAAAACAAGTTTTAATCAAAACTTAAGAGTTCATATCGTTGATTACGATCTTTTCAACACTATTGTAATGCAAAAATTCAATTTCTGTTCTTTTTACGCAGTTATAAGTTCAGCAGGTCCATTTTAAGGCCCATTTAGACCCGCTTGTCCGAAACCTCTACAAAAAGGACCAAAAAACAAGTTTTGATCCAATTTTAGGAGTTCATATAATTGATTACGAGCTTTTCAACAAGATTATATTGCAAAAACTCATTTTTTGTATTTTTTACTCAGTTAAAATTCCAACGGGTCCATTTTACGGCCCATTTAAACCCGCTCGCCCGAAACCTCTTCAAAAATGACTGAAAACAAGTTTTAATCAAATTTTAGGAGTTCATATAATTGATTACGATCTTTTCAACACGATTATATTGCAAAAACCCAATTTCTGTATTTTTACTCAGTTAAAAGGCCAACGGGTCCATTTTACGGCCCATTTAGACCCCCTCGTCCGAAACCTCTACAAAAAGGACCGCAAAACAAGTTTTAATCAAAACTTAAGAGTTCATATCGTAGATTTCGAGCTTTTCAACACTATTGTATTGCAAAAACTCAATTTCTGTTCTTTTTACGCAGTTATAAGTTCATCGGGTCCATTTTAAGGCCCATTTAGACCCGCTCGTCCGAAACCTCTACAAAAATGACCGAAAAACAAGTTTTGATCCAATTTTAGGAGTTCATATAATTGATTACGAGCTTTTCAACAAGATTATATTGCAAAAACTCAAATTCAGTATTTTTTACTTAGTTAAAATTCCAACGGGTCCATTTTGCGGCCCATTTAGACCCGCTCGCCCGAAACCTCTTCAAAAATGACCGAAAAATATGTTTTGATCAAATTTTAGGAGTTCATAAAATTGATTATGATCTTTTCAACAAGATTATATTGCAAAAAAACAAATTCGGTATTTTTTACTCAGTTAAAAGTCCAACGGGACCATTTTACGGCTCATTTAGACCCGCTCGCCCGAAACCTCTTCAAAAATGACCGAAAAACAAGTTTTAATCAAATTTTAGGACTTCATGTTATTGATTACTATCTTTTCAACACGATTATATTGCAAAAACTCAATTTTGTACTTTTTATTCTGTTAAAAGTCAAACGGGTCCATTTTACGGCCCATTTAGACCCTCTCGTCCGAAACCTCTACAAAAAGGACCGCAAAACAAGTTTTAATCAAAACTTAATAGTTCATATCGTTTATTACGAGCTTTTCAACACTATTGTATTGCAAAATTTCAATTTCTGCTCTTTTTACGCAGTTATAAGTTCAACGGGTCCATTTTAAGGCCCATTTAGACCCGCTCGTCTGAAACCTCTACAAAAAGGACCGAAAAACAAGTTTTGATCCAATTTTAAGAGTTCATATAAATGATTACGAGCTTTTCAACAAGAATATATTGCAAAAACAAAAATTCTGTATTTTTTACCCAGTTAAAAGTCCAACGGGTCCATTTTACATCCCATTTAGACCCGCTCGCCCAAAACCTCTTAAAAATGACTAAAAAACAAGTTTTAATCAAATTTTAGGAGTTCATATAATTGATTACGATCTTTTCAACACGATTATATTGCAAAAACTCAATTTATGTACTTTTTACTCAGTTAAAAGTCCAACGGGTCCATTTTACGGCCCATTTAGACCCGCTCGTCCGAAACCTCTACAAAAAGGACCGCAAAACAAGTTTTAATCAAAACTTAAGAGTTCATATCGTTGATTACGATCTTTTCAACACTATTGTAATGCAAAAATTCAATTTCTGTTCTTTTTACGCAGTTATAAGTTCAGCAGGTCCATTTTAAGGCCCATTTAGACCCGCTTGTCCGAAACCTCTACAAAAAGGACCAAAAAACAAGTTTTGATCCAATTTTAGGAGTTCATATAATTGATTACGAGCTTTTCAACAAGATTATATTGCAAAAACTCAGTTTTTGTATTTTTTACTCAGTTAAAATTCCAACGGGTCCATTTTACGGCCCATTTAGACCCGCTCGCCCGAAACCTCTTCAAAAATGACTGAAAAACAAGTTTTAATCAAATTTTAGGAGTTCATATAATTGATTACGATCGTTTCAACACGATTATATTGCAAAAACCCAATTTCTGTATTTTTACTCAGTTAAAAGTCCATACGGCCCATTTTACGGCCCATTTAGACCCCCTCGTCCGAAACCTCTACAAAAAGGACCGCAAAACAAGTTTTAATCAAAACTTAAGAGTTCATATCGTCGATTACGAGCTTTTGAACACTATTGTATTGCAAAATTTCAATTTCTGTTCTTTTTACGTAGTTATAAGTTCAAAAAGTCTATTTTAAAGCCCATTTAGACCAGCTCGTCCGAAACCTCTACAAAAAGGACCGAAAAACAAGTTTTGATCCAATTTTAGGAGTTCATATAATTGATTACGAGCTTTTCAACAAGATTATATTGCAAAAACTCAAATTCGGTATTTTTTACTCAGTTAAATGTCCAACAGGTCCATTTTACGGCCTATTTAGACCCGCTCGTTCGAAACCTCTACAAAAAGGACTGAAAAACAAGTCTTGATCAAATTTTAGGAGTTCATATAATTGAATACGAGCTTTTCAACAAGATTATATTGCAAAAACACAAATTCGGTATTTTTTATTTTGTTAAAAGTCCAACGGGTCCATTTTACGGCCCATTTAGACCTGCTCGCCCGAAACCTCTTCAAAAATAACTGAAAAACAAGTTTAATCAAATTTTAGGATTTCATATAATTGATTACGATCTTTTCAACACTATTATATTAAAAAAAACTCAATTTTTGTACTTTTTACTCAGTTAAAAGTCCAACGGGTCCATTTTACGGCACATTTAGACCCTCTCGTCCGAAACTTCTACAAAAAGGACCGCAAAGCAACTTTTAATCAAAACTTAAGAGTTCATATCGTTGATTACGAGCTTTTCAACATTATTGTACTGCAAAATTTCAATTTCTGTTCTTTTTACGCAGTTATAAGTTCAACGGGTCCATTTTAAGGCCCATTAAGACCCGCTCGTCCGAAACTTCAACAAAAAGGACCGAAAAAAAGGTTTTGATCCAATTTTAGGAGTTCATATAATTAATTACGAGCTTTTCAACAAGATTATATTGCAAAAAATCAAATTCTGTATTTTTTACTCAGTTAAAAGTCCAACGGGTCCATTTTACGGCTCATTTAGACCCGCTCGCCCGAAACCTCTTAAAAAATTACTAAAAAACAAGTTTTAATCAAATTTTAGGAGTTCATATAATTGGTTACGATCTTTTCAACATGATTATATTGCAAAAACTCAAATTTTGTACTTTTTACTCAGTTAAAAGTCCAACGGGTCCATTTTACAGCCCATTTAGACCCGCTCGTCCGAAAACTCTACAAAAATGACGGCAAAACAAGTTTTAATTAAAACTTAAGAGTTCATATCGTTGATTACGAGCTTTTCAACACTATTGTATTGCAAAAATTCAATTTTTGTTCTTTTTACGCAGTTATAAGTTCAACGGGTCCATTTTAAGGCCCATTTAGACCCGCTCGTCCGAAACCACTACAAAAATGACCGAAAAACAAGTTTTGATCCAATTTTAGGAGTTCATATAATTGATTACGAGCTTTTCAGCAAGATCATATTGCAAAAACTCAAATTCGGTATTTTTTACTTAGTTAAAAGTCCAACGGGTCCATTTTGCCGCCCATTTAGACCCGCTCGCACGAAACCTCTTCAAAAATGACCGAAAAATAAGTTTTGATCAAATTTTAGGAGTTCATAAAATTGATTACGATCTTTTCAACAAGATTATATTGCAAAAATACAAATTCGGTATTTTTTACTCAGTTAAAAGTCCAACGGGGATATTTTACGGCTCATTTAGACCCGCTCGCCCGAAACCTCTTCAAAAATGACCGAAAAACAAGTTTTAATCAAATATTAGGACTTCATATCATTGATTATGATCTTTTCAACACGAACTTCTTACTCAATTAAAAGTCCAACGCGTCCATTTTACGGCCCATTTAGACCCTCTCGTCCGAAACCTCTACAAAAAGGACTGCAAAACAAGTTTTAATCAAAACTTAAGAGTTCATATCGTTGATTACGAGCTTTTCAACACTATTGTATTGCAAAATTTCAATTTCTATTCTCTTTACGCAGTTATAAGTTCAACGGGTCCATTTTAAGGCCCATTTAGACCCACTCGTCCGAAACCTCTACAAAAAGGACCGAAAAACAAGTTTTGATCCAATTTTAAGAGTTCATATAAATGATTACGAGCTTTTCAACAAGATTATATTGCAAAAACTCAATTTCTGTATTTTTTACTCAGGTAAAAGTCCAACGGGTCCATTTTACGGCCCATTTAGACCCGCTCGCTCGAAAACTCTTCAAAAATGACTGAAAAACAAATTTTAATCAAATTGTAGGAGTTCATATAATTGATTACGATCGTTTCAACACGATTATATTGCAAAAACTCAATTTCTGTATTTTTTACTCAGTTAAAAGTCCAACGGGTCCATTTTACGGCCCATTTAGACCCGCTCGTCCGAAACCTCTACAAAAAGGACCGCAAAACAAGTTTTAATCAAAACTTAAGAGTTCATATCGTTGATTACGAGCTTTTCAACACAATTGTATTGCAAAAATTCAATTTCTGTTGTTTTTACGCAGTTATAAGTTCAACGGGTCCATTTTAAGGCCCATTTAGACCCACTCGTCCGAAACCTCTACAAAAAGGACCGAAAAACAAGTTTTGATCCAATTTTAGGAGTTCATATAATTGATTACGAGCTTTTCAACAAGATTATATTGCAAAAACTCAATTTCTGTATTTTTACTCAGTTAAAAGTCCAACGGGTCCAATTTACGGCCCATTTAGACCCGCTCGCCCGAAACCTCTTCAAAAATGACTGAAAAACAAGTTTTAATCAAATCTTAGGAGTTCATATAATTGATTACGATCGTTTCAACATGATTATATTGCAAAAACCCAATTTCTGTATTTTTTACTCAGTTGAAAGTCCAACGGGTCCATTTTACGGCCCATTTAGACCCCCTCGTCTGAAACCCCTACAAAAAGGACCACAAAACAAGTTTTAATCAAAACTTAAGAGTTCATATCGTTGATTACGAGCTTTTCAACACTATTGTATTGCAAAATTTTAATTTCTGTTATTCTTACGCAGTTATAAGTTCAACGAGTCCATTTAAGGCCCATTTAGACCCGCTCGTCCGAAACCTTTACAAAAAGGACCGAAAAACAAGTTTTGACAAATTTTAGGAGTTCATATAATTGATTACGAGCTTTTCAACAAGATTATATTGCAAAAACTCAAATTCGGTATTTTTTACTCAGTTAAAAGTCCAACGGGTCCATTTTACGGCCCATTTAGACCCGCTCGTTCGAAACCTCTACAAAAAGGACTGAAAAACAAGTCTTGATCAAATTTTAGGAGTTCATATAATTGAATACGAGCTTTTCAACAAGATTATATTGCAAAAACACAAATTCGATATTTTTTACTTCGTTAAAAGTCCAACGAGTCCATTTTACGGCCCATTTAGACCTGCTCGCCCGAAACCTCTTCAAAAATGACTAAAAAACAAGTTTAATCAAATTTTAGGAATTCATATAATTGATTACGATCTTTTCAACACGATTATATTAAAAAAACTCAATTTTTGTACTTTTTACTTAGTTAAAAGTCCAACGGGTCCATTTTATGGCCTATTTAGACCCTCTCGTCCGAAACCTCTACAAAAAGGACCGCAAAACAAGTTTTAATCAAAACTTAAGGGTTCATATCGTTGATTACGAGCTTTTCAACACTATTGTATTGTAAAATTTCAATTTATGTTCTTTTTACGCAGTTATAAGTTCAACGGGTCCATTTTAAGGCCCATTTAGACCCGCTCGTCCTAAACCTCTACAAAAAGGACCGAAAAACAAGTTTTGATCCAATTTTAGGAGTTCATATAATTGATTACGAGCTTTTCAACAAGATTATATTGCAAAAACTCAAATTCTGTATTTTTTACTCAGTTAAAAGTCCAACGGGTCCATTTTACGGCCCATTTAGACCCGCTCACCCGAAACCTCTTAAAAATGACTAAAAAATAAGTTTTAATCAAATTTTAGGAGTTCATATAATTGATTACGATCTTTTAAACACGATTATATTGCAAAAACTCAATTTATGTACTTTTTACTCAGTTAAAAGTCCAACGGGTCCATTTTACAGCCCATTTAGACCCGCTCGTCCGAAACCTCTACAAAAAGGACCGCAAAACAAGTTTTAATCAAAACTTAAGAGTTCATACCGTTGATTACGAGCTTTTCAACACTATTGTATTGCAAAAATTCAATTTCTGTTGTTTTTACGCAATTATAAGTTCAACGGGTCCATTTTAAGGCCCATTTAGACCCGCTCGTCCGAAATCTCTACAAAAAGGACCAAAAACAAGTTTTGATCAAATTTTAGGAGTTCATATAATTGATTACGAGCTTTTCAACAAGATTATATTGCAAAAACTCAAATTCTGTATTTTTTAGTCAGTTAAAAGTCCAACGGGTCCATTTTACGGCTCATTTAGACCCGCTCGCCCGAAACCTCTTAAAAATGACTAAAAAACAAGTTTTAATAAAATTTTAGGAGTTCATATAATTGATTACGATCTTTTCAACACGATTATATTGCAAAAACTCAATTTATGTACTTTTTACTCAGTTAAAAGTCCAATGGGTCCATTTTACGGCCCATTTAGACCCGCTCGTTCGAAACCTCTACAAAAATGACCGCAAAACAAGTTTTAATCAAAACTTAAGAGTTCATATCGTTGATTACGAGCTTTTCAACACTATTGTTTTGCAAAAATTCAATTTCTGTTGTTTTTACGCAGTTATAAGTTCAACGGGTCCATTTTAAGGCCCATTTAGACCCGCTCGTCCGAAACCTCTACAAAAGGACCGAAAAACAAGTTTTGATCCAATTTTAGGAGTTCATATAATTGATTACGAGCTTTTCAACAAGATTATATTGCAAAAACTCAAATTTGGTATTTTTTACTCAGTTAAAAGTCCAACGAGTCCATTTTACGGCCCATTTAGACCCGCTCGCCCGAAACCTCTTAAAAAATGACTAAAAACAAGTTTTAATCAAATTTTAGGAGTTCATATAATTGATTACGATCTTTTCAACACGATTATATTGCAAAAACTCAATTTATGTACTTTTTACTCAGTTAAAAGTCCAACGGGTCCATTTTACGGCCCATTTAGACCCGCTCGTCCGAAACCTCTACAAAAAGGACCGCAAAACAAGTTTTAATCAAAATTTAAGAGTTTATATCGTTGATTACGAGCTTTTTAACACTATTGTATTGCAAAAATTCAATTTCTGTTCTTTTTACGCAATTATATGTTCAACATGTCCATTTTAAGGCCCATTTAGACCCGCTCGTCCGAAACCTCTACAAAAAGGACCGAAAAACAAGTTTTGATCCAATTTTAGGAGTTCATATAATTGATTACGAGCTTTTCAACAAGATTATATTGCTAAAAGTTAATTTCTGTATTTTTAACTCAGTTAAGAGTCCAACGGGTCCATTTTACGGCCCATTTAGACCCGCTCGCCCGAAAACTCTTCAAAAATGACTGAAAAACAAGTTTTAATCAAATTGTAGGAGTTCATATAATTGATTACGATCGTTTCAACACGATTATATTGCAAAAACTCAATTTTTGTACTTTTTACTCAGTTAAAAGTCCAACGGGTCCATTTTACGGCCCATTTAGACCCGCTCGTCCGAAACCTCTACAAAAGGACCGTAAAACAAGTTTTAATCAAAACTTAAGAGTTCATATCGTTGATTACGAGCTTTTCAACACTATTGTATTGCAAAAATTCAATTTATGTTCTTTTTACGCAGTTATAAGTTCAACGGGTCCATTTTAAGGCCCATTTAGACCTGCTCGTCCGAAACCTCTACAAAATGGACCGAAAAACAAGTTTTGATCCAATTTTAGGAGTTCATATAATTGATTGCGAGCTTTTCAACAAGATTATATTGCAAAAACTCAAATTCGGTATTTTTTACTCAGTTAAAAGTCTAACGGGTCCATTTTACGGCCCATTTAGACCCGCTCGTTCGAAACCTCTACAAAAAGGACCGAAAAACAAGTTTTGATCCAATTTTAGGAGTTCATATAATTGATTACGAGCTTTTCAACAAGATTATATTGCAAAAACTCAAATTCGGTATTTTTTACTTAGTTAAAAGTCCAACGGGTCCATTTTACAGCCCATTTAGACCCGCTCGCCCGAAACCTCTTCAAAAATGACTAAAAAACAAGTTTTAATCAAATTTTAGGAGTTCATATAAATGATTACGATCTTTTCAACACGATTATATTGAAAAAACTCAATTTATGTACTTTTTACTCAATTAAAAGTCCAACGGGTCCATTTTACGGCCCATTTAGACCCGCTCGTCCGAAACCTCTACAAAAAGGACCGCAAAACAAGTTTTAATCAAAACTTAAGAGTTCATATCGTTAATTACGAGCTTTTCAACACTATTGTATTGCAAAAATTCAATTTCTATTCTTTTTACGCAGTTATAAGTTCAACGGGTCCATTTTAAGGCCCATTTAGACCAGATCGCCTGAAACCTCTACAAAAGGACCGAAAAACAAGTTTTGATTAAATTTTAGGTGTTCATATAATTGATTACGAGCTTTTCAACAAGATTATATTGTAAAAACTCAAATTCGGTATTTTTTATTCAGTTAAGAGTCCAACGGGTCAATTTTACGGCCCATTTAGACCCGCTCGCCTGAAACCTCTTCAAAAATGACTGAAAAACAAGTTTTAGTCAAATTTTAGGAGTTCATATAATTGATTACGATCTTTCCAACACTATTATATTGCAAAAACTCAATTTTTGTACATTTTACTCAGTTAAAAGTCCAACGGGTCCATTTTACGGCCCATTTAGACCCGCTCGCCCGAAACCTCTTCAAAAATGACTGAAAAACAAGTTTTTATCAAATTTTAGGAGTTCATATAATTGATTACGAGCTTTTCAACAAGATTATATTGCAAAAATTCAAATTCAGTATTTTTTACTCAGTTAAAAGTCCAACGGGTCCAATTTACGGCCCATTTAGACCCGCTCGCCTGAAACCTCTTCAAAATGACCGAAATAAAAGTTTTAATCAAATTTTAGGACTTCATATCATTGATTACGATCTTTTCAACACGATTATATTGCAAAAACTTAATTTTTGTACTTTTTACTCAGTTAAAAGTCCAATGGGTCCATTTTACGGCCCATTTAGACCTGCTCGTCCGAAACCTCTACAAAAAGGACCGCAAAACAAGTTTTAATCAAAACTTAAGAGTTCATATCGTTGATTACGAGCTTTTCAACACTATTGTATTGCAAAATTCAATTTTTGTTGTTTTTACGCAGTTATAAGTTCAACGGGTCCATTTTAAGGCCCATTCAGACTCGCTTGTCCGAAACCTCTACAAAAAGGACCGAAAACAGGTTTTGATCCAATTTTAGGAGTTCATATAATTACGAGCTTTTCAACAAGATTATATTGCAAAAACTCAAATTTGGTATTTTTTACTCCGTTAAAAGTCCAACGAGTCCATTTTACGGCCCATTTAGACCCGCTCGCCCGACACCTCTTCAAAAATGACCGAAAAACAAGTTTTAATCAAATTTTAGGACTTCATATCATTGATTACGATCTTTTCAACACGATTATATTGAAAAAACTCAATTTTTGTACATTTTACTCAGTTAAAAGTCCAACGGGTCCATTTTACGGCCCATTTAGACCCTCTCGTCCGAAACCTCTACAAAAAGGACCGAAATACGAGTTTAATCAAATTTTAAGACTTCATATCATTGATTACGCTCTAATCAAGCACTATTATATTGCAAAAAACTCAATTTATGTACTTTTTACTTAGTTAAAAGTCCAACGGGTCCATTTTATGGCCCATTTAGACACGCTCGTCCGAAACCTCTACAAAAAGGATCGCAAAACAAGTTTTAATCAAAACTTAAGCGTTCATATCGTTGATTACGAGCTTTTTAACACTATTGTTTTGCAAAAATTCAATTTATGTTCTTTTTACTCAGTTAAAAGTTCAACGGGTCCATTTTAAGGCCCTTTTAGACCCGCTCGCCCGAAACATCTTCAAAAATGACCGAAAAATAAGTTTTAATCAAATTTTAGGACTTCATATAATTGATTACGAGCTTTTCAACAATATTATATTGCAAAAATTCAATTTTGTATTTTTTACTCAGTTAAAAGTCCAACGGGTCCATTTTACGACCCATTTAGACCCGCTCGCCCGAAACATCTACAAAAAGGACCGAAATACAAGTTTTCATCCAATTTTAGGAGTTCATATAATTGATTACGAGCTTTTCAACAAGATTATATTGCAAAAAGTCAAATTCGGTATTTTTTACTCAGTTAAATGTCCAACGGGTCCATTTTACGGCCCATTTAGACCCGCTCGTTCGAAACCTCTACAAAAAGGACTGAAAAACAAGTCTTGATCAAATTTTAGGAGTTCATATAATTGAATACGAGCTTTTCAACAAGATTATATTGCAAAAACTCAATTTTTGTATTTTTTACTCAGTTAAAAGTCCAACGGGTCCATTTTACGGCACATTTAGACCCGCTCGCCCGAAACCTGTTAAAAATGACTAAAAACAAGTTTTAATCAAATTTTATGAGTTCATATAATTGATGACGATCTTTTCAACACGATTATATTGCAAAAACTCAATTTATGTACTTTTTACTCAGTTAAAAGTCTAACGGGTCCATTTTACGGCTCATTTAGACCCGCTCGTCCGAAACCTCTACCCAAAGGACCACAAAACAAGTTTTAATCAAAACTAAAGAGTTCATATCGTTGATTACGAGCTTTTCAACACTATTGTATTGCAAAAATTCAATTTCTGTTCTTTTTACGTAGTTATAAGTTCAACGGGTCCATTTTAAGGCCCATTTAGACCCGCTCGTCCGAAACCACTACAAAAAGGACCGAAAAACAGGTTTTGATCCAATTTTAGGAGTTCATATAATTGATTACGAGCTTTTCAACAAGATTATATTGCTAAAAGTTAATTTATGTATTTTTAACTCAGTTAAAAGTCCAACATGTCCATTTTACGGCCCATTTAGACCCGCTCGCCCGAAAACTCTTCAAAAATGACTGGAAAACAAGTTTTAATCAAATTTTAGGAGTTCATACAATTGATTACAATCGTTTCAACACGATTATATTGCAAAAACTCAATTTATGTATTTTTTACTCAGTTAAAAGTCCAACGGGTCCATTTTACGGCCATTTAGACCCACTCGTCCGAAACTTATACAAAAAGGACCGCAAAACAAGTTTTAATCAAAACATAAGAGTTCATATCATTAATTACGAGCTTTTCTACACTCTTGTATTGCAAAAATTCAATTTCTGTTCTTTTTACGCAGTTATAAGTTCATCGGGTCCATTTTAAGGCCCATTTAGACCCGATCGCCTGAAACCTCTACAAAAAGTACCGAAAAACAAGTTTTGATCAAATCTTAGGTGTTCATATAATTGATTACGAGCTTTTCAACAAGATTATACTGTAAAAACTCAAATTCGGTATTTTTTACTCAGTTAAAAGTCCAACGGGTCCATTTTACGGCCCATTTAGACCCGCTCGCCCTAAACCTCTTCAAAAATGACTGAAAACAAGTTTTAGTCAAATTTTAGGAGTTCATATAATTGATTACGATCTTTCCAACATGATTATATTGCAAAAACTCAATTTTTGTACATTTTACTCAGTTAAAAGTCCAACGGGTCCATTTTACGGCCCATTTAGACCCGCTAGCCCGAAACCTCTTCAAAAATGACTGAAAAACAAGTTTTAATTAAATTTAAGGAGTTCATATAACTAATTACGATCTTTTCAACACAACTGTTTTGCAAAAATTCAATTTATGTTCTTTTTAAGCAGTTATAAGTTCAACGGGTCCATTTTAAGGCCCATTTAGAACCGCTCGTCCGAAACCTCTACAAAAAGGATCGAAAACAAGTTTTGATCAAATTTTAGGATTTCATATAATTGATTACGAGCTTTTCAACAAGATTATATTGCAGAACCTCAAATTCGGAATTTTTTACTCATTTAAAAGTCCAACGGGTCCATTTTACGGCCCATTTAGACCCGCTCGCCCGAAACCTCTTCAAAAATGATTGAAAAATAAGTTTTAATCAAATTTTAGGAGTTCATATAATTGATTACGATCTTTTCAACACGATTATATTGCAAAAACTCAATTTATGTACTTTTTACTTAGTTAAAAGTCCAACGGGTCCATTTTACGGCCCATTTAGACCCGCTCGCCCAAAACCTCTTAAAAATGACTAAAAAACAAGTTTTAATCAAATTTTAGGAGTTCATATAATTGATTACGATCTTTTCAACACGATTATATTGCAAAAACTCAATTTATGTACTTTTTACTCAGTTAAAAGTCCAACGGGTCCATTTTATGGCCCATTTAGACCTGCTCGTCCGAAACCTCTACAAAAAGGACCGCAAAACAAGTTTTAATCAAAACTTAAGAGTTCATATCGTTGATTACGAGCTTTTCAACACTATTGTATTGCAAAATTTCAATTTCTGTTCTTTTTACGCAGTTATAAGTTCAACGGGTCCATTTTAAGGCCCATTTAGACCCGCTCGTCCGAAATCTCCACAAAAAGGACCGAAAAAGAAGTTTTGATCAAATTTTTGGAGTTCATATAATTGATTACGAGCTTTTCAACAAGATTATATTGCAAAAACTCAAATTCGGTATTTTTTACTCAGTTAAATGTCCAACGGGTCCATTTTACGGCCCATTTAGACCCGCTCGTTCGAAACCTCTACAAAAAGGACTGAAAAACAAGTCTTGATCAAATTTTAGGAGTTCATATAATTGAATACGAGCTTTTCAACAAGATTATATTGCAAAAACACAAATTCGGTATTTTTTCAACAAGATTATATTGCAAAAACTCAATTTTTGTATTTTTTACTCAGTTAAAAGTCCAACGGGTCCATTTTACGGCCCATTTAGACCTGCTCGCCCGAAACCTCTTCAAAAATTACTGAAAAACAAGTTTAATCAAATTTTAGGATTTCATATAATTGATTACGATCTTTTCAACACGATTATATTAAAAAAAACTCAATTTTTGTACTTTTTACTCAGTTAAAAATCCAACGGGTGCATTTTACGCCCCATTTAGACCCTCTCGTCCGAAACCTCTACAAAAAGGATCTCAAAACAAGTTTTAATTAAAACTTAAGAGTTCATATCGTTGATTACGAGCTTTTCAACACTATTGTACTGCAAAATTTCAATTTATGTTCTTTTTACGCAGTTATAAGTTCAACGGGTCCATTTTAAGGCCCATTTAGACCCGCTCGTCCGAAACCTCTACAAAAAGGACCGAAAAACAAGTTTTGATTCAATTTTAGGAGTTCATATAATTGTATACGAGCTTTTCAACAAGATTATATTGCAAAAACTCAAATTCTGTATTTTTTACTCAATTAAAAGTCCAATGGGTCCAATTTACGGCCCATTTAGACCCGCTTGCCCGAAACCTCTTCAAAAATTACCGAAAAAATAGTTTTAATCAAATTTTAGGACTTCATATCAATGATTACGATCTTTTTAACACGATTATATTGCAAAAACTCAATTTTTGTACTTTTTACTCAGTTAAAAGTCCAACGGGTCCATTTTACGACCCATTTAGACCCGCTCGTCCGAAACCTCTACCCAAAGGACCGCAAAACAAGTTTTAATCAAAACTTAAGAGTTCATATCGTTGATTACGAGCTTTTCAACACTATTGTATTGAAAAAATTCAATTTATGTTCTTTTTACGCAGTTATAAGTTCAACGGGTCCATTTTAAGGCCCATTTAGACCCGCTCGTCCGAAACCACTACAAAAATGACCGAAAAACAAGTTTTGATCCAATTTTAGGAGTTCATATAATTGACTACGAGCTTTTGAACACGATTATATTGCAAAAACATAATTTTTGTACTTTTTACTAAGTTAAAAGTCCAACGGGTCCATTTTACGGCCCATTTAGACTCGCTCGCCCGAAACCTCTTCAAAAATGACTGAAAAACAAGTTTTAATCAAATTTTAGGAGTTCATATAACTGATTACGATCTTTTCAACATGATTGTATTGCAAAAATTTAATTTCTGTTCTTTTTACGCAGTTATAAGTTCAACGGGTCCATTTTAAGGCCCATTTAGACCCTCACGTCCGAAACCTCTTAAAAATGACTGAAAAACAAGATTTGATCAAATTTTAGGAGTTCATATAAATGATTACGAGCTTTTCAACAAGATTATATTGGAAAAACTCAAATTCGGTATTTTTTACTCAATTAAAAGTCCAATGGGTCCAATTTACGGCCCATTTAGACCCGCTCGCCCGAAACCTTTTCAAAAATTACCGAAAAAATAGTTTTAATCAAAATTTAGGACTTCATATCATTGATTACGATCTTTTTAACACGATTATATTGCAAAAACTCAATTTTTGTACTTTTTACTCCGTTAAAAGTCCAACGGGTCCATTTTACGGCCCATTTAGACCTGCTCGTCCGAAACCTCTACAAAAAGGACCGCAAAACAATTTTTAATCAAAACTTATGAGCTCATATCGTTGGTTACGAGCTTTTCAACACTATTGTATTGCAAAAATTCAATTTCTGTTGTTTTTACGCTGTTATAAGTTCAACGGGTCCATTTTAAGGCCCATTTAGACTCGCTCGTCCGAAACCTCTACAAAAAGGACCGAAAAACAAGTTTTGATCCAATTTTAGGAGTTCATATAATTGATTACGAGCTTTTCAACAAGATTATATTGCAAAAACTCAAATTTGGTATTTTTTACTCAGTTAAAAGTCCAACGAGTCCATTTTACGGCCCATTTAGACCCGCTCGCCCGCAACCTCTTCAAAAATAACTGAAAACAAGTTTTAATCAAATTTTAGGAGTTCATATAATTGATTACGATCTTTTCAACACGATTATATTGCAAAAACTCAATTTTTGTACTTTTTACTCAGTTAAAAGTCTAACGGGTCCATTTTACAGCCCATTTAGACCCGCTCGTCCGAAACCTCTACAAAAATGACCGCAAAACAAGTTTTAATCAAAACTTAAGAGTTCATATCATTGGTTACGAGCTTTTCAACACTATTGTATTGCAAAAATTCAATTTATGTTCTTTCTACGCAGTTATAAGTTCAACGGGTCCATTTTAAGGCCCATTTAGACCCTCTCGTTCGAAACCCCTATTAAAAGGACTGAAAAACGAGTTTTGATACAATTTTAGGAGTTCATATAATTGATTACGAGCTTTTCAACAAGATTATATTGCAAAAACTCAAATTTGGTATTTTTTACGCAGTTAAAAGTCCAACGAGTCCATTTTACGGCCCATTTAGACTCGCTCGCCCGAAACCTCTTCAAAAATGACTGAAAAACAAGTTTTAATCAAATTTTAGGAGTTCATATAATTGATTACGATCTTTTCAACACGATTATATTGCAAAAACTCAATTTTTGTACTTTTTACTCAGTTAAAAGTCCAACGGGTCCATTTTACAGCCCATTTAGACCCGCTCGTCCGAAACCTCTACAAAAATGGCGGCAAAACAAGTTTTAATTAAAACTTAAGAGTTCATATCGTTGATTACGAGCTTTTCAACACTATTGTATTGCAAAAATTCAATTTTTGTTCTTTTTACGCAGTTATAAGTTCAACGGGTCCATTTTAAGGCCCATTTAGACCCGCTCGTCCGAAACCACTACAAAAATGACCGAAAAACAAGTTTTTATCCAATTTTAGGAGTTCATATAATTGATTACGAGCTTTTCAGCAAGATTATATTGCAAAAACTCAAATCTGGTGTTTTTTACTTAGTTAAAAGTCCAACGGGTCCATTTTGCCGCCCATTTAGACACAATTGATTACGATCTTTTCAACAAGATTATATTGCAAAAACACAATTTCGGTATTTTTTACTCAATTAAAAGTCCAACAGGGACATTTTACGGCTCATTTAGACCCGCTCGCCCGAAACCTCTTCAAAAATGACCGAAAAACAAGTTTTAATCAAATTTTAGGACTTCATATCATTGATTATGATCTTTTCAACACGATTATATTGCAAAAACTCAATTTTGTACTTCTTACTCAATCAAAAGTCCAACGCGTCCATTTTACGGCCCATTTAGACCCTCTCGTCCAAAACCTCTACAAAAAGGACCGCAAAACAAGTTTTAATCAAAACTTAAGAGTTCATATCGTTGATTACGAGCTTTTCAACACTATTGTATTGCAAAATTTCAATTTCTGTTCTCTTTACGCATTTATAAGTTCAACGGGTCCATTTTAAGGCCCATTTAGACCCGCTCGTCCGAAACCTCTACAAAAAGGATCGAAAAACAAGTTTTGATCCAATTTTAGTAGTTCATATAAATGATTACGAGCTTTTCAACAAGATTATATTGCAAAAACTCAATTTCTGTATTTTTTACTCAGGTAAAAGTCCAACGGGTCCATTTTACGGCCCATTTAGACCCGCTCGCTCGAAAACTCTTCAAAAATGACTGAAAAACAAGTTTTAATCAAATTGTAGGAGTTCATATAATTGATTACGATCGGTTCAACACGATTATATTGCAAAAACTCAATTTCTGTATTTTTTACTCAGTTAAAAGTGCAACGGGTCCATTTTACGGCCCATTTAGACCCGCTCATCCGAAACCTCTACAAAAAGGACCGCAAAACAAGCTTTAATCAAAACTTAAGAGTTCATATCATTGATTACGAGCTTTTCAACACTATTGTATTGCAAAAATTCAATTTCTGTTCTTTTTACGAAGTTATAAGTTCAACGGGTCCATTTTAAGGCCCATTTAGACCCGCTCGCCCGAAACCTCTACAAAAATAATCGAAAACAAGTTTTGATCAAATTTTAGGAGTTCATATAATTGATTACGATCTTTTCAACACGATTATATTGCAAAAACTCAATTTTTGTACTTTTTACTGAGTTAAAAGTCCAACAGGTCCATTTTACGGCCCATTTATACCCGCTCGTCCGAAACCTCTACAAAAGGACCGCAAAACAAGTTTTAATCAAAACTTAAGGGTTCATATCGTTGATTACGAGCTTTTCAACACTATTGTATTGCAAAAACTCAATTTATGTTCTTTTTACGCAGTTATATGTTCAACGGGTCCATTTTAAGGCCCATTTAGACCCGCTCGTCCGAAACCTCTACTAAAAGGACCGAAAAACAAGTTTTTATCCAAATTTAGGAGTTCATATAATTGATTACGAGCTTTTCAACAAGATTATATTGCAAAAACTCAAATTCGGTATTTTCTTACTCAGTTAAAAGACCAACGGGTCCATTTTGCGGCCCATTTAGACCCGCTCGCCCGAAACCTCTTCAAAAATGACCGAAAAATAAGTTTTTATCAAATTTTAGGAGTTCATATAATTGATTATGATCTTTTCAACAAAATTATATTGAAAAACACAAATTCGGTATTTTTTACTCAGTTAAAAGTCCAACGGGTCCATTTTACGGCCCATTTAGACCCTCTCGCCCGAAACCTCTTCAAAAATGACCGAAAAACAAGTTTTAATCAAATTTCAGGACTTCATATCATTGAGTACGATCTTTTCAACACGATTATATTGCAAAAACTCAATTTTTGTATTTTTTACTCAGTTAAAAGTCCAACGGGTCCATTTTACGGCCCATTTAGACTCGCTCGTCCGAAACCTCTACAAAAAGGTCCGCAAAACAAGTTTTAATCAAAACTTAAGAGTTCATATCGTTGATTACGAGCTTTTCAACACTATTGTATTGCAAAAATTCAATTTCTGTTCTTTTTACGCAGTTATAAGTTCAACGGGTCCATTTTAAGGCCCATTTAGACCCGCTCGTCCGAAACAACTACAAAAAGGACCGAAAAACAAGTTTTGATCCAATTTTAGGAGTTCATATAAGTGATTACGAGCTTTTCAATAAGATTATATTGCAAAAACTCAAATTCGGTATTTTTTAATCAGTTAAAAGTCCAACGGGTCCATTTTACGGTCCATTTAGACCCGCTCGCCCGAAACCTCTTCAAAAATGACTGAAAAACAAGTTTTAATCAAATTTTAGGAGTTCATATAACTGATTACGATCTTTTCAACACGATTGTATTGCAAAAATTTAATTCTTGTTCTTTTTACCCAGTTATAAGTTGAACGGGTCCATTTTAAGGCCCATTTAGACCCGCTCGTCCGAAACATCTTAAAAAATGACTGAAAATCAAGTTTTGATCAAATTTTAGGAGTTAATATAATTGATTACGAGCTTTTAAACAAGATTATATTGCAAAAACTCAAATTCAGTATTTTTTACTTAGTTAAAAGTCCAACATGCCCATTTTACGGCCCATTTAGACCCGCTCGCCCGAAACCTCTTCAAAAATGACCGAAAAAAAAGTTTTAATCAAATGTTAGGACTTCATATCATTGATTACGATCTTTTCAACACGATTATATTGCAAAAACTCAATTTTTGTACTTTTTACTCAGTTAAAAGTCCAACGGGTCCATTTTACGGCCCATTTAGACCCGCTCGCCCGAAACCTCTTCAAAAATGACTGAAAAACAAGTTTTAATAAAATTTTAGGAGTTCATATAACTGATTACGATCTTTAAAACACGATTGTATTGCAAAAATTCAATTCCTGTTCTTTTTACGCAGTTATAAGTTCAACGGGTCCATTTTAAGGCCCATTTAGACCCGCTCGTCCAAAATCTCTACAAAAAGGACCGAAAACAAGTTTTGATCAAATTTTATGAGTTCATATAATTGATTACGAGCTTTTCAACAAGATTATATTGCAAAAACTCAAATTCGGTATTTTTTACTCAGTTAAAAGTCCAACGGGTCCATTTTACGGCCAATTTAGACATGCTCGCCCGAAACCTCTTAAAAATGACTAAAAACAAGTTTTGATCCAATTTTAGGAGTTCATATAATTGATTACGAGCTTTTCAACAAGATTATATTGCAAAAACTCAAATTCGGTATTTTTTTACTCAGTTAAAAGTCCAATGGGTCAATTTTACGGCCCATTTAGACCCGCTCGCCCGAAACCTCTTCAAAAATGATCGAAAAACAAGTTTTAATCAAATTTTAGGACTTCATATCATTGATTACGATCTTTTCAACACGATTATATTGCAAAAACTCAATTTTTGTACTTTTTACTCAGTTAAAAGTCCAACGGGTCCATTTTACGGCCCATTTAGACCAGCTCGTCCGAAACCTCTACAAAAAGGACCGCAAAACAAGTTTTAATCAAAACTTATGAGTTCAAATCGTTGATTACGAGCTTCTCAACACTATTGTATTTCAAAAATTCAATTTATGATATTTTTACGCAGTTATAAGTTCAACGGGTCCATTTTAAGGCCCGTTTAGACCCGCTCGTCCGAAACCTCTACAAAAAGGACCGAAAAACAAGTTTTGATCCAATTTTAGGAGTTCATATAATTGATTACGAGCTTTTCAACAAGATTATATTGCAAAAACACAAATTCGGTATTTTTTACTCAGTTAAAAGTCCAACGGGTCCATTTTACGGCCCATTTAGACCCGCTCGCCCGAAACTTCTTCAAAAATGACTGAAAAACAAGTTTTAATCAAATTTTAGGAGTTCATATAATTGATTACGATCTTTTAAACACGATTGTATTGCAAAAATTCAATTTCTGTTCTCTTTACGCAGTTATAAGTTCAACGGGTCCATTTTAAGGCCCATTTAGACCCGCTCGTCCGAAACCTCTGTAAAAAGGACCGAAAACAAGTTTTGATCCAATTTTAGGAGTTCATATAATTGATTACGAGCTTTTCAACAAGATTATATTGCAAAAACTCAAATTCGGTATTTTTTACTCAGTTAAAAGTCCAACGAGTCCATTTTACGGCCCACTTAGACCCGCTCGCTCGAAACCTCTTCAAAAATGACTGAAAACAAGTTTGAATCATATTTTAGGAGTTCATAAAATTGATTACGATCTTTTCAACACGATTGTATTGCAAAAATTCAATTTATGTTCTTTTTACGCAGTTATAAGTTCAACGGGTCCATTTTAAGGCCCAGTTAGACCCGCTCGTCCGAAATCTCTACAAAAAGGACCGAAAACAAGTTTTGATCAAATTTTAGGAGTTCATATAATTGATTACGAGCTTTTCAACAAGATTATATTGCAAAAACTCAAATTCGGTATTTTTTACTCAATTAAAAGTCCAACAGGTCCGTTTTACGGCCCATTTAGACCCGCTCGCCCGAAACCTCTTCAAAAATGACTAAAAAACAAGTTTTAATCAAAATTTAGGGGTTCATATAATTTATTACGATCTTTTCAACACGATTATATTGAAAAAAACTCAATTTTTGTACTTTTTACTCAGTTAAAAGTCCAACAGGTCCATTTTACGGCCCATTTAGACCCGCTCGTCCCAAAACCTCTACAAAAGTGTCGCAAAACAAGTTTTAATCAAAACTTAAGAGTTCATATCATTGATTACGAGCTTTTCAACACTATTGTATTGCAAAAATTCAATTAATGTTCTTTTTACCCAGTTATAAGTTCAACGGGTCCATTTTAAGGCCCATTTATACTCGCTCGTCCGAAACCACTACAAAAAGGACCGAAAAACAAGTTTTGATCCAATTTTAGGAGTTCATATAATTGATTACGAGCTTTTCAAAAAGATTATATTTCAAAAACTCAAATTCGGTATTTTTTTACTCAGTTAAAAGTCCAACGGGTCCATTTTACGGCCCATTTAGACCCGCTCGCCCGAAACCTCTTCAAAAATGACCGAAAAACAAGTTTTGATCCAATTTTAGGAGTTCATATAATTGATTACGAGCTTTTCAACAAGATTATATTGCAAAAACTCAAATTCGATATTTTTTACTCGGTTAAAAGTCCAACGGGTCCATTTTACGTCCCATTTAGACCCGCTCGCCCGAAACCTCTTCAAAAATGACCGAAAAATAAGTTTTGATCAAATTTTAGGAGTTCATATAATTGATTACGATCTTTTCAACAAGATTATATTGCAAAAACATAAATTCGGTATTTTTTACCTAGTTAAAAGTCCAACGAGTCCATTTTACGGCCCATTTAGACCCGCTAGCCCGAAACCTCTTCAAAAATGACCGAAAAACATGTTTTAATCAAATTTTATGACTTCATATCATTGATTACGATCTTTTCAACATGATTATATTGCAAAAACTCAATTTTTGTACTTTTTACTTAGTTAAAAGTCCAACGGGTCCATTTTACGGCCCATTTAGACCCGCTCGTCCGAAACCTCTACAAAAAGGACCGCAAAACAAGTTTTAATCAAAACTTAAGAGTTCATATCGTTGATTACTATCTTTTCAACACTATTGTATTGCAAAAATTCAATTTATGTTCTTTTTACGCAGTTATAAGTTCAACGGGTCCATTTTAAGGCCCATTTAGACCCGCTCGTCCGAACCTCTACAAAAAGGACCGAAAAACAAGTTTTGATCCAATTTTAGGAGTTCATATAATTGATTAGGAGCTTTTCAACAAGATTATATTGCAAAAAAGTCAAATTCTGTATTTTTTACTCAGTTAAAAGTCCAACGGGTTCATTTTATAGCCCATTTAGACCTGCTCGCCCGAAACCTCTTCCAAAATGACTAAAAAACAAGTTTTAATCAAATCTTAGGAGTTCATATAATTGATTACGATCGTTTCAACACGGTTATATTGCAAAAACTCAATTTTTGTACTTTTTACTCAGTTAAAAGTCCAACGGGTCCAATTTACGGCCCATTTAGACCCGCTCGTCTGAAACCTCTACAAAAAGGATCGCAAAAGAAGTTTTAATCAAAACATAAGAGTTCATATCGTTGATTACGAACTTTTCAACACCATTGTATTGCAAAAATTCAATTTCTGTTCTTTTTACGCAGTTATAAGTTCAACGGGTCCATTTTAAGGCCCATTTAGACCCGCTCGTCCGAAACCTCTACAAAAACGACCGAAATACAACTTTTGATCCAATTTTAGGAGTTCATATAATTGATTACGAGCTTTTCAACACGTTTATATTGCAAAAACTCAGATTCGGTATTTTTTACTCAGTTAAAAGTCTAACGGGTCCATTTTGCGGCCCATTTAGACCCGCTCGCCCGAAACCTCTTCAAAAATGACCGAAAAATAAGTTTTGATCAAATTTTAGGAGTTCATATAATTGATTACGATCTTTTCAACAAGATTATATTGCTAAAACACAAATTCGTATTTTTTACTCAGTTAAAACTCCAACGGGTCCATTTTACGGCCCATTTAGACATGCCCGCCCGAAACCTCTTCAAAAATGACCGAAAAACAAGTTTTAATCAAATTTTAGGACTTCATATCATTGATTACGATCTTTTCAACACGATTATATTGCAAAAACTCAATTTTGTACTTTTTACTCAGTTAAATGTCTAACGGGTCCATTTTACGGACCATTTAGACCCGCTCGTCCGAAACCTCTACAAAAAGGACCGCAAAACAAGTTTTAATCAAAACTTAAGAGTTCATATCGTTGATTACGAGCTTTTCAACACTATTGTATTGCAAAAATTCAATTTCTGTTCTTTTTACGCAATTATAAGATCAACAGGTCCATTTTAAGGCCCATTTAGACCCGCTCGTCCGAAACCTCTACAAAAAGGACCGAAAAACAAGTTTTGATCCAATTTTAGGAGTTCATATAATTGATTACGAGCTTTTCAACAAGATTATATTGCAAAAACTCAAATTCGGTATTATTTACTCAGTTAAAAGTCCAACGGGTCCATTTTACGGCCCATTTAGATCCGCTCGTTCGAAACCTCTACTAAAAGGACCGAAAAACAAGTCTTGATCCAATTTTAGGAGTTCATATAATTGATTACGAGCTTTTCAACAAGATTATATTGCAAAATCTCAAATTCGGTATTTTTTACTCAGTTAAAAGTCCAACGGGTCCATTTTACTGCCCATTTAGACCCGCTAGCCCGATACCTCTTCAAAAATGACCGAATAACATGTTTAATTAAATTTTAGGACTTCGTATCATTGATTACGATCTTTTCAACAGGATTATATTGCAAAAACTCAATTTTTGTACTTTTTACTCAGTTAAAAGTCCAACGGGTCCATTTTACGGCCCATTTAGACCCGCTCACCCGAAACCTCTTCAAAAATGACTGAAAAACAAGTTTTAATCAAATTTGAGGAGTTCATATAACTGATTACGATCTTTTCAATACGATTGTATTGCAAAAATTCAATTTTTGTTCTTTTTACGCAGTTATAAGTTCAACGGGTCCATTTTAAGGCCCATTTAGACCCGCTCGTCCGAAATCTCTACAAAAAGGACCGAAAACAAGTTTTGATCAAATTTTAGGAGTTCATATAATTTATTGCGAGCTTTTCAACAAGATTATATTACAAAAACTCAAATTCAATATTTTTTACTCAGTTAAAAGTCCAACGGGTCCATTTTACGGCCCATTTAGACCTGCTTGCCCGAAACCTCTTAAAAAATGACCAAAAACAAGTTTTAATCAAATTTTAGGAGTTCATATAATTGATTACGATCTTTTCAACACGATTATATTGCAAAAACTCAATTTTTGTACTTTTTACTCAGTTAAAACTCCAACGGGTCTATTTTACGGCCCATTTAGACCCTCTCGTCCGAAACTTCTACAAAAAGGACCGCAAAACAAGTTTTAATCAAAACTTAAGAGTTCATATCGTTGATTACGAGCTTTTCAACACTATTGTATTGCAAAAATTCAATTTCTCTTGTTTTTACGCAGTTATAAGTTCAACGGGTCCATTTTAAGGCCCATTTAGACCCGTTCGTCCGAAACCTGTACAAAAACGACCGAAAAACAAGTTTTGATCCAATTTTAGGAGTTCATATAATTGATTACGAGCTTTTTAACAAGATTATATTGCAAAAAGTCAATTTCTGTATTTCTACTCATTTAAAAGTCCAACGGGTCCCTTTTACGGCCCATTTAGACCCGCTCACCCGAAACCTCTTAAAAAATGACCAAAAACAAGTTTTAATCAAATTTTAGGAGTTCATATAATTGATTACAATCTTTTCAACACGATTATATTGCAAAAACTCAATTTTTGTACTTTTTACTCAGTTAAAAGTCCAAAGTTTCCATTTTACGGCCCATTTAGACCAGCTCGCCCGAAACCTCTTCAAAAATGACATAGAAACAAGTTTTAATCAAATTTTAGGAGTTCATATAACTGATTACGATCTTTTTCAACACGATTGTATTGCAAAAATTCAATTTCTGTTCTTTTTACGCAGTTATAAGTTCAACGGGTCCATTTTAAGGCTCATTTAGACCCGCTCGTCCGAAACAACTACAAAAATGACCGAAAAACAAGTTTTGATCCAATTTTAGGAGTTCATATAATTGATTACGAGCTTTTCAACAAGATTATATTGCTAAAAGTCAATTTCTGTATTTTTAACTTAGTTAAAAGTCCAACGGGTCCATTTTACGGCCCATTTAGACCCGCTCGCCTGAAAAATCTTCAAAAATGACTGAAAAACATGTTTTAATCAAATTTTAGGAGTTCATATAATTGATTACCATCGTTTATACAATATTATATTGCAAAAACTCAATTTCTATATTTTTTACTCAGTTAAATGTCCAACGGGTCCATTTTACGGCCCATTTAGACCCGCTCGTCCGAAACCTCTACAAAAAGGACCGCAAAACAAGTTTTAATCAAAACTTAAGAGTTCATATCGTTAATTACGAGCTTTTCAACACTATTGTATTGCAAAAATTCAATTTATGTTCTTTTTACGCACTTATAAGTTCAACGGGTCCATTTTAAGGCCCATTTAGACCCGATCGCCCGAAACCTCTACAAAAAGGACCGAAAAACAAGTTTTGATCAAATTTTAGGTGTTCATATAATTGATTACGAGCTTTTCAACAAGATTATATTGCAAAAACTCAAATTCGGTATTTTTTACTCAGTTAAAAGTCCAACGGGTCCATTTTACGTCCCATTTAGACCCGCTCGCCCGTAACCTCTTCAAAAATGACTGAAAAACAAGTTTTAGTCAAATTTTAGGAGTTCATATAATTGATTACGATCTTTTCAACATGATTATATTGCAAAAACTCAATTTGTGTACATTTTACTCAATTAAAAGTCCAACGGGTCCATTTTACGGCCCATTTAGACCCGCTCGCCCGAAACCCTCTACAAAAAGGATCGAAAAACAAGTTTTGATCAAATTTTAGGAGTTCATATAATTGATTAAGAGCGTTTCAACAATATTATATTGCAAAAACTCAAATTTGGTATTTTTTTCTCAGTTAAAAGTCCAACGAGTCCATTTTACGGCCCATTTAGACCCGCTCGTTCGAAACCTCTACAAAAAGGACCGAAAAACAAGTCTTGATCCAATTTTAGGAGTTCATATAAATGATTACAAGCTTTTCATTAAGATTATATTGCAAAAACTCAAATTCGGTATTTTTTACTTAGTTAAAAGACCAACGGGTCCATTTTACGGCCCATTTAGACCCGCTCGCCCGAAACCTCTTCAAATATGACTGAAAAACAAGTTTAATCAAAATTTAGGATTCATATAATTGATTACAATCTTTTCAACATGATTATATTGCAAAAACTCAATTTTTGTACTTTTTACTCAGTTAAAAGTCCAACGGGTCCATTTTACGGCCCATTTAGACTCGCTCGTCCGAAACCTCTACAAAAAGGACCGCAAAACAAGTTTTAATCAAAACTTAAGAGTTCACATCGTTGATTACGAGCTTTTCAACACTATTGTATTGCAAAATTTCAATTTTTGTTCTTTTTACGTAGTTATAAGTTCAACGGGTCCATTTTAAGGCCCATTTAGACCCGCTCATCCGAAACCTCTACAAAAAGGACCGAAAAACAATTTTTGATCAAATTTTAGGAGTTCATATAATTGATTACGAGCTTTTCAACAAGATTATATTGCAAAAACTCAAATTCGGTATTTTTTACTTAGTTAAAAGTCCAACGGGTCCATTTTACGGCCCATTTAGACCCGCTCACCCGAAACCTCTTCAAAAATGACTGAAAAAAAAGTTTTAATCAAATTTTAGGAGTTCATATAATTGATTACAATCGTTTCAACACGATTATATTGCAAAAACTCATTTTCTTTATTTTTTACTTAGTTAAAAGTCCAACGGGTCCATTTTACGGACCATTTAGACACGCTCGTCCGAAACCTCTACAAAAGGACCGCAAAACAAGTTTTAATCAAAACTTAAGAGTTCATATCGTTGATTACGAGCTTTTCAACACTATTGTATTGCAAAATTTCAATTTCTGTTCTTTTTACGCAGTTATAAGTTCAACGGGTCCATTTTAAGGCCCATTTAGACCCGCTCGCCCGAAACCTCTTCAAAAATGACTGAAAAACAAGTTTTAATCAAATTTTAGGAGTTCATATAATTGATTACGATCTTTTCAACGCGATTATATTGCAAAAACTCATTTTTTGTACTTTTTACTTCGTTAAAAGTCCAACGGGTCCATATTACGGCCTATTTAGACCCGATCGCCCGAAACCTCTTGAAAAATGACTGAAAAACAAGTTTTAATCAAATTTTAGGAGTTCATATAACTGATTACGATCTTTTCAACACGATTGTATTGCAAAAATTTAATTTCTGTTCTTTTTACATAGTTATAAGTTCAACGGGTCCATTTTAAGGCCCATTTAGACCCGCTCGTCCGAAACCTCTTCAAAAAGGACTGAAAAACAAGTTTTGATCAAATTTTAGGAGTTCATATAATTGATTACGAGCTTTTAAAAAAGATTATATTGCAAAAACTAAAATTCGGTATTTTTTACTCAGTTAAAAGTCCAACGAGTCCATTTTACAGCCCATTTAAACCCGCTCGCCCGAAACCTCTTCAAAAATGACCGAAAAAAATATTTTAATCAAATTTTAGGACTTCATATCATTGATTACGATCTTTTCAACACGATTATATTGCAAAAACTCAATTTTTGTACTTTTTACTCAGTTAAAAGTCCAAAGGTTCCATTTTACGGCCCATTTAGACCAGCTCGCCCGAAACCTCTTCAAAAATGACAGAGAAACAAGTTTTAATCAAATTTTAGGAGTTCATATAACTGATTACGATCTTTTTCAACACGATTGTATTTCAAAAATTCAATTTCTGTTCTTTTTACGCAGTTATAAGTTCAACGGATCCATTTTAAGGCCCATTTAGACCCGCTCGTCCGAAACCTCTACAAAAAGGACCACAAAACAAGCTTTAATCAAAACTTAAGAGTTCATATCGTTGATTACGAGCTTTTCAAAACTATTGTATTGCAAAAATTCAATTTCTATTCTTTTTACGCAGTTATAAGTTCAACGGGTCCATTTTAAGGCCCATTTAGACCCGCTCGTCCGAAACCTCTACAAAAAGGACCGAAAAGCAAGTTTTGATCCAATTTTACGAGTTCATATAATTGATTACGAGCTTTTCAACAAGATTATAATGCAAAAACTCAAATTCGGTATTTTTTACTCAGTTAAAATTCCAACGGGTCCATTTTACGGCCCATTTAGACCCGCTCGCCCGAAACCTCTTCAAAAA
Source organism: Hibiscus trionum (assembly GCA_030270665.1). Lineage (NCBI taxonomy): Eukaryota > Viridiplantae > Streptophyta > Magnoliopsida > Malvales > Malvaceae > Hibiscus > Hibiscus trionum. The sequence continues at coordinate 22,655,847 of BSYR01000008.1, read as the reverse complement.
TAACTGAAAAACAAGTTTTAATCAAATTTTAGGAGTACATATAATTGATTACGATCTTTTCAACACGATTATATTGCAAAAACACAATTTTTTTAGTTTTTACGCAGTTAAAAGTCCAACGGGTCCATTTTACGGCCCATTTAGACCCGCTCGCCCGAAACCTCTTCAAAAATGACTGAAAACCAAGTTTTAATCAAATTTTAGGAGTTCATATAACTGATTACGATCTTTTCAACACTATTTTATTGCAAAAATTTAATTTCTGTTCTTTTTACGCAGTTATAAGTTCAACGGGTCCATTTTAAGGCCCATTTAGACCCGCTCGCCCGAAACCTCTTCAAAAATGACTGAAAAACATGTTTTGATCAAATTTTAGGAGTTCATATAATTGATTACGAGCTTTTCAACAAGATTATATTGCAAAAACTCAAATTCGGTATTTTTTACTTAGTTAAAAGTCCAACGGGTCCATTTTACGGCCCATTTAGACCCGCTCACCCGAAACCTCTTCAAAAATGACTGAAAAACAAGTTTTAATCAAATTTTAGGAGTTCATATAATTGATTACAATCGTTTCAACACGATTATATTGCAAAAACTCATTTTCTTTATTTTTTACTTAGTTAAAAGTCCAACGGGTCCATTTTACGGACCATTTAGACACGCTCGTCCGAAACCTCTACAAAAGGACCGCAAAACAAGTTTTAATCAAAACTTAAGAGTTCATATCGTTGATTACGAGCTTTTCAACACTATTGTAATGCAAAAATTCAATTTCTGTTCTTTTACGACCTATTTAGACAACGGGTCCATTTTACGACCTATTTAGACCCGCTCGCCCGAAACCTCTTCAAAAATGACTGAAAAACAAGTTTAATCAAATTTTGGGACTTCATATCATTGATTACGATCTTTTCAACACGATTATATTGCAAAACCTCAATTTTTGTACTTTTTACTCAGTTAAAAGTCCAACGGGTCCATTTTACGGCCCATTTAGACCCGTTCGTCCGAAACCTCTACAAAAATGACTGAAAACCAAGTTTTAATCAAATTTTAGGAATTCATATAACTGATTACGATCTTTTCAACACGATTTTATTGCAAAAATTTAATTACTGTTCTTTTTACGCAGTTATAAGTTCAACGGGTCCATTTTAAGGCTCATTTAGACCTGCTCGTCCGAAACCTCTTCAAAAATGACTTAAAAACATGTTTTGATCAAATTTTAGGAGTTCATATAATTTATTACGAGCTTTTCAACAAGATTATATTGCAAAAACTCAAATTCGGTATTTTTTACTTAGTTAAAAGTCCAACGGGTCCATTTTACGGCCCATTTAGACCCGCTCGCCCGAAACCTCTTCAAAAATGACCGAAAAAAGTTTTAATCAAATTTTAGGACTTCATATCATTGATTACGATCTTTTCAACACGATTATATTGCAAAAACTCAATTTTTGTACTTTTTACTCAGTTAAAAGTCCAACGGGTCCATTTTACAGCCCATTTAGACCCGCTCGTCCGAAACCTCTCCAAGAAGGACCGCAAAACAAGTTTTAATCAAAACTTAAGAGCTCATATCATTGATTACAAGCTTTTCAACACTATTTTATTGCAAAAATTCAATTTCTGTTGTTTTTACGCAGTTATAAGTTCAACGGGTCCATTTTAAGGCCCATTTAGACCCGCTCGTCCGAAACTCTACAAAAAGGACCGAAAAACAAGTTTTGATCCAATTTTACGAGTTCATATAATTGATTACGAGCTTTTCAACAAGATTATATTGCAAAAACTCCAATTCGGTATTTTTTACTCAGTTAAAAGTCCAACGGGTCCATTTTACGGCCCATTTAGACCCGCTCCCCGAAACCTCTTCAAAAATGACTGAAAAACAAGTTTTAATCAAATTTTAGGAGTTCATATAAATGATTACGATCTTTTCAACACGATTATATTGCAAAAACTCAATTTATGTACTTTTTACTCAGTTAAATGTCCAACGAGTCCATTTTACGGCCCATTTAGACCCGCTCGTCCGAAACCTCTACAAAAAGGACCACAAAACAAGTTTTAATCAAAACTTAAGAGTTCATATCGATGATTACGAGCTTTTCAAAACTATTGTATTGCAAAAATTCAATTTCTATTCTTTTTACGCAGTTATAAGTTTAACGGGTCCATTTTAAGGCCCATTTAGACCCGCTCGTCCGAAACCTCTACAAAAAGGACCGAAAAGCAAGTTTTGATCCAATTTTACGAGTTCATATAATTGATTACGAGCTTTTCAACAAGATTATATTGCAAAAACTCAAATTCGGTATTTTTTACTCAGTTAAAATTCCAACGGGTCCATTTTACGGCCCATTTAGACCCGCTCGCCCGAAACCTCTTCAAAAATATCTGAAAAACAAGTTTTAATCAAATTTTAGTTCATATAATTGATTACGATCTTTTCAACACGATTATATTGCAAAAACTCAATTTTTGTACTTTTTACTCAGTGAAAAGTCCAACAATTCCATTTTACGGCGCATTTAGACCCGCTCGTCCGAAATTTCTACAAAAAGGGCCGCAAAACAAGTTTTAATCAAAACTTAAGAGTTCATATCGTTGATTACGAGCTTTTCAACATTATTGTATTGCAAAAATTCAATTTCTGTTCGTTTTACGCAGTTATAAGTTCAACGGGTCCATTTTAAGGCCCATTTAGACCCGCTCGTCCTAAACCTCTACAAAATGGACCGAAAAACAAGTTTTGATCCAAATTTAGGAGTTCATATAATTGATTACGAGCTTTTCAACAAGATTATATTGCAAAAACTCAAATTCGGTATTTTTTACTCAGTTAAAAGTCCAACGGGTCCATTTTACGGCCCATTTAGACCCGCTCGTTCGAAACCTCCACAAAAGGACCGAAAAATAAGTCTTGATCCAATTTTAGGAGTTCATATAATTGATTACGAGCTTTTCAACAAGATTATCTTGCAAAAACTCAAATTCGGCATTTTTTACTCAGTGAAAAGTCCAACGGGACAATTTTACGACCCATTTGGACCCGCTCGCCCGAAACCTCTTCAAAAATGACTGAAAAACAAGTTTAATCAAATTTTAGGAGTTCATATAATTGATTACGATCTTTTCAAACGTATTATATTGCAAAAACTCAATTTTTGTACTTTTTACTCAGTTAAAAGTCCAACGAGTCATTTTTACGGCCCATTTAGCCCCGCTCGTCCGAAACCTCTACAAAAAGGACCGCAAAGCAAGTTTTGATCCAATTTTAGGAGTTCATATAATTGATTATGAGCTTTTCAACAAGATTAAATTGCAAAAACTCAAATTCGGTATTTTTTTACTCAGTTAAAAGTCCAACGGGTCCATTTTACGGCCCATTTAGACCCGATCGCCCGAAACCTCTTAAAAATGACTGAAAAACAAGTTTTAATCAAATTTTAGGAGTTCATATAACTGATTACGATCTTTTCAACACGATTATATTGCAAAAACTCAATTTATGTACTTTTTACTCAGTTAGAAGTCAACCGGGTCCATTTTACGGCCCATTTAGACCCGCTCGTCCGAAACCTCTACAAAAAGGACCGCAAAACAAGTTTTAATCAAAATTAAGAGTTCATATCGTTGATTACGAGCTTTTCAACACTAATGTATTGCAAAAATTCAATTTCTGTTCTTTTTACGCAGTTATAAGTTCAACGGGTCCATTTTAAGGCCCATTTAGACCCGCTCGTCCGAAACCTCTACAAAAAGGACCGAAAAACAAGTTTTGATCCAATTTTAGGAGTTCATATAATTGATTACGAGTTTTTCAACAAGATTATATTGCAAAAACTCAAATTTAGTATTTTTTACTCAGTTAAAAGTCCAACGGGTCCATTTTACGGCCCATTTAGACCCGCTCGCCCGAAACCTCTTAAAATGACTAAAAAACAAGTTTTAATCAAATTTTAGGAGTTCAATTTCTGTTCTTTTTCAACAAGATTACGAGCTTTTCAACACTAATGTATTGCAAAAATTCAATTTCTGTTCTTTTTACGCAGTTATAAGTTCAACGGGTCCATTTTAATGCCCATTTAGACCCGCTCTTCCGAAACCTCTACAAAAAGGACCGAAAAGCAAATTTGATCCAATTTTACGAGTTCATATAATTGATTACGAGCTTTTCAACAAGATTATATTGCAAAAACTCAAATTCGGTATTTTTTACTCAGTTAAAATTCCAACGGGTCCATTTTACGGCCCATTTAGACCCGCTCGCCCGACACCTCTTCAAAAATAACTGAAAAACAAGTTTTAATCAAATTTTAGGACTTCATATCATTGATTACGATCTTTTCAACACGATTATATTGCAAAAACTCAATTTTTCTACTTTTTACTCAGTTAAAAGTCCAACGGATCCATTTTACGGCCCATTTAGACCCGTTCGTCCGAAACTTCTACAAAAATGACTGAAAACCAAGTTTTAATCAAATTTTAGGAGTTCATATAACTGATTACGATCTTGTCAACACGATTGTATTGCAAAAATTTAATTTCTGTTCTTTTTACGCAGTTATAAGTTCAACGGGTCCATTTTAAGGCCCATTTAGACCCGCTCGTCCGAAACCTCTACAAAAAGGACCGAAAAACAAGTTTTGATCCAATTTTAGGAGTTCATATAATTGATTACGAGCTTTTCAACAAGATTATATTGCAAAAACTCAAATTCGGTATTTTTTACTAAGTTAAAAGTCCAACGGGTCCATTTTACGGCCCATTTAGACCCGTTCGTCCGAAACCTCTACAAAAATGACTGAAAACCAAGTTTTAATCAAATTTTAGGAGTTCATATAACTGATTACGATCTTTTCAACACGATTTTATTGCAAAAATTTAATTTATGTTCTTTTTACGCAGTTATAAGTTCAACGGGTCCATTTTAAGGCCCATTTAGACCCGCTCGTCCGAAACCTCTTCAAAAATGACTTAAAAACATGTTTTGATCAAATTTTAGGAGTTCATATAATTGATTACGTGCTTTTCAACAAGATTATATTGCAAAAACTCAAATTAGGTATTTTTTACTTAGTTAAAAGTCCAACGGGTCCATTTTACGGCCCATTTAGACCCGCTCGCGCGAAACCTCTTCAAAAATGACCAAAAAAAAGTTTTAATCAAATTTTAGGACTTCATATCATTGATTACGATCTTTTCAACACAATTATATTGCAAAAACTCAATTTTTGTACTTTTTACTTAGTTAAAAGTCCAACGGGTCCATTTTACAGCCCATTTAGACCCGCTCGTCCGAAACCTCTACAAAAAGGACCGCAAAACAAGTTTTAATCAAAACTTAAGAGCTCATATCGTTGATTACGAGCTTTTCAACACTATTTTATTGCAAAAATTCAATTTTTTTTGTTTTTACGCAGTTATAAGTGCAACGGGTCCATTTTAAGGCCCATTTAGACCCGCTCGTCCGAAACTCTACAAAAAGGACCGAAAAACAAGTTTTGATCCAATATTACGAGTTCATATAATTCATTACGAGCTTTTCAACAAGATTATATTGCAAAAACTCAAATTCGGTATTTTTTACTCAGTTAAAAGTCCAACGGGTCCATTTTACGGCCCATTTAGACCCGCTCGCCCGAAACCTCTTCAAAAATGACTGAAAAACAAGTTTTAATCAAATCTTAGGAGTTCATATAATTGATTACGATCTTTTTTTAACACGATTATATTGCAAAAACTCAATTTTTGTACTTTTTACTCAGTTAAAAGTCCAACGGGTCCATTTTACGGCCCATTTAGACCCGATCGCCCGAGACCTCTTCAAAAATGACTGAAAACCAAGTTTTAATCAAATTTTAGGAGTTCATATAACTGATTACGATGTTTTCAACACTATTGTATTGCAAAAATTTAATTTCTGTTCTTTTTACGCAGTTATAAGTTCAACGGGTCCATTTTAAGGCCCATTTAGACCCGCTCGCCCGAAACCTCTTCAAAAATGACTGAAAAACATGTTTTAATCAAATTTTAGGAGTTCATATAATTGATTACGAGCTTTTCAACAAGATTATATTGCAAAAACTCAAATTCGGTATTTTTTACTCAGTTAAAAGTCCAATGGGTCCATTTTACGGCCCATTTAGACCCGCTCGCCCGAAACCTCTTCAAAAATGACTGAAAAACAAGTTTTAATCAAATTTTAGGAGTTCATATAATTGATTACGATCTTTTCAACACGATTATATTGCAAAAATCAATTTTTGTACTTTTTACTCAGTTAAAAGTCCAACGGGTCCATTTTACGGCCCATTTATACCCGCTCACCCGAAACCTCTTCAAAAATGACTGAAAACCAAGTTTTAATCAAATTTTAGGAGTTCATATAAGTGATTACGATCTTTTCAAGACTATTGTATTGCAAAAATTTAATTACTGTTCTTTTTATGCAGTTATAAGTTCAACGGGTCCATTTTAAGGCCCATTTAGACCCGCTCGCCCGAAACCTCTTCAAAAATGACTGAAAAACATGTTTTGATCAAATTTTAGGAGTTCGTATAATTGATTACGAGCTTTTCAACAAGATTATATTGCAAAAACTCAAATTCGGTATTTTTTACTCAGTTAAAAGTCCAACGGGTCCATTTTACGGCCCATTTAGACCCGCTCGCACGAAACCTCTTCAAAAATGACTGAAAAACAAGTTTTAATCAAATTTTAGGAGTTCATATAATTGATTACGATCTTTTCAACTCGATTATATTGCAAAAACTCAATTTTTGTACTTTTTACTCAGTTAAAAGTCCAACGGGTCCATTTTACGGCCCATTTAGACCCGCTCGCCCGAAACCTCTTCAAAAATGACTGAAAACCAAGATTTAATCAAATTTTAGGAGTTCATATAACTGATTACGATCTTTTCAACACTATTGTATTGCAAAAATTTAATTTCTGTTCTTTTTACGCAGTTATAAGTTAAACGGGTCCATTTTAAGGCCCATTTAGACCCGCTCGCCCGAAACCTCTTCAAAAATGACTAAAAAACATGTTTTGATCAAATTTTAGGAGTTCATATAATTGATTACGAGCTTTTCAACAAGATTATATTGCAAAAACTCAAATTCGGTATTTTTTACTCGGTTAAAAGTCCAACGGGTCCATTTTACGGCCCATTTAGACCCGCTCGCCCGAAACCTCTTCAAAAATGACTGAAAAACAAGTTTTAATCAAATTTTAAGAGTTCATATAATTGATTACGATCTTTTCAACACGATTATATTGCAAAAACACAATTTTTTTAGTTTTTACTCAGTTAAAAGTCCAACGGGTCCATTTTACGGCCCATTTAGACCCGCTCGCCCGAAACCTCTTCAAAAATGACTGAAAACCAAGTTTTAATCAAATTTTAGGAGTTCATATAACTAATTACGATCTTTTCAACACTATTGTATTGCAAAAATTTAATTTCTGTTCTTTTTACGCAGTTATAAGTTCAACGGGTCCATTTTAAGGCCCATTTAGACCCGCTCGCCCGAAACCTCTTCAAAAATGACTGAAAAACATGTTTTAATCAAATTTTAGGAGTTCATATAATTGATTACGAGCTTTTCAACAAGATTATATTGCAAAAACTCAAATTCGGTATTTTTTACTCAGTTAAAAGTCCAATGGGTCCATTTTACGGCACATTTAGACCTGCTCGCCCGAAACCTCTTCAAAAATGACTGAAAAAACAAGTTTTAATCAAATTTTAGGAGTTCATATAATTGATTACGATCTTTTTTTAACACGATTATATTGCAAAAACTCAATTTTTGTACTTTTTACTCAGTTAAAAGTCCAACGGGTCCATTTTACGGCCCATCTGGACCCGATCGCCCGAGACCTCTTCAAAAATGACTGAAAACCAAGTTTTAATCAAATTTTAGGAGTTCATATAACTGATTACGATCTTTTCAACACTATTGTATTGCAAAAATTTAATTTCTGTTCTTTTTACGCAGTTATAAGTTCAACGGGTCCATTTTAAGGCCCATTTAGACCCGCTCGCCCGAAACCTCTTCAAAAATGACTGAAAAACATGTTTTAATCAAATTTTAGGAGTTCATATAATTGATTACGAGCTTTTCAACAAGATTATATTGCAAAAACTCAAATTCGGTATTTTTTACTCAGTTAAAAGTCCAATGGGTCCATTTTACGGCCCATTTAGACCCGCTCGCCCGAAACCTCTTCAAAAATGACTGAAAAACAAGTTTTAATCAAATTTTAGGAGTTCATATAATTGATTACGATCTTTTCAACACGATTATATTGCAAAAACTCAATTTTTGTACTTTTTGCTCAGTTAAAAGTCCAACGGGTCCATTTTACGGCCCATTTATACCCGCTCACCCGAAACCTCTTCAAAAATGACTGAAAACCAAGTTTTAATCAAATTTTAGGAGTTCATATAACTGATTACGATCTTTTCAAGACTATTGTATTGCAAAAATTTAATTACTGTTCTTTTTATGCAGTTATAAGTTCAACGGGTCCATTTTAAGGCCCATTTAGACCCGCTCGCCCGAAACCTCTTCAAAAATGACTGAAAAACATGTTTTGATCAAATTTTAGGAGTTCGTATAATTGATTACGAGCTTTTCAACAAGATTATATTGCAAAAACTCAAATTCGGTATTTTTTACTCAGTTAAAAGTCCAACGGGTCCATTTTACGGCCCATTTAGACCCGATCGCCCGAAACCTCTTCAAAAATGACTGAAAAACAAGTTTTAATCAAATTTTAGGAGTTCATATAATTGATTACGATCTTTTCAACTCGATTATATTGCAAAAACTCAATTTTTGTACTTTTTACTCAGTTAAAAGTCCAACGGGTCCATTTTACGGCCCATTTAGACCCGCTCGCCCGAAACCTCTTCAAAAATGACTGAAAACCAAGTTTTAATCAAATTTTAGGAGTTCATATAACTGATTACGATCTTTTCAACACTATTGTATTGCAAAAATTTAATTTCTGTTCTTTTTACGCAGTTATAAGTTCAACGGGTCCATTTTAAGGCCCATTTAGACCCGCTCGCCCGAAACCTCTTCAAAAATGACTGAAAAACATGTTTTGATCAAATTTTAGGAGTTCATATAATTGATTACGAGCTTTTCAACAAGATTATATTGCAAAAACTCAAATTCGGTATTTTTTACTCGGTTAAAAGTCCAACGGGTCCATTTTACGGCCCATTTAGACCCGCTCGCCCGAAACCTCTTCAAAAATGACTGAAAAACAAGTTTTAATCAAATTTTAAGAGTTCATATAATTGATTACGATCTTTTCAACACGATTATATTGCAAAAACACAATTTTTTTAGTTTTTACTCAGTTAAAAGTCCAACGGGTCCATTTTACGGCCCATTTAGACCCGCTCGCCCGAAACCTCTTCAAAAATGACTGAAAAACAAGTTTTAATCAAATTTTAAGAGTTCATATAATTGATTACGATCTTTTCAACACGATTATATTGCAAAAACACAATTTTTTTAGTTTTTACTCAGTTAAAAGTCCAACGGGTCCATTTTACGGCCCATTTAGACCCGCTCGCCCGAAACCTCTTCAAAAATGACTGAAAACCAAGTTTTAATCAAATTTTAGGAGTTCATATAACTGATTACGATCTTTTCAACACTATTGTCTTGCAAAAATTTAATTTCTGTTCTTTTTACGTAGTTATAAGTTCAACTGGTCCATTTTAAGGCCCATTTAGACCCGCTCGCCCGAAACCTCTTCAAAAATGACTGAAAAACAAGTTTTGATCAAATTTTAGGAGTTCATATAATTGATTACGAGCTTTTCAACAAGATTAAATTGCAAAAACTCAAATTCGGTATTTTTTACTCAGTTAAAAGTCCAACATGTCCATTTTACGACCTATTTAGACCTATCGTCCGAAACCTCTACAAAAATGACTGAAAACCAAGTTTTAATCAAATTTTAGGAGTTCATATAACTGATTACGATCTTTTCAACACGATTTTATTGCAAAAATTTAATTTCTGTTCTTTTTACGAAGTTATAAGTTCAACGGGTCCATTTTAAGGCCCATTTAGACCCGCTCGTCCGAAACCTCTTCAAAAATGACTTAAAAACATGTTTTGATCAAATTTTAGGAGTTCATATAATTTATTACGAGCTTTTCAACAAGATTATATTGCAAAAACTCAAACTCGGTATTTTTTACTTAGTTAAAAGTCCAACGGGTCCATTTTACGGCCCATTTAGACCCGCTCTCCCGAAACCTCTTCAAAAATGACCGAAAAAAGTTTTAATCAAATTTTAGGACTTCATATCATTGATTACGATCTTTTCAACACGATTATATTGCAAAAACTCAATTTTTGTACTTTTTACTCAGTTAAAAGTCCAACAGGTCCATTTTACAGCCCATTTAGACCCGCTCGTCCGAAACCTCTCCAAAAAGGACCGCAAAACAAGTTTTAATCAAAACTTAAGAGATCATATCATTGATTACGAGCTTTTCAACACTATTTTATTGCAAAAATTCAATTTCTATTGTTTTTACGCAGTTATAAGTTCAACGGGTCCATTTTAAGGCCCATTTAGACCCGCTCGTCCGAAACTCTACAAAAAGGACCGAAAAACAAGTTTTGATCCAATTTTACGAGTTCATATAATTGATTACGAGCTTTTCAACAAGATTATATTGCAAAAACTCCAATTCGGTATTTTTTACTCAGTTAAAAGTCCAACGGGTCCATTTTACGGCCCATTTAGACCCGCTCCCCGAAACCTCTTCCAAAATGACTGAAAAACAAGTTTTAATCAAATTTTAGGAGTTCATATAAATGATTACGATCTTTTCAACACGATTATATTGCAAAAACTCAATTTATGTACTTTTTACTCAGTTAATAGTCCAACGAGTCCATTTTACGGCCCATTTAGACCCGCTCGTCCGAAATCTCTACAAAAAGGACCACAAAACAAGTTTTAATCAAAACTTAAGAGTTCATATCGTTGATTACGAGCTTTTCAAAACTATTGTATTGCAAAAATTCAATTTCTATTCTTTTTACGCAGTTATAAGTTCAACGGGTCCATTTTAAGGCCCATTTAGACCCGCTCGTCTGAAACCTCTACAAAAAGGACCGAAAAGCAAGTTTTGATCCAATTTTACGAGTTCATATAATTGATTACGAGCTTTTCAACAAGATTATAATGCAAAAACTCAAATTCGGTATTTTTTACTCAGTTAAAATTCCAACGGGTCCATTTTACGGCCCATTTAGACCCGCTCGCCCGAAACCTCTTCAAAAATAATTGAAAAACAAGTTTTAATCAAATTTTAGGAGTACATATAATTGATTACGATCTTTTCAACACGATTATATTGCAAAAACACAATTTGTTTAGTTTTTACGCAGTTAAAAGTCCAACGGGTCCATTTTACGGCCCATTTAGACCCGCTCGCCCGAAACCTCTTCAAAAATGACTGAAAACCAAGTTTTAATCAAATTTTAGGAGTTCATATAACTGATTACGATCTTTTCAACACTATTGTATTGCAAAAATTTAATTTCTGTTCTTTTTACGCAGTTATAAGTTCAACGGGTCCATTTTAAGGCCCATTTAGACCCGCTCGCCCGAAACCTCTTCAAAAATGACTGAAAAACATGTTTTGATCAAATTTTAGGAGTTCATATAATTGATTACGAGCTTTTCAACAAGATTATATTGCAAAAACTCAAATTCGGTATTTTTTACTCAGTTAAAAGTCCAACGGGTCCATTTTACGACCTATTTAGACCCGCTCGCCCGAAACCTCTTCAAAAATGACTGAAAAACTAGTTTTAATCAAATTTTGGGACTTCATATCATTGATTACGTTCTTTTCAACAGGATTATATTGCAAAACCTCAATTTTTGTACTTTTTACTCAGTTAAAAGTCCAACGGGTCCATTTTACGGCCCATTTAGACCCGTTCGTCCGAAACCTCTACAAAAATGACTGAAAACCAAGTTTTAATCAAATTTTAGGAGTTCATATAACTGATTACGATCTTTTCAACACGATTTTATTGCAAAAATTTAATTACTGTTCTTTTTACGCAGTTATAAGTTCAACGGGTCCATTTTAAGGCTCATTTAGACCTGCTCGTCCGAAACCTCTTCAAAAATGACTTAAAAACATGTTTTGATCAAATTTTAGGAGTTCATATAATTTATTACGAGCTTTTCAACAAGATTATATTGCAAAAACTCAAATTCGGTATTTTTTACTTAGTTAAAAGTCCAACGGGTCCATTTTGCGGCCCATTAAGACCCGCTCGCCCGAAACCTCTTCAAAAATGACCGAAAAAAGTTTTAATCAAACTTTAGGACTTCATATCATTGATTACGATCTTTTCAACACGATTATATTGCAAAAACTCAATTTTTGTACTTTTTACTCAGTTAAAAGTCCAACGGGTCCATTTTACAGCCCATTTAGACCCGCTCGTCCGAAACCTCTCCAAGAAGGACCGCAAAACAAGTTTTAATCAAAACTTAAGAGCTCATATCATTGATTACGAGCTTTTCAACACTATTTTATTGCAAAAATTCAATTTCTGTTGTTTTTACGCAGTTATAAGTTCAACGGGTCCATTTTAAGGCCCATTTAGACCCGCTCGTCCGAAACTCTACAAAAAGGACCGAAAAACAAGTTTTGATCCAATTTTACGAGTTCATATAATTGATTACGAGCTTTTCAACAAGATTATATTGCAAAAACTCCAATTCGGTATTTTTTACTCAGTTAAAAGTCCAACGGGTCCATTTTACGGCCCATTTAGACCCGCTCCCCGAAACCTCTTCAAAAATGACTGAAAAACAAGTTTTAATCAAATTTTAGGAGTTCATATAAATGATTACGATCTTTTCAACACGATTATATTGCAAAAACTCAATTTATGTACTTTTTACTCAGTTAAATGTCCAATGAGTCCATTTTACGGCCCATTTAGACCCGCTCGTCCGAAACCTCTACAAAAAGGACCACAAAACAAGTTTTAATCAAAACTTAAGAGTTTATATCGATGATTACGAGCTTTTCAAAACTATTGTATTGCAAAAATTCAATTTCTATTCTTTTTACGCAGTTATAAGTTTAACGGGTCCATTTTAAGGCCCATTTAGACCCGCTCGTCCGAAACCTCTACAAAAAGGACCGAAAAGCAAGTTTTGATCCAATTTTACGAGTTCATATAATTGATTACGAGCTTTTCAACAATATTATATTGCAAAAACTCAAATTCGGTATTTTTTACTCAGTTAAAATTCCAACGGGTCCATTTTACGGCCCATTTAGACCCGCTCGCCCGAAACCTCTTCAAAAATATCTGAAAAACAAGTTTTAATCAAATTTTAGGAGTTCATATAATTGATTACGATCTTTTCAACACGATTATATTGCAAAAACTCAATTTTTGTACTTTTTACTCAGTTAAAAGTCCAACATATCCATTTTACGGCGCATTTAGACCCGCTCGTCCGAAATTTCTACAAAAAGGGCCGGAAAACAAGTTTTAATCAAAACTTAAGAGTTCATATTGTTGATTACGAGCATTTCAACATTATTGTATTGCAAAAATTCAATTTCTGTTCGTTTTACGCAGTTATAAGTTCAACGGGTCCATTTTAAGGCCCATTTAGACCCGCTCGTCCTAAACCTCTACAAAATGGACCGAAAAACAAGTTTTGATCCAAATTTAGGAGTTCATATAATTGATTACGAGCTTTTCGACAAGATTATATTGCAAAAACTCAAATTCGGTATTTTTTACTCAGTTAAAAGTCCAACGGGTCCATTTTACGGCCCATTTAGACCCGCTCGTTCGAAACCTCCACAAAAGGACCGAAAAATAAGTCTTGATCCAATTTTAGGAGTTCATATAATTGATTACGAGCTTTTCAACAAGATTATCTTGCAAAAACTCAAATTCGGCATTTTTTACTCAGTGAAAAGTCCAACGGGTCAATTTTACGACCCATTTGGACCCGCTCGCCCGAAACCTCTTCAAAAATGACTGAAAAACAAGTTTAATCAAATTTTAGGAGTTCATATAATTGATTACGATCTTTTCAAACGTATTATATTGCAAAAACTCAATTTTTGTACTTTTTACTCAGTTAAAAGTCCAACGAGTCATTTTTACGGCCCATTTAGTCCCGCTCGTCCGAAACCTCTACAATAAGGACCGCAAAGCAAGTTTTGATCCAATTTTAGGAGTTCATATAATTGATTATGAGCTTTTCAACAAGATTAAATTGCAAAAACTCAAATTCGGTATTTTTTACTCAGTTAAAAGTCCAACGGGTCCATTTTACGGCCCATTTAGACCCGATCGCCCGAAACCTCTTAAAAATGACTGAAAAACAAGTTTTAATCAAATTTTAGGAGTTCATATAATTGATTACGATCTTTTCAACACGATTATATTGCAAAAACTCAATTTATGTACTTTTTACTCAGTTAGAAGTCAACCGGGTCCATTTTACGGCCCATTTAGACCCGCTCGTCCGAAACCTCTACAAAAAGGACCGCAAAACAAGTTTTAATCAAAATTAAGAGTTCATATCGTTGATTACGAGCTTTTCAACACTAATGTATTGCAAAAATTCAATTTTTGTTCTTTTTACGCAGTTATAAGTTCAACGGGTCCATTTTAAGGCCCATTTAGACCCGCTCGTCCGAAACCTCTACAAAAAGGACCGAAAAACAAGTTTTGATCCAATTTTAGGAGTTCATATAATTGATTACGAGTTTTTCAACAAGATTATATTGCAAAAACTCAAATTCAGTATTTTTTACTCAGTTAAAAGTCCAACGGGTCCATTTTACGGCCCATTTAGACCCGCTCGCCCGAAACCTCTTAAAATGACTAAAAAACAAGTTTTAATCAAATTTTAGGAGTTCATATAATTGATTACGACCTTTTCAACACTATTATATTGCAAAAACTCAATTTATGTACTTTTTACTCAGTTAGAAGTCCAACGGGTCCATTTTACGGCCCATTTAGACCCGCTCGTCCGAAATCTCTACAAAAAGGACCGCAAAACAAGTTTTAATCAAAATTAAGAGTTCATATCGTTGATTACGAGCTTTTCAACACTAATGTATTGCAAAAATTCAATTTCTGTTCTTTTTACGCAGTTATAAGTTCAACGGGTCCATTTTAATGCCCATTTAGACCCGCTCTTCCGAAACCTCTACAAAAAGGACCGAAAAGCAAGTTTTGATCCAATTTTACGAGTTCATATAATTGATTACGAGCTTTTCAACAAGATTATAATGCAAAAACTCAAATTCGGTATTTTTTACTCAGTTAAAATTCCAACGGGTCCATTTTACGGCCCATTTAGACCCGCTCGCCCGAAACCTCTTCAAAAATAACTGAAAAACAAGTTTTAATCAAATTTTAGGAGTACATATAATTGATTACGATCTTTTCAACACGATTATATTGCAAAAACACAATTTGTTTAGTTTTTACGCAGTTAAAAGTCCAACGGGTCCATTTTACGGCCCATTTAGACCCGCTCGCCCGAAACCTCTTCAAAAATGACTGAAAACCAAGTTTTAATCAAATTTTAGGAGTTCATATAACTGATTACGATCTTTTCAACACGATTTTATTGCAAAAATTTAATTACTGTTCTTTTTACGCAGTTATAAGTTCAACGGGTCCATTTTAAGGCTCATTTAGACCTGCTCGTCCGAAACCTCTTCAAAAATGACTTAAAAACATGTTTTGATCAAATTTTAGGAGTTCATATAATTTATTACGAGCTTTTCAACAAGATTATATTGCAAAAACTCAAATTCGGTATTTTTTACTTAGTTAAAAGTCCAACGGGTCCATTTTACGGCCCATTTAGACCCGCTCGCCCGAAACCTCTTCAAAAATGACCGAAAAAAGTTTTAATCAAACTTTAGGACTTCATATCATTGATTACGATCTTTTCAACACGATTATATTGCAAAAACTCAATTTTTGTACTTTTTACTCAGTTAAAAGTCCAACGGGTCCATTTTACAGCCCATTTAGACCCGCTCGTCCGAAACCTCTCCAAGAAGGACCGCAAAACAAGTTTTAATCAAAACTTAAGAGCTCATATCATTGATTACGAGCTTTTCAACCCTATTTTATTGCAAAAATTCAATTTCTGTTGTTTTTACGCAGTTATAAGTTCAACGGGTCCATTTTAAGGCCCATTTAGACCCGCTCGTCCGAAACTCTACAAAAAGGACCGAAAAACAAGTTTTGATCCAATTTGACGAGTTCATATAATTGATTACGAGCTTTTCAACAAGATTATATTGCAAAAACTCCAATTCGGTATTTTTTACTCAGTTAAAAGTCCAACGGGTCCATTTTACGGCCCATTTAGACCCGCTCCCCGAAACCTCTTCAAAAATGACTGAAAAACAAGTTTTAATCAAATATTAGGAGTTCATATAAATGATTACGATCTTTTCAACACGATTATATTGCAAAAACTCAATTTATGTACTTTTTACTCAGTTAAATGTCCAACGAGTCCATTTTACGGCCCATTTAGACCCGCTCGTCCGAAACCTCTACAAAAAGGACCACAAAACAAGTTTTAATCAAAACTTAAGAGTTCATATCGATGATTACGAGCTTTTCAAAACTATTGTATTGCAAAAATTCAATTTCTATTCTTTTTACGCAGTTATAAGTTTAACGGGTCCATTTTAAGGCCCATTTAGACCTGCTCGTCCGAAACCTCTACAAAAAGGACCGAAAAGCAAGTTTTGATCCAATTTTACGAGTTCATATAATTGATTACGAGCTTTTCAACAAGATTATATTGCAAAAACTCAAATTCGGTATTTTTTTACTCAGTTAAAATTCCAACGGGTCCATTTTACGGCCCATTTAGACCCGCTCGCCCGAAACCTCTTCAAAAATAACTGAAAAACAAGTTTTAATCAAATTTTAGGAGTTCATATAATTGATTACGATCTTTTCAACACGATTATATTGCAAAAACTCAATTTTTGTACTTTTTTCTCAGTTAAAAGTCCAACATATCCATTTTACGGCGCATTTAGACCCGCTCGTCCGAAATTTCTACAAAAAGGGCCGCAAAACAAGTTTTAATCAAATTTAGGAGTTCATATAATTGATTACGAGCTTTTCAACAAGATTATATTGCAAAAACTCAAATTCGGTATTTTTTACTCAGTTAAAAGTCCAACTGGTCCATTTTACGGCCCATTTAGACCCGCTCGTTCGAAACCTCCACAAAAGGACCAAAAAATAAGTCTTGATCCAATTTTAGGAGTTCATATAATTGATTACGAGCTTTTCAACAAGCTTATCTTGCAAAAACTCAAATTCGGCATTTTTTACTCAGTGAAAAGTCCAACGAGTCAATTTTACGACCCATTTGGACCCGCTCGCCCGAAACGTCTTCAAAAATGACTGAAAAACAAGTTTAATCAAATTTTAGGAGTTCATATAATTGATTACGATCTTTTCAAACGTATTATATTGCAAAAACTCAATTTTTGTACTTTTTACTCAGTTAAAAGTCCAACGAGTCATTTTTACGGCCCATTTAGTCCCGCTCGTCCGAAACCTCTACAAAAAGGACCGCAAAGCAAGTTTTGATCCAATTTTAGGAGTTAATATAATTGATTATGAGCTTTTCAACAAGATTAAATTGCAAAAACTCAAATTCGGTATTTTTTACTCAGTTAAAAGTCCAACGAGTTCATTTTACGGCCCATTTAGACCCGATCGCCCGAAACTTCTTAAAAATGACTGAAAAACAAGTTTTAATCAAATTTTAGGAGTTCATATAATTGATTACGATCTTTTCAACACGATTATATTGCAAAAACTCAATTTATGTACTTTTTACTCAGTTAGAAGTCAACCGGGTCCATTTTACGGCCCATTTAGACCCGCTCGTCCGAAACCTCTACAAAAAGGACCGCAAAACAAGTTTTAATCAAAATTAAGAGTTCATATCGTTGATTACGAGCTTTTCAACACTAATGTATTGCAAAAATTCAATTTCTGTTCTTTTTACGCAGTTATAAGTTCAACGGGTCCATTTTAAGGCCCATTTAGACCCGCTCGTCCGAAACCTCTACAAAAAGGACCGAAAAACAAGTTTTGATCCAATTTTAGGAGTTCATATAATTGATTACGAGTTTTTCAACAAGATTATATTGCAAAAACTCAAATTCAGTATTTTTTACTCAGTTAAAAGTCCAACGGGTCCATTTTACGGCCCATTTAGACCCGCTCGCCCGAAACCTCTTAAAATGACTAAAAAAACAAGTTTTAATCAAATTTTAGGAGTTCATATAATTGATTACGACCTTTTCAACACTATTATATTGCAAAAACTCAATTTATGTACTTTTTACTCAGTTAGAAGTCCAACGGGTCCATTTTACGGCCCATTTAGACCCGCTCGTCCGAAACCTCTACAAAAAGGACCGCAAAACAAGTTTTAATCAAAATTAAGAGTTCATATCGTTGATTACGAGCTTTTCAACACTAATGTATTGCAAAAATTCAATTTCTGTTCTTTTTACGCAGTTATAAGTTCAACGGGTCCATTTTAATGCCCATTTAGACCCGCTCTTCCGAAACCTCTACAAAAAGGACCGAAAAGCAAATTTGATCCAATTTTACGAGTTCATATAATTGATTACGAGCTTTTCAATAAGATTATATTGCAAAAACTCAAATTCGGTATTTTTTACTCAGTTAAAATTCCAACGGGTCCATTTTACGGCCCATTTAGACCCGCTCGCCCGACACCTCTTCAAAAATAACTGAAAAACAAGTTTTAATCAAATTTTAGGACTTCATATCATTGATTACGATCTTTTCAACACGATTATATTGCAAAAACTCAATTTTTCTACTTTTTACTCAGTTAAAAGTCCAACGGATCCATTTTACGGCCCATTTAGACCCGTTCGTCCGAAACTTCTACAAAAATGACTGAAAACCAAGTTTTAATCAAATTTTAGGAGTTCATATAACTGATTACGATCTTGTCAACACGATTGTATTGCAAAAATTTAATTTCTGTTCTTTTTACGCAGTTATAAGTTCAACGGGTCCATTTTAAGGCCCATTTAGACCCGCTCGTCCGAAACCTCTACAAAAAGGACCGAAAAACAAGTTTTGATCCAATTTTAGGAGTTCATATAATTGATTACGAGCTTTTCAACAAGATTATATTGCAAAAACTCAAATTCGGTATTTTTTACTCAGTTAAAAGTCCAACGGGTCCATTTTACGGCCCATTTAGACCCGCTCGTTCGAAACCTCTACAAAAAGGACCGAAAAATAAGCCTTGATCCAATTTTAGGAGTTCATATAATTGATTACAAGCTTTTCAACAAGATTATCTTGCAAAAACTCAAATTCGGTATTTTTTACTCAGTGAAAAGTCCAACGGGTCAATTTTACGACCCATTTGGACCCGCTCGCCCGAAACCTCTTCAAAAATGACTGAAAAACAAGTTTAATCAAATTTTAGGAGTTCATATAATTGATTACGAACTTTTCAACACGATTATATTGCAAAAACTCAATTTTTTTACTTTTTACTCAGTTAAAAGTCCAACGAGTCATTTTTACGGCCCATTTAGTCCCGCTCGTCCGAAACCTCTACAAAAAGGACCGCAAAACAAGTTTTGATCCAATTTTAGGAGTTCATATAATTGATTACGAGCTTTTCAACAAGATTATATTGCAAAAACTCAAATTCGGTATTTTTTACTCAGTTAAAAGTCCAACGGGTCCATTTTACGGCCCATTTAGACCCGCTCCCCGAAACCTCTTCAAAAATGACTGAAAAACAAGTTTTAATCAAATATTAGGAGTTCATATAAATGATTACGATCTTTTCAACACGATTATATTGCAAAAACTCAATTTATGTACTTTTTACTCAGTTAAATGTCCAACGAGTCCATTTTACGGCCCATTTAGACCCGCTCGTCCGAAACCTCTACAAAAAGGACCACAAAACAAGTTTTAATCAAAACTTAAGAGTTCATATCGATGATTACGAGCTTTTCAAAACTATTGTATTGCAAAAATTCAATTTCTATTCTTTTTACGCAGTTATAAGTTTAACGGGTCCATTTTAAGGCCCATTTAGACCCGCTCGTCCGAAACCTCTACAAAAAGGACCGAAAAGCAAGTTTTGATCCAATTTTACGAGTTCATATAATTGATTACGAGCTTTTCAACAAGATTATATTGCAAAAACTCAAATTCGGTATTTTTTTTACTCAGTTAAAATTCCAACGGGTCCATTTTACGGCCCATTTAGACCCGCTCGCCCGAAACCTCTTCAAAAATAACTGAAAAACAAGTTTTAATCAAATTTTAGGAGTTCATATAATTGATTACGATCTTTTCAACACGATTATATTGCAAAAACTCAATTTTTGTACTTTTTACTCAGTTAAAAGTCCAACATATCCATTTTACGGCGCATTTAGACCCGCTCGTCCGAAATTTCTACAAAAAGGGCCGCAAAACAAGTTTTAATCAAAACTTAAGAGTTCATATCGTTGATTACGAGCTTTTCAACATTATTTTATTGCAAAAATTCAATTTCTGTTCGTTTTACGCAGTTATAAGTTCAACGGGTCCATTTTAAGGCCCATTTAGACCCGCTCGTCCTAAACCTCTACAAAATGGACCGAAAAACAAGTTTTGATCCAAATTTAGGAGTTCATATAATTGATTACGACCTTTTCAACAAGATTATATTGCAAAAACTCAAATTCGGTATTTTTTACTCAGTTAAAAGTCCAACTGGTCCGTTTTACGGCCCATTTAGACCCGCTCGTTCGAAACCTCCACAAAAGGACCGAAAAATAAGTCTTGATCCAATTTTAGGAGTTCATATAATTGATTACGAGCTTTTCAACAAGATTATCTTGCAAAAACTCAAATTCGGCATTTTTTACTCAGTGAAAAGTCCAACGGGTCAATTTTACGACCCATTTGGACCCGCTCGCCCGAAACGTCTTCAAAAATGACTGAAAAACAAGTTTAATCAAATTTTAGGAGTTCATATAATTGATTACGATCTTTTCAAACGTATTATATTGCAAAAACTCAATTTTTGTACTTTTTACTCAGTTAAAAGTCCAACGAGTCATTTTTACGGCCCATTTAGTCCCGCTCGTCCGAAACCTCTACAAAAAGGACCGCAAAGCAAGTTTTGATCCAATTTTAGGAGTTCATATAATTGATTATGAGCTTTTCAACAAGATTAAATTGCAAAAACTCAAATTCGGTATTTTTTACTCAGTTAAAAGTCCAACGAGTCCATTTTACGGCCCATTTAGACCCGATCGCCCGAAACCTCTTAAAAATGACTGAAAAACAAGTTTTAATCAAATTTTAGGAGTTCATATAATTGATTACGATCTTTTCAACACGATTATATTGCAAAAACTCAATTTATGTACTTTTTACTCAGTTAGAAGTCAACCGGGTCCATTTTACGGCCCATTTAGACCCGCTCGTCCGAAACCTCTACAAAAAGGACCGCAAAACAAGTTTTAATCAAAATTAAGAGTTCATATCGTTGATTACGAGCTTTTCAACACTAATGTATTGCAAAAATTCAATTTCTGTTCTTTTTACGCAGTTATAAGTTCAACGGGTCCATTTTAAGGCCCATTTAGACCCGCTCGTCCGAAACCTCTACAAAAAGGACCGAAAAACAAGTTTTGATCCAATTTTAGGAGTTCATATAATTGATTACGAGTTTTTCAACAAGATTATATTGCAAAAACTCAAATTCAGTATTTTTTACTCAGTTAAAAGTCCAACGGGTCCATTTTACGGCCCATTTAGACCCGCTCGCCCGAAACCTCTTAAAATGACTAAAAAACAAGTTTTAATCAAATTTTAGGAGTTCATATAATTGATTACGACCTTTTCAACACTATTATATTGCAAAAACTCAATTTATGTACTTTTTACTCAGTTAGAAGTCCAACGGGTCCATTTTACGGCCCATTTAGACCCGCTCGTCCGAAACCTCTACAAAAAGGACCGCAAAACAAGTTTTAATCAAAATTAAGAGTTCATATCGTTGATTACGAGCTTTTCAACACTAATGTATTGCAAAAATTCAATTTCTGTTCTTTTTACGCAGTTATAAGTTCAACGGGTCCATTTTAATGCCCATTTAGACCCGCTCTTCCGAAACCTCTACAAAAAGGACCGAAAAGCAAATTTGATCCAATTTTACGAGTTCATATTATTGATTACGAGCTTTTCAATAAGATTATATTGCAAAAACTCAAATTCGGTATTTTTTACTCAGTTAAAATTCCAACGGGTCCATTTTACGGCCCATTTAGACCCGCTCGCCCGACACCTCTTCAAAAATAACTGAAAAACAAGTTTTAATCAAATTTTAGGACTTCATATCATTGATTACGATCTTTTCAACACGATTATATTGCAAAAACTCAATTTTTCTACTTTTTACTCAGTTAAAAGTCCAACGGATCCATTTTACGGCCCATTTAGACCCGTTCGTCCGAAACTTCTACAAAAATGACTGAAAACCAAGTTTTAATCAAATTTTAGGAGTTCATATAACTGATTACGATCTTGTCAACACGATTGTATTGCAAAAATTTAATTTCTGTTCTTTTTACGCAGTTATAAGTTCAACGGGTCCATTTTAAGGCCCATTTAGACCCGCTCGTCCGAAACCTCTACAAAAAGGACCGAAAAACAAGTTTTGATCCAATTTTAGGAGTTCATATAATTGATTACGAGCTTTTCAACAAGATTATATTGCAAAAACTCAAATTCGGTATTTTTTACTCAGTTAAAAGTCCAACGGGTCCATTTTACGGCCCATTTAGACCCGCTCGTTCGAAACCTCTACAAAAAGGACCGAAAAATAAGCCTTGATCCAATTTTAGGAGTTCATATAATTGATTACGAGCTTTTCAACAAGATTATCTTGCAAAAACTCAAATTCGGTATTTTTTACTCAGTGAAAAGTCCAACGGGTCAATTTTACGACCCATTTGGACCCGCTCGCCCGAAACCTCTTCAAAAATGACTGAAAAACAAGTTTAATCAAATTTTAGGAGTTCATATAATTGATTACGATCTTTTCAACACGATTATATTGCAAAAACTCAATTTTTTTACTTTTTACTCAGTTAAAAGTCCAACGAGTCATTTTTACGGCCCATTTAGTCCCGCTCGTCCGAAACCTCTACAAAAAGGACCGCAAAACAAGTTTTGATCCAATTTTAGGAGTTCATATAATTGATTACGAGCTTTTCAACAAGATTATATTGCAAATTCTCAAATTCGGTATTTTTTACTCAGTTAATAGTCCAACGGGTCCATTTTACGGCCCATTTACACCCGCTCGCCCGAAACCTCTTAAAAATGACTAAAAAACAAGTTTTAATCGAATTTTAGGAGTTCATATAATTGATTATGATCTTTTCAACACGATTATATTGCAAAAACTCAATTTTTGTACTTTTTACTCAGTTAGAAGTCCACCGGGTCCATTTTACGGCCCATTTAGACCCGCTCGTCCGAAACCTCTACAAAAAGGACCGCAAAACAAGTTTTAATCAAAATTAAGAGTTCATATCGTTGATTACGAGCTTTTCAACACTATTGTATTGCAAAAATTCAATTTCTGTTCTTTTTACGCAGTTATAAGTTCAACAGGTCCATTTTAAGGCCCATTTAGACCCGCTCGTCCGAAACCTCTACAAAAAAGACCGAAAAACAAGTTTTGATCCAATTTTAGGAGTTCATATAATTGATTACGAGTTTTTCAACAAGATTATATTGCAAATTCTCAAATTCGGTATTTTTTACTCAGTTAAAAGTCCAACGGGTCCATTTTACGGCCCATTTAGACCCGCTCTCCCGAAACCTCTTAAAAATGACTAAAAAACAAGTTTAAATCAAATTTTAGGAGTTCATATAATTGATTACGATCTTTTCAACTCGATTATATTGCAAAACTTAATTTTTGTACTTTTTACTCAGTTAAAAGTCCAACGGGTCCATTTTACGGCCCATTTAGACCCGCTCGTCCGAAACCTCTACAAAAGGACCGCAAAACAAGTTTTAATCAAAACTTAAGAGTTCATATCGTTGATTACGAGCTTTTCAACACTATTGTATTGCAAAAATTCAATTTCTATTCTTTTTACGCAGTTATAAGTTCAACGGGTCCATTTTAAGGCCCATTTAGACCCGCTCGTCCTAAACCTCTACAAAAGGACCGAAAAACAAGTTTTGATCAAATTTTAGGAGTTCAAAAAATTGATTACGAGCTTTTCAACAAGATTATATTGCAAAAACTCAAATTCGGTATTTTTTACTTAGTTAAAAGTCCAACGGGTCCATTTTACGGCCCATTTAGACCCGCTCGCCCGAAACCTCTTCAAAAATGACTGAAAAACAAGTTTTAATCAAATTTTAGGAGTTCATATAATTGATTACGATCTTTTCAACATGATTATATTGCAAAAACTCAATTTTTGTACTTTTTACTCAGTTAAAAGTCCAACGGTCCATTTTACGTCCCATTTAGACCCGCTCTCCTTAAACCTGTTCAAAAATGACTGAAAACCAAGTTTTAATCAAATTTTAGGAGTTCATATAACTGATTACGATCTTTTCAACACTATTGTATTGCAAAAATTTAATTTCTGTTCTTTTTACGCAGTTATAAGTTCAACGAGTCCATTTTAAGGCCCATTTAGACCCGCTCGCCCGAAACCTCTTCAACATTGACTGAAAAACATGTTTTGATCAAATTTTAGGAGTTCATATAATTTATTACGAGCTTTTCAACAAGATTATATTGCAAAAACTCAAATTCGGTATTTTTTACTCAGTTAAAAGTCCAACGGGTCCATTTTACGACCCATTTAGACCCGCTCGCCCGAAACCTATTCAAAAATGACTGAAAAACAAGTTTTAATCAAATTTTAGGACTTCATATCATTGATTACGATCTTTTCAACACGATTATATTGCAAAAACTCAATTTTTCTACTTTTTACTTAGTTAAAAGTCCAACGGATCCATTTTACGGCCCATTTAGACCCGTTCGTCCGAAACCTCTACAAAAATGACTAAAAACCAAGTTTTAATCAAATTTTAGGAGTTCATATAACTGATTACGATCTTGTCAACACGATTGTATTGCAAAAATTTAATTTCTGTTCTTTTTACGCAGTTATAAGTTCAACGGGACCATTTTAAGGGCCATTTAGACCCGCTCGTCCGAAACCTCTTCAAAAATGACTTAAAAACATGTTTTGATCAAATTTTAGGAGTTCATATAATTGATTACGAGCTTTTCAACAAGATTATATTGCAAAAACTCAAATTCGGTATTTTTTACTTAGTTAAAGGTCCAACGGGTCCATTTTATGGCCCATTTAGACCGTCTCGCCCGAAACCTCTTAAAAAATGACCGAAACAAGGTTTTAATCAAATTTTAGGACCTCATATCATTGATTACGATCTTTTCAACACGATTATATTGCAAAAACTCAATTTTTGTACTTTTTACTTAGTTAAAAGTCCAACGGGTCCATTTTACAGCCCATTTAGACCCGCTCGTCCGAAACCTCTACAAAAAGGACCGCAAAACAAGTTTTAATCAAAACTTAAGAGCTCATATCGTTGATTACGAGCTTTTCAACACTATTGTATTGCAAAAATTCAATTTCTGTTGTTTTTACGCAGTTATAAGTTCAACGGGTCCATTTTAAGACCCATTTAGACCCGCTCATCCGAAACCTCTACAAAAAGGACCGAAAAAAGTTTTGATCCAATTTTACGAGTTCATTTAATTGATTACGAGCTTTTCAACAAGATTATATTGCAAAAACTCAAATTCGGTATTTTTTACTCAGTTAAAAGTCCAACGGGTCCATTTTACGGCCCATTTAGACCCGCTCACCCGAAACCTCTTCAAAAATGACTGAAAAACAAGTTTTAATCAAATTTTAGGAGTTCATATAAATGATTACGATCTTTTCAACACGATTATATTGCAAAAACTCAATTTATGTACTTTTTACTTAGTTAAAAGTCCAACGGGTCCATTTTACGGCCCATTTAGACCTGCTCGTCCGAAACCTCTACAAAAGGACCACAAAACAAGTTTTAATCAAAACTTAAGAGTTCATATCGTTGATTACGAGCTTTTCAAAACTATTGTATTGCAAAAATTCAATTTCTATTCTTTTTACGCAGTTATAAGTTCAACGGGTCCATTTTAAGGCCCATTTAGACCCGCTCGTCCGAAACCTCTACAAAAAGGACCGAAAAACAAGTTTTGATCCAATTTTAGGAGTTCATATAATTGATTACGAGCTTTTCAACAAGATTATATTGCAAAAACTCAAATTTTGTACTTTTTACTCAGTTAAAAGTCCAACGGATCCATTTTACGGCGCATTTAGACCCGCTCGTCCGAAATTTCTACAAAAAGGGCCGCAAAACAAGTTTTAATCAAAACTTAAGAGTTCATATCATAGATTACGAGCTTTTCAACATTATTGTATTGCAAAAATTCAATTTCTGTTCTTTTTACGAAGTTATAAGTTCAACGGGTCCATTTTAAGGCCCATTTAGACCCGCTCGTCCGAAACCTCTACAAAAAGGACCGCAAAACAAGTTTTAATCAAAACTTAAGAGCTCATATCGTTGATTACGAGCTTTTCAACACTATTGTATTGCAAAAATTCAATTTCTGTTGTTTTTACGCAGTTATAAGTTCAACGGGTCCATTTTAAGACCCATTTAGACCCGCTCATCCGAAACCTCTACAAAAAGGACCGAAAAAAGTTTTGATCCAATTTTACGAGTTCATTTAATTGATTACGAGCTTTTCAACAAGATTATATTGCAAAAACTCAAATTAGGTATTTTTTACTCAGTTAAAAGTCCAACGGGTCTATTTTACGGCCCATTTAGACCCGCTCACCCGAAACCTCTTCAAAAATGACTGAAAACAAGTTTTAATCAAATTTTAGGAGTTCATATAAATGATTACGATCTTTTCAACACGATTATATTGCAAAAACTCAATTTATGTACTTTTTACTCAGTTAAAAGTCCAACGGGTCCATTTTACGGCTCATTTAGACCTGCTCGTCCGAAACCTCTACAAAAAGAACCACAAAACAAGTTTTAATCAAAACTTAAGAGTTCATATCGTTGATTACGAGCTTTTCAAAACTATTGTATTGCAAAAATTCAATTTCTATTCTTTTTACGCAGTTATAAGTTCAACGGGTCCATTTTAAGGCCCATTTAGACCCGCTCGTCCGAAACCTCTACAAAAAGGACCGAAAAACAAGTTTTGATCCAATTTTAGGAGTTCATATAATTGATTACGAGCTTTTCAACAAGATTATATTGCAAAAACTCAAATTTTGTACTTTTTACTCAGTTAAAAGTCCAACGGATACATTTTACGGCGCATTTAGACCCGCTCGTCCGAAATTTCTACAAAAAGGGCCGCAAAACAAGTTTTAATCAAAACTTAAGAGTTCATATCATTGATTACGAGCTTTTCAACATTATTGTATTGCAAAAATTCATTTCTGTTCTTTTTACGAAGTTATAAGTTCAACGGGTCCATTTTAAGGCCCATTTAGACCCGCTCGTCCGAAACCTCTACAAAAAGGGCCGAAAAACAAGTTTTGATCCAATTTTAGGAGTTGATATAATTGATTACGAGCTTTTCAACAAGATTATATTGCAAAAACTAAAATTCGGTATTTTTTACTCAGTTAAAAGTCCAACGGGTCAATTTTACGACCCATTTGGACCTGCTCGCCCGAAACCTCTTCAAAAATGACTGAAAAACAAGTTTAATCAAATTTTAGGAGTTCATATAATTGATTACGATCTTTTCAACACGATTATATTGCAAAAACTCATTTTTTGTACTTTTTACTCAGTTAAAAGTCCAACGGGTCCATTTTACGGCCCATTTAGTCCCGCTCGTCCGAAACCTCTACAAAAAGGACCGCAAAACAAGTTTTGATCCAATTTTAGGAGTTCATATAATTGATTACGAGCTTTTCAACAAGATTATATTGCAAATTCTCAAATTCGGTATTTTTTACTCAGTTAATAGTCCAACGGGTCCATTTTACGGCCCATTTACACCCGCTCGCCCGAAACCTCTTAAAAATGACTAAAAAACAAGTTTTAATCAAATTTTAGGAGTTCATATAATTGATTATGATCTTTTCAACACGATTATATTGCAAAAACTCAATTTTTGTACTTTTTACTCAGTTAGAAGTCCAACGGGTCCATTTTACGGCCCATTTAGACCCGCTCGTCCGAAACCTCTACAAAAAGGACCGCAAAACAAGTTTTAATCAAAATTAAGAGTTCATATCGTTGATTACGAGCTTTTCAACACTATTGTATTGCAAAAATTCAATTTCTGTTCTTTTTACGCAGTTATAAGTTCAACAGGTCCATTTTAAGGCCCATTTAGACCCGCTCGTCCGAAACCTCTACAAAAAGGACCGAAAAACAAGTTTTAATCAAATTTTAGGAGTTCATATAATTGATTACGATCTTTTAAACATGATTATATAGCAAAAACTCATTTGTTGTACTTCTTACTCAGTTAAAGTCTAACGAATCCATTTTACGGCGCATTTAGACCCGCTCGTCCGAAATTTCTACAAAAGGGCCGCAAAACAAGTTTTAATCAAAACTTAAAAGTTCATACCGTTGATTACGAGCTTTTCAACACTATTGTATTGCAAAAATTTAATTTCTGTTCTTTTTACGGAATTATAAGTTCAACGGGTCCATTTTAAGGCCCATTTAGACCCGCTCGTCCGAAACCTTTACAAAAAGGACCGAAAAATAAGTTTTGATCCAATTTTAGGAGTTCATATAATTGATTACGAGCTTTTCAACAAGATTATATTGCAAAAACTCAAATTCGGTATTTTTTACTTAGTTAAAAGTCCAACGGGTCCATTTTACGGCCCATTTAGACCCGCTCGCCCGAAACCTCTTCAAAAATGACTGAAAAACAAGTTTTAATCAAATTTTAGGAGTTCATATAATTGATTACGATCTTTTCAACATGATTATATTGCAAAAACTCAATTTTTGTACTTTTTACTCAGTTAAAAGTCCAACGGATCCATTTTACGGCGCATTTAGACCCGCTCGTCCGAAATTTCTACAAAAAGGGCCGCAAAACAAGTTTTAATCAAAACTTTTGAGTTCATATCGTTGATTATGAGCTTTTCAACACTATTGTATTGCAAAAATTCAATTTCTGTTCTTTTTACGCAGTTATAAGTTCAACGGGTCCATTTTAAGGCCCATTTAGACCCGCTCGTCCGAAACCTCTACAAAATGGACCGAAAACAAGTTTTGATCCAATTTTAGGAGTTCATATAATTGATTACGAGATTTTCAACAAGATTATATTGCAAAAACCCAAATTCTGTATTTTTTACTCAGTTAAAAGCCCAACGGGTCCATTTTACGGCCCATTTAGACCCGCTCGTCCGAAAACTCTACAAAAGGACCGCAAAACAAGTTTTAATCAAAACTTAAGAGTTCATATCGTTGATTACGAGCTTTTCAACACTATTGTAAAGCAAAAAATCAATTTCTGTTCTTTTTACGCTGTTATAAGTTCAACAGATCCATTTTAAGGCCCATTTAGACCCGCTCGTCCGAAACCTCTACAAAAAGGACCGCAAAACAAGTTTTAATCAAAATTAAGAGTTCATATCGTTGATTACGAGCTTTTCAACACTATTGTAAAGCAAAAATTCAATTTCTGTTCTTTTTACGCTGTTATAAGTTCAACGGATCCATTTTAAGGCCCATTTAGACCCGCTCGTCCGAAACCTCTACAAAAAGGACCGCAAAACAAGTTTTAATCAAAATTAAGAGTTCATATCGTTGATTACGAGCTTTTCAACACTATTGTATTGCAAAAATTAAATTTATGTTCTTTTTACGCAGTTATAAGTTCAACGGGTCCATTTTAAGGCCCATTTAGACCCGCTCGTCCGAAACCTCTACAAAAAGGACCGAAAAACAAGTTTTGATCCAATTTTAGGAGTTCATATAATTGATTACGAGTTTTTCAACAAGATTATATTGCAAAAACTCAAATTCAGTATTTTTTACTCAGTTAAAAGTCCAACGGGTCCATTTTACGGCCCATTTAGACCTGCTCGCCCGAAACCTCTTAAAAATGACTAAAAAACAAGTTTAAATCAAATTTTAGGAGTTCATATAATTGATTACGATCTTTTCAACTCGATTATATTGCAAAACTCAATTTTTGTACTTTTTACTCAGTTAAAAGTCCAACGGGTCCATTTTACGGCCCATTTAGACCCGCTCGTCCGAAACCTCTACTAAAGGACCGCAAAACAAGTTTTAATCAAAACTTAAGAGTTCATATCGTTGATTACGAGCTTTTCAACACTATTGTATTGCAAAAATTCAATTTCTATTCTTTTTACGCAGTTATAAGTTCAACGGGTCCATTTTAAGGCCCATTTAGACCCGCTCGTCCTAAACCTCTACAAAGGACCGAAAAACAAGTTTTGATCAAATTTTAGGAGTTCAAATAATTGATTACGAGCTTTTCAACAAGATTATATTGCAAAAACTCAAATTCGGTATTTTTTACTTAGTTAAAAGTCCAACGGGTCCATTTTACGGCCCATTTAGACCCGCTCGCCCGAAACCTCTTCAAAAATGACTGAAAAACAAGTTTTAATCAAATTTTAGGAGTTCATATAATTGATTACGATCTTTTCAACATGATTATATTGCAAAAACTCAATTTTTGTACTTTTTACTCAGTTAAAAGTCCAACGGTCCATTTTACGTCCCATTTAGACCCGCTCGCCCGAAACCTGTTCAAAAATGACTGAAAACCAAGTTTTAATCAAATTTTAGGAGTTCATATAACTGATTACGATCTTTTCAACACTATTGTATTGCAAAAATTTAATTTCTGTTCTTTTTACGCAGTTATAAGTTCAACGAGTCCATTTTAAGGCCCATTTAGACCCGCTCGCCCGAAACCTCTTCAACATTGACTGAAAAACATGTTTTGATCAAATTTTAGGAGTTCATATAATTTATTACGAGCTTTTCAACAAGATTATATTGCAAAAACTCAAATTCGGTATTTTTTACTCAGTTAAAAGTCCAACGGGTCCATTTTACGGCCCATTTAGACCCGCTCGCCCGAAACCTATTCAAAAATGACTGAAAAACAAGTTTTAATCAAAATTTAGGACTTCATATCATTGATTACGATCTTTTCAACACGATTATATTGCAAAAACTCAATTTTTCTACTTTTTACTCAGTTAAAAGTCCAACGGATCCATTTTACGGCCCATTTAGACCCGTTCGTCCGAAACCTCTACAAAAATGACTAAAAACCAAGTTTTAATCAAATTTTAGGAGTTCATATAACTGATTACGATCTTGTCAACACGATTGCAAAAATTTAATTTCTGTTCTTTTTACGCAGTTATAAGTTCAACGGGACCATTTTAAGGGCCATTTAGACCCGCTCGTCCGAAACCTCTTCAAAAATGACTTAAAAACATGTTTTGATCAAATTTTAGGAGTTCATATAATTGATTACGAGCTTTTCAACAAGATTATATTGCAAAAACTCAAATTCGGTATTTTTTACTTAGTTAAAGGTCCAACGGGTCCATTTTACGGCCCATTTAGACCGTCTCGCCCGAAACCTCTTCAAAAATGACCGAAAAAAAAAGTTTTAATCAAATTTTAGGACCTCATATCATTGATTACGATCTTTTCAACACGATTATATTGCAAAAACTCAATTTTTGTACTTTTTACTTAGTTAAAAGTCCAACGGGTCCATTTTACAGCCTATTTAGACCCGCTCGTCCGAAACCTCTACAAAAAGGACCGCAAAACAAGTTTTAATCAAAACTTAAGAGCTCATATCGTTGATTACGAGCTTTTCAACACTATTGTATTTCAAAAATTCAATTTCTGTTGTTTTTACGCAGTTATAAGTTCAACGGGTCCATTTTAAGACCCATTTAGACCAGCTCATCCGAAACCTCTAGAAAAAGGACCGAAAAAAGTTTTGATCCAATTTTACGAGTTCATTTAATTGATTACGAGCTTTTCAACAAGATTATATTGCAAAAACTCAAATTCGGTATTTTTTACTCAGTTAAAAGTCCAACGGGTCCATTTTACGGCCCATTTAGACCCGCTCACCCGAAACCTCTTCAAAAATGACTGAAAAACAAGTTTTAATCAAATTTTAGGAGTTTATATAAATGATTACGATCTTTTCAACACGATTATATTGCAAAAACTCAATTTATGTACTTTTTACTCAGTTAAAAGTCCAACGGGTCCATTTTACGGCCCATTTAGACCTGCTCGTCCGAAACCTCTACAAAAAGGACCACAAAACAAGTTTTAATCAAAACTTAAGAGTTCATATCGTTGATTACGAGCTTTTCAAAACTATTGTATTGCAAAAATTCAATTTCTATTCTTTTTACGCAGTTATAAGTTCAACGGGTCCATTTTAAGGCCCATTTAGACCCGCTCGTCCGAAACCTCTACAAAAAAGACCGAAAAACAAGTTTTGATCCAATTTTAGGAGTTCATATAATTGATTACGAGCTTTTCAACAAGATTATATTTCAAAAACTCAAATTTTGTACTTTTTACTCAGTTAAAAGTCCAACGGATCCATTTTACGGCGCATTTAGACCCGCTCGTCCGAAATTTCTACAAAAAGGGCCGCAAAACAAGTTTTAATCAAAACTTAAGAGTTCATATCATTGATTACGAGCTTTTCAACATTATTGTATTGCAAAAATTCAATTTCTGTTCTTTTTACGAAGTTATAAGTTCAACGGGTCCATTTTAAGGCCCATTTAGACCCGCTCGTCCGAAACCTCTACAAAAAGGACCGAAAAACAAGTTTTGATCCAATTTTAGGAGTTCATATAATTGATTACGAGCTTTTCAACAAGATTATATTGCAAAAACTCAAATTCGGTATTTTTTACTCAGTTAAAAGTCCAACGGGTCCATTTTACGGCCCATTTAGACCTGCTCGTTCGAAACCTCTACAAAAAGGACCGAAAAATAAGTCTTGATCCAATTTTAGGAGTTCATATAACTGATTACAAGCTTTTCAACAAGATTATCTTGCAAAAACTCAAATTCGGTATTTTTTACTCAGTGAAAAGTCCAACGGGTCAATTTTACGACCCATTTGGACCCGCTCGCCCGAAACCTCTTCAAAAATGACTGAAAAACAAGTTTTAATCAAATTTTAGGAGTTCATATAATTGATTACGATCTTTTCAACATGATTATATTGCAAAAACTCAATTTTTGTACTTTTTACTCAGTTAAAAGTCCAACGGATCCATTTTACGGCGCATTTAGACCCGCTCGTCCGAAATTTCTACAAAAAGGGCCGCAAAACAAGTTTAAATCAAAACTTTTGAGTTCATATCGTTGATTATGAGCTTTTCAACACTATTGTATTGCAAAAATTCAATTTCTGTTCTTTTTACGCAGTTATAAGTTCAACGGGTCCATTTTAAGGCCCATTTAGACCCGCTCGTCCGAAACCTCTACAAAATGGACCGAAAACAAGTTTTGATCCAATTTTAGGAGTTCATATAATTGATTACGAGATTTTCAACAAGATTATATTGCAAAAACCCAAATTCTGTATTTTTTACTCAGTTAAAAGCCCAACGGGTTCATTTTACGGCCCATTTAGACCCGCTCGCACGAAACCTCTTAAAAAATGACTGAAAAACAAGTTTTAATCAAATCTTAGGAGTTCATATAATTGATTACGATCTTTTCAACACGATTATATTGCAAAAACTCAATTTTTGTACTTTTTACTCAGTTAAAAGTCCAACGGGTCCATTTTACGGCCCATTTAGACCCGCTCGTCCGAAAACTCTACAAAAGGACCGCAAAACAAGTTTTAATCAAAACTTAAGAGTTCATATCGTTGATTACGAGCTTTTCAACACTATTGTAAAGCAAAAATTCAATTTCTGTTCTTTTTACGCTGTTATAAGTTCAACAGATCCATTTTAAGGCCCATTTAGATCCGCTCGTCCGAAACCTCTACAAAAAGGACCGCAAAACAAGTTTTAATCAAAATTAAGAGTTCATATCGTTGATTACGAGCTTTTCAACACTATTGTATTGCAAAAATTCAATTTCTGTTCTTTTTACGCAGTTATAAGTTCAACGGGTCCATTTTAAGGCCCATTTAGACCTGCTCGTCCGAAACCTCTACAAAAAGGACCGAAAAACAAGTTTTGATCCAATTTTAGGAGTTCATATAATTGATTACGAGTTTTTCAACAAGATTATATTGCAAAAACTCAAATTCAGTATTTTTTACTCAGTTAAAAGTCCAACGGGTCCATTTTACGGCCCATTTAGACCTGCTCGCCCGAAACCTCTTAAAAATGACTAAAAAACAAGTTTAAATCAAATTTTAGGAGTTCATATAATTGATTACGATCTTTTCAACTCGATTATATTGCAAAACTCAATTTTTGTACTTTTTACTCAGTTAAAAGTCCAACGGGTCCATTTTACGGCCCATTTAGACCCGCTCGTCCGAAACCTCTACTAAAGGACCGCAAAACAAGTTTTAATCAAAACTTAAGAGTTCATATCGTTGATTACGAGCTTTTCAACACTATTGTATTGCAAAAATTCAATTTCTATTCTTTTTACGCAGTTATAAGTTCAACGGGTCCATTTTAAGGCCCATTTAGACCCGCTCGTCCTAAACCTCTACAAAAGGACCGAAAAACAAGTTTTGATCTAATTTTAGGAGTTCAAATAATTGATTACGAGCTTTTCAACAAGATTATATTGCAAAAACTCAAATTCGGTATTTTTTACTTAGTTAAAAGTCCAACGGGTCCATTTTACGGCCCATTTAGACCCGCTCGCCCGAAACCTCTTCAAAAATGACTGAAAAACAAGTTTTAATCAAATTTTAGGAGTTCATATAATTGATTACGATCTTTTCAACATGATTATATTGCAAAAACTCAATTTTTGTACTTTTTACTCAGTTAAAAGTCCAACGGTCCATTTTACGTCCCATTTAGACTCGCTCGCCCGAAACATGTTCAAAAATGACTGAAAACCAAGTTTTAATCAAATTTTAGGAGTTCATATAACTGATTACGATCTTTTCAACACTATTGTATTGCAAAAATTTAATTTCTGTTCTTTTTACGCAGTTATAAGTTCAACGAGTCCATTTTAAGGCCCATTTAGACCCGCTCGCCCGAAACCTCTTCAACATTGACTGAAAAACATGTTTTGATCAAATTTTAGGAGTTCATATAATTTATTACGAGCTTTTCAACAAGATTATATTGCAAAAACTCAAATTCGGTATTTTTTACTCAGTTAAAAGTCCAACGGGTCCATTTTACGGCCCATTTAGACCCGCTCGCCCGAAACCTATTCAAAAATGACTGAAAAACAAGTTTTAATCAAATTTTAGGACTTCATATCATTGAATACGATCTTTTCAACACGATTATATTGCAAAAACTCAATTTTTCTACTTTTTACTCAGTTAAAAGTCCAACGGATCCATTTTACGGCCCATTTAGACCCGTTCGTCCGAAACCTCTACAAAAATGACTGAAAACCAAGTTTTAATCAAATTCTAGGAGTTCATATAACTGATTACGATCTTGTCAACACGATTGTATTGCAAAAATTTAATTTCTGTTCTTTTTACGCAGTTATAAGTTCAACGGGACCATTTTAAGGGCCATTTAGACCCGCTCGTCCGAAACCTCTTCAAAAATGACTTAAAAACATGTTTTGATCAAATTTTAGGAGTTCATATAATTGATTACGAGCTTTTCAACAAGATTATATTGCAAAAACTCAAATTCGGTATTTTTTACTTAGTTAAAGGTCCAACGGGTCCATTTTACGGCCCATTTAGACCGTCTCGCCCGAAACCTCTTAAAAAATGACCGAAAAAAAGTTTTAATCAAATTTTAGGACTTCATATCATTGATTACGATCTTTTCAACACGATTATATTGCAAAAACTCAATTTTTGTACTTTTTACTTAGTTAAAAGTCCAACGGGTCCATTTTACAGCCCATTTAGACCCGATCGTCCGAAACCTCTACAAAAAGGACCGCAAAACAAGTTTTAATCAAAACTTAAGAGCTCATATCGTTGATTACGAGCTTTTCAACACTATTGTATTGCAAAAATTCAATTTCTGTTGTTTTTACGCAGTTATAAGTTCAACGGGTCAATTTTAAGACCCATTTAGACCCGCTCGTCCGAAACCTCTACAAAAAGGACCGAAAAAAGTTTTGATCCAATTTTACGAGTTCATTTAATTGATTACGAGCTTTTCAACAAGATTATATTGCAAAAACTCAAATTCGGTATTTTTTACTCAGTTAAAAGTCCAACGGGTCCATTTTACGGCCCATTTAGACCCGCTCCCCCGAAACCTCTTCAAAAATGACTGAAAAACAAGTTTTAATCAAATTTTAGGAGTTCATATAAATGATTACGATCTTTTCAACACGATTATATTGCAAAAACTCAATTTATGTACTTTTTACTCAGTTAAAAGTCCAACGGGTCCATTTTACGGCCCATTTAGACCCGCTCGTCCGAAACCTCTACAAAAAGGACCACAAAACAAGTTTTAATCAAAACTTAAGTGTTCATATCGTTGATTACGAGCTTTTCAAAACTATTGTATTGCAAAAATTCAATTTCTATTCTTTTTACGCAGTTATAAGTTCAACGAGTCCATTTTAAGGCCCATTTAGACTCGCTCGTCCGAAACCTCTACAAAAAGGACCGAAAAACAAGTTTTGATCCAATTTTAGGAGTTCATATAATTGATTACGAGCTTTTCAACAAGATTATATTGCAAAAACTCAAATTTTGTACTTTTTACTCAGTTAAAAGTCCAACGGATCCATTTTACGGCGCATTTAGACCCGCTCGTCCGAAATTTCTACAAAGAGGGCCGCAAAACAAGTTTTAATCAAAACTTAAGAGTTCATATCATTGATTACGAGCTTTTCAACATTATTGTATTGCAAAAATTCAATTTCTGTTCTTTTTACGAAGTTATAAGTTCAACGGGTCCATTTTAAGGCCCATTTAGACCCGCTCGTCCGAAACCTCTACAAAAAGGACCGAAAAACAAGTTTTGATCCAATTTTAGGAGTTCATATAATTGATTACGAGCTTTTCAACAAGATTATATTGCAAAAACTCAAATTCGGTATTTTTTACTCAGTTAAAAGTCCAACGGGTCCATTTTACGGCCCATTTAGACCCGCTCGTTCGAAACCTCTACAAAAAGGACCGAAAAATAAGTCTTGATCCAATTTTAGGAGTTCATATAATTGAATACAAGATTTTCAACAAGATTATCTTGCAAAAACTCAAATTCGGTATTTTTTACTCAGTGAAAAGTCCAACGGGTCAATTTTACGACCCATTTGGACCTGCTCGCCCGAAACCTCTTCAAAAATGACTGAAAAACAAGTTTAATCAAATTTTAGGAGTTCATATAATTGATTACGATCTTTTCAACACGATTATATTGCAAAAACTCATTTTTTGTACTTTTTACTCAGTTAAAAGTCCAATGGGTCCATTTTACGGCCCATTTAGTCCCGCTCTTCCGAAACCTCTACAAAAAGGACCGCAAAACAAGTTTTGATCCAATTTTAGGAGTTCATATAATTGATTACGAGCTTTTCAACAAGATTATATTGCAAAAACTCAAATTCGGTATTTTTTACTCAGTTAAAAGTCCAACGGGTCCATTTTACGGCCCATTTACACCCGCGCGCCCGAAACCTCTTAAAAATGACTAAAAACAAGTTTTAATCAAATTTTAGGAGTTCATATAATTGATTATGATCTTTTCAACACGATTATATTGCAAAAACTCAATTTTTGTACTTTTTACTAGTTAGAAGTCCAACGGGTCCATTTTACGGCCCATTTAGTCCCACTCGTCCGAAACCTCTACAAAAAGGACCGCAAAACAAGTTTTAATCAAAACTTAAGAGTTCATATCGTTGATTATGAGCTTTTCAACACTATTGTATTGCAAAAATTCAATTTCTGTTCTTTTTACGCAGTTATAAGTTCAACGGGTCCATTTTAAGGCCCATTTAGACCCGCTCGTCCGAAACCTCTTCAAAAATGACTGAAAAACAAGTTTTAATCAAATTTTAGGAGTTTATAAAATTGATTACGATCTTTTCAACATGATTATATTGCAGAAACTCATTTGTTGTACTTCTTACTCAGTTAAAGTCTAACGAATCCATTTTACGACGCATTTAGACCCGCTCGTCCGAAATTTCTACAAAAGGGCCGCAAAACAAGTTTTAATCAAAACTTAAAAGTTCATATCGTTGATTACGAGCTTTTCAACACTATTGTATTGCAAATATTTAATTTCTGTTCTTTTTACGCAATTATAAGTTCAACGGGTCCATTTTAAGGCCCATTTAGACACGCTCGTCCGAAACCTTTACAAAAAGGACCGAAAAATAAGTTTTGATCCAATTTTAGGAGTTCATATAATTGATTACGAGCTTTTCAACAAGATTATATTGCAAAAACTCAAATTCGGTATTTTTTACTCAGTTAAAAGTCCAACGGGTCCATTTTACGGCCCATTTAGACCGGCTCGCCCGAAACCTCTTCAAAAATGACTGAAAAACAAGTTTTAATCAAATTTTAGGAGTTCATATAATTGATTACGATCTTTTCAACATGATTATATTGCAAAAACTCAATTTTTGTACTTTTTACTCAGTTAAAAGTCCAACGGATCCATTTTACGGCGCATTTAGACCCGCTCGTCCGAAATTTCTACAAAAAGGGCCGCAAAACAAGTTTTAATCAAAACTTTTGAGTTCATATCGTTGATTATGAGCTTTTCAACACTATTGTATTGCAAAAATTCAATTTCTGTTCTTTTTACGCAGTTATAAGTTCAACGGGTCCATTTTAAGGCCCATTTAGACCCGCTCGTCCGAAACCTCTACAAAATGGACCGAAAAACAAGTTTTGATCCAATTTTAGGAGTTCATATAATTGATTACGAGATTTTCAACAAGATTATATTGCAAAAACTCAAATTCTGTATTTTTTACTCAGTTAAAAGCCCAACGGGTTCATTTTACGGCCCATTTAGACCCGCTCGCACGAAACCTCTTAAAAAATGACTGAAAAACAA
Organism: Hibiscus trionum; assembly: GCA_030270665.1. Classification (NCBI taxonomy): domain Eukaryota; kingdom Viridiplantae; phylum Streptophyta; class Magnoliopsida; order Malvales; family Malvaceae; genus Hibiscus; species Hibiscus trionum. The sequence goes on along the minus strand of BSYR01000008.1, from coordinate 22,616,363 downwards.
GTTTTAATCAAATCTTAGGAGTTCATATAATTGATTACGATCTTTTCAACACGATTATATTGCAAAAACTCAATTTTTGTACTTTTTACTCAGTTAAAAGTCCAACGGGTCCATTTTACGGCCTATTTAAACCCGCTCGCCCAAAACCTCTTCAAAAATGACCGAAAAAAATATTTTAATCAAATTTTAGGACTTCATATCATTGATTACGATCTTTTCAACACGATTATATTGCGAAAACTCAAATTTTGTGCTTTTTACTCAGTTAAAAGTCCAACGAGTCCATTTTACGGCCCATTTATACCCGCTCGCCTGAAACCTCTTCAAAAATGACTGAAAAACAAGTTTTAATCAAATTTTAGGAGTTCATATAACTGATTACGATCTTTTCAACACGATTGTATTGCAAAAATTCAATTTCTGTTCTTTTTACACAGTTATAAGTTCAATGGGTCCATTTTAAGGCCCATTTAGACCCGCGCGTCCGAAATCTCTACAAAAAGTATCGAAAACAAGTTTTGATCAAATTTTAGGAGTTCATATAATTGATTACGAGCTTTTCAACAAGATTATATTGCAAAAACTTAATTTCGGTATTTTTTACTCAGTTAAAAGTCCAACGGGTCCATTTTACGGCCCATTTAGACCCGCTCGCCCGAAACCTCTTAAAAATGACTAAAAAACAAGTTTAAATCAAATTTTAGGAGTTCATATAATTGATTACGATCTTTTCAACTCGATTATATTGCAAAACAAAATTTTTGTACTTTTTACTCAGTTAAAAGTCCAACGGGTCCATTTTACGGCTCATTTAGACCCGCTCGTCCGAAACCTCTACAAAAGGACCGCAAAACAAGTTTTAATCAAAACTTAAGAGTTCATATCGTTGATTACGAGCTTTTCAACACTATTGTAAAGCAAAAATTCAATTTATGTTCTTTTTACGCTGTTATAAGTTCAACGGATCCATTTTAAGGCCCATTTAGACCCGCTCGTCCGAAACCTCTACAAAAAGGACCGAAAACAAGTTTTGATCCAATTTTAGGAGTTCATATAAGTGATTACGAGTTTTTCAACAAGATTATATTGCAAAAATTCAAATTTGGTATTTTTTACTCAGTTAAAAGTCCAACGGGTCCATTTTACAGCCAATTTAGACCCGCTCGCCCGAAACCTCTTCAAAAATGACTGAAAAACAAGTTTTAATCAAATTTTAGGAGTTCATATAATTGATTACGATCTTTTCAACACGATTATATTGCAAAAACTCAATTTTTGTACTTTTTACTCAGTTAAAAGTCCAACGGGTCCATTTTACGGTCCATTTAGACCCGCTCGTCCGAAACCTCTACAAAAAGGACCGCAAAACAAGTTTTGATCCAATTTTAGGAGTTCATATAATTGATTACGAGCTTTTCAAAAAGATTAGATTGCAAAAACTCAAATTCGGTATTTTTTACTCAGTTAAAAGTCCAACGGGTCAATTTTACGGCCCATTTAGACCCGCTCGCCCAAAACCTCTTCAAAAATGACTGAAAAACAAGTTTTAATCAAATTTTAGGAGTTCATATAATTGATTACGATCTTTTCAACATGATTATATTGCAAAAACTCAATTTTTGTACTTCTTACTCAGTTAAAGTCTAACGGATCCATTTTACGGAGCATTTAGACCCGCTCGTCCGAAATTTCTACAAAAAGGGCCGCAAAACAAGTTTTAATCAAAACTTAAGATTTCATATCGTTGATTACGAGCTTTTCAACATTATTGTATTGCAAAAATTCAATTTCTGTTCTTTTTACGCAGTTCTAAGTTCAACGAGTCCATTTTAAGGCCCATTTAGACCTGCTCGTCCGAAACCTCTACAAAAAGGACCGAAAAACAAGTTTTGATCAAATTTTAGGAGTTCATATAATTGATTACGAGATTTTCAACAAGATTATATTGCAAAAACTCAAATTCAGTATTTTTTACTTAGTTAAAAGTCCAACGAGTCCATTTTACGGCCCATTTAGACCAGCTCGCACGAAACTCTTAAAAATGACTAAAAAACAAGTTTAAATCAAATTTTAGGAGTTCATATAATTGATTACAATATTTTCAACACGATTATATTGCAAAAACTCAATTTTTGTACTTTTTACTCAGTTAAAAGTCCAACGGGTCCATTTTACGGCCTATTTAGACCTGCTCGTCCGAAACCTCTACAAAAGGACCGCAAAACAAGTTTTAATCAAAACTTAAGAGTTCATATCGTTGATTACGAGCTTTTCAACACTATTGTAATGCAAAATATCAATTTCTGTTCTTTTTACGCAGTTATAAGTCCAACGGGCCCATTTTAAGGCCCATTTAGACCCGCTCGTTCGAAACCTCTACAAAAAGGACCGAAAACAAGTTTTGATCCAATTTTAGGAGTTCATATAAGTGATTACGAGCTTTTCAACAAGATTATATTGCAAAAACTCAAATTCAGTATTTTTTACTCAGTTAAAAGTCCAACGGGTCCATTTTACAGCCCATTTAGATCCGCTCGCCCGAAACCTCTTCAAAAATGACTGAAAAACAAGTTTTAATCAAATTTTAGGAGTTCATATAATTGATTACGATCTTTTCAACATGATTATATTGCAAAAACTCAATTTTTGTACTTTTTACTCAGTTAAAAGTCCAACGGATCCATTTTACGGCGCATTTAGACCCGCTCGTCCGAAATTTCTACAAAAAGGGCCGCAAAACAAGTTTTAATCAAAACTTTAGAGTTCATATCGTTGATTATGAGCTTTTCAACACTATTGTATTGCAAAAATTCAATTTCTGTTCTTTTTACGCAGTTATAAGTTCAACGGGTCCATTTTAAGGCCCATTTAGACCTGCTCGTCCGAAAGCTCTACAAAATGGACCGAAAAACAAGTTTTGATCCAATTTTAGGAGTTCATATAATTGATTACGAGATTTTCAACAAGATTATATTGCAAAAACTTAAATTCTGTATTTTTTACTCAGTTAAAAGTCCAACGGGTTCATTTTACGGCCCATTTAGACCCGCTCGCACGAAACCTCTTCAAAAATGACTGAAAAACAAGTTTTAATCAAATCTTAGGAGTTCATATAATTGATTACGATCTTTTCAACACGATTATATTGCAAAAACTCAAATTCGGTATTTTTTACTCAGTTAAAAGTCCAACGGGTCCATTTTACGACCCATTTAGACCCGCTCGCCCGAAACCTCTTAAAAAATGACTAAAAACAAGTTTAAATCAAATTTTAGGAGTTCATATAATTAATTACGATCTTTTCAACTCGATTATATTGCAAAACTCAATTTTTGTACTTTTTACTCAGTTAAAAGTCCAACGGGTCCATTTTACGGCCCATTTAGACCCGCTCGTCCGAAACCTCTACAAAAGGACCGCAAAACAAGTTTTAATCAAAACTTAGGAGTTCATATCGTTGATTATGAGCTTTTCAACACTATTGTAATGCAAAAATTCAATTTATGTTCTTTTTACGCAGTTATAAGTTCAACGGGTCCATTTTAAGGCCCATTTAGACCCGCTCGTCCGAAACCTCTACAAAATAGACCGAAAAACAAGTTTTGATCAAATTTTAGGAGTTCATATAATTGATTACGAGCTTTTCAACAAGATTATATTGCAAAAACTCAAATTCGGTATTTTTTACTTAGTTAAAAGTCCAACGGGTCCATTTTACGGCCCATTTAGACCCGCTCGCCCGAAACCTCTTAAAAATGACTAAAAAACAAGTTTAAATCAAATTTTAGGAGTTCATATAATTGATTACGATCTTTTCAACTCGATTATATTGCAAAACTCAATTTTTGTACTTTTTACACAGTTAAAAGTCCAACGGGTCCATTTTACGGCCCATTTAGACCCGCTCGTCCGAAACCTCTACAAAAGGACCGCAAAACAAGTTTTAATCAAAACTTAAGAGTTCATATCGTTGATTACGAGATTTCCAACACTATTGTATTGCAAAAATTCAATTTATGTTCTTTTTACGCAGTTATAAGTTCAACGGGTCCATTTTAAGGCCCAATTAGACCCACTCGTCCGAAACCTCTACAAAAAGGACCGAAAACAAGTTTTGATCCAATTTTAGGAGTTCATATAAGTGATTACGAGTTTTTCAACAAGATTATATTGCAAAAACTCAAATTCAGTATTTTTTACTCAGTTAAAGGTCCAACGGGTCCATTTTACAGCCCATTTAGATCCGCTCGCCCGAAACCTCTTCAAAAATGTCTGAAAAACAAGTTTTAATCAAATTTTAGGAGTTCATATAATTGATTACGATCTTTTCAACATGATTATATTGCAAAAACTCAATTTTTGTACTTTTTACTCAGTTAAAAGTCCAACGGATCCATTTTACGGCGCATTTAGACCCGCTCGTCCGAAATTTCTACAAAAAGGGCCGCAAAACAAGTTTTAATCAAAACTTTAGAGTTCATATCGTTGATTATGAGCTTTTCAACACTATTGTATTGCAAAAATTCAATTTCTGTTCTTTTTACGCAGTTATAAGTTCAACGGGTCCATTTTAAGGCCCATTTAGACCTGCTCGTCCGAAACCTCTACAAAATGGACCGTAAAACAAGTTTTGATCCAATTTTAGGAGTTCATATAATTGATTACGAGATTTTCAACAAGATTATATTGCAAAAACTTAAATTCTGTATTTTTTACTCAGTTAAAAGTCCAACGGGTTCAATTTACGGCCCATTTAGACCCGCTCGCACGAAACCTCTTCAAAAATGACTGAAAAACAAGTTTTAATCAAATCTTAGGAGTTCATATAATTGATTACGATCTTTTCAACACGATTATATTGCAAAAACTCAAATTCGGTATTTTTTACTCAGTTAAAAGTCCAACGGGTCCATTTTACGACCCATTTAGACCCGCTCGCCCGAAACCTCTTAAAAATGACTAAAAAACAAGTTTAAATCAAATTTTAGGAGTTCATATAATTGATTACGATCTTTTCAACTCGATTATATTGCAAAACTCAATTTTTGTACTTTTTACTCAGTTAAAAGTCCAACGGGTCCATTTTACGGCCCATTTAGACCCGCTCGTCCGAAACCTCTACAAAAGGACCGCAAAACAAGTTTTAATCAAAACTTAAGAGTTCATATCGTTGATTACGAGCTTTTCAACACTATTGTAATGCAAAAATTCAATTTCTGTTCTTTTTACGCAGTTATAAGTTCAACGGGTCCATTTTAAGGCCCATTTAGACCCGCTCGTCCGAAACCTCTACAAAACAGACCGAAAAACAAGTTTTGATCAAATTTTAGGAGTTCATATAATTGATTACGAGCTTTTCAACAAGATTATATTGCAAAAACTCAATTTCGGTATTTTTTACTCTGTTAAAAGTCCAACGGGTCCATTTTACGGCCCATTTAGACCCGCTCGCCCGAAACCTCTTAAAAAATGACTAAAAAACAAGTTTAAATCAAAATTTAGGAGTTCATATAATTGATTACGATCTTTTCAACTCGATTATATTGCAAAACTCAATTTTTGTACTTTTTACTCAGTTAAAAGTCCAACGGGTCCATTTTACGGCCCATTTAGACCCGCTCGTCCGAAACCTCTACAAAAGGACCGCAAAACAAGTTTTAATCAAAACGTAAGAGTTCATATCGTTGATTACGAGATTTCCAACATTATTGTATTGCAAAAATTCAATTTATGTTCTTTTTACGCAGTTATAAGTTCAACGGGTCCATTTTAAGGCCCAATTAGACCCACTCGTCCGAAACCTCTACAAAAAGGACCGAAAACAAGTTTTGATCCAATTTTAGGAGTTCATATAAGTGATTACGAGTTTTTCAACAAGATTATATTGCAAAAACTCAAATTCGGTATTTTTTACTCAGTTAAAAGTCCAACGGGTCCATTTTACGGCCCATTTAGACCCGCTCGCCCGAAACCTCTTCAAAAATGACTGAAAAACAAGTTTTAATCAAACTTTAGGAGTTCATATAATTGATTACGATCTTTTCAACTCGATTATATTGCAAAACTCAATTTTTGTACTTTTTACTCAGTTAAAAGTCCAACGGGTCCATTTTACGGCCCATTTAGACCCGCTCGTCCGAAACCTCTACAAAAGGACCGCAAAACAAGTTTTAATCAAAACTTAAGAGTTCATATCATTGATTACGAGCTTTTCAACACTATTGTAAAGCAAAAATTCAATTTCTGTTCTTTTTACGCTGTTATAAGTTCAACGGATCCATTTTAAGGCCCATTTAGACCCGCTCGTCCGAAACCTCTACAAAAAGGACCGAAAACAAGTTTTGATCCAATTTTAGGAGTTCATATAAGTGATTACGAGTTTTTCAACAAGATTATATTGCAAAAACTCAAATTCGGTATTTTTTACTCAGTTAAAAGTCCAACGGGTCCATTTTACGGTCCATTTAGACCCGCTCGCCCGAAACCTCTTCAAAAATGACTGAAAAACAGGTTTTAATCAAATTTTAGGAGTTCATATAATTGATTACGATCTTTTCAACACGATTATATTGCAAAAACTCAATTTTTGTACTTTTTACTCAGTTAAAGTCTAACGGAACCATTTTACGGAGCATTTAGACCCGCTCGTCCGAAATTTCTACAAAAAGGGCCGCAAAACAAGTTTTAATCAAAACTTAAGAGTTCATATCGTTGATTACGAGCTTTTCAACACTATTGTATTGCAAAAATTCAATTTCTGTTCTTTTTACGCAGTTATAAGTTCAACGGGTCCATTTTAAGGCCCATTTAGACCTGCTCGTCCGAAACCTCTACAAAAAGGACCGAAAAACAAGTTTTGATCCAATTTTAGGAGTTCATATAATTGATTACGAGATTTTCAACAAGATTATATTGCAAAAACTCAAATTCAGTATTTTTTACTTAGTTAAAAGTCTAACGAGTCCATTTTACGGCCCATTTAGACTCGCTCGCACGAAACTCTTAAAAATGACTAAAAAACAAGTTTAAATCAAATTTTAGGAGTTCATATAATTGATTACGATCTTTTCAACACGATTATATTGCAAAAACTCAATTTTTATACTTTTTACTCAGTTAAAAGTCCAACGGGTCCATTTTACGGCCTATTTAGACCTGCTCGTCCGAAACCTCTACAAAAGAACCGCAAAACAAGTTTTAATCAAAACTTAAGAGTTCATATCGTTGATTACGAGCTTTTCAACACTATTGTAAAGCAAAAATTCAATTTCTGTTCTTTTTACGCTGTTATAAGTTCAACGGATCCATTTTAAGGCCCATTTAGACCCGCTCGTCCGAAACCTCTACAAAAAGGACCGAAAAACAAGTTTTGATCCAATTTTAGGAGTTCATATAATTGATTACGAGCTTTTCAAAAAGATTAGATTGCAAAAACTCAAATTCGGTATTTTTTACTCAGTTAAAAGTCCAACGGGTCCATTTTACGGCCCATTTAGACCCGCTCGCCCAAAACCTCTTAAAAATGACTAAAAAACAAGTTTTAATCAAATTTTAGGAGTTCATATAATTGATTACGATCTTTTCAACTCGATTATATTGCAAAACTCAATTTTTGTACTTTTTACTCAGTTAAAAGTCCAACGGGTCCATTTTACGGCCCATTTAGACCCGCTCGTCCGAAACCTCTACAAAAGGACCGCAAAACAAGTTTTAATCAAAACTTAAGAGTTCATATCGTTGATTACGAGCTTTTCAACACTATTGTAAAGCAAAAATTCAATTTCTGTTCTTTTTACGCTGTTATAAGTTCAACGGATCCATTTTAAGGCCCATTTAGACCCGCTCGTCCGAAACCTCTACAAAAAGGACCGAAAAACAAGTTTTGATCCAATTTTAGGAGTTCATATAATTGATTACGAGCTTTTCAAAAAGATTAGATTGCAAAAACTCAAATTCGGTATTTTTTACTCAGTTAAAAGTCCAACGGGTCCATTTTACGGCCCATTTAGACCCGCTCGCCCAAAACCTCTTCAAAAATGACTGAAAAACAAGTTTTAATCAAATTTTAGGAGTTCATATAATTGATTACGATCTTTTCAACATGATTATATTGCAAAAACTCAATTTTTGTACTTCTTACTCAGTTAAAGTCTAACGGATCCATTTTACAGAGCATTTAGACCCGCTCGTCCGAAATTTCTACAAAAAGGGCCGCAAAACAAGTTTTAATCAAAACTTAAGAGTTCATATCGTTGATTACGAGCTTTTCAACACTATTGTATTGCAAAAATTCAATTTCTGTTCTTTTTACGCAGTTATAAGTTCAACGGGTCCATTTTAAGGCCCATTTAGACCTGCTCGTCCGAAACCTCTACAAAAAGGATCGAAAAACAAGTTTTGATCCAATTTTAGGAGTTCATATAATTGATTACGAGATTTTCAACAAGATTATATTGCAAAAACTCAAATTCAGTATTTTTTACTTAGTTAAAAGTCTAACGAGTCCATTTTACGGCCCATTTAGACCCGCTCGCACGAAACTCTTAAAAATGACTAAAAAACAAGTTTAAATCAAATTTTAGGAGTTCATATAATTGATTACGATCTTTTCAACACGATTATATTGCAAAAACTCAATTTTTATACTTTTTACTCAGTTAAAAGTCCAACGGGTCCATTTTACGGCCTATTTAGACCTGCTCGTCCGAAACCTCTACAAAAGAACCGCAAAACAAGTTTTAATCAAAACTTAAGAGTTCATATCGTTGATTACGAGCTTTTCAACACTATTGTAATGCAAAATATCAATTTCTGTTCTTTTTACGCAGTTATAAGTCCAACGGGTCCATTTTAAGGCCCATTTAGACCCGCTCGTCCGAAACCTCTACAAAAAGGACCGAAAACAAGTTTTGATCCAATTTTAGGAGTTCATATAAGTGATTACGAGCTTTTCAACAAGATTATATTGCAAAAACTCAAATTCAGTATTTTTTACTCAGTTAAAAGTCCAACGGGTCCATTTTACAGCCCATTTAGACCCGCTCGCCCGAAACCTCTTCAAAAATGACTGAAAAACAAGTTTTAATCAAAATTTAGGAGTTCATATAATTGATTACGATCTTTTCAACATGATTATATTGCAAAAACTCAATTTTTGTACTTTTTACTCAGTTAAAAGTCCAACGGATCCATTTTACGGCGCATTTAGACCCGCTCGTCCGAAATTTCTACAAAAAGGGCCGCAAAACAAGTTTTAATCAAAACTTTAGAGTTCATATCGTTGATTATGAGCTTTTCAACACTATTGTATTGCAAAAATTCAATTTCTGTTCTTTTTACGCAGTTATAAGTTCAACGGGTCCATTTTAAGGCCCATTTAGACCCGCTCGTCCGAAACCTCTACAAAATGGACCGAAAAACAAGTTTTGATCCAATTTTAGGAGTTCATATAATTGATTACGAGATTTTCAACAAGATTATATTGCAAAAACTTAAAATCTCTATTTTTTACTCAGTTAAAAGTCCAACGGGTTCATTTTACGACCCATTTAGACCCGCTCGCACGAAACCTCTTAAAAATGACTGAAAAACAAGTTTTAATCAAATATTAGGAGTTCATATAATTGATTACGATCTTCTCAACACGATTATATTGCAAAAACTCAATTTTTGTACTTTTTACTTAGTTAAAAGTCCAACGGGTCCATTTTACGGCCCATTTAAACCCGCTCGCCCAAAACCTCTTCAAAAATGACCGAAAAAAATATTTTAATCAAATTTTAGGACTTCATATCATTGATTACGATCTTTTCAACACGATTATATTGCGAAAACTCAATTTTTGTACTTTTTACTCAGTTAAAAGTCCAACGAGTCCATTTTACAGCCCATTTAGACCCGCTCGCCTGAAACCTCTTAAAAAATGACTGAAAAACAAGTTTTAATCAAAATTTATGAGTTCATATAACTGATTACGATCTTTTCAACACGATTGTATTGCAAAAATTCAATTTCTGTTCTTTTTACACAGTTATAAGTTCAACGGGTCCATTTTAAGGCCCATTTAGACCCGCGCGTCCGAAATCTCTACAAAAAGGACCGAAAACAAGTTTTGATCAAATTTTAGGAGTTCATATAATTGATTACGAGCTTTTCAACAAGATTATATTGCAAAAACTCAAATTCGGTATTTTTTACTCAGTTAAAAGTCCAACGGGTCCATTTTACGACCCATTTAGACCCGCTCGCCCGAAACCTCTTAAAAATGACTAAAAAACAAGTTTAAATCAAATTTTAGGAGTTCATATAATTGATTACGATCTTTTCAACTCGATTATATTGCAAAACTCAATTTTTGTACTTTTTACTCAGTTAAAAGTCCAACGGGTCCATTTTACGGCCCATTTAGACCCGCTCGTCCGAAACCTCTACAAAAGGACCGCAAAACAAGTTTTAATCAAAACTTAAGAGTTCATATCGTTGATTACGAGCTTTTCAACACTATTGTAATGCAAAAATTCAATTTCTGTTCTTTTTACGCAGTTATAAGTTCAACGGGTCCATTTTAAGGCCCATTTAGACCCGCTCGTCCGAAACCTCTACAAAATAGACCGAAAAACAAGTTTTGATCAAATTTTAGGAGTTCATATAATTGATTACGAGCTTTTCAACAAGATTATATTGCAAAAACTCAATTTCGGTATTTTTTACTCAGTTAAAAGTCCGACGTAATATCACTGATAACATTCTCATTGCCCACGAAATAATTCACTCAATTAACACTGGTACTTCTAAGTCTACTCAAGGTGCTGCCCTTAAGCTTGATATGGAAAAGGCTTTCGACAGGGTTGAATGGTCTTTCCTCGAAAATGTCATGAACCGCATGGGATTTGCACCATCATGGGTATCTCTTATAATGAGATGTATTTCCTCAGTTTCATTTACGGTTAAGGTCAATAACTCATTTTCCCCCTTGTTTCGTCCTCAACGGGGTCTCCGCCAAGGGGATCCTTTATCTCCCTTTCCCTTCCTTTTTTGCACTCAAGGGCTTTCAGCTTTCTTGACCGATGCTAAACAACATGGTCTGCTCCCTGGTCTTGGTGCTAGTAAGCATGGACCTAAGGTTAACCACCTCTTATTTGCTGATGATTGTATAGTTTTCCTTAACTCGAAGTCCGAGGAAGCTGCACATCTTAAATTAGCTCTCCAAACATACGCTTCTGCTTCTAGACAAGCAGTTAATTTTGACAAGTCTACTATTTTTTACAATCCGCGTACTCCCCCTTATACTCGTCATGCTATTAATTCATACCTTCAAGTTCGTGAGGTCTCCAACCCTGGTGTCTATCTGGGAGTACCTCTTCTTATTGGAAAAAATAAGACCCTATCTTTAGGGTTTATACGTAATAAAGTTCATGATAGATTATCCAACTGGGATAAACAGCTCATTTCCTTCAGTGGTAGGGAAATTTTCATTAAAGCTGTGTTACAATCTCTACCTCAATATGTTATGTCCTGTTATTTATTACCCCAAAACATTATCGATGATATGACGTCTGCCATTCGATGCTATTGGTGGTCTGGCAAAACTAATAAGAAAGGATTGCATATGCTCCCTTGGGATGAAGTGTGCTTGCCTAAATCAGTTGGCGGTATGGGATTTAGGGATCTCAATAATTTTAACATTGCGCTTCTCGGTAAACAATTATGGCGCCTTATATGCGAACCTGACTCCCTCATGGGTCAAATCTATAAATCCAAATACTTTCCGTCAGGCAACATTCTTAATGCATCTCGGCCTTCTCGAGGTTCTTTTGCCTGGCAAGGTCTTTTTCATGCTATGCAACACCTTTTTGGAGGTTTCCTCTATCGACCTGGTATTAATAGTAACATACGTATCCATCACGATAACTGGGGAGGCTCTTCGCCTATTCACCTTTACGGGGACTATGAGATATCGGATGAAGTCCACATTCGCTGTCGCGACTTTATGTTTCGGAACCAAGCTTCTTGGGACCCTGATAAAGTCTGTGTATACTTTACATCGGCTGATGCCGACTCCATTCTATTCGTTCCTATCATCAATGATATTCGGGACTCCATCCTCTGGAGGCCTAACGATTATGGTATCTATTCTTTCAGATCTGGCTATCTCCTTTTGCAACGCCCTCCTGAGCCTAGACTTCGGCCTCCTCGGATTTGGAAATTTCTTTCCAAACTCAAGGTTTTACCTAAAGTTAAAACTTTTGGCTGGCGACTGGGATCAGAGGCCCTACCTGTCGGGGTTCGCCTACAGGCTTTTGCACCAGACTCAGGGCCCTGCCCCGTTTGTCATTCAGGTTCGGAGACGATACTCCATGCTGTTCGAGATTGCTCTGGTGCTTCGGAGGCCCTTCGATTGATTGGTCTTCCCATTTCGTTTATTAATAGCACTGCTTCTACCAGCCTTCAATGGCTTGAGGAAGGCGCTGCCCTCCTTTCTTTTGACCTTTTCGGGCTTTTCTTGACTACCCTCTAGAACATTTGGAACAGGCGTAATGACTGGATCCATAATCGACATCTTCAACCCCCGTGGCTAATTGCTGTCAATTCCATCAGTCTTCATCGTGACTACTCTGTTGCTATATCTTCATCTACCTCTTCCATCCCTTTGTCGGCTCCTCCTTCTCGCTGGAGGCATCCCCCTCGGGGTCATATTAAAGTTAATGTGGATGGGGCTTTTGATCCTTCCACACGTGCAGCGACGGTTGGTGTTGTAGCCCGTGATGAAACATGGATGGTTGTTGGCGGCCTGGCTTTCCCTCTTGGCAGTTGCTCTGATGCTATTACATCTGAAGGGAGAGGACTTCTTGCTGGTATTACTTTCGCTCAATCCCAAGGATGGAGCCACTTGATATTTGAGACAGACTGTGCTTTTCTTGCGAATAGGATCAACTCCCTGGGCCCATATCTCTCTCCTATGGGCCCGACGATTCTGCAGGCTCATGCTGCTCTGAAATGTTTTTCTTCTGCGCATGTTCAGTATGTTTTCCGTGAGGCTAATATTGTTGCTCATACGTTGGCTACCCATGCCCTTAGGTCTATGTCTTCTATGTCCTTTGGATCAATGTATCCTGATTGTATTCAAAACGTTGTTCTTTGTGAGGTTTCACCTCGTTAATATTAATATATTCTGGGTACTCTTTTCCCCTTTTAGGTTTCTCCAAGTCTTGTGCCTGGGGATATTAGTAGGGGTTTTTAACGAGGCCCGCTTTCTTCAAAAAAAAAGTCCAACGGGTCCATTTTACGGCCCATTTAGACCCACTCACCCGAAACCTCTTCAAAAATGACTGAAAAAAAAAGTTTTAATCAAATTTTAGGAGTTCATATAATTGATTACGATCTTTTCAACATGATTATATTGCAAAAACTCAATTTTTGTACTTTTTACTCAGTTAAAATCCAACGGGTCCATTTTACGGCCCATTTAGACCCGCTCGCCCGAAACCTCTTCAAAATGACTGAAAAACAAGTTTTAATCAAATTTTAGGAGTTCATATAACTGATTACGATCTTTTCAACACGATTGTATTGCAAAAATTCAATTTCTGTTCTTTTTACGCAGTTATAAGTTCAACGGTTCCATTTTAAGGCCCATTTAGACCCGCTCGTCCGAAACCTCTACAAAAAGGATCGAAAACAAGTTTTGATCAAATTTTAGGAGTTCATATAATTGATTACGAGTTTTTCAACAAGATTATATTGCAAAACCTCAAATTCGGTATTTTTTACTCAGTTAAAAGTCCAACGAGTCCATTTTACGGCCCATTTAGACCCGCTCGCCCGAATCCTCTTCAAAAATGACTGAAAAACAAGTTTTAATCAAATTTTAGGAGTTCATGTAATTGATTACGATCTTTTCAACACGATTATATTGCAAAAACTCAATTTTTGTACTTTTTACTCTGTTAAAAGTCCAACGGCTCCATTTTACGGCCCATTTAGACCCGCTCGTCCGAAACCTCTACAAAAGGACCGCAAAACAAGTTTTAATCAAAACTTAAGAGTTCATATCGTTGATTACGAGCTTTTCAACACTATTGTATTGAAAAAAAAATCAATTTCTGTTCTTTTTACGCAGTTATAAGTTCAACGGGTCCATTTTAAGGCCCATTTAGACCCGCTCGTCCGAAACCTCTACAAAAAGACCGAAAAACAAGTTTTGATCCAATTTTAGGAGTTCATACAATTGATTATGAGCTTTTCAACAAGATTATATTGCAAAAACTCAAATTCGGTATTTTTTACTCAGTTAAAAGTCCAACGAGTCCATTTTACGGCCCATTTAGACCCGCTCGCCCGAAACCCCTTCAAAATTGACCGAAAAATAAGTTTTGATAAAATTTTAGGAGTTCATATAATTGATTACGATCTTTTCAACAAGATTATATTGCAAAAACACAAATTCGGTATTTTTTACTCAGTTAAAAGTCCAACGGGTCCATTTTACGGCCCATTTAGACCCGCTAGCCCGAAACCACTTCAAAAATGACCGAAAAACAAGTTTTAATCAAATTTTAGGACTTCATATCATTGATTACGATATTTTCAACACGATTATATTGCAAAAACTCAATTTTTGTACTTTTTACTCAGTTAAAAGTCCAACGGGTCCATTTTACGGCCCACTTAGACCCGCTCGCCCGAAACCTCTTCAAAAATGACTGAAAAACCAGTTTTAATCAAATTTTAGGAGTTCATATAACTGATTAGGATCTTCTCAACATGATTGCATTGCAAAAATTTAATTTCCGTTCTTTTTACGCAGTTATAAGTTCAACGGGTCCATTTTAAGGCCCATTTAGACCGGCACGTCCGAAACCTCTACAAAAAGGATCGAAAACAAGTTTTGATCAAATTTTAGGAGTTCATATAATTGATTACGAGCTTTTCAACAAGATTATATTGCAAAAACTCAAATTCGGTAATTTTTACTTAGTTAAAAGTCCAACGGGTCCATTTTACGTCCCTTTTTGACCCGCTCGCCCGAAACCTCTTCAAAAATGACTGAAAAACAAGTTTTAATCAAATTTTAGGAGTTCATATAATTGATTACGATCTTTTCAACACGATTATATTGCAATAACTCAATTTTTGTACTTTTTACTCAGTTAAAAGTCCAACGGGTCCATTTTACGGCCCATTTAGACCCCCTCGTCTGAAACCTCTACAAAAGGACCGCAAAACAAGTTTTAATCAAAACTTAAGAGTTCATATCGTTGATTACGAGCTTTTCAACACTATTGTATTGCAAAAATTCAATTTCTGTTCTTTTTACGCAGTTATAAGTTCAACGGGTCCATTTTAAGGCCCATTTAGACCCGCTCGTCCGAAACCTCTACAAAAAGGACCGAAAATCAAGTTTTGATCCAATTTTAGGAGTTTATATAATTGATTACGAGCTTTTTAACAAGATTATATTGCAAAAACTCAAATTCGGTATTTTTTACTCAGTTAAAAGTCCAACGGGTCCATTTTACGGCCCATTTAGACCCGCTCGCCCGAAACCTCTTCAAAAATGACCGAAAAATAAGTTTTGATCAAATTTTAGGAGTTCATATAATTGATTACGATCTTTTCAACAAGATTATATTGCAAAAACACAAATTCGGTATTTTTTACTCACTTAAAAGTCCAACGGGTCCATTTTACGGCCCATTTAGACCCGCTCGCCAGAAACCACTTCAAAAATGATCGAAAAACAAGTTTTAATCAAATATTAGGTCTTCATATCATTGATTACGATCTTTTCAACACGATTATATTGCAAAAACTCAATTTTTGTACTTTTTACTCAATTTTTGAGCTCTTAAGGACAAGCCAAGTGAGGGGCTGCCATATGGTGACTGGCTTCGTGCACCAGCCCCTAAACAAACCCTCAAAACCAATGTAAGAGGTCGGGTCCGTTATTTTGAACCAGGCTCCACTTCCCGACCTCATGAGAACACCACAGGTTACTCATGTTTTCTTTACGATTATTTTGGTATATATAAATGGAATACGGGGTTGGTTTATACATATAAATCATATTTTGCCTTCTACTTACATGTCTATACATTTTTCCTTGTTACTTTTCCAACAAACAAAGGAAAGGAAAAGGCTGCCACCACGGTTGTTACCCCGGAAAAGGAAACACCTCCTGTGCAACCTGACGGTGTTAATATGAACCTGGAGGAGGACGACCTGCTGGGGGAGGAGCTTGCCACCCCGCCTGCTGATGCAGCAGCGCCTCTGCCAATCATCGAGCCGGAGTTAGCCCCTGCTGTTAAGGATGCTGAGACAGATGGCCACCTAGAGCCATTGGACATTGCACCGCTGGACATGATTCCTGCAGATGAGGAGTCCGTGGTTAACGGCTCGAAGGATGCTAATGCGGATGATGATCATGCAGTGCAGCCATATACATCCGACACCCCGCCGAAAAAAAGATTCATCCTCATCGATGAAGATGATATCCCAGTGCCCACCGTGGATGATACGGCCACAGGGGAAAGTAATAACAAAGGCAAGGAACCGGTTGACAAAGACAAGGAACCGGTTAACCCGGAGTTTGAGGTGTGGTTGGCTGCCAAGACAGATAAAGGGAAGGATGTAGCTGTCTCTAAAAAGACTAAGCGCACTTCACCTATTATTACTGGAGGTATCGCCAAACGGCTCCGTACATCTCCTTCGGTAACAGGGAAAGCCAGAAAACAGTTAGAGAAAATTCCAAAGAAAGCTGGGATGAGCAGCAAAAACTCTTCGGCGGTGGTTGACGGTCAACCCCGCCGAGAGAAATGAGAGCCATATGCTGGAACTGTCGAGGACTTGGTATGCCCTCGGCAGTTCATGAACTTTGCTCTATTGTTTTTCGTTTATGTCCAGATTTTATTTTTTTATCAGAAACTCGTTTAAATTCCGCTAAGTTTGATTCTATTAAACATTCCCTTGATATGGAGGGTTTTTTTGCTGTGGATAGCAGCTCTTTATGTTAAGGTTTATGCCTGCTTTATAATAAAAATGTTACTTTGGATTTTCTCTCATCTTCGACGAGATATATTGATGTTATCGTGAATGGTTCTGGATGTTGTTTTAGATTTACTGGCATTTACGGTTATGCGGCTACGAATATGAAAACCCGCACATGGGAACTCATCGACTCCCTTAAAACGAATTCATCTCTTCCGTGGCTCATCGGAGGTGACCTAAATGATATCCTCGATGACTCGGAAAAACAAGGTGGTAATCGCAGACCTCGTTCACAAATCCTTAATTTTCGGGACTGTCTATCCTGCAATAATTTATTCGACTGTAAGCCCAAAACGGGCTGGTTCACTTGGACCCGCACTGGGCCTAACGTCAACCCAGTCTGCGAAAGACTTGACCGATTTGTTGCTTTTTCTCAATGGTTACACGAATACCCCAATTTTACACATTTCCATTCATTCTCCCTTGAATCGGATCATAGTGTAATTATAATGGACACAGACAATATCAACACAACGCACCATTCTCCTGCGCCGTCCATGGACCATTTCCGGTTTGAGGCTTGTTGGGCCCATGACCCATCGGGCATTCGAGTCTGTCGGCAAACCTGGGCCTCTACGTCTGGGTCCCTTTTGGACAAAATATCAGCTTTGGGCCACAATCTTTATGAGTGGCAATGTTCCCAACGTAAGCACTCTACTCTTCGCATGCAAGCGCTGCAACGTACAATAAACGCTCTCCTGCGTCGTCGTTATCTTTCCCGGAAAGCCCTTTCTGTGCTTCATAGCGCAAAATCGGAACTCCGAAAGTTAGCGGCAGCTAGAGAGGCATACTGGGCCCAACGCTCTCGCATCTCTTGGTTAACCAATGGTGACAAGAACACCAACTATTTCCATGCGAGGGCCTCGAAGAGACGTAGGAAAAACGCAATACGTGGGCTAATGGATGCGAACGGAGTCTGGCATACTTCCACTGCCGACACGCTACGAATTGCATCTTCCTACTTTCAGGATATTTTTTCATCATCTTGTTCGGTGTCTTCATTGGAGTTGATGGGCAATATTCACCCCACTGTCACCTCGGATATGAATGACACTCTACTGCGGCCCTTCACTGTAGAGGAAATCTCTGCCGCATTTCTGGATATCAATCCTAAAAAGGCGCCAGGAATTGATGGCTTCCCTAGTAGCTTTTACCGTCAACATTGGGATATGATCGGTCCGGAATTTTTATCCCTTTGCATGGACCTTCTACAGGGAAAGACCGATATGGCATCAGTTAATCGGTCGGTCATTGTGCTCATTCCTAAGACTTCTGACCCTACTACCATGAAGCACTTCCGACCAATCAGCTTATGCACTGTCATTTAAAAGACGATTTCTAAGGTCCTCGTTAATCGCCTTAAATCCACTTTATCCTCTTGTATCAGTGCTTCCCAGACCACGTTCATTAGCGGCCGCAATATCACTGATAACATTCTCATTGCGCACGAATTGGTGCACACCCTTCACTCTAGTGGGACATTGTCTTCACAAGGGGCTGCTGTCAAGCTAGATATGGAAAAGGCCTTCGACAGGGTCGAATGGTCCTTCTTGAGGGATGTCATGCTACGTATGGGGTTTGCTCGGGAGTGGGTAAACCTCATCCTACGGTGTGTCTCTTCGGTCTCCTTTTCGGTCAGAGTCAATGGTACCCTATCAGAGGAATTCTTTCCCACCAGGGGTATTCGTCAGGGTGACCCTTTGTCCCCATTCCTTTTCCTCATTTGTTCCCAGGGTCTCTCAGCAGCTCTGGAAACGGAGCAAAGGGAAGGACGGTTATTGGGCCTAAGTGCCAATCGCCATGGGCCTCGTGTTACTCATTTGCTCTTCGCTGATGACAGCATGGTGTTCCTGCGTAATGAGCCGGAGGAGGTTGCTCGCCTACGATACGTCCTTTCTCTTTATGCCTCTTCCTCGGGACAAACGGTCAACTTTGATAAATCTACTGCCTTCTACAGTCAAAAGTGTTCTACCGCTTTTCTTCATACTATGCGGTCAACACTAGGTGTACGCTTAGTTGATGATCCTGGCATTTATTTGGGGGTGCCACTTTTAATTAAAAGGAATAGGACTGCCTCATTAGGTTTCGTTCGGGATAAAGTGCAGTCCCAGATGAGTAAATGGGATAGCAGCTTCCTTTCCTATAGTGGGAGAGAGATTCTCATTAAATCGGTGGCGCAAGCGATGCCACAGTACGTAATGTCATGTTACCTATTACCACAAAACATCATTGATGACATTACTATGTCTATTCATCGCTATTGGTGGTTAGGGCGCAATAATAAGCGAGGTTGGCCGCTTTTGTCGTGGGACTCTCTCTGCACTCCTAAAACTGTGGGGGGTCTAGGTTTCCGCGATCTGCGCACCTCTAATATCGCTCTCTTAGGGAAGCAGATTTGGCATCTGATATCCCACCCGGATTCTCTCTTGGTGAGAGTCCTTCGCGCGAAATACTACCCATCGGGAGACCTGCTGAAAGCAACTGCGGACAAACGGGCATCTTTTGCCTGGAAAGGGATAAGCCAAGTGATACAATCCCTTGGGCCCGGTTATTTTTGGCGGCCGGGGCTTAAGAGTTCGATATGCATTCTTAGCGATACCTGGGGCGGGGACAAACCGATTACCCTATTCGGTGAATATATGGACAACGACCAGTTACCGGTGCGATGTCGGGAATACATGACACGCGACTCCGCCTCTTGGGATGAAACCAAACTTCGTAGGGACTTTGACAAGGATGATGTTGAATGCATCCTTCGGGTTCCAATTAATCGCAATAAGCTGGACACTCTTGTCTGGGGCCAGCATGACTCTGGCAGCTATACTGTTAGATCCGGTTATTTCTTTCTACATCAACCTATGCGGCCAGTGGCACGACTTAACCGACTCTGGAAAATCATTTCCAAAGCTCCGACGCTACCTAAGATTCGCTCCTTTAGCTGGCGTGCAGGCCGAGATGCATTGCCCACCGGGGACAGATTACGGGCCATACACCACACGGGTGGTCAATGCCCCTTTTGTCCAACCGTGATTGAATCAGCCATCCATGCCCTTCGCGATTGCCCAAGTGCAAAGGACGTCTTTCGCCTTGTTGGGCTTCCCTCGGGCATCTATGCTAGCCCTTCCATTTCCGTGGCAGATTGGTTATCTAAAGGCACTGAATGCTTGGATAGTACAGGGTTTGCTCTACTCCTAACAGCGATATGGAATATATGGAACCGTCGGAATGACTGGGTCCATTCGCAGAGGCTTCAGCCAACTTGGCTCACGGCCATGAACGCTACAGGTCTTCTACAGGAGTATGCCGCCGCAAACGCTCTCCCCACCGTGTCAGCAGCCGTACCAGAAGCCGCCCCACCGCGATGGACGCCTCCAAGACCGGAGAGCATAAAGATTAATGTAGATGGAGCCTTCCACCCCGGGTCCGGTTTTGCAGCCATCGGAGTAATTGCTCGGGATGCTCACGGTTCGATTGTTGGAGCGTGTGCCGTCCATGAAGCAGGTTGTCATGATGCCACCATGGTCGAGTTACATGCCATTGTTGCGGGTATTATGCTGGTCAGAGATAGAGGATGGGGCGAGGTGCCCATTGAGTCCGATTCGGCTACGGTAGTCAATAAGCTCTCTCGCACCACTGTTGATAACTCCCTGATGGGCCTGCGGATTGCTGATACCAAGGCTTTGCTTAAGGCTTTTCCTTTGATCACTTTATCTTTTGTACCTAGATCAGCCAATTTTATGGCGCATAACTTAGCCACTTGGGCTTTACGTTCTACCTCCTCTGTTTTCTTCGATTCAATCATTCCTGATTGTATTAACTCTGTTGTACTGGCTGACCCTCAGCCTTTTTACTATTATAATATATCTCAGGGCACTCGTTTCCCCTTAGGTTCACCTTGTGTCTCGGCGAAAGGTGGTTAGAGGGCTTTTTAATGAGGCCCATTTTTCTTCAAAAATAAAGTCCAACGGGTCCATTATACGGCCCATTTAGACCCGCTCGTCCGAAACCTCTACAAAAAGGACCGCAAAACAAGTTTTAATCAAAACTTAAGAGTTCATATCGTTGATTACGAGCTTTTCAACACTATTTTATTGCAAAAATTCAATTTATGTTCTTTTTACGCAGTTATAAGTTCAACAGGTCCATTTTAAGGCCCATTTAGACCCGCTCGTCCGAAACCTCTACAAAAAGGACCGAAAAACAAGTTTTGATCCAATTTTAGGAGTACATATAAATGATTACGAGCTTTTCAACAAGATTATATTGCAAAATCTAAAATTCGGTATTTTTTACTCAGTTAAAAGTCCAATGAGTCCATTTTACGTCCCATTTAGACCCGCTCGCCCGAAACCTCTTCAAAAATAACTGAAAAACAAATTTTAATCAAATTTTAGGAGTTCATATAACTGATTACGATCTTTTCAACACGATTGTATTGCAAAAATTCAATTTATGTTCTTTTTACGCAGTTATAAGTTCAACGGGTCCATTTTAAGGCCCATTTAGACCCGCTCGTCCGAAACCTCTACAAAAAGGATCGAAAACAAGTTTTGATCAAATTTTAGGAGTTCATATAATTGATTACGATCTTTTCAACAAGATTATATTGCAAAAACTCAAATTCGGTATTTTTTACTCAGTTAAAAGTCCAACGGGTCCATTTTACGGCCCATTTAGACCCGCTCGCCCAAAACCTCTTCAAAAATGACTGAAAAACAGGTTTTAATCAAATTTTAGGAGTTCATATAATTGATTACGATCTTTTCAACACGATTATATTGCAATAACTCAATTTTTGTACTTTTTACTCAGTTAAAAGTCCAACGGGTCCATTTTACGGCCCATTTAGACCCCCTCGTCCGAAACCTCTACAAAAAGGACCGCAAAACAAGTTTTAATCAAAACTTAAGAGATCATATCATTGATTACGAGCTTTTCAAAACTATTGTATTGCAAAAATTCAATTTCTGCTCTTTTTACTCAGTTAAAAGTCCAACGGGTCCAATTTAAGGCCCATTTAGACCCGCTCGTCCGAAACCTCTACAAAAAGGACCGAAAAACAAGTTTTGATCCAATTTTAGGAGTACATATAAATGATTACGAGCTTTTCAACAAGATTATATTGCAAAATCTAAAATTCGGTATTTTTTACTCAGTTAAAAGTCCAATGAGTCCATTTTACGTCCCATTTAGACCCGCTCGCCCGAAACCTCTTCAAAAATAACTGAAAAACAAATTTTAAATAAATTTTAGGAGTTCATATAACTGATTACGATCTTTTCAACACGATTGTATTGCAAAATATTCAATTTATGTTCTTTTTACGCAGTTATAAGTTCAACGGGTCCATTTTAAGGCCCATTTAGACCCGCTCGTCCAAAACCTCTACAATAAGGACCGAAAAACAAGTTTTGATCCAATTTTAGGAGTTCATATAATTGATTACGAGCTTTTCAACAAGATTATATTGCAAAAACTCAAATTCGGTATTTTTTACTCAGTTAAAAGTCCAACGGGTCCATTTTACGGCCCATTTAGACCCGCTCGTTCGAAACCTCTACAAAAATGACCGAAAAACAAGTTTTACTCAAATTTTAGGAGTTCATATCATTGATTACGATCTTTTCAACACGATTATATTGCAAAAACTCAATTTTTGTACATTTTACTAAGTTAAAAGTCCAATGGGTCCATTTTACGGCCCATTTAGACCCGCTAGTCAGAAACCTCTACAAAAAGGACCGCAAAACAAGTTTTAATCAAAACTTAAGAGTTCATATCGTTGATTACGAGCTTTCCAACACTATTGTATTGCAAAAATTCAATTTCTATTCTTTTTACGCAGTTATAAGTTCAACGAGTCCATTTTAAGGCCCAATTAGACCCGCTCGTCCGAAACCTCTACAAAAAGGACCGAAAAACAAGTTTTGATCCAATTTTAGGAGTTCATAGAATTGATTATGAGCTTTTCAACAAGATTATATTGCAAAAGGTCAATTTCTATATTTTTTACTCAGTTAAATGTCCAACGGATCCATTTTACGGCCCATTTAAACCCGCTCGCCCGAAACTTCTTCAAAAATGACCGAAAAACAAGTTTTAATCAAATTTTAGGAGTTCATATCATTGATTACGATCTTTTCAACACGATTATATTGCAAAAACTCAATATTTGTACTTTTTACTCAGTTAAAAGTCCAACGGGACCATTTTACGGCCCATTTAGACCTGCTCATCCAATACCTCTACAAAAAGGACCACAAAACAAGTTTTAATCAAAACTTAAGAGTTCACATCGTTAATTACGAGCTTTTCAACCCTATTGTATTGCAAAAATTCAGTTTCTGTTTTTTGTACGCAGTTATAAGTTCAACGGGTCCATTTTAAGGCCCATTTAGACCCGCTCGCCCGAAACCTCTACAAAAAGGATCGAAAAACAAGTGTTGATCCAATTTTAGGAGTTCATATAATTGATTACGAGCTTTTCAACAAGATTATATTGCAAAAAGTAAATATATGTATTTTTTACTCAGTTAAAAGTCCAACGGGTCCATTTTACGGCCCATTTAAACTCGCTCGCCCGAAACCTCTTCAAAAATGACTGAAAAACAAGTTTTAATCAAATTTTAGGAGTTCATATCATTGATTACGATCTTTTCAACACGATTACAGTGCAAAAATTCAATTTTTTTACATTTTACTTAGTTAAAAGTCCAACGGGTCCATTTTACGTCCCATTTAGACCCGCTCGTCCGAAACCTCTACAAAAAGGACCGTAAAACAAGTTTTAATCAAAACTTAAGAGTTCATATCGTTGATTACGAGCTTTACAACACTATTGTATTGCAAAAATTCAATTTCTGTTCTTTTTACGCAGTTAAAAGTTCAACGGGTCCATTTTAAGGCCCATTTAGATCCGCTCGCCCTAAACTTCTACAAAAAGGACCGAAAAACAAGTTTTGATCAAATTTTAGGAGTTCATATAATTGATTACGAGCTTTTCAACAAGATTATATTGCAAAAACTCAAATTCCGTAATTTTTACTAAGTTAAAAGTCCAACGAGTCCATTTTTCGGCCCATTAGGACTCGCTCGCCCGAAACCTCTTCAAAAAGGACAGAAAAACATGTTTAATCAAATTTTAGGACTTCATATCATTGATTACGATCTTTTCAATACGATTATATTGTAAAAACTCAATTTATGTACTTTTTACTCATTTAAAAGTCCAACGGGTCCATTTTACGGCCCATTTAGACTCGCTCGTCCGAAACCTCTACAAAAGGACCGCAAAAAAAGTTTTAATCAAAACTTTAGAGTTCATATCGTTGATTACGAGCTTTTCAACACTATTGTATTGCAAAAATTCAATTTCTGTTCTTTTTACGCAGTTATAAGTTCAACGGGTCCATATTAAGGCCCATTTAGACCCGTTCGTCCGAAACCTCTACTAAAAGGACCGAAAAACAAGTTTTTATCCAATTTTAGGAGTTCATATAATTGATTACGAGCTTTTCAACAACATTATATTGCAAAAAGTTAATTTCTGTATTTTTTACTCAGTTAAAAGTCCAACGGGTACATTTTACGGCCCATTTAGACCTGCTCGCCCGAAACCTCTTCAACAATGACCGAGAAACAAGTTTTAATCAAATTTTAGGACTTCATATCATTGATTACGATCTTTTCAACACGATTATATTGCAAAAACTCAAATTCAATATTTTTTACTTACTAAAATTCGGAGCTTTTCAACAAGTTTTTATCCAATTTTAGGAGTTCAACAAGTTTTTATCCAATTTTAGGAGTTCAATGAAGGGGATGCTGCATCATTCGCAGATCTTCCTGCTGAGGATAATTAAAATAATGATGAGATGATAGGAGAGGAATCTTCCGAGCCCCCTACTACCAAAATGGATACCCAGAAACCATCACGAGTTTCACTCCCTCCTCGGGTTTTAGAGCCACAACCTCTGAATACAATATACCCTATCCCTAAGGACCCTGACAAAGGCGATTGGGAAGGCCAAGATGATGGTGTACCAAGCCCTACTGCTCAACAAGTGGAAAATCTGGATGCTCAATTAAGTAAGCCTTTCCTTCAAACCGGTATTTCACTTTTTGATGCATTTGACTCTTGGCTTCTTAAAAACTATCCCAATGATGCAGCATCAGCTCCTGCTCCTATCCCTATTCCTTCGAACCATGGCACTAAGAGACGCTCCCCCATCCATGTGATCCTCCAGCCAAAGAAGTCCAGGCCCTCTCCTTCTCCAACCCCGAAAGCTGGGATGAGCAGGGGAAAAAACTCTCCGGCGGTGGCTGACTCACAGCCCCGCCGAGGGAAATGATCATCTTATGCTGGAACTGTCATGGTCTTGGGAAGGTCCAGGCAGTTCAACACCTCCAGCAATATGTTCGTCTTCATTCTCCTGATTTACTTTTTTTATGTGAAACAAAACTTAAAAATACGGCTTGTAGCCGTCTTAGTTCTTTGCTAGGTATGAATAAGGTTTTTTCGGTTGATTACTCTGAACATTGCTCTGGTATTGCTTTATTTTCCTCGAATAATTATGATATTTCTATGCTTTCTTATTCGGATCGTTTCATTCATACTTATATTTGTTGCAATTCTTACTCGTTTTATTTCACTGGTATACATGGTTACTCTGAAACAAGTCATAAAACTAAAACTTGGGATTTAATTGATTCACTAAACAACAACGACGGTCTACCTTGGCTTCTCGGTGGTGATTTCAACGAAATCCTATCTGATAATGAGAAACAAGGCGGTTGTCGTCGTGCAAGATCTCAAATCAATAATTTTCGTCAATGCCTCTCACGCAATAACCTTTTTGACTGGAAACCTACCTCGGGTTGGTTTACATGGTCTAAACTTGGACCTAAAACCCCTACTTTGTTCGAGAGATTAGACCGATTTGTTGGTAATATGGCATGGAAAGCTACTAATCCAAATTATACCATCATTTCTGATTTTGATGCTAAATCTGATCACTGCTTTCTACTTTTGAATACGGAACCCCCACCACAATCCAATCACCAACCACCCCCATCTAAATTCCGCTTTGAAAATAGTTGGGCAACCAATGAAAAAGGCATCTCCATAGTCAAGCAAACTTGGAACTCTACTAAAGGCAATACCCTCGATAAAATTCAAGCTATTGGCTCCTGTTTAAGAGATTGGCAATCTCAGCAACGCTTTAAATCCACTGGACGCATCAACATTCTCTCTAAGAAAATCAACAAATTCCTACAGCGTCCTCTCTCGGCTGCTGCTGAGGAAAAATACATTGCTGCTAGATCTGAGCTCCTTAAATTATTAAATGAACAAGAAGTGTACTGGGCGCAACGCTCTCGTAATCTATGGTTGTCTCAAGGAGACAAAAACACCCGGTTTTTTCATGCCCGTGCTACTAGCAGGAAAAAGAAGAATACCATCACTGGCCTCCTCGATACGAATAATAATTGGTGTACTGCCGACTCAGATCTTATGACAATTGCTTCCTCATATTTCCACACTCTCTTTACTTCCTCTAATCCCTCTTTTTCAGATCAAATACTATCAAAAATCCCTTCCTCCATCACGCCTGCTATGAATGAGTCCCTCACTAAGGAATTCACAGCGGAGGAGATTTTCACCGCTTTTCTTAATATAGACCCAAGGAAAGCCTTTGGCATTGATGGCTTGCCTAGCGGGTTTTCTGACAACAATGGGACATGGTTGGGACGGATGTCACCACACTTTGCCTAAATCTTCTCAATGGATCTGCAGATATGGCTTCGGTAAACCAAACCATTTTGGTACTCATACCTAAGATAAAGGACCCAACTACTATGAGGCATCTTAGGCCCATTAGTCTCTGCACAGTAATTTAAAAAATTATTGCAAAGGTCTTGGTTAATAGAATGAAACATACTATTCCTTTTTGTATTAGCTCCAACCAAGCTGCCTTCGTTCAGGGACGTAATATTACATGCAACATTCTTATTGCTCATGAAATAATTCATTCTATTAACACTGGTACTTCTATGCATTCTCAAGGTGCTGCTCTTAAGCTCGATATGGAGAAGGCCTTTGATAGAGTTGAATGGACCTTCCTCGAAAATGTTATGACCCGTATGGGCTTTGCGCCATCATGGGTCTCTCTTATAATGCGATGTATCTCTTCAGTCTCTTTCTCAGTTAAGGTCAACAATTCTTTTCCCCCTTCTTTCGCCCTCAACGGGGTCTTCGACAAGGTGACCCCTTGTCCCCTTTCCTCTTCCTCTTTTGCACTCAAGGGCTCTCAGCTTTTCTGTCTGACGCTAAACAGCACGGTCTGCTTCCTGGCCTTGGTGCCAGCAAGCAGGGCCCCAAGGTTAACCACCTCTTATTTGCAGATGATTGTATTGTTTTTATCAACTCAAAACCAGAGGAAGCCGCTCACCTTAAATTGGCTCTCCAAACTTACGCTTCTGCTTATGGTCAGGCAGTTAACTTTGATAAGTCCACTATTTTTTACAACCCTCGTACCCCCAGTTCGACTCGCCATGCTATTAATTCCTGTCTTCAAGTTCGTGAGGTCTCCAACCCTGGTGTCTATCTGGGGGTACCTCTTCTTATTGGCAAAAATAAGACCTTATCCTTAGGGTTTATACGTGATAAAGTTCATGAAAGACTATCCAATTGGGACAAACAACTCCTTTCTTTCAGTGGTAGGGAAATCTTTATCAAAGTTGTTTTACAATCTCTACCTCAATATGTTATGTCGTGTTATTTATTGCCCCAAAACATTATTGATGACATGACTTCTGCCATCAGACAATATTGGTGGTCTGGCAAAAATAATAAAAAAAGGTTGGCACATGCTCCCTTGGGAGCAGGTGTGCTTGCCTAAGTCAGTTGGAGGTATGGGATTTAGGGATCTCAATAACTTTAACATTGCGCTTCTTGGTAAACAATTATGGCGCCTTATCTGCGAACCGGATTCTCTTTTGTGTCAAATCTATAAAGCTAAATATTTTCCTTCAGGTAACATCCTTTATGCATCTCGGCCGTCTCACGGATCTTTTGCCTGGCAAGGTCTCTTTCATGCTATGCAACATCTCTTTGGGGGCTTTCTTTATAGTCCTGGTATTAATAGTAATATTTGAATCCATCAGGACAATTGGGGAGGCTCTTCGATCGTTCACTTATACGGGGATTATGAGATCTCGGATGAAGTCCACGTTCGTTGTCGCGACTTCATGATTCGAAACCAAGCAGCTTGGGACCCTGCTAAGGTCCGTGCGTATTTTACTACGGCCGATGCCGACTCAGTTTTGTCAATCCCTATTATCAATGACACTCGTGATTCCATCCTTTGGAGTCCTAATGATACTAGTATTTACTCAGTCAGATCTGACTATCTTTTCTTGCAACGCCATCCAGAACCCAGAATTCGTCCTCCCCGGATTTGGAAGTTCCTCTCTAAGCTCAAGGTCTTGCCTAAAGTCAAAACCTTTGGTTGGCGCATGGGATCTGAGGCTCTACCCGTTGGGGTTCATCTACAGGCTTTTGCGCCAGACTCAGGTTCCTGCCCCGTTTGTCACTCCGGTACGGAATCTATTCTCCATGCTCTTCGTGACTGCCCTGGTGCTTCGAAGGCCCTTCGTTTGGTTGGCCTCCCTAACTCCCTGATTAACAGCATTGCATCCACCGGACTACAATGGCTAGAGGAAGGTGCTCGCCATCTATCCTCTGACCTTTTCGGGCTTTTCTTGACTACTCTATGGAACATATGGAACCGGCGTAATGAATGGATCCATAACTGTCATCTTCAACCACCATGGTTAATTGCCGTCAATTCTATCAGTCTTCATCGTGACTACTCCGTTGCTACTTCTTCCTCTACATCCCCTTCCCCTTTGCCGGTTTCTCCTTCTCGCTGGAGACATCCCCCTCGGGGGCACATTAAAATTAATGTGGATGGGGCTTTTGACCTTTCCACACATGCAACGGCGATTGGAGTTGTGGCCCATGATGAAGCAGGTACGGTTGTCGGCAGTCTAGCTTACCCTCTGGGCAGCTGCTCAGATGCCATTACATCTGAAGGGCAAAGTCTTCTAGTGGGTATCACTGTTGCTCAATCTCAAGGATGGAGCCGTTCGATTTTTGAGACAGACTGCGCTTCTCTTGCGAACAGACTCAACTTTCTAGGCCCTAATCTCTCTTCTATGGGTCCAACGATTTTACAAGCTCATGATGCTTTGGATTGTTTTTCTTTTGCTCATGTTCAGTTTGTTTGCCGTGAGGCTAATATTGTTGCTCATACTTTGGCTACACATGCTCTTAGGACCATGACTTCTATGTCTTTTGGGTCCATGTTTCCTGATTGTATTCGCAATGCTGTACTCTGTGAGGTTTCACCTCGATCTTTATAAATAAATCTTAGGTACTCTTTTCCCCTTTTAGGTTTCTCCAGGTCTTGTGCATGGGGATATTAGTAGGGGTTTTTAATAAGGCCCTCTTTCTTCAAAAAAAAGTCCAACGGGTCCATTTTACGGCCGATTTAGACCCGCTCGTCCGAAACCTCTACAAAAAGGACCGCAAAACAAGTTTTAATCAAAACTTAAGAGTTCATATCGTTGATTACGAGCTTTTCAACAATATTGTATTGCAAAAATTCAATTTCTGTTCTTTTTACGAAGTTATAAGTTCAACGGGTCCATTTTAAGGCCCATTTAGACCTGCTCGTCCGAAACCTCTACAAAAAGGACCGAAAAACGAGTTTTGATCTAATTTTAGGAGTTCATATTTTTGATTACGAGCTTTTCAACAAGATTATATTGCAAAAACTCAAATTCGGTATTTATTACTCAGTTAAAAGTCCAACGGGTCCATTTTACGGCCCATTTAGACCCGCTCGCCCGAAACCTCTTCAAAAATGACTGAAAAACAAGTTTTAATCAAATTTTAGGAGTTCATATAATTGATTACGATCTTTTCAACACGATCATATTGCAAAAACTCAATTTTTGTACTTTTTACTCAGTTAAAAGTCCAACGGGTCCATTTTTTGGCCCATTTAGACCCGCTCGTCCGAAACCTCTACAAAAAGGACCGCAAAACAAGTTTTAATCAAAATTTAAGAGTTCATATCATTGATTACGAGCTTTTCAACACTATTGTATTGCAATTATTCAATTTATGTTCTTTTTACGCAGTTATAAGTTCAACGGGTCCATTTTAAGGCCCATTTAGACCCGATCGTCCGAAACCTCTACAAAAAGGACCGAAAAACAAGTTTTGATCCAATTTTAGGAGTTCATATAATTGATTACGAGCTTTTCAACAAGATTATATTGCAAAAACTCAAATTCGGTATTTTTTACTTAGTTAAAAGTCCAACGGGTCCATTTTACGGCCCATTTAGACCCGCTCGCCCGAAACCTCTTCAAAAATGACTGAAAAAAACAAGTTTTGATCAAATTTTAGGAGTTCATATAATTGATTATGATCTTTTCAACACGATTATATTGCAAAAACTCAATTTTTGTACTTTTTACTCAGTTAAAAGTCCAACGGGTCCATTTTAAGGCCCATTTAGACCCCCTCGTCCGAATCCTCTACAAAATTGACCGAAAAACAAGTTTTGATCCAATTTTAGGAGTTCATATAATTGATTATAAGCATTTCAACAAGATTATATTGCAAAAACTCAAATTCTGTATTTTTTACTCAGTTAAAAGTCCAACGGGTCCATTTTACGGCCCATTTAGACCTGCTCGCCCGAAACCTCTTCAAAAATGACTGAAAAACAAGTTTTAATCAAATTTTAGGACTTCATATAATTGATTATGATCTTTTCAACACGATTATATTGCAAAAACTCAATTTTTGTACTTTTTACTCAGTTAAAAGTCCAACGGGTCCATTTTACGGCCAATTTAGACCCACTCATCCGAAACCTCTACAAAAAGGACCGCAAAACAAGTTTTAATCAAAATTTAAGAGTTCATATCGTTGATTACGAGCTTTTCAACACTATTGTATTGCAAAAATTCAATTTTTGTTCTTTTTACGCAGTTATAAGTTCAACGGGTCCATTTTAAGGCCCATTTAGACCCGCTCGTCCGAAACGTCTACAAAATGAACCGAAAAAAAAGTTTTGATCCAATTTTAGGAGTTCATGTAATTGATTATGAGCTTTTCAAAAAGATTATATTGCAAAAACTCAAATTCTGTATTTTTTACTCAGTTAAAAGTCCAACGGGTCCATTTTACGGCCCATCTAGACTCGCTCGCCCGAAACCTCTTCAAAGATGACTGAAAAACAAGTTTTAATCAAATTTTAGGACTTCATATAATTGATTATAATCTTTTCAACACGATTATATTGCAAAAACTCAATTTTTGTACTTTTTACTCAGTTAAAAGTCCAACGGGTCCATTTTACGGCCAATTTAGACCCACTCATCCGAAACCTCTACAAAAAGGACCGCAAAACAAGTTTTAATCAAAATTTAAGAGTTCATATCGTTGATTACGAGCTTTTCAACACTATTGTATTGCAAAAATTCAATTTTTGTTCTTTTTACGCAGTTATAAGTTCAACGGGTCCATTTTAAGGCCCATTTAGACCCGCTCGTCCGAAACGTCTACAAAATGAACCGAAAAAAAAGTTTTGATCCAATTTTAGGAGTTCATGTAATTGATTATGAGCTTTTCAAAAAGATTATATTGCAAAAACTCAAATTCAGTATTTTTTACTCAGTTAAAAGTCCAACGAATCCATTTTACGGCCCATCTAGACTCGCTCGCCCGAAACCTCTTCAAAGATGACTGAAAAACAAGTTTTGATCAAATTTTAGGACTTCATATCATTGATTACGAGCTTTTAAACAAGATTATATTGCAAAAACAAAAATTTGGTATTTTTTACTTAGTCAAAAGTCCAACGGGTCCATTTTACGGCTCATTTAGACCCGCTCGCCCGAAACCTCTTCAAAAATGACCGAAAAACAAGTTTTAATCAAATATTAGGACTTCATATCATTGATTACGATCTTTTCAACACGATTATATTGCAAAAACTCAATTTTTGTACTTTTTACTTAGTTAAAAGTCCAACGGGTCCATTTTACGGCCCATTTACACCCGCTCGTCCGAAACCTCTACAAAAAAGGACTGCAAAACAAGTTTTAATGAAATTAAGAGTTCATATCGTTGATTACTAGATTTTCAAAACTATTGTATTGCAAAAATTCAATTTCTGTTCTTTTTACGAAGTTATAAGTTCAACAGGTCCATTTTAAGGCCCATTTAGACCCGCTCGTCCGAAACCTCTACAAAAAGGACCGAAAAACAAGTTTTGATCCACTTATAGGAGTTCATATAATTGATTACGAGCTTTTCAACAAGATTATATTGCAAAAACTCAAATACGGTATTTTTTACTTAGTTAAAAGTCCAACGGGTCCATTTTACGGCCCATTTAGACCCACTCGTTCGAAACCTCTACAAAAAGGACCGAAAAACAAGCTTTGATCCAATTTTAGGAGTTCATATAATTGATTACGAGCTTTTCAACAAGATTATATTGCAAAAACTCAAATTCGGTATTTTTTACTAAGTTGAAAGTCCAACGGGTCCATTTTACGGCCAATTTAGACCCGCTCGCCCGAAACCTCTTCAAAAAGGACCGAAAAACAAGTTTACTCAAATTTTAGGACTTCTTATCATTGATTACGATCTTTTCAATACAATTATATTGCAAAAACTCAATTTATGTACTTTTTACTCAGTTAAAAGTCCAACGGGTCCTTTTTACGGCCCATTTAGACCCGCTCGTCCGAAACCTCTTCAAAATGACTGAAAAACAAGTTTTAATCAAATTCTAGGAGTTCTTATAATTGATTACGATCTTTTCAACACGATTATATTGCAAAAACTCAATTTCTGTTCTTTTTACGCAGTTATAAGTTTAAGGGGTCCATTTTAAGGCCCATTTAGACCCGCTCGTCCGAAACCTCTACAAAAAGGACCGAAAAACAAGTTTTGATCCAATTTTAGGAGTTCATATAATTGATTACGAGCTTTTCAACAAGATTATATTGCAAAAACTCAATTTCTGTATTTTTTACTCAGTTAAAAGTCCAACGGGTCCATTTTACGGCCCATTTAGACCCGTTCGCCCGAAACCTCTTCAAAATGACTGAAAAACAAGTTTTAATCAAATTCTAGGAGTTCTTATAATTGATTACGATCTTTTCAACACGATTATATTGCAAAAACTCAATTTTTGTACATTTTACTCCGTTAAAATCCAACGGGTCCATTTTAAGGCCCATATAGACCCGCTCGTCCGAAACCTCTACAAAAAGGACCGCAAAACAAGTTTTAATCAAATCTTAAGAGTTCATATCGTTGATTACGAGCTTTTCAACACTATTGTATTGCAAAAATTCAATTTATGTTCTTTTCACGCAGTTATAAGTTCAACAGGTCCATTTGAAGGCTCATTTAGACCCGCTCGCCCGAAACCTCTGCAAAAAGGACCGAAAAACAAGTTTTGATCAAATTTTAAGAGTTCATATAATTGATTACGAGCTTTTCAACAAGATTATATTGCAAAAACTCAAATTCGGTATTTTTTACTAAGTTAAAAGTCCAACGGGTCCATTTTACGGCCCATTTAAACCCTCTCCCCCGAAACCTCTACAAAAAGAAACGCAAAACAAGTTTTAATCAAAACTTAAAAGTTCATATCATTGATTACGAGCTTTTCAACACTATTGTATTGCAAACATTCAATATATGTTCTTTTTACGCAGTTATAAGTTCAACGTGTCCATTTTAAGGCCCATTTAGACCCGCTCTTCCGAAACCTCTACAAAAAGGACCGAAAAACAAGTTTTGATCCAATTTTAGGAGTTCATATAATTGATTACGAGCTTTTCAACAAGATTATATTGCAAAAAGTCAATTTTTGTATTTTCTACTCATTTAAAAGTCCAACGGGTACTTTTTACGGCCCATTTAGACCCGCTCGCTCGAAACTTCTTCAAAAATGACTGAAAAACGAGTTTTAATCAAATTTTAGGAGTTCATATAATTGATTACGATCTTTTCAACACGATTATATTGCAATAACTCAATTTTTGTACTTTTTACTCAGTTAAAAGTCCAACGGGTCCATTTTATGGCCCATTTCGACCCGCTCGTCCGAAACCACTACAAAAGGACCGCAAAACAAGTTTTAATCAAAACTTAAGAGTTCATATCGTTGATTACGAGCTTTTCAACACTTTTGTCTTGCAAAATTTCAATTTCTGTTCTTTTTACTCAGTTATATGTTCAACGGGTCCATTTAGACCCGCTCGCCCGAAACTTCTACAAAAAGGACCGAAAAACAAGTTTTTATCAAATTTTAGGAGTTCATATAATTGATTACGAGCTGTTCAACAAGATTATATTGCAAAAAGTCAATTTTTCAGCCCATTTAGACTCGCTCGCCCAAAATATCTTCAAAAAGGACCGAAAAACAAGTTTAATCAAATTTTAGGACTTCATATCATTGATTACGATCTTTTCAACACGATTATATTGCAAAAACTCAATTTTTGTACTTTTTACTCAGTTAAAAGTCCAATGGGTCCATTTTACGGCCCATTTAGACCCGCTCGCCCGAAACCTTTTAAAAATGACTGAAAAACAAGTTTTAATCAAATTTTAGAAGTTTATATAATTGATTACGATCTTTTCAACACGATTATATTGATAAAAAAACTCAATTTTTGTACTTTTTACTTAGTTAAAAGTCCAACGGGTCCATTTTACGGCCCATTTAGACCCGCTCGTCCGAAACCTCTACAAAAAGGACCGCAAAACAAGTTTTAATCAAAACTTAAGAGTTCATATCGTTGATTACGAGCTTTTCAACACTATTGTATTGCAAAATTCAATTTCTGTTGTTTTTACGCAGTTATAAGTTCAACGGGTCCATTTTAAGGCCCATTCAGACTCGCTTGTCCGAAACCTCTACAAAAAGGACCGAAAAACAGGTTTTGATCCAATTTTAGGAGTTCATATAATTACGAGCTTTTCAACAAGATTATATTGCAAAAACTCAAATTTGGTATTTTTTACTCAGTTAAAAGTCCAACGAGTCCATTTTACGGCCCATTTAGACCCGCTCGCCCGAAACCTCTTCAAAAATGACCGAAAAAAAAGTTTTAATCAAATTTTAGGACTTCATATCATTGATTACGATCTTTTCAACACGATTATATTGCAAAAACTCAATTTTTGTACTTTTTACTCAGTTAAAAGTCCAACGGGTCCATTTTACGGCCCATTTTGACCCGCTCGCCCGAAACCTCTTCAAAAATTACAGAAAAACAAGTTTTAATCAAATTTTAGGAGTTCATATAACTGATTACGATCTTTTCAACATGATTGTATTGCAAAAATTCAATTTCTATTCTTTTTACGCAGTTATAAGTTCAACGGGTCCATTTTATGGCCCATTTAGACCCGCTCGTCCGAAATCTCTCCAAAAAGGACAGAAAACAAGTTTTGATCAAATTTTAGGAGTTCATATAATTGATTACGAGCTTTTCAACAAGATTATATTGCAAAAACTCAAATTCGGTATATTTTACTCAGTTAAAAGTCCAACGGGTCCATTTTAAGGCCCACTTAGACCCGCTCGCCCGAAACCTCTTAAAAATGACTAAAAAACAAGTTTTGATCAAATTTTAGGATTTCATATAATTGATTACGAGCTTTTAAACAAGATTATATTTCAAAAACTCAAATTCGGTATTTTTTACTCAGTTAAAAGTCCAACGGATCCATTTTACGGCCCATTTAGACCCGCTCGCCCGAAACCTCTTCAAAAATGACCGAAAAAAAAGTTTTAATCAAATTTTAGGACTTCATATCATTGATTACGATCTTTTCAACACGATTATATTGCAAAAACTCAATTTTTGTACTTTTTACTTAGTTAAAAGTCCAACGGGGCCATTTTACGGCCCATTATGACCCGCTCGCCCGAAACCTCTTCAAAAATGACAGAAAAACAAGTTTTAATCAAATTTTAGGAGTTCATATAACTGATTACGATCTTTTCAACATGATTGTATTGCAAAAATTCAACTTCTATTCTTTTTACGCAGTAATAAGTTCAACGGGTTCATTTTAAGGCCCATTTAGACCCGCTCGTCCGAAATCTCTCCAAAAAGGACAGAAAACAAGTTTTGATCAAATTTTAGGAGTTCATATAATTGATTACGATCTTTTCAACACGATTATATTGCAAAAACTCAAATTCGGTATTTTTTACTCAGTTAAAAGTCCAATGGGTCCATTTTACGGCCCATTTAGACCATCTCGCCTGAAACCTCTTCAAAAATGACTAAAAAAAAGTTTTAATCAAATTTTAGGACTTCATATCATTGATTACGATCTTTTCAACACGATTATATTGCAAAAACTCAATTTTTGTACATTTTACTCAGTTAAAAGCCCAACGGGTCCATTTTACGGTCTATTTAGACCCGCTCGCCCGAAACCTCTTCAAAAATGACTAAAAAACAAGTTTTAATCAAATTTTAGGAGTTCATATAACTGATTACGAGCTTTTCAACACTATTGCATTGCAAATATTCAATTTATGTTCTTTTTACGCAGTTATAAGTTGAACGGGTCCATTTTAAGGCCCATTTAGACCCGCTCGTCCGAAACCTCTACAAAAAGGACCGCAAAACAAGTTTTGATCCAATTTTAGGAGTTCATATAATTGATTACGAGCTTTTCATCAATATTATATTGCAAAAACTCAAATTCGGTATTTTTTACTCAGTTAAAAGTCCAACGGGTCCATTTTACGGCCCATTTAGACCCGCTCGTTCGAAACCTCTACAAAAAGGACCGAAAAAAAGCTTTGATCCAATTTTAGGAGTTCATATAATTGATTACGAGCTTTTCAACAAGATTATATTGCAAAAACTCAAATTCAGTATTTTTTTACTAAGTTAAAAGTCCAACGGGTCCATTTTGCGGCCCATTTAGACCCCCTCGCCCGAAACCTCTTCAAAAATGACCGAAAAATAAGTTTTGATCAAATTTTAGGAGTTCATATAATTGATTACGATCTTTTCAACAAGATTATATTGCAAAAACAAAAATTCGGTATTTTTTACTCAGTTAAAAGTCCAACGGGTCCATTTTACAGCCCATTTAGACCCGCTCGCCCGAAACCTCTTCAAAAATGACCGAAAAACAGGTTTTAATCAAATTTTAGTAGTTCCTATCATTGATTACGATCTTTTCAACACGATTATATTGCAAAAACTCAAATTTGGTATTTTTTACTCAGTTAAAAGTCCAACGGGTCCATCTTACGGCCCATTTAGACCCGCTCGTCCGAAACCTCTACAAAAAGGACCGAAAAACAAGTTTTGATCCGATTTTAGGATTTCGTATAATTGATTAAGAGCTTTTCAACAAGATTATATTGCAAAAACTCAAATTCGGTATTTTTTACTCAGTTAAAAGTCCAACGGGTCCATTTTACGGCCCATTTAGACCCGCTCGCCCGAAACCTCTTCAAAAATGACTGAAAAACTAGTTTTAATCAAATTTTTGGAGTTCATATAATTGATTACGATCTTTTCAACACGATTAGATTGCAAAAACTCAATTTTTGTACTTTTTACTCAGTTAAAAGTCCAACGGGTCCATTTTACGGCCCATTTAGACCCGCTCGACCGAAACCTCTACAAAAAGGTCCGCAAAACAAGTTTTAATCAAAACTTAAGAGTTCATATCGTTGATTACGAGCTTTTCAAAATTATTGTATTGCAAAAATTCAATTTTTGTTCTTTTTACGTAGTTATAAGTTCAACGGGTCCATTTTAAGGCCCATTTAGACCCGCTCGTCCGAAACCTCTACAAAAAGGACCGAAAAACAAGTTTTGATCCAATTTTAGGAGTTCATATAATTGATTACGAGCTTTTCAAAAAGATTATATTGCAAAAACTGAAATTCGGTATTTTTTACTCAGTTAAAAGTCCAACGGGTCCATTTTACGGTCCATTTAGACCCGCTCGTTCGAAACCTCTACAAAAAGGACCGAAAAAAAGCTTTGATCCAATTTTAGGAGTTCATATAATTTATTACGAGCTTTTCAACAAGATTATATTGCAAAAACTCAAATTCTGTATTTTTTTACTAAGTTAAAAGTCCAACGGGTCCATTTTACGGCCCATTTAGACCCGCTCGCCCGAAACCTCTTCAAAAAGGACCGAAAAACAAGTTTAATCAAATTTTAGGACTTCATATTGTTGATTACGATCTTTTCAATACGATTATATTGAAAAAACTCAATTTATGTACTTTTTACTCAGTTAAAGTCCAACGGGTCCATTTTACGGCCCATTTAGACCCGCTCGTCCGAAACTCTACAAAAAGGACCGCAAAACAAGTTTTAATCAAAACTTAAGAGTTCATATCGTTGATTTCGAGCTTTTCAACACTATTGTATTGCAAAAATTCAATTTCTGTTCTTTTTACGCAGTTATAAGTTTAACGGGTACATTTTAAGGCCCATTTAGACCCGCTCGTCCGAAACCTCTACAAAAAGGACCGAAAAACAAGTTTTGATCCAATTTTAGGAGTTCATATAATTGATTAGGAGCTTTTGAACAAGATTATATTGCAAAAACATAATTTCTGTATTTTTTACTCAGTTAAAAGTCCAACGGGTCCATTTTACGGCCCATTTAGACCCGTTCGCCGGAAACCTCTTCAAAATGACTCAAAAACAAGTTTTAATTAAATTCTAGGAGTTCATATAAATGATTACGATCTTTTCAACACGATTATATTGCAAAAACTTAATTTTTGTACATTTTACTCCCTTAAAAGTCCAACGGGTCCATTTTAAGGCCCATATAGACCCGCTCGTCCGAAACCTCTACAAAAAGGACCGCAAAACAAGTTTTAATCAAACCTTAAGAGTTCATATCGTTGATTACGAGCTTTTCCAAACTATTGTATTGCAAAAATTTAATTTCTGTTCTTTTCACGCAGTTATAAGTTCAACGGGTCCATTTGAAGGCCCATTTAGACCCGCTCGCCCGAAACCTCTGCAAAAAGGACCGAAAAACAAGTTTTGATCAAATTTTAAGAGTTCATATAATTGATTACGAGCTTTTCAACAAGATTATATGGCAAAAACTCAAATTCGGTATTTTTTACTAAGTTAAAAGTCCAACGGGTCCATTTTACGGCCCATTTAAACCCTCTTGCCCGAAACCTCTACAAAAAGGACCGCAAAACAAGTTTTAATCAAAACTTAAGAGTTCATATCATTGATTACGAGCTTTTCAACACTATTGTATTGCAAAAATTCAATATATTTTCTTTTTACGCAGTTATAAGTTCAACGGGTCCATTTTAAGGCCCATTTAGACCCGCTCGACCGAAACCTCTACATAAAAGGACCGAAAAACAAGTTTTGATCCAATTTTAGGAGTTCATATAATTGATTACGAGCTTTTCAACAACATTATATTGCAAAAAGTTAATTTCTGTATTTTTTACTCAGTTAAAAGTCCAACGGGTACATTTTACGGCCCATTTAGACCTGCTCGCCCGAAACCTCTTCAACAATGACCGAAAAACAAGTTTTAATCAAATTTTAGGACTTCATATCATTGATTACGATCTTTTCAACACGATTATATTGCAAAAACTCAATTTTGTACTTTTTACTCAGTTAAAAGTCCAACGGGTCCATTTTATGGCCCATTTAGACCCGCACGTCCGAAACCTCTACAAAAGGACCACAAAACAAGTTTTAATCAAAACTTAAGAGTTCATATCGTTGACTACGAGCTTTTCAACACTATTGTATTGCAAAAATTCAATTTATGTTCTTTTTACGCACTTATAAGTTCAACGGGTCCATCTTAAGGCTCATTTAGACCCTCTCGTCCGAAACCTCTACAAAAAGGACCGAAAAACGAGTTTTGATCCAATTTTAGGAGTTCATATAATTGATTACGAGCTTTTCAACAAGATTATATTGCAAAAACTCAAATTTGGTATTTTTTACTCAGTTAAAAGTCCAACGGGTCCATTTTACGGCCCATTTAGACCCGCTAGCCCGAAACCTCTTCAAAAATAACTGAAAAACAAGTTTTAATCAAATTTTAGGAGTTCATATAACTGATTACGATCTTTTCAACACAATTGTATTGTAAAAATTTAATTTCTGTTCTTTTTACGCAGTTATAAGTTCAACGGGTCCATTTTAAGGCCCATTTAGACCCGCTCGTCCGAAACCTCTTCAAAAATGACTAAAAAACAAGTTTTGATCAAATTTTAGGATTTCATATAATTGATTACGAGCTTTTAAACAAGATTATATTTCAAAAACTCAAATTCGGTATTTTTTACTCAGTTAAAAGTCCAACGGGACCATTTTACGGCCCATTTAGACCCGCTCGCCCAAAACCTCTTCAAAAATGACCGAAAAACAAGTTTTAATCAAATTTTAGGACTTCATATCATTGATTACGATCTTTTCAACACGATTATATTGCAAAAACTCAATTTTTGTACTTTTTACTCAGTTAAAAGTCCAACGGGTCCATTTTACGGCCCATTTAGACCCGCTCGTCCGAAACCTCTACAAAAAGGACCGCAAAACAATTTTTAATCAAAACTTAAGAGTTCATATCGTTGATTACGAGCTTTTCAACACTATTGAGTTGCGAAAATTCAATTTATGTTCTTTTTACACAATTATAAGTTCAACGAGTCCATTTCAAGGCCCATTTAGACCCGCTCGCCCGAAACCTCTACAAAAAGGACCGAAAAACAAGTTTTGATCAAATTTTAGGAGTTCATATAATTGATTACGAGCTTTTCAACAAGACTATATTGCAAAAAGTCAATTTATGTATTTTCTACTCATTTAAAAGTCCAACAGGTCCATTTTACGGCCCATTTAGACCCGCTCGCACGAAATCTCTTAAAAATGACTAAAAACAAGTTTAAATCAAATTTTATGAGTTCATATAATTGATTACGATCTTTTCAACACGATTATATTGCAAAAACTCAATTTATGTACTGAGTAAGAAGTACAAAAATTGAGTTTTTGCAATATAATCATGTTGAAAAGATCGTAATCAATTATATGAACTCATAAAATTTGATTTAAACTTGTTTTTAGTCATTTTTAAGAGATTTCGTGCGAGCGGGTCTAAATGGGCCGTAAAATGGACCCGTTGGAGTTTTAACTGAGTAAAAAATACATAATTTGAGTTTTTGCAATATAATCTTGTTGAAAAGCTCGTAATCATTTATATGAACTCCTAAAATTGGATCAAAACTTGTTTTTCGGTCCTTTTTGTAGAGGTTTCGGACGAGCGGGTCTAAATGGGCCTTAAAATGGACCCGTTGAACTTATAACTGCGTAAAAAGAACAGAAATTGAAATTTTGAAATACAATAGTGTTGAAAAGCTCGTAATCAACGATATGAACTCTTAATTTTTGATTAAAACTTGTTTTGCGGTCCTTTTTGTAGAGGTTTTAGACGAGAGGGTCTAAATGGGCCGTAAAATGGACCCGTTGGACTTTTAACTGAGTAAAAAGTACAAAATTGAGTTTTTGCAATATAATTGTGTTGATAAGAAAGTAATCAATGATATGAAGTCCTAAAATTTGATTAAAACTTGTTTTTCGGTCATTTTTGAAGAGGTTTCGGGCGAGCGAGTCTAGATGGGCCGTAAAATGGACTCGTTGGACTTTTAACTGAGTAAAAAATACCAAATTTGAGTTTTTGCAATATAATCTTGAAGAAAAGCTCGTAATTATATGAACTCCTAAAATTGGATCAAAACATGTTTTTCGGTCCTTTTTGTAGAGGTTTCGGACAAGCGGGTCAAATGGGCCTTATAATGGACCCGTTGAACTTATAACTGCGTAAAAACAACAGAAATTGAATTTTGCAATACAATAGTGTTGAAAAGCTCGTAATCAACGATATGAACTCTTAAGTTTTGATTAAAACTTGTTTTGCGGTCCTTTTTGTAGAGGTTTCGGACGAGCAGGTCTAAATGGGCCGTAAAATGGACCCGTTGGACTTTTAACTGAGTAAAAAGTACAAAAATTGAGTTTTTGCAATATAATCATGTTGAAAAGATCGTAATCAATGATATGAAGTCCTAAAATTTGATAAAAACTTTTATTTCGGTCATTTTGAAGAGGTTTCGGGCGAGCGGGTCTAAATGGGCTGTAAATTGGACCCGTTGGACTTTTAAGTAAGTAAAAAATATTGAATTTGAGTTTTTGCAATATAATCTTGTTGAAAAGCTCGTAATCAATTATATGAACTTCTAAAATTTGATAAAAACTTGTTTTTCAGTCATTTTTGAAGAGGTTTCGGGCGAGCGGGTCTAAATGGGCCGTAAAATGGACCCGTTGGACTTTTAACTGAGTAAAATGTACAAAAATTGAGTTTTTGCAATATAATAGTGTTGGAAAGATCGTAATCAATTATATGAACTCCTAAAATTTGACTAAAACTTGTTTTTCAGTCATTTTTGAAGAGTTTTCGGGCGAGCGGGTCTAAATGGGCCGTAAAATGGACCCGTTGGACTTTTAACTAAGTAAAAAATACCGAATTTGAGTTTTTACAATATAATCTTGTTGAAAAGCTCGTAATCAATTATATGAACACCTAAAATTTAATCAAAACTTGTTTTTCGGTCCTTTTGTAGAGGTTTCAGGCGATCTGGTCTAAATGGGCCTTAAAATGGACCCGTTGAACTTATAACTGCGTAAAAAGAATAGAAATTGAATTTTTGCAATACAATAGTGTTGAAAAGCTCGTAATTAACGATATGAACTCTTAAGTTTTGATTAAAACTTGTTTTGCGGTCCTTTTTGTAGAGGTTTCGGACGAGCGGGTCTAAATGGGCCGTAAAATGGACCCGTTGGACTTTTAACTGAGTAAAAAGTACATAAATTGAGTTTTTTCAATATAATCGTGTTGAAAAGATCGTAATCATTTATATGAACTCCTAAAATTTGATTAAAACTTGTTTTTCAGTCATTTTTGAAGAGGTTTCGGGCGAGCGGGTCTAAATGGGCCGTAAA
This sequence comes from Hibiscus trionum, assembly GCA_030270665.1. Classification (NCBI taxonomy): domain Eukaryota; kingdom Viridiplantae; phylum Streptophyta; class Magnoliopsida; order Malvales; family Malvaceae; genus Hibiscus; species Hibiscus trionum. The sequence goes on along the minus strand of BSYR01000008.1, from coordinate 22,573,154 downwards.
ATGGACCCGTTGGACTTTTAACTAAGTAAAAAATACTGAATTTGAGTTTTTGCAATATAATCTTGTTGAAAAGCTCGTAATCAGTTAAAAGTCCAACGGGTCCATTTTACGGTCATTTAGACCCGCTCGTCCGAAACCTCTACAAAAAGGACCGCAAAACAAGTTTTAATCAAAACATAAGAGTTCATATCGTTAATTACGAGCTTTTCAACACTATTGTATTGCAAAAATTCAATTTTCTGTTCTTTTTACGCAGTTATAAGTTCAACGGGTCCATTTTAAGGCCCATTTAGACCCACTCGTCCGAAACCTCTACAAAAAGGACCGAAAACAAGTTTTGATCCAATTTTAGAAGTTCATATAAATGATTACGAGCTTTTCAACAAGGTTATAATGCAAAAACTAAAATTCTGTATTTTTTACCCAGTTAAAAGTCCAACGGGTCCATTTTACGGCCCATTTAGACCCGCTCGCCCAAAACCTCTTAAAAATGACTAAAAAACAAGTTTTAATCAAATTTTAGGAGTTCATATAATTGATTACGATCTTTTCAACACGATTATATTGCAAAAACTCAATTTATGTACTTTTTACTCAGTTAAAAGTCCAACATGTCCATTTTACGGCCCATTTAGACTCGCTCGTCCGAAACCTCTACAAAAAGGACCGCAAAACAAGTTTTAATCAAAACTTAAGAGTTCATATCGTTGATTACGATCTTTTCAACACTATTGTAATGCAAAAATTCAATTTCTGTTCTTTTTACGCAGTTATAAGTTCAACAGGTCCATTTTAAGGCCCATTTAGACCCGCTCGTCCGAAACCTCTACAAAAAGGACCGAAAAACAAGTTTTGATCCAATTTTAGGAGTTCATATAATTGATTACGAGCTTTTCAACAAGATTATATTGCAAAAACTCAATTTTTGTATTTTTTACTCAGTTAAAAGTCCAACGGGTCCATTTTACGGCCCATTTAGACCCGCTCGCCCGAAACCTCTTCAAAAATGACTGAAAAACAAGTTTTAATAAAAAATTTAGGAGTTCATATAATTGATTACGATCGTTTCAACACGATTATATTGCAAAAACCCAATTTCTGTATTTTTACTCAGTTAAAAGTCCAACAGGTCCATTTTACGGCCCATTTAGACCCCCTCGTCCGAAACCTCTACAAAAAGGACCACAAAACAAGTTTTAATCAAAACTTAAGAGTTCATATCGTCGATTACGAGCTTTTCAACACTATTGTATTGCAAAATTTCAATTTCTGTTCTTTTTACGCAGTTATAAGTTCAAAAAGTCTATTTTAAGGCCCATTTAATTGATTACGAGCTTTTCAGCAAGATTATATTGCAAAAACTCAAATCCGGTGTTTTTTACTTAGTTAAAAGTCCAACGGGTCCATTTTGCCGCCCATTTAGACCTGCTTGCCCGAAACCTCTTCAAAAATGACCGAAAAATAAGTTTTGATCAAATTTTACGAGTTCATAAAATTGATTACGATCTTTTCAACAAGATTATATTGCAAAAACATAAATTCGGTATTTTTTACTCAGTTAAAAGTCCAACGGGTCCATTTTACGGCCCATTTAGACCCGCTAGCCCGAAACCTCTTCAAAAATGACTGAAAAACAAGTCTTGATCAAATTTTATGAGTTCATATAATTGAATACGAGCTTTTCAACAAGATTATATTGCAAAAACTCAAATTCGGTATTTTTTACTAAGTTAAAAGTCCAACGGGTCCATTTTACGGCCCATTTAGACCCGCTCGTTCGAAACCTCTACAAAAAGGACTGAAAAACAAGTCTTGATCAAATTTTAGGAGTTCATATAATTGAATACGAGCTTTTCAACAAGATTATATTGCAAAAATACAAATTCGGTATTTTTTACTTCGTTAAAAGTCCAACGAGTCCATTTTACGGCCCATTTAGACCTGCTCGCCCGAAACCTCTTCAAAAATGACTGAAAAACAAGTTTAATCAAATTTTAGGATTTCATATAATTGATTACAATCTTTTCAACACGATTATATTAAAAAAACTCAATTTTTGTACTTTTTACTTAGTTAAAAGTCCAACGGGTCCATTTTATGGCCTATTTAGACCCTCTCGTCCGAAACCTCTACAAAAAGGATCGCAAAACAAGTTTTAATCAAAACTTAAGAGTTCATATCGTTGATTACGAGCTTTTCAACACTATTGTATTGTAAAATTTCAATTTATGTTCTTTTTACGCAGTTATAAGTTCAACGGGTCCATTTTAAGGCCCATTTAGACCCGCTCGTCCTAAACCTCTACAAAAAGGACCGAAAAACAAGTTTTGATCCAATTTTAGGAGTTCATATAATTGATTACGAGCTTTTCAACAAGATTATATTGCAAAAACTCAAATTCTGTATTTTTTACTCAGTTAAAAGTCCAACGGGTCCATTTTACGGCTCATTTAGACTCGCTCGCCCGAAACCTCTTAAAAAATGACTAAAAAACAAGTTTTAATAAAATTTTAGGAGTTCATATAATTTATTACGATCTTTTCAACACGATTATATCGCAAAAACTCAATTTATGTACTTTTTACTCAGTTAAAAGTCCAATGGGTCCATTTTACGGCCCATTTAGACCCGCTCGTTCGAAACCTCTACAAAAAGGACCGCAAAACAAGTTTTAATCAAAACTTAAGAGTTCATATCCTTGATTACGAGCTTTTCAACACTATTGTATTGCAAAAATTCAATTTATGTTGTTTTTACGCAGTTATAAGTTCAACGGGTCCATTTTAAGGCCCATTTAGACCCGCTCGTCCGAAACCTCTACAAAAAGGACCGAAAAACAAGTTTTGATCCAATTTTAGGAGTTCATATAATTGATTACGAGCTTTTCAACAAGATTATATTGCAAAAACTCAATTTTGCCGGTGTTTTTTACTTAGTTAAAAGTCCAACGAGTCCATTTTGCCGCCCATTTAGACCCGCTTGCCCGAAACCTCTTCAAAAATGACCGAAAAATAAGTTTTGATCAAATTTTAGGAGTTCATAAAATTGATTACGATCTTTTCAACAAGATTATATTGCAAAAACTCAATTTATGTACTTTTTACTCAGTTAAAAGTCCAACGGGTCCATTTTACGGCCCATTTAGACCCGCTCGTTCGAAACCTCTACAAAAAGGACCGCAAAACAAGTTTTAATCAAAACTTAAGAGTTTATATCGTTGATTACGAGCTTTTCAACACTATTGTATTGCAAAAATTCAATTTCTGTTCTTTTTACGCAGTTATATGTTCAACAGGTCCATTTTAAGGCCCATTTAGACGCGCTCGTCCGAAACCTCTACAAAAAGGACCGAAAAACAAGTTTTGATCCAATTTTAGGAGTTCATATAATTGATTACGAGCTTTTCAACAAGATTATATTGCTAAAACTCAAATTCGGTATTTTTTACTCAGTTAAAAGTCTAACGGGTCCATTTTACGGCCCATTTAGACCCGCTCGTTCGAAATCTCTACAAAAAGGACCGAAAAACAAGTTTTGATCCAATTTTAGGAGTTCATATAATTGATTACGAGATTTTCAACAAGATTATATTGCAAAAACTCAAATTCGGTATTTTTTACTTAGTTAAAAGTCCAACGGGTCCATTTTACAGCCCATTTAGACCCGCTCGCCCGAAACCTCTTCAAAAATGACTGAAAAACAAGTTTTAATCAAATTTTAGGAGTTCATATAAATGATTACGATCTTTTCATCACGATTATATTGCAAAGACTCAATTTTTGTACTTTTTACTCAGTTAAAAGTCCAACGGGTCCATTTTACGGCCCATTTAGACCCGCTCGTCCGAAACCTCTACAAAATGACCGCAAAACGAGTTTTAATCAAAACTTAAGAGTTCATATCGTTGATTACGAGCTTTTCAACACTATTGTATTGCAAAAATTCAATTTCTGTTCTTTTTACGCAATTATAAGTTCAACGGGTCCATTTTAAGGCCCATTTAGACCTGCTCGTCCGAAACCTCTACAAAATGGACCGAAAAACAAGTTTTGATCCAATTTTAGGAGTTCATATAATTGATTGCGAGCTTTTCAACAAGATTATATTGCAAAAACTCAAATTCGGTATTTTTTACTCAGTTAAAAGTCTAACGGGTCCATTTTACGGCCCATTTAGACCCGCTCGTTCGAAATCTCTACAAAAAGGACCGAAAAACAAGTTTTGATCCAATTTTAGGAGTTCATATAATTGATTACGAGCTTTTCAACAAGATTATATTGCAAAAACTCAAATTCGGTATTTTTTACTTAGTTAAAAGTCCAACGGGTCCATTTTACAGCCCATTTAGACCCGCTCGCCCGAAACCTCTTCAAAAATGACTGAAAAACAAGTTTTAATCAAATTTTAGGAGTTCATATAAATGATTAGGATCTTTTCAACACGATTATATTGAAAAAACTCAATTTATGTACTTTTTACTCAGTTAAAAGTCCAACGGGTCCATTTTACGGCCCATTTAGACCCGCTCGTCCGAAACCTATACAAAAAGGACCGCAAAACAAGTTTTAATCAAAACTTAAGAGTTCATATCGTTAATTACGAGCTTTTCAACACTATTGTATTGCAAAAATTCAATTTCTATTCTTTTTACGCATTTATAAGTTCAATGGGTCCATTTTAAGGCCCATTAAGACCAGATCGCCTGAAACCTCTATAAAAGGACCGAAAAACAAGTTTTGATTAAATTTTAGGTGTTCATATAATTGATTACGAGCTTTTCAACAAGATTATATTGTAAAAACTCAAATTCGGTATTTTTTACTCAGTTAAGAGTCTAACGGGTCAATTTTACGGCCCATTTAGACCCGCTCGCCTGAAACCTCTTCAAAAATGACTGAAAAACAAGTTTTAGTCAAATTTTAGGAGTTCATATAATTGATTACGATCTTTCCAACACTATTATATTGCAAAAACTCAATTTTTGTACATTTTACTCAGTTAAAAGTCCAACGGGTCCATTTTACGGCCCATTTACACCCGCTGGCCCGAAACCTCTTCAAAAATGACTGAAAAACAAGTTTTTATCAAATTTTAGGAGTTCATATAATTGATTACGAGCTTTTCAACAAGATTATATTGCAAAAACTCAAATTCAGTATTTTTTACTCAGTTAAAAGTCCAACGGGTCCAATTTACGGCCCATTTAGACCCGCTCGCCTGAAACCTCTTCAAAATGACCGAAATAAAAGTTTTAATCAAATTTTAGGACTTCATATCATTGATTACGGTCTTTTCAACACGATTATATTGCAAAAACTTAATTTTTGTACTTTTTACTCAGTTAAAAGTCCAATGGGTCCATTTTACGGCCCATTTAGACCTGCTCGTCCGAAACCTCTACAAAAAGGACCGCAAAACAAGTTTTAATCAAAACTTAAGAGTTCATATCGTTGATTACGAGCTTTTCAACACTATTGTATTGCAAAATTCAATTTCTGTTGTTTTTACGCAGTTATAAGTTCAACGGGTCCATTTTAAGGCCCATTCAGACTCGCTTGTCCGAAACCTCTACAAAAAGGACCGAAAAACAGGTTTTGATCCAATTTTAGGAGTTCATATAATTACGAGCTTTTCAACAAGATTATATTGCAAAAACTCAAATTTGGTATTTTTTACTCAGTTAAAAGTCCAACGAGTCCATTTTACGGCCCATTTAGACCCGCTCGCCCGAAACCTCTTCAAAAATGACCGAAAAAAAAGTTTTAATCAAATTTTAGGACTTCATATCATTGATTACGATCTTTTCAACACGATTATATTGCAAAAACTCAATTTTTGTACTTTTTACTCAGTTAAAAGTCCAACGGGTCCATTTTACGGCCCATTTAGACCCTCTCGTCCGAAACCTCTACAAAAAGGACCGAAATACGAGTTTAATCAAATTTTAAGACTTCATATCATTGATTACGCTCTAATCAAGCACTATTATATTGCAAAAAACTCAATTTATGTACTTTTTACTTAGTTAAAAGTCCAACGGGTGAGCATGTGATGATGGCCTGGTGGTCAGAGCACGCTCACCTGCTCCACTCCCTTCCCCTTAGGTCCCGGGTTCAAGACCCCTCAAGAGCATTGCCTTCACCTAGATTTGCCCCCCTTCTAGGTTGAAGTAGAATAGGATTTTCAAAAAAAGTCCAACGGGTCCATTTTATGGCCCATTTAGACACGCTCGTCCGAAACCTCTACAAAAAGGATCGCATAACAAGTTTTAATCAAAACTTAAGCGTTCATATCGTTGATTACAAGCTTTTTAACACTATTGTTTTGCAAAAATTCAATTTCTGTTCTTTTTACTCAGTTAAAAGTTCAACGGGTCCATTTTAAGGCCCATTTAGACCCGCTCGCCCGAAACATCTTCAAAAATGACCGAAAAATAAGTTTTAATCAAATTTTAGGACTTCATATAATTGATTACGAGCTTTTCAACAATATTATATTGCAAAAATTTAATTTTGTATTTTTTACTCAGTTAAAAGTCCAACGGGTCCATTTTACGGCCCATTTAGACCCGCTCGCCCGAAACATCTACAAAAAGGACCGAAATACAAGTTTTCATCCAATTTTAGGAGTTCATATAATTGATTACGAGCTTTTCAACAAGATTATATTGCAAAAAGTCAAATTCGGTATTTTTTACTCAGTTAAATGTCCAACGGGTCCATTTTACGGCCCATTTAGACCCGCTCGTTCGAAACCTCTACAAAAAGGACTGAAAAAAAAGTCTTGATCAAATTTTAGGAGTTCATATAATTGAATACGAGCTTTTCAACAAGATTATATTGCAAAAACACAAAATCGGTATTTTTTCAACAAGATTATATTGCAAAAACTCAATTATTGTATTTTTTACTCAGTTAAAAGTCCAACGGGTCCATTTTACGGCACATTTAGACCCGCTCGCCCGAAATCTCTTAAAAATGACTAAAAACAAGTTTTAATCAAATTTTATGAGTTCATATAATTGATTACGATCTTTTCAACACGATTATATTGCAAAAACTCAATTTATGTACTTTTTACTCAGTTAAAAGTCCAACGGGTCCATTTTACGGCTCATTTAGACCCGCTCCTCCGGAACCTCTACCCAAAGGACCGCAAAACAAGTTTTAATCAAAACTAAAGAGTTCATATCGTTGATTACGAGCTTTTCAACACTATTGTATTGCAAAAATTCAATTTCTGTTCTTTTTACGCAGTTATAAGTTTAACGGGTCCATTTTAAGGCCCATTTAGACCCGCTCGTCCGAAACCACTACAAAAAGGACCGAAAAACAGGTTTTGATCCAATTTTAGGAGTTCATATAATTGATTACGAGCTTTTCAACAAGATTATATTGCTAAAAGTTAATTTATGTATTTTTAACTCAGTTAAAAGTCCAACATGTCCATTTTACGGCCCATTTAGACCCGCTCGCCCGAAAACTCTTCAAAAATGACTGGAAAACAAGTTTTAATCAAATTTTAGGAGTTCATACAATTGATTACAATCATTTCAACACGATTATATTGCAAAAACTCAATTTATGTATTTTTTACTCAGTTAAAAGTCCAACGGGTCCATTTTACGGCCATTTAGACCCGCTCGTCCGAAACTTATACAAAAAGGACCGCAAAACAAGTTTTAATCAAAAAATAAGAGTTCATATCGTTAATTACGAGCTTTTCAACACTATTGTATTGCAAAAATTCAATTTCTGTTCTTTTTACGCAGTTATAAGTTCATCGGGTCCATTGTAAGGCCCATTTAGACCCGATCGCCTGAAACCTCTACAAAAAGTACCGAAAAACAAGTTTTGATCAAATCTTAAGTGTTCATATAATTGATTACGAGCTTTTCAACAAGATTATACTGTAAAAACTCAAATTCGGTATTTTTTACTCAGTTAAAAGTCCAACGGGTCCATTTTACGGCCCATTTAGACCCGCTCGCCCTAAACCTCTTCAAAAATGACTGAAAACAAGTTTTAGTCCAATTTTAGGAGTTCATATAATTGATTACGATCTTTCCAACATGATTATATTGCAAAAACTCAATTTTTGTACATTTTACTCAGTTAAAAGTCCAACGGGTCCATTTTACGGCCCATTTAGACCTGCTCGCCCGAAACCTCTTCAAAAATGACTGAAAAACAAGTTTTAATCAAATTTTAGGAGTTCATATAACTAATTACGATCTTTTCAACACAACTGTATTGCAAAAATTCAATTTATGTTCTTTTTAAGCAGTTATATGTTCAACGGGTCCATTTTAAGGCCCATTTAGAACCGCTCGTCCGAAACCTCTACAAAAAAGATCGAAAACAAGTTTTGATCAAATTTTAGGATTTCATATAATTGATTACGAGCTTTTCAACAAGATTATATTGCAGAACCTCAAATTCGGAATTTTTTACTCATTTAAAAGTCCAACGGGTCCATTTTACGGCCCATTTAGACCCGCTCGCCCGAAACCTCTTAAAAAATGATTGAAAAATAAGTTTTAATCAAATTTTAGGAGTTCATATAATTGATTACGATCTTTTCAACACGATTATATTGCAAAAACTCAATTTATGAACTTTTTACTCAGTTAAAAGTCCAACGGGTCCATTTTACGGCCCATTTAGACCCGCTCGCCCAAAACCTCTTAAAAATGACTAAAAAACAAGTTTTAATCAAATTTTAGGAGTTCATATAATTGATTACGATCTTTTCAACACGATTATATTGCAAAAACTCAATTTATGTACTTTTTACTCAGTTAAAAGTCCACCGGGTCCATTTTACGGCCCATTTAGACCCGCTCGTCCGAAACCTCTACAAAAAGGACCGCAAAACAAGTTTTAATCAAAACTTAAGAGTTCATATCGTTGATTACGAGCTTTTCAACACTATTGTATTGCAAAAATTCAATTTCTGTTCTTTTTACGCAATTATAAGTTCAACAAGTCCATTTTAAGGCCCATTTAGTCCCGCTCGTCCGAAACCTCTACAAAAAGGACCGAAAAACAAGTTTTGATCCAATTTTAGGAGTTCATATAATTGATTACGAGCTTTTCAACAGGATTATATTGCAAAAACTCAAATTCGGTATTTTTTACTTAGTTAAAAGTCCAACGGGTCCATTTTACGGCCCATTTAGATCCGCTCGTTCGAAACCTCTACAAAAAGGACCGAAAAACAAGTCTTGATCCAATTTTAGGAGTTCATATAATTGATTACGAGCTTTTCAACAAGATTATATTGCAAAAACTCAAATTCGGTATTTTTTACTCAGTTAAAAGTCCAACGGGTCCATTTTACGGCCCATTTAGACCCGCTAGCCCGATACCTCTTCAAAAATGACCGAAAAACATGTTTAATTAAATTTTAGGACTTCGTATCATTGATTACGATCTTTTCAACAGGATTATATTGCAAAAACTCAATTTTTGTACTTTTTACTCAGTTAAAAGTCCAACGGGTCCATTTTACGGCCCATTTAGACCCGCTCGCCCGAAACCTCTTCAAAAATGACTGAAAAACAAGTTTTAATCAAATTTTAGGAGTTCATATAACTGATTACGACCTTTTCAATACGATTGTATTGCAAAAATTCAATTTTTGTTCTTTTTACGCAGTTATAAGTTCAACGGGTCCATTTTAAGGCCCATTTAGACCCGCTCGTCCGAAATCTCTACAAAAAGGACCGAAAACAAGTTTTGATCAAATTTTAGGAGTTCATATAATTTATTACGAGCTTTTCAACAAGATTATATTGCAAAAACTCAAATTCAGTATTTTTTACTCAGTTAAAAGTCCAACGGGTCCATTTTACGGCCCATTTAGACCCGCTTGCCCGAAACCTCTTAAAAATGACCAAAAACAAGTTTTACTCAAATTTTAGGAGTTCATATAATTGATTACGATCTTTTCAACACGATTATATTGCAAAAACTCAATTTTTGTACTTTTTACTCAGTTAAAACTCCAACGGGTCCATTTTACGACCCATTTAGACCCTCTCGTCCGAAACTTCTACAAAAAGGACCGCAAAACAAGTTTTAATCAAAACTTAAGAGTTCATATCGTTGATTACGAGCTTTTCAACACTATTGTATTGCAAAAATTCAATTTCTGTTGTTTTTACGCAGTTATAAGTTCAACGGGTCCATTTTAAGGCCCATTTAGACCCGCTCGTCCGAAACCTGTACAAAAAGGACCGAAAAACAAGTTTTGATCCAATTTTAGGAGTTCATATAATTGATTACGAGCTTTCCAACAAGATTATATTGCAAAAAGTCAATTTCTGTATTTCTACTCATTTAAAAGTCCAACGGGTCCCTTTTACGGCTCATTTAGTCCCGCTCGCCCGAAACCTCTACAAAAAGTACCGAAAAACAAGTTTTGATCAAATCTTAGGTGTTCATATAATTGATTACGAGCTTTTCAACAAGATTATACTGTAAAAACTCAAATTCGGTATTTTTTACTCAGTTAAAAGTCCAACGGGTCCATTTTACGGCCCATTTAGACCCGCTCGCCCTAAACCTCTTCAAAAATGACTGAAAACAAGTTTTAGTCCAATTTTAGGAGTTCATATAATTGATTACGATCTTTCCAACATGATTATATTGCAAAAACTCAATTTTTGTACATTTTACTCAGTTAAAAGTCCAACGGGTCCATTTTACGGCCCATTTAGACCCGCTCGCCCGAAACCTCTTCAAAAATGACTGAAAAACAAGTTTTAATCAAATTTTAGGAGTTCATATAACTAATTACGATCTTTTCAACACAACTGTATTGCAAAATTTCAATTTATGTTCTTTTTAAGCAGTTATAAGTTCAACGGGTCCATTTTAAGGCCCATTTAGAACCGCTCGTCTGAAACCTCTACAAAAAGGATCGAAAACAAGTTTTGATCAAATTTTAGGATTTCATATAATTGATTACGAGCTTTTCAACAAGATTATATTGCAGAACCTCAAATTCGGAATTTTTTACTCATTTAAAAGTCCAACGGGTCCATTTTACGGCCCATTTAGACCCGCTCGCCCGAAACCTCTTCAAAAATGATTGAAAAATAAGTTTTAATCAAATTTTAGGAGTTCATATAATTGATTACGATCTTTTCAACACGATTATATTGCAAAAACTCAATTTATGTACTTTTTACTCAGTTAAAAGTCCAACGGGTCCATTTTACGGCCCATTTAGACCCGCTCGCCCAAAACCTCTTAAAAATGACTAAAAAACAAGTTTTAATCAAATTTTAGGAGTTCATATAATTGATTACGATCTTTTCAACACGATTATATTGCAAAAACTCAATTTATGTAGTTTTTACTCAGTTAAAAGTCCACCGGGTCCATTTTACGGACCATTTAGACCCGCTCGTCCGAAACCTCTACAAAAAGGACCGCAAAACAAGTTTTAATCAAAACTTAAGAGTTCATATCGTTGATTACGAGCTTTTCAACACTATTGTATTGAAAAATTTCAATTTCTGTTCTTTTTACGCAGTTATAAGTTCAACGGGTCCATTTTAAGGCCCATTTAGACCCGCTCGTCCGAAACCTCTACAAAAAGGACAGAAAAAGAAGTTTTGATCAAATTTTAGGAGTTCATATAATTGATTACGAGCTTTTCAACAAGATTATATTGCAAAAACTCAAATTCGGTATTTTTTACTCAGTTAAATGTCCAACGGGTCCATTTTACGGCCCATTTAGACCCGCTCGTTCGAAACCTCTACAAAAAGGATTGAAAAACAAGTCTTGATCAAATTTTAGGAGTTCATATAATTGATTACGAGCTTTTCAACAACATTATATTGCAAAAATTCAATTTTGTATTTTTTACTCAGTTAAAAGTCTAACGGGTCCATTTTACGGCCCATTTAGACCTGCTCGCCCGAAACCTCTTCAAAAATAACTGAAAACAAGTTTAATCAAATTTTAGGATTTCATATAATTGATTACGATCTTTTCAACACGATTATATTAAAAAAAACTCAATTTTTGTACTTTTTACTCAGTTAAAAGTCCAACGGGTCAATTTTACGGCCCATTTAGACCCTCTCGTCCGAAACCTCTACAAAAAGGACCTCAAAACAAGTTTTAATCAAAACTTAAGAGTTCATATCGTTGATTACGAGCTTTTCAACACTATTGTACTGCAAAATTTCAATTTCTGTTCTTTTTACGCAATTATAAGTTCAACGGGTCCATTTTAAGGCCCATTTAGACCCGCTCGTCCGAAACCTCTACAAAAAGGACCGAAAAACAAGTTTTGATCCAATTTTAGGAGTTCATATAATTGATTACGAGCTTTTCAACAAGATTATATTGCAAAAACTCAAATTTGGTATTTTTTACTCAGTTAAAAGTCCAACGGGTCCATTTTACGACCCATTTAGACCTGCCCGCCCGAAACCTCTTCAAAAATGACTAAAAAACAAATTTTAATCAAATTTTAGGACTTCAAATCATTGACTACGACCTTTTCAATACAATTATATTGCAAAACTCAATTTATGTACTTTTTACACAGTTAAAAGTCCAACGGGTCCATTTTACGGCCTATTTAGACCCGCTCGTCCGAAACCTCTGCAAAAAGGACCGTAAAACAAGTTTTAATCAAAACTTAAGAGTTCATATCGTTGATTACGAGCTTTTCAACACAATTGTATTGCAAAAATTCAATTTATGTTCTTTTTACGCAGTTATAAGTTGAACGGGTCCATTTTAACGCCCATTTAGACCCGTTCGTCCGAAACCTCTACAAAAAGGACCGAAAAACAAGTTTTGATCCAATTTTACGAGTTCTTTTAATTGATTACGAGCTTTTCAACAAGATTATATTGGAAAAACACAAATTCGGTATTTTTTACTCAATTAAAAGTCCAATGGGTCCAATTTACGGCCCATTTAGACCCGCTCGCCCGAAACCTCTTCAAAAATTACCGAAAAAAATAGTTTTAATCAAATTTTAGGACTTCATATCAATGATTACGATCTTTTTAACACGATTATATTGCAAAAACTCAATTTTTGTACTTTTTACTCAGTTAAAATTCCAACGGGTCCATTTTACGACCCATTTAGACCCGCTCGTCCGAAACCTCTACCCAAAGGACCGCAAAACAAGTTTTAATCAAAACTTAAGAGTTCATATCGTTGATTACGAGCTTTTCAACACCTTTGTATTGAAAAATTTCAATTTCTGTTCTTTTTACGCAGTTATAAGTTCAAAGGGTCCATTTTAAGGCCCATTTAGACCCGCTCGTCCGAAACCACTACAAAAAGGACCGAAAAACAAGTTTTGATCCAATTTTAGGAGTTCATATAATTGACTACGAGCTTTTGAACACGATTATATTGCAAAAACATAATTTTTGTACTTTTTACTCAGTTAAAAGTCCAACGGGTCCATTTTACGGCCCATTTAGACTCGCTCGCCCGAAACCTCTTCAAAAATGACTGAAAAATAAGTTTTTATCAAATTTTAGGAGTTCATATAACTGATTACGATCTTTTCAACACGATTGTATTGCAAAAATTTAATTTTTGTTCTTTTTACGCAGTTATAAGTTCAACGGGTCCATTTTAAGGCCCATTTAGACCCTCACGTCCGAAACCTCTTAAAAATGACTGAAAAACAAGTTTCGATCAAATTTTAGGAGTTCATATAAATGATTACGAGCTTTTCAACAAGATTATATTGGAAAAACTCAAATTCGGTATTTTTTACTCAATTAAAAGTCCAATGGGTCCAATTTACGGCCCATTTAGACCCGCTCGCCCGAAACCTTTTCAAAAATTACCGAAAAAATAGTTTTAATCAAATTTTAGGACTTCATATCATTGATTACGATATTTTTAACACGATTATATTGCAAAAACTCAATTTTTGTACTTTTTACTCCGTTAAAAGTCCAACGGGTCCATTTTACGGCCCATTTAGACCCGCTCATCCGAAACCTCTACAAAAAGGACCGCAAAACAATTTTTAATCAAAACTTAAGAGTTCATATCGTTGATTACGAGCTTTTCAACACTATTGTATTGCAAAAATTCAATTTCTGTTGTTTTTACGCAGTTATAAGTTCAACGGGTCCATTTTAAGGCCCATTTAGACCCGCTCGTCCGAAACCTCTACAAAAAGGACCGAAAAACAAGTTTTGATCCAATTTTAGGAGTTCATATAATTGATTACGAGCTTTTCAACAAGATTATATTGCAAAAACTCAAATTTGGTATTTTTTACTCAGTTAAAAGTCCAACGAGTCCATTTTACGGCCCATTTAGACCCGCTCCCCGAAACCTCTTCAAAAATGACTGAAAACAAGTTTTAATCAAATTTTAGGAGTTCATATAATTGATTACGATCTTTTCAACACGATTATATTGCAAAAACTCAATTTTTGTACTTTTTACTCAGTTAAAAGTCTAACGGGTCCATTTTAATGCCCATTTAGACCCGCTCGTCCGAAACCTCTACAAAAATGACCGCAAAACAAGTTTTAATCAAAACTTAATAGTTCATATCATTGATTACGAGCTTTTCAACACTATTGTATTGCAAAAATTCAATTTCTGTTCTTTCTACGCAGTTATAAGTTCAACGGGTCCATTTTAAGGCCCATTTAGACCCGCTCGTTCGAAACCCCTATTAAAAGGACTGAAAAACGAGTTTTGATACAATTTTAGGAGTTCATATAATTGATTACGAGCTTTTCAACAAGATTATATTGCAAAAACTCAAATTTGGTATTTTTTACTCAGTTAAAAGTCCAACGAGTCCATTTTACGGCCCATTTAGACTCGCTCGCCCGAAACCTCTTCAAAAATGACTGAAAAACAAGTTTTAATCAAATTTTAGGAGTTCATATAATTGATTACGATCTTTTCAACACGATTATATTGCAAAAACTCAATTTTTGTACTTTTTACTCAGTTAAAAGTCCAACGGGTCCATTTTACAGCCCATTTAGACCCGCTCGTCCGAAACCTCTACAAAAATGACGGCAAAACAAGTTTTAATTAAAACTTAAGAGTTCATATCGTTGATTATGAGCTTTTCAACACTATTGTATTGCAAAAATTCAATTTTTGTTCTTTTTACGCAGTTATAAGTTCAACGGGTCCATTTTAAGGCCCATTTAGACCCGCTCGTCCGAAACCACTACAAAAATGACCGAAAAACAAGTTTTTATCCAATTTTAGGAGTTCATATAATTGATTAAGAGCTTTTCAGCAAGATTATATTGCAAAAACTCAAATCCGGTGTTTTTTACTTAGTTAAAAGTCCAACGGGTCCATTTTGCCGCCCATTTAGACCCGCTTGCCCGAAACCTCTTCAAAAATGACCGAAAAATAAGTTTTGATCAAATTTTAGGAGTTCATAAAATTGATTACGATCTTTTCAACAAGATTATATTGCAAAAACACAATTTTGGTATTTTTTACTCAATTAAAAGTCCAACAGGGACATTTTACGGCTCATTTAGACCCGCTCGCCCGAAACCTCTTCAAAAATGACCGAAAAACAAGTTTTAATCAAATTTTAGGACTTCATATCATTGATTATGATCTTTTCAACACGATTATATTGCAAAAACTCAATTTTGTACTTCTTACTCAACTAAAAGTCCAACGCGTCCATTTTACGGCCCATTTAGACCCTCTCGTCCGAAACCTCTACAAAAAGGACCGCAAAACAAGTTTTAATCAAAACTTAAGAGTTCATATCGTTGATTACGAGCTTTTCAACACTATTGTATTGCAAAAATTTAATTTCTGTTCTTTTTACGCAATTATAAGTTTAACGGGTCCATTTTAAGGCCCATTTAGACCCGCTCGTCCGAAACCACTACAAAAAGGACCGAAAAACAGGTTTTGATCCAATTTTAGGAGTTCATATAATTGATTACGAGCTTTTCAACAAGATTATATTGCAAAAACTCAATTTTTGTATTTTTTACTCAGTTAAAAGTCCAACGGGTCCATTTTACGGCACATTTAGACCCGCTCGCCCGAAACCTCTTAAAAATGACTAAAAACAAGTTTTAATCAAATTTTATGAGTTCATATAATTGATTACGATCTTTTCAACACGATTATATTGCAAAAACTCAATTTATGTACTTTTTACTCAATTAAAAGTCCAACGGGTCCATTTTACGGCTCATTTAGACCCGCTCGTCCGGAACCTCTACCCAAAGGACCGCAAAACAAGTTTTAATCAAAACTAAAGAGTTCATATCGTTGATTACGAGCTTTTCAACACTATTGTATTGCAAAAATTCAATTTCTGTTCTTTTTACGCAGTTATAAGTTTAACGGGTCCATTTTAAGGCTCATTTAGACCCGCTCGTCCGAAACCACTACAAAAAGGACCGAAAAACAGGTTTTGATCCAATTTTAGGAGTTCATATAATTGATTACGAGCTTTTCAAAAAGATTATATTGTAAAAGTTAATTTATGTATTTTTAACTCAGTTAAAAGTCCAACATGTCCATTTTACGGCCCATTTAGACCCGCTCGCCCGAAAACTCTTCAAAAATGACTGGAAAACAAGTTTTAATCAAATTTTAGGAGTTCATACAATTGATTACAATCATTTCAACACGATTATATTGCAAAAACTCAATTTATGTATTTTTTACTCAGTTAAAAGTCCAACGGGTCCATTTTACGGCCATTTAGACCCGCTCGTCCGAAACTTATACAAAAAGGACCGCAAAACAAGTTTTAATCAAAAAATAAGAGTTCATATCGTTAATTACGAGCTTTTCAACACTATTGTATTGCAAAAATTCAATTTCTGTTCTTTTTACGCAGTTATAAGTTCATCGGGTCCATTGTAAGGCCCATTTAGACCCGATCGCCTGAAACCTCTACAAAAAGTACCGAAAAACAAGTTTTGATCAAATCTTAAGTGTTCATATAATTGATTACGAGCTTTTCAACAAGATTATACTGTAAAAACTCAAATTCGGTATTTTTTACTCAGTTAAAAGTCCAACGGGTCCATTTTACGGCCCATTTAGACCCGCTCGCCCTAAACCTCTTCAAAAATGACTGAAAACAAGTTTTAGTCCAATTTTAGGAGTTCATATAATTGATTACGATCTTTCCAACATGATTATATTGCAAAAACTCAATTTTTGTACATTTTACTCAGTTAAAAGTCCAACGGGTCCATTTTACGGCCCATTTAGACCTGCTCGCCCGAAACCTCTTCAAAAATGACTGAAAAACAAGTTTTAATCAAATTTTAGGAGTTCATATAACTAATTACGATCTTTTCAACACAACTGTATTGCAAAAATTCAATTTATGTTCTTTTTAAGCAGTTATAAGTTCAACGGGTCCATTTTAAGGCCCATTTAGAACCGCTCGTCCGAAACCTCTACAAAAAAGATCGAAAACAAGTTTTGATCAAATTTTAGGATTTCATATAATTGATTACGAGCTTTTCAACAAGATTATATTGCAGAACCTCAAATTCGGAATTTTTTACTCATTTAAAAGTCCAACGGGTCCATTTTACGGCCCATTTAGACCCGCTCGCCCGAAACCTCTTCAAAAATGATTGAAAAATAAGTTTTAATCAAATTTTAGGAGTTCATATAATTGATTACGATCTTTTCAACACGATTATATTGCAAAAACTCAATTTATGAACTTTTTACTCAGTTAAAAGTCCAACGGGTCCATTTTACGGCCCATTTAGACCCGCTCGCCCAAAACCTCTTAAAAATGACTAAAAAACAAGTTTTAATCAAATTTTAGGAGTTCATATAATTGATTACGATCTTTTCAACACGATTATATTGCAAAAACTCAATTTATGTACTTTTTACTCAGTTAAAAGTCCACCGGGTCCATTTTACGGCCCATTTAGACCCGCTCGTCCGAAACCTCTACAAAAAGGACCGCAAAACAAGTTTTAATCAAAACTTAAGAGTTCATATCGTTGATTACGAGCTTTTCAACACTATTGTATTGCAAAAATTCAATTTCTGTTCTTTTTACGCAATTATAAGTTCAACAAGTCCATTTTAAGGCCCATTTAGTCCCGCTCGTCCGAAACCTCTACAAAAAGGACCGAAAAACAAGTTTTGATCCAATTTTAGGAGTTCATATAATTGATTACGAGCTTTTCAACAGGATTATATTGCAAAAACTCAAATTCGGTATTTTTTACTTAGTTAAAAGTCCAACGGGTCCATTTTACGGCCCATTTAGATCCGCTCGTTCGAAACCTCTACAAAAAGGACCGAAAAACAAGTCTTGATCCAATTTTAGGAGTTCATATAATTGATTACGAGCTTTTCAACAAGATTATATTGCAAAAACTCAAATTCGGTATTTTTTACTCAGTTAAAAGTCCAACGGGTCCATTTTACGGCCCATTTAGACCCGCTAGCCCGATACCTCTTCAAAAATGACCGAAAAACATGTTTAATTAAATTTTAGGACTTCGTATCATTGATTACGATCTTTTCAACAGGATTATATTGCAAAAACTCAATTTTTGTACTTTTTACTCAGTTAAAAGTCCAACGGGTCCATTTTACGGCCCATTTAGACCCGCTCGCCCGAAACCTCTTCAAAAATGACTGAAAAACAAGTTTTAATCAAATTTTAGGAGTTCATATAACTGATTACGACCTTTTCAATACGATTGTATTGCAAAAATTCAATTTTTGTTCTTTTTACGCAGTTATAAGTTCAACGGGTCCATTTTAAGGCCCATTTAGACCCGCTCGTCCGAAATCTCTACAAAAAGGACCGAAAACAAGTTTTGATCAAATTTTAGGAGTTCATATAATTTATTACGAGCTTTTCAACAAGATTATATTGCAAAAACTCAAATTCAGTATTTTTTACTCAGTTAAAAGTCCAACGGGTCCATTTTACGGCCCATTTAGACCCGCTTGCCCGAAACCTCTTAAAAATGACCAAAAACAAGTTTTACTCAAATTTTAGGAGTTCATATAATTGATTACGATCTTTTCAACACGATTATATTGCAAAAACTCAATTTTTGTACTTTTTACTCAGTTAAAACTCCAACGGGTCCATTTTACGACCCATTTAGACCCTCTCGTCCGAAACTTCTACAAAAAGGACCGCAAAACAAGTTTTAATCAAAACTTAAGAGTTCATATCGTTGATTACGAGCTTTTCAACACTATTGTATTGCAAAAATTCAATTTCTGTTGTTTTTACGCAGTTATAAGTTCAACGGGTCCATTTTAAGGCCCATTTAGACCCGCTCGTCCGAAACCTGTACAAAAAGGACCGAAAAACAAGTTTTGATCCAATTTTAGGAGTTCATATAATTGATTACGAGCTTTCCAACAAGATTATATTGCAAAAAGTCAATTTCTGTATTTCTACTCATTTAAAAGTCCAACGGGTCCCTTTTACGGCTCATTTAGTCCCGCTCGCCCGAAACCTCTTAAAAAATGACCAAAAACAAGTTTTAATCAAAATTTAGGAGTTCATATAATTGATTACAATCTTTTCAACACGATTATATTGCAAAAACTCAATTTTTGTACTTTTTACTCACTTAAAAGTCCAACGGGTCCATTTTAAGGCCCATTTAGACTCGCTCGTCCGAAACCTGTACAAAAAGGACCGCAAAACAAGTTTTAATCAAAACTTAAGAGTTCATATCGTTTATTACGAGCTTTTCAACACTATTGTATTGCAAAATTTCAATTTTTGTTCTTTTTACGCAGTTATAAGTTCAACGGGTCCATTTTAAGGCCCATTTAGACCCGCTCACCCGAAACCTCTACAAAAAGGACCGAAAAACAATTTTTGATCAAATTTTAGGAGTTCATATAATTGATTACGAGCTTTTCAACAAGATTATATTGCAAAAACTCAAATTCGGTATTTTTTACTTAGTTAAAAGTCCAACGGGTCCATTTTACGGCCCATTTAGACCCGCTCACCCGAAACCTCTTAAAAATGACTGAAAAACAAGTTTTAATCAAATTTTAGGAGTTCATATAATTGATTACAATCGTTTCAACACGATTATATTGCAAAAACTCAATTTCTTTATTTTTTACTTAGTTAAAAGTCCAACAGGTCCATTTTACGGCCCATTTAGACACGCTCGTCCGAAACCTCTACAAAAAGGACCGCAAAACAAGTTTTAATCAAAACTTAAGAGTTCATATCGTTGATTACGAGCTTTTCAACACTATTGTATGGCAAAAATTCAATTTCTGTTCTTTTTACGCAGTTATAAGTTCAACGGGTCCATTTTAAGGCCCATTTAGACCCGCTCGCCCGAAACCTCCACATAAATGACCGAAAAACAAGTTTTGATCAAATTTTAGGAGTTCATATTATTGATTACGAGCTTTTCAAGAAGATTATATTGCAAAAACTCAAATTAGGTATTTCTTACTCAGTTAAAAGTCCAACGAGTCCATTTTACGGCCCATTTATACCCGCTCGCCCGAAACCTCTTCAAAAATGACTGAAAAACAAGTTTTAATCAAATTTTAGGAGTTCATATAATTGATTACGATCTTTTCAACGCGATTATATTGCAAAAACTCATTTTTTGTACTTTTTACTTTGTTAAAAGTCCAACGGGTCCATATTACGGCCTATTTAGACCCGATCGCCCGAAACCACTTGAAAAATGACTGAAAAACAAGTTTTAATCAAATTTTAGGAGTTCATATAACTGATTACGATCTTTTCAACACGATTGTATTGCAAAAATTTAATTTCTGTTCTTTTTACGCAGTTATAAGTTCAACGGGTCCATTTTAAGGCCCATTTAGACCCGCTCGTCCGAAACCTTTCCAAAAATGACTGAAAAAGAAGTTTTGATCAAATTTTAGGAGTCCATATAATTGATTACGAGCTTTTCAACAAGATTATATTGCAAAAACTTAAATTCGGTATTTTTTACTTAGTTAAAAGTCCAACGGGTCCATTTTAAGGCCCATTTAGACCCGTTTGCCCGAAACCTCTTCAAAAATGACCGAAAAATAAGTTTTAATCAAATTTTAGGACTTCATATCATTGATTACGATCTTTTCAACACGATTATATTGCAAAAAATCAATTTTTGTACTTTTTACTTAGTTAAAAGTCCAACGGGTCCATTTTACGACCCATTTAGACCCGTTCGTCCGAAACCTCTATAAAAATGACTGAAAACCAAGTTTTAATCAAATTTTAGGAGTTCATATAATTGATTACGAGCTTTTCAACACTATTGTATTGCAAAAATTCAATTTCTGTTCTTTTTACGCAGTTATAAGTTCAACGGGTCCATTTTAAGGCCCATTTAGACCCGCTCGTCCGAAACCTCTACAAAAAGGACCGAAAAACAAGTTTTGAACCAATTTTAGGAGTTCATATAATTGATTACGAGATTTTCAACAAGATTATATTGCAAAAACTCTAATTCGGTATTTTTTACTCAGTTAAAAGTCCAACGGGTCCATTTTACGGCCCATTTAGACCCGCTCGCACGAAACCTCTTCAAAAATGACTGAAAAACAAGTTTTAATCAAATTTTAGGAGTTCATATAATTGATTACGATCTTTTCAACACGATTATATTGCAAAAACTCAATTTATGTACTTTTTACTCAGTTAAAAGTCCAACGAGTCCATTTTACGGCCCATTTAGACCCGCTCGTCCGAAACCTCTACAAAAAGGACCACAAAACAAGTTTTAATCAAAACTTAAGAGTTCATATCGTTGATTACGAGCTTTTCAAAACTATTGTATTGCAAAAATTCAATTTCTATTCTTTTTACGCAGTTATAAGTTCAACGGGTCCATTTTAAGGCCCATTTAGACCCGCTCGTCCGAAACCTCTACAAAAAGGACCGAAAAGCAAATTTGATCCAATTTTACGAGTTCATATAATTGATTACGAGCTTTTCAACAAGATTATATTGCAAAAACTCAAATTTGGTATTTTTTACTCACTTAAAAGTCCAACGGGTCCATTTTACGGCCCATTTAGACCCGCTCGCCCGAAACCTCTTCAAAAATGACTGAAAAACAAGTTTTAATCAAATTTTAGGAGTTCATATAATTGATTACGATCTTTTCAACTCGATTATATTGCAAAAACTCAATTTTTGTACTTTTTACTCAGTTAAAAGTCCAACGGGTCCATTTTACGGCCCATTTAGACCCGCTCGCCCGAAACCTCTTCAAAAATGACTGAAAACCAAGTTTTAATCAAATTTTAGGAGTTCATATAACTGATTACGATCTTCTCAAAACTATTGTATTGCAAAAATTTAATTTCTGTTCTTTTTACGCAGTTATAAGTTCAACGGGTCCATTTTAAGGCCCATTTAGACCCGCTCGCCCGAAACCTCTTCAAAAATGACTGAAAAACATGTTTTGATCAAATTTTAGGAGTTCATATAATTGATTACGAGCTTTTCAACAAGATTATATAGCAAAAACTCAAATTCGGTATTTTTTACTCAGTTAAAAGTCCAACGGGTCCATTTTACGGCCCATTTAGACCCGCTCGCCCGAAACCTCTTCAAAAATGACTGAAAAACAAGTTTTAATCAAGTTTTAGGAGTTCATATAATTGATTACGATCTTTTCAACACGATTATATTGCAAAAACACAATTTTTTTTAGTTTTTACTCAGTTAAAAGTCCAACGGGTCCATTTTACGGCCCATTTAGACCCGCTCACCCGAAACCTCTTCAAAAATGACTGAAAACCAAGTTTTAATCAAATTTTAGGAGTTCATATAACTGATTACGATCTTTTCAACACTATTGTATTGCAAAAATTTAATTTCTGTTCTTTTTACGCAGTTATAAGTTCAACGGGTCCATTTTAAGGCCCATTTAGACCCGCTCGCCCGAAACCTCTTCAAAAATGACTGAAAAACATGTTTTGATCAAATTTTAGGAGTTCATATTATTGATTACGAGCTTTTCAAGAAGATTATATTGCAAAAACTCAAATTAGGTATTTCTTACTCAGTTAAAAGTCCAACGAGTCCATTTTACGGCCCATTTATACCCGCTCGCCCGAAACCTCTTCAAAAATGACTGAAAAACAAGTTTTAATCAAATTTTAGGAGTTCATATAATTGATTACGATCTTTTCAACGCGATTATATTGCAAAAACTCATTTTTTGTACTTTTTACTCAGTTAAAAGTCCAACGGGTCCATATTAGGGCCTATTTAGACCCGATCGCCCGAA
Organism: Hibiscus trionum; assembly: GCA_030270665.1. NCBI lineage: Eukaryota > Viridiplantae > Streptophyta > Magnoliopsida > Malvales > Malvaceae > Hibiscus > Hibiscus trionum. The sequence continues at coordinate 22,549,882 of BSYR01000008.1, read as the reverse complement.
ACCACTTGAAAAATGACTGAAAAACAAGTTTTAATCAAATTTTAGGAGTTCATATAACTGATTACGATCTTTTCAACACGATTGTATTGCAAAAATTTAATTTCTGTTCTTTTTACGCAGTTATAAGTTCAACGGGTCCATTTTAAGGCCCATTTAGACCCGCTCGTCCGAAACCTTTCCAAAAATGACTGAAAAAGAAGTTTTGATCAAATTTTAGGAGTCCATATAATTGATTACGAGCTTTTCAACAAGATTATATTGCAAAAACTTAAATTCGGTATTTTTTACTTAGTTAAAAGTCCAACGGGTCCATTTTAAGGCCCATTTAGACCCGTTTGCCCGAAACCTCTTCAAAAATGACCGAAAAATAAGTTTTAATCAAATTTTAGGACTTCATATCATTGATTACGATCTTTTCAACACGATTATATTGCAAAAAATCAATTTTTGTACTTTTTACTTAGTTAAAAGTCCAACGGGTCCATTTTACGACCCATTTAGACCCGTTCGTCCGAAACCTCTATAAAAATGACTGAAAACCAAGTTTTAATCAAATTTTAGGAGTTCATATAATTGATTACGAGCTTTTCAACACTATTGTATTGCAAAAATTCAATTTCTGTTCTTTTTACGCAGTTATAAGTTCAACGGGTCCATTTTAAGGCCCATTTAGACCCGCTCGTCCGAAACCTCTACAAAAAGGACCGAAAAACAAGTTTTGAACCAATTTTAGGAGTTCATATAATTGATTACGAGATTTTCAACAAGATTATATTGCAAAAACTCTAATTCGGTATTTTTTACTCAGTTAAAAGTCCAACGGGTCCATTTTACGGCCCATTTAGACCCGCTCGTCCGAAACCTCTACAAAAAGGACCGAAAAACAAGTTTTGAACCAATTTTAGGAGTTCATATAATTGATTACGAGATTTTCAACAAGATTATATTGCAAAAACTCTAATTCGGTATTTTTTACTCAGTTAAAAGTCCAACGGGTCCATTTTACGGCCCATTTAGACCCGCTCGCCCGAAACCTCTTCAAAAATGACTGAAAACCAAGTTTTAATCAAATTTTAGGAGTTCATATAACTGATTACGATCTTTTCAACACTATTGTATTGCAAAAATTTAATTTCTGTTCTTTTTACGCAGTTATAAGTTCAACGGGTCCATTTTAAGGCCCATTTAGACCCGCTCGCCCGAAACCTCTTCAAAAATGACTGAAAAACATGTTTTGATCAAATTTTAGGAGTTCATATAATTGATTACGAGCTTTTCAACAAGATTATATTGCAAAAACTCAAATTCGGTATTTTTTACTCAGTTAAAAGTCCAACGGGTCCATTTTATGACCTATTTAGACCCGCTCGCCCGAAACCTCTTCAAAAATGACTGAAAAACAAGTTTTAATCAAATTTTAGGACTTCATATCATTGATTACGATCTTTTCAACACGATTATATTGCAAAACCTCAATTTTTGTACTTTTTACTCAGTTAAAAGTCCAACGGGTCTATTTTACGGCCCATTTAGACCCGTTCGTCCGAAACCTCTACAAAAATAACTGAAAACCAAGTTTTAATCAAATTTTAGGAGTTCATATAACTGATTACAATCTTTTCAACACGATTGTATTGCAAAAATTTAATTACTGTTCTTTTTACGCAGTTATAAGTTCAACGGGTCCATTTTAAAGCTCATTTAGACCCGCTCGTCCGAAACCACTTCAAAAATGACTTAAAAACATGTTTTGATCAAATTTTAGGAGTTTATATAATTTATTACGAGCTTTTCAACAAGATTATATTGCAAAAACTCAAATTCGGTATTTTTTACTTAGTTAAAAGTCCAACGGGTCCATTTTACGACCCATTTAGACCCGCTCGCCCGAAACCTCTTCAAAAATGACCGAAAAAAGTTTTAATCAAATTTTAGGACTTCATATCATTGATTACGATCTTTTCAACACGATTATATTGCAAAAACTCAATTTTTGTACTTTTTACTTAGTTAAAAGTCCAACGGGTCCATTTTACGACCCATTTAGACCCGTTCGTCCGAAACCTCTATAAAAATGACTGAAAACCAAGTTTTAATCAAATTTTAGGAGTTCATATAATTGATTACGAGCTTTTCAACACTATTGTATTGCAAAAATTCAATTTCTGTTCTTTTTACGCAGTTATAAGTTCAACGGGTCCATTTTAAGGCCCATTTAGACCCGCTCGTCCGAAACCTCTACAAAAAGGACCGAAAAACAAGTTTTGAACCAATTTTAGGAGTTCATATAATTGATTACGAGATTTTCAACAAGATTATATTGCAAAAACTCTAATTCGGTATTTTTTACTCAATTAAAAGTCCAACGGGTCCATTTTACGGCCCATTTAGACCCGCTCGCACGAAACCTCTTCAAAAATGACTGAAAAACAAGTTTTAATCAAATTTTAGGAGTTCATATAATTGATTACGATCTTTTCAACACGATTATATTGCAAAAACTCAATTTATGTACTTTTTACTCAGTTAAAAGTCCAACGAGTCCATTTTACGGCCCATTTAGACCCGCTCGTCCGAAACCTCTACAAAAAGGACCACAAAACAAGTTTTAATCAAAACTTAAGAGTTCATATCGTTGATTACGAGCTTTTCAAAACTATTGTATTGCAAAAATTCAATTTCTATTCTTTTTACGCAGTTATAAGTTCAACGGGTCCATTTTAAGGCCCATTTAGACCCGCTCGTCCGAAACCTCTACAAAAAGGACCGAAAAGCAAATTTGATCCAATTTTACGAGTTCATATAATTGATTACGAGCTTTTCAACAAGATTACATTGCAAAAACTCAAATTTGGTATTTTTTACTCACTTAAAAGTCCAACGGGTCCATTTTACGGCCCATTTAGACCCGCTCGCCCGAAACCTCTTCAAAAATGACTGAAAAACAAGTTTTAATCAAATTTTAGGAGTTCATATAATTGATTACGATCTTTTCAACTCGATTATATTGCAAAAACTCAATTTTTGTACTTTTTACTCAGTTAAAAGTCCAACGGGTCCATTTTACGGCCCATTTAGACCCGCTCGCCCGAAACCTCTTCAAAAATGACTGAAAACCAAGTTTTAATCAAATTTTAGGAGTTCATATAACTGATTACGATCTTCTCAAAACTATTGTATTGCAAAAATTTAATTTCTGTTCTTTTTACGCAGTTATAAGTTCAACGGGTCCATTTTAAGGCCCATTTAGACCCGCTCGCCCGAAACCTCTTCAAAAATGACTGAAAAACATGTTTTGATCAAATTTTAGGAGTTCATATAATTGATTACGAGCTTTTCAACAAGATTATATAGCAAAAACTCAAATTCGGTATTTTTTACTCAGTTAAAAGTCCAACGGGTCCATTTTACGGCCCATTTAGACCCGCTCGCCCGAAACCTCTTCAAAAATGACTGAAAAACAAGTTTTAATCAAGTTTTAGGAGTTCATATAATTGATTACGATCTTTTCAACACGATTATATTGCAAAAACACAATTTTTTTTAGTTTTTACTCAGTTAAAAGTCCAACGGGTCCATTTTACGGCCCATTTAGACCCGCTCGCCCGAAACCTCTTCAAAAATGACTGAAAACCAAGTTTTAATCAAATTTTAGGAGTTCATATAACTGATTATGATCTTTTCAACACTATTGTATTGCAAAAATTTAATTTCTGTTCTTTTTACGCAGTTATAAGTTCAACGGGTCCATTTTAAGGCCCATTTAGACCCGCTCGCCCGAAACCTCTTCAAAAATGACTGAAAAACATGTTTTGATCAAATTTTAGGAGTTCATATAATTGATTACGAGCTTTTCAACAAGATTATATTGCAAAAACTCAAATTCGGTATTTTTTACTCAGTTAAAAGTCCAACGGGTCCATTTTATGACCTATTTAGACCCGCTCGCCCGAAACCTCTTCAAAAATGACTGAAAAACAAGTTTTAATCAAATTTTAGGACTTCATATCATTGATTACGATCTTTTCAACACGATTCTATTGCAAAACCTCAATTTTTGTACTTTTTACTCAGTTAAAAGTCCAACGGGTCTATTTTACGGCCCATTTAGACCCGTTCGTCCGAAACCTCTACAAAAATGACTCAAAACCAAGTTTTAATCAAATTTTAGGAGTTCATATAACTGATTACAATCTTTTCAACACGATTGTATTGCAAAAATTTAATTACTGTTCTTTTTACGCAGTTATAAGTTCAACGGGTCCATTTTAAAGCTCATTTAGACCCGCTCATCCGAAACCACTTCAAAAATGACTTAAAAACATGTTTTGATCAAATTTTAGGAGTTTATATAATTTATTACGAGCTTTTCAACAAGATTATATTGCAAAAACTCAAATTCGGTATTTTTTACTTAGTTAAAAGTCCAACGGGTCCATTTTACGACCCATTTAGACCCGCTCGCCCGAAACCTCTTCAAAAATGACCGAAAAAAGTTTTAATCAAATTTTAGGACTTCATATCATTGATTACGATCTTTTCAACACGATTATATTGCAAAAACTCAATTTTTGTACTTTTTACTCAGTTAAAAGTCCAACGGGTCCATTTTACAGCCCATTTAGACCCGCTCGTCCGAAACCTCTCCAAAAAGGACCGCAAAACAAGTTTTAATCAAAACTTAAGAGCTCATATCATTGATTACGAGCTTTTCAACACAAAACCTCTCCAAAAAGTCCAACGAGTCCATTTTACGGCCCATTTAGACCCGCTCGTCCGAAACCTCTACAAAAAGGACCACAAAACAAGTTTTAATCAAAACTTAAGAGTTTATATCGTAGATTTCGAGCTTTTCAAAACTATTGTATTGCAAAAATTCAATTTCTATTCTTTTTACGCAGTTATAAGTTCAACGGGTCCATTTTAAGGCCCATTTAGACCCGCTCGTCCAAAACCTCTACAAAAAGGACCGAAAAGCGAATTTGATCCAATTTTACGAGTTCATATAATTGATTACGAGCTTTTCAACAAGATTATATTGCAAAAACTCAAATTCGGTATTTTTTACACAGTTAAAATTCCAACGGGTCCATTTTACGGCCCATTTAGACCCGCTCGCCCGAAACCTCTTCAAAAATGACTGAAAAACAAGTTTTAATCAAATTTTAGGAGTTCATATAATTGATTACGATCTTTTCAACATGATTATATTGCAAAAACTCAATTTTTGTACTTTTTACTTAGTTAAAAGTCCAACATATCCATTTTACGGCGCATTTAGACCCGCTCGTCCGAAATTTCTACAAAAAGGGCCGCAAAACAAGTTTTAATCAAAACTTAAGAGTTCATATCGTTGATTACGAGCTTTTCAACATTATTGTATTGCAAAAATTCAATTTCTGTTCGTTTTACGCAGTTATAAGTTCAACGGGTCCATTTTAAGGCCCATTTAGACCCGCTCGTCCTAAACCTCTACAAAAAGGACCGAAAAACAAGTTTTGATCCAAATTTAGGAGTTCATATAATTGATTACGAGCTTTTCAACAAGATTATATTGCAAAAACTCAAATTCGGTATTTTTTTACTCAGTGAAAAGTCCAACGGGTCAATTTTACGACCCATTTGGACCCGCTCGCCCGAAACCTCTTAAAAAATGACTGAAAAACAAGTTTAATCAAATTTTAGGAGTTCATATAATTGATTACGATCTTTTCAACACGATTATATTGCAAAAACTCAATTTTTTTTACTTTTTACTCAGTTAAAAGTGCAACGAGTCATTTTTACGGCCCATTTAGACCCGCTCGTCCGAAACCTCTACAAAAAGGACCGCAAAACAAGTTTTGATCCAATTTTAGGAGTTCATATAATTGATTACGAGCTTTTCAACAAGATTATATTGCAAAAACTCAAATTTGGTATTTTTTACTCAGTTAATAGTCCAACGGGTCCATTTTACGGCCCATTTACACCCGCTCGCCCGAAACCTCTTAAAAATGACTAAAAAACAAGTTTTAATCAAATTTTAGGAGTTCATATAATTGATTATGATCTTTTCAACACGATTATATTGCAAAAACTCATTTTTGTACTTTTTACTCAGTTAGAAGTCCAACGGGTCCATTTTACGGCCCATTTAGACCCGCTCGTCCGAAACCTCTGCAAAAAGGACCGCAAAACAAGTTTTAATCAAAATTAAGAGTTCATATCGTTGATTATGAGCTTTTCAACACTATTGTATTGCAAAAATTCAATTTATGTTCTTTTTACGCAGTTATAAGTTCAACGGGTCCATTTTAAGGCCCATTTAGACCCGCTCGTCCGAAACCTCTACAAAAAGGACCGAAAAACAAGTTTTGATCCAATTTTAGGAGTTCATATAATTGATTACGAGTTTTTCAACAAGATTATATTGCAAAAACTCAAATTCAGTATTTTTTACTCAGTTAAAAGTCCAACGGGTCCATTTTACGGCCCATTTAGACCCGCTCGCCCGAAACCTCTTAAAAATGACTAAAAAACAAGTTTAAATCAAATTTTAGGAGTTCATATAAATGATTACGATCTTTTCAACTCGATTATATTGCAAAACTCAATTTTTGTACTTTTTACTCAGTTAAAAGTCCAACGGGTCCATTTTACGGCCCATTTAGACCCGCTCGTCCGAAACCTCTACAAAAGGACCGCAAAACAAGTTTTAATCAAAACTTAAGAGTTCATATCGTTGATTACGAGCTTTTCAACACTATTGTATTGCAAAAATTCAATTTCTATTCTTTTTACGCAGTTATAAGTTCAACGGGTCCATTTTAAGGCCCATTTAAACCCGCTCGTCCTAAACCTCTACAAAAGGACCGAAAAACAAGTTTTGATCCAATTTAAGGAGTTCAAATAATTGATTACGAGCTTTTCAACGAGATTATATTGCAAAAACTCAAATTCGGTATTTTTTACTTAGTTAAAAGTCCAACGGGTCCATTTTACGGCCCATTTAGACCCGCTCGTCCGAAACCTCTACAAAAAGGACCGAAAAACAAGTTTTGAACCAATTTTAGGAGTTCATATAAATGATTACGATCTTTTCAACTCGATTATATTGCAAAACTCAATTTTTGTACTTTTTACTCAGTTAAAAGTCCAACGGGTCCATTTTACGGCCCATTTAGACCCGCTCGTCCGAAACCTCTACAAAAGGACCGCAAAACAAGTTTTAATCAAAACTTAAGAGTTCATATCGTTGATTACGAGCTTTTCAACACTATTGTATTGCAAAAATTCAATTTCTATTCTTTTTACGCAGTTATAAGTTCAACGGGTCCATTTTAAGGCCCATTTAAACCCGCTCGTCCTAAACCTCTACAAAAGGACCGAAAAACAAGTTTTGATCCAATTTAAGGAGTTCAAATAATTGATTACGAGCTTTTCAACGAGATTATATTGCAAAAACTCAAATTCGGTATTTTTTACTTAGTTAAAAGTCCAACGGGTCCATTTTACGGCCCATTTAGACCCGCTCGCCCGAAACCTCTTCAAAAATGACTGAAAAACAAGTTTTAATCAAATTTTAGGAGTTCATATAATTGATTACGATCTTTTCAACACGATTATATTGCAAAAACTCAATTTATGTACTTTTTACTCAGTTAAAAGTCCAACGGGTCCATTTTACGTCCCATTTAGACCCGCTCGCCTGAAACCTCTACAAAAATGACTGAAAACCAAGTTTTAATCAAATTTTAGGAGTTCATATAACTGATTACGATCTTTTCAACACTATTGTATTGCAAAAATTTAATTTCTGTTCTTTTTACGCAGTTATAAGTTCAACGGGTCCATTTTAAGGCCCATTTAGACCCGCTCGCCCGAAACCTCTTCAACATTGACCGAAAAACATGTTTTGATCAAATTTTAGGAGTTCATATAATTGATTACGAGCTTTTCAACAAGATTATATTGCAAAAACTCAAATTCGGTAGTTTTTACTCAGTTAAAAGTCCAACGGGTCCATTTTACGGCCCATTTAGACCCGCTCGCCCGAAACCTATTCAAAAATGACTGAAAAACAAGTTTTAATCAAATTTTAGGACTTCATATCATTGATTACGATCTTTTCAACACGATTATATTGCAAAAACTAAAATTTTCTACTTTTTACTCAGTTAAAAGTCCAACGGGTCCATTTTACGGCCCATTTAGACCCGTTCGTCCGAAACCTCTACAAAAATGACTGAAAACCAGGTTTTAATCAAATTTTAGGAGTTCATATAACTGATTACGATCTTTTCAACACGATTGTATTGCAAAAATTTAATTTCTGTTCTTTTTACGCAGTTATAAGTTCAACGGGTCCATTTTAAGGGCCATTTAGACCCGCTCGTCCGAAACCTCTTCAAAAATGACTTAAAAACATGTTTTGATCAAATTTTAGGAGTTCATATAATTGATTACGAGCTTTTCAACAAGATTATATTGCAAAAACTCAAATTCGGTATTTTTTACTTAGTTAAAGGTCCAACGGGTCCATTTTACGGCCCATTTAGACCGTCTCGCCCGAAACCTCTTAAAAAATGACCGAAAAAAAAGTTTTAATCAAATTTTAGGACTTCATATCATTGATTACGATCTTTTCAACACGATTATATTGCAAAAACTCAATTTTTGTACTTTTTACTTAGTTAAAAGTCCAACGGGTCCATTTTACAGCGCATTTAGACCCGCTCGTCCGAAACCTCTACAAAAAGGACCACAAAACAAGTTTTAATCAAAACTTAAGAGTTCAAATCGTTGATTACGAGCTTTTCAAAACTATTGTATTGCAAAAATTCAATTTCTATTCTTTTTACGCAGTTATAAGTTCAACGGGTCCATTTTAAGGCCCATTTAGACCCGCTAGTCCGAAACCTCTACAAAAAGGACCGAAAAACAAGTTTTGATCCAATTTTAGGAGTTCATATAATTGATTACGAGCTTTTCAACAAGATTATATTGCAAAAACTCAAATTTTGTACTTTTTACTCAGTTAAAAGTCCAACGGATCCATTTTACGGCGCATTTAGACCCTCTCGTCCGAAATTTCTACAAAAAGGGCCGCAAAACAAGTTTTAATCAAAACTTAAGAGTTCATATCATTGATTACGAGGTTTTCAACATTATTGCATTGCAAAAATTCAATTTCTGTTCTTTTTACGCAATTATAAGTTCAACGGGTCCATTTTAAGGCCCATTTAGACCCGCTCGTCCGAAACCTCTACAAAAAGGACCGAAAAACAAGTTTTGATCCAATTTTAGGAGTTCATATAATTGATTACGAGCTTTTCAATAAGATTATATTGCAAAAACTCAAATTCGGTACTTTTTACTCAGTTAAAAGTCCAACGGGTCCATTTTACGGCCCATTTAGACCCGCTCGTTCGAAACCTCTACAAAAAGGACCGAAAAATAAGTCTTGATCCAATTTTAGGAGTTCATGTAATTTATTACAAGCTTTTCAACAAGATTATCTTGCAAAAACTCAAATTCAGTATTTTTTACTCAGTGAAAAGTCCAACGGGTCAATTTTACGACCCATTTGGACCTGCTCGCCCGAAACCTCTTAAAAAATGACTGAAAAACAAGTTTAATCAAATTTTAGGAGTTCATATAATTGATTACGATCTTTTCAACACGATTATATTGCAAAAACTCAATTTTTGTACTTTTTACTCAGTTAAAAGTCCAACGGGTCCATTTTACGGCCCATTTAGTCCCGCTCGTCCGAAACCTTTACAAAAAGGACCGCAAAACAAGTTTTGATCCAATTTTAGGAGTTCATATAATTGATTACGAACTTTTCAACAAGATTATATTGCAAAAACTCAAATTCGGTATTTTTTACTCAGTTAAAAGTCCAACGGGTCCATTTTATGGCCCATTTACACCCGCGCGCCCGAAACCTCTTAAAAATGACTAAAAAACAAGTTTTAATCAAATTTTAGGAGTTCATATAATTGATTATGATCTTTTCAACACGATTATATTGCAAAAACTCAATTTTTGTACTTTTTACTCAGTTAGAAGTCCAACGGGTCCATTTTACGGCCCATTTAGTCCCACTCGTCCGAAACCTCTACAAAATGGACCGCAAAACAAGTTTTAATCAAAACTTAAGAGTTCATATCGTTGATTACGAGCTTTTCAACACTATTGTATTGCAAAAATTCAATTTCTGTTCTTTTTACGTAGTTATAAGTTCAACGGGTCCATTTTAAGGCCCATTTAGACCCGCTCGTCCGAAACCTCTTCAAAAATGACTGAAAAACAAGTTTTAATCAAATTTTAGGAGTTCATATAATTGATTACGATCTTTTCAACATGATTATATTGCAAAAACTCATTTGTTGTACTTCTTACTCAGTTAAAGTCTAACGAATCCATTTTACGGCGCATTTAGACCCGCTCGTCCGAAATTTCTACAAAAAGGGCCGCAAAACAAGTTTTAATCAAGACTTAAGAGTTCATATCGTTGATTACGAGCTTTTCAACACTATTGTATTGCAAAAATTTAATTTCTGTTCTTTTTACGCAATTATAAGTTCAACGGGTCCATTTTAAGGCCCATTTAGACCCGTTCGTCCGAAACCTTTACAAAAAGGACCGAAAAATAAGTTTTGATCCAATTTTAGGAGTTCATATAATTGATTACGAGCTTTTCAACAAGATTATATTGCAAAAACTCAAATTCGGTATTTTTTACTCAGTTAAAAGTCCAACGGGTCCATTTTACGGCCCATTTAGACCCGCTCGCCCGAAACCTCTTAAAAAATGACTAAAAAACAAGTTTAAATCAAATTTTAGGAGTTCATATAATTGATTACGATCTTTTCAACTCGATTATATTGCAAAACTCAATTTTTGTACTTTTTACTCAGTTAAAAGTCCAACGGGTCCATTTTACGGCCCATTTAGACCCGCTCGTCCGAAACCTCTATAAAAGGACCGCAAAACAAGTTTTAATCAAAACTTAAGAGTTCATATCGTTGATTACGAGCTTTTCAACACTATTGTAATGCAAAAATTCAATTTCTGTTCTTTTTACGCAGTTATAAGTCCAACGGGTCCATTTTAAGGCCCATTTAGACCCGCTCGTCCGAAACCTCTACAAAAAGGACCGAAAACAAGTTTTGATCCAATTTTAGGTGTTCATATAAGTGATTACGAGTTTTTTAACAAGATTATATTGCAAAAACTCAAATTCCGTATTTTTTACTCAGTTAAAAGTCCAACGGGTCCATTTTATAGCCCATTTAGACCCGCTCGCCCGAAACCTCTTCAAAAATGACTGAAAAATAAGTTTTAATCAAATTTTAGGAGTTCATATAATTGATTACGATCTTTTCAACACGATTATATTGCAAAAACTCAATTTTTGTACTTTTTACTCAGTTAAAAGTCCAACGGCTCCATTTTACGGCCCAATTAGACCCGCTCGTCCGAAACCTCTACAAAAAGGACCGCAAAACAAGTTTTGGTCCAATTTTAGGAGTTCATATAATTGATTACGAGCTTTTCAAAAAGATTAGATTGCAAAAACTCAAATTCGGTATTTTTTACTCAGTTAAAAGTCCAACGGGTCCATTTTACGGCCCATTTAGACCCGCTCGCCCGAAACCTCTTCAAAAATGACTGAAAAACAAGTTTTAATCAAATTTTAGGAGTTCATATAATTGATTACGATCTTTTCAACATGATTATATTGCAAAAACTCAATTTTTGTACTTCTTACTCAGTTAAAGTCTAACGGATCCATTTTACGGAGCATTTAGACCCGCTCGTCCGAAATTTCTACAAAAAGGGCCGCAAAACAAGTTTTAATCAAAACTTAAGAGTTCATATCGTTGATTACGAGCTTTTCAACACTATTGTAGTGCAAAAATTCAATTTTTGTTCTTTTTACGCAGTTATAAGTTCAACGGGTCCATTTTAAGGAACATTTAGACCTGCTCGTCCGAAACCTCTACAAAAAGGACCGAAAAACAAGTTTTGATCCAATTTTAGGAGTTCATATAATTGATTACGAGATTTTCAACAAGATTATATTGCAAAAACTCAAATTCAGTATTTTTTACTTAGTTAAAAGTCCAACGAGTCCATTTTACGGCCCATTTAGACCCGCTCGCACGAAACCTCTTAAAAATGACTAAAAAACAAGTTTAAATCAAATTTTAGGAGTTCATATAATTGATTACGATCTTTTCAACACGATTATATTGCAAAAACTCAATTTTTGTACTTTTTACTCAGTTAAAAGTCCAACGGGTCCATTTTATGGCCTATTTAGACCCGCTCGTCCGAAACCTCTACAAAAGGACCGCAAAACAAGTTTTAATCAAAACTTAAGAGTTCATATCGTTGATTACGAGCTTTTCAACACTATTGTAATGCAAAATATCAATTTCTGTTCTTTTTACGCAGTTATAAGTCCAACGGGTCCATTTTAAGGCCCATTTAGACCCGCTCGTCCGAAACCTATACAAAAAGGACCAAAAAAAAGTTTTGATCCAATTTTAGGAGTTCATATAAGTGATTACGAGCTTTTCAACAAGATTATATTGCAAAAACTCAAATTCGGTATTTTTTACTCAGTTAAAAGTCCAACGGGTCCATTTTACAGCCCATTTAGACCCGCTCGCCCGAAACCTCTTCAAAAATGACTGAAAAACAAGTTTTAATCAAATTTTAGGAGTTCATATAATTGATTACGATCTTTTCAACATGATTATATTGCAAAAACTCAATTTTTGTACTTTTTAATCAGTTAAAAGTCCAACGGATCCATTTTACGGCGCATTTAGACCCGCTCGTCCGAAATTTCTACAAAAAGGGTCACAAAACAAGTTTTAATCAAAACTTTAGAGTTCATATCGTTGATTATGAGCTTTTCAACACTATTGTATTGCAAAAATTCAATTTCTGTTCTTTTTACGCAGTTATAAGTTCAACGGGTCCATTTTAAGGCCCATTTAGACCCGCTCGTCCGAAACCTCTACAAAATGGACCGAAAAACAAGTTTTGATCAAATTTTAGGAGTTCATCTAATTGATTACGAGCTTTTCAACAAGATTATATTGCAAAAACTCAAATTCGGTATTTTTTACTCAGTTAAAAGTCCAACGAGTCCATTTTACGGCCCATTTAGACCCACTCGTTCGAAACCTCTACAGAAAGGACCGAAAAACAAGTCTTGATCCAATATTAGGAGTTCATATAATTGATTACGAGCTTTTCAACAAGATTATATTGCAAGAACTCAAATTCGGTATTTTTTACTCAGTTAAAAGTCCAACGGGTCCAATTTACGGCCCATTTAGACCCGCTCGCCCGAAACCTCTTAGAAAATGACTAAAGAACAAGTTTTAATCAAAATTTAGGAGTTCATATAATTGATTACGATCTTTTCAACACGATTATATTGAAAAAACTTAATTTTTGTACTTTTTACTCAGTTAAAAGTCCAACGGGTCCATTTTACGGCCCATTTAGACCCGCTCGTCCGAAACCTCTACAAAAGGACCGCAAAACAAGTTTTAATCAAAACTTAAGAGTTCATATCGTTAATTACGAGCTTTTCAACACTTTTGTATTGCAAAAATTCAATTTCTGTTTTTTTTACGTAGTTATAAGTTCAACGGGTCCATTTTAAGGCCCATTTAGACCCGCTCGCCCGAAACCTCTTAGAAAATGACTAAAAAACAAGTTTTAATCAAATTTTAGGAGTTCATATAATTGATTACGATCTTTTCAACACGATTATATTGCAAAAACTCAATTTTTGTACTTTTTACTCAGTTAAAAGTCCAACGGGTCCATTTTACGGCCCATTTAGACCCGCTCGTCCGAAACCTCTACAAAAGAACCGCAAAACAAGTTTTAATCAAAACTTAAGAGTTCATATCGTTGATCATGAGCTTTTCAACACTATTGTAATGCAAAAATTCAATTTCTGTTCTTTTTACGCAGTTATAAGTTCAACGGGTCCATTTTAAGGCCCACTTAGATCCGCTCGTCCGAAACCTCTACAAAAAGGACCGAAAAACAAGTTTTGATCCAATTTTAGGAGTTCATATAAGTGATTACGAGCTTTTCAACAAGATTATATTGCAAAAACTCAAATTCAGTATTTTTTACTAAGTTAAAAGTCCAACGGGTCCATTTTACGGCCCATTTAGACCCGGTCGTTCGAAACCTCTACAAAAAGGACCGAAAAACAAGTCTTGATCCAATTTTAGGAGTTCATATAATTGATTACGAGCTTTTCAACAAGATTATATTGCAAAAACTCAAATTCGGTATTTTTTACTTAGTTAAAAGTCCAACAGGTCAATTTTACGGCCCATTTGGACCCGCTCGCACGAAAACTCTTAAAAATGACTAAAAAACAAGTTTAAATCAAATTTTAGGAGTTCATATAATTGATTACGATCTTTTCAACACGATTATATTGCAAAAACTCAATTTTTGTACTTTTTACTCAGTTAAAAGTCCAACGGGTCCATTTTACGGACCATTTAGACCCGCTCGTCCGAAACCTCTACAAAAGGACCGCAAAACAAGTTTTAATCAAAACTTAAGAGTTCATATCGTTGATTACGAGCTTTTCAACACTATTGTAATGCAAAAATTCAATTTCTGTTCTTTTTACGCAGTTATAAGTTCAACGGGTCCATTTTAAGGCCCATTTAGACCCGCTCGTCCGAAACCTCTACAAAATGGACCGAAAAACAAGTTTTGATCAAATTTTAGGAGTTCATCTAATTGATTACGAGCTTTTCAACAAGATTATATTGCAAAAACTCAAATTCGGTATTTTTTACTCAGTTAAAAGTCCAACGGGTCCATTTTACGGCCCATTTAGACCCGCTCGTTCGAAACCTCTACAGAAAGGACCGAAAAACAAGTCTTGATCCAATATTAGGAGTTCATATAATTGATTACGAGCTTTTCAACAAGATTATATTGCAAGAACTCAAATTCAGTATTTTTTACTCAGTTAAAAGTCCAACGGGTCCAATTTACGGCCCATTTAGACCCGCTCGCCCGAAACCTCTTAGAAAATGACTAAAGAACAAGTTTTAATCAAAATTTAGGAGTTCATATAATTGATTTCGATCTTTTCAACACGATTATATTGAAAAAACTCAATTTTTGTACTTTTTACTCAGTTAAAAGTCCAACGGGTCCATTTTACGGCCCATTTAGACCCGCTCGTCCGAAACCTCTACAAAAGGACCGCAAAACAAGTTTTAATCAAAACTTAAGAGTTCATATCGTTAATTACGAGCTTTTCAACACTATTGTATTGCAAAAATTCAATTTCTGTTTTTTTTACGCAGTTATAAGTTCAACGGGTCCATTTTAAGGCCCATTTAGACCCGCTCGCCCGAAACCTCTTAGAAAATGACTAAAAAACAAGCTTTAATCAAATTTTAGGAGTTCATATAATTGATTACGATCTTTTCAACACGATTATATTGCAAAAACTCAATTTTTGTACTTTTTACTCAGTTAGAAGTCCAACGGGTCCATTTTACGGCCCATTTAGACCCGCTCGTCCGAAACCTCTACAAAAGGACCGCAAAACAAGTTTTAATCAAAACTTAAGAGTTCATATCATTGATCACGAGCTTTTCAACACTATTGTAATGCAAAAATTCAATTTCTGTTTTTTTTACGTAGTTATAAGTTCAACGGGTCCATTTTAAGGCCCACTTAGATCCGCTCGTCCGAAACCTCTACAAAAAGGACCGAAAAACAAGTTTTGATCCAATTTTAGGAGTTCATATAAGTGATTACGAGCTTTTCAACAAGATTATATTGCAAAAACTCAAATTCAGTATTTTTTACTAAGTTAAAAGTCCAACGGGTCCATTTTACGGCCCATTTAGACCCGGTCGTTCGAAACCTCTACAAAAAGGACCGAAAGACAAGTCTTGATCCAATTTTAGGAGTTCATATAATTGATTACGAGCTTTTCAACAGGATTATATTGCAAAAACTCAAATTCGGTATTTTTTACTTAGTTAAAAGTCCAACAGGTCAATTTTACGGCCCATTTGGACCCGCTCGCCTGAAATCTCTTCAAAAATGACTGAAAAACAAGTTTAATCAAATCTTAGGAGTTCATATAATTGATTACGATCTTTTCAACACGATTATATTGCAAAAACTCAATTTATGTACTTTTTACTCAGTTAAAAGTCCAACGGGTCCAATTTACGGCCCATTTAGACCCGCTCGCCCGAAACCTCTTAGAAAATGACTAAAGAACAAGTTTTAATCAAAATTTAGGAGTTCATATAATTGATTACGATCTTTTCAACACGATTATATTGAAAAAACTCAATTTTTGTACTTTTTACTCAGTTAAAAGTCCAACGGGTCCATTTTACGGCCCATTTAGACCCGCTCGTCCGAAACCTCTACAAAAGGACCGCAAAACAAGTTTTAATCAAAACTTAAGAGTTCATATCGTTAATTACGAGCTTTTCAACACTATTGTATTGCAAAAATTCAATTTCTATTTTTTTTACGCAGTTATAAGTTCAACGGGTCCATTTTAAGGCCCATTTAGACCCGCTCGCCCGAAACCTCTTAGAAAATGACTAAAAAACAAGTTTTAATCAAATTTTAGGAGTTCATATAATTGATTACGATCTTTTCAACACGATTATATTGCAAAAACTCAATTTTTGTACTTTTTACTCAGTTAAAAGTCCAACGGGTCCATTTTACGGCCCATTTAGACCCGCTCGTCCGAAACCTCTACAAAAGGACCGCAAAACAAGTTTTAATCAAAACTTAAGAGTTCATATCGTTGATCACGAGCTTTTCAACACTATTGTAATGCAAAAATTCAATTTCTGTTTTTTTTTACGCAGTTATAAGTTCAACGGGTCCATTTTAAGGCCCACTTAGATCCGCTCGTCCGAAACCTCTACAAAAAGGACCGAAAAACAAGTTTTGATCCAATTTTAGGAGTTCATATAAGTGATTACGAGCTTTTCAACAAGATTATATTGCAAAAACTCAAATTCAGTATTTTTTACTAAGTTAAAAGTCCAACGGGTCCATTTTACGGCCCATTTAGACCCGGTCGTTCGAAACCTCTACAAAAAGGACCGAAAGACAAGTCTTGATCCAATTTTAGGATTTCATATAATTGATTACGAGCTTTTCAACAGGATTATATTGCAAAAACTCAAATTCGGTATTTTTTACTTAGTTAAAAGTCCAACAGGTCAATTTTACGGCCCATTTGGACCCGCTCGCCTGAAATCTCTTCAAAAATGACTGAAAAACAAGTTTAATCAAATCTTAGGAGTTCATATAATTGATTACGATCTTTTCAACACGATTATATTGCAAAAACTTAATTTCTGTTCTTTTTACGCATTTATAAGTTCAACGGGTCCATTTTAAGGCCCATTTAGACCCGCTCGTCCGAAACCTCTACAAAAAGGACCGAAAAACAAGTTTTGATCCAATTTTAGGAGTTCATATAATTGATTACGAGCTTTTCAACAAGATTATATTGCAAAAACTCAAATTCGGTATTTTTTCCTCAGTTAAAAGTCCAACGGGTCTATTTTACGGCCCATTTAGACCCGCTCGCCCGAAACCTCTTCAAAAATGACCGAAAAATAAGTTTTGATCCAATTTTAGGAGTTCATATAATTGATTACGAGCTTTTAAACAAGATTATATTGCAAAAACTTAAATTATGTATTTTTTACTCAGTTAAAAGTCCAACGGGTCCATTTAGACCCGCTCGCCCGAAACCTCTTCAAAAATGACCGAAAAATAAGTTTTGATCAAATTTTAGGAGTTCATATAATTGATTACGATCTTTTCAACAAGATTATATTGCAAAAACACAAATTCTGTATTTTTTACTTAGTTAAAAGTCCAACGGGTCCATTTTACGGCCCATTTTGACCCTCTAGCCCAAAACCTCTTCAAAAATGACCGAAAAACATGTTTTAATCAAATTTTAGGACTTCATATCATTGATTACGATCTTTTCAACACGATTATATTGCAAAAACTCAATTTTTGTACTTTTTACTCAGTGAAAAGTCCAACGAGTCCATTTTACGGCCCATTTAGACCCGTTCGTCCGAAACCTCTACAAAAAGGACCGCAAAACAAGTTTTAATCAAAACTTAAGAGTTCATATCGTTGATTACGAGCTTTTCAACACTATTATAATGCAAAAATTCAATTTCTGTTCTTTTTACGCAGTTATAAGTTCAACGGATCCATTTTAAGGCCCATTTAGACCTGCTCGTCCGAAACCTCTACAAAAAGGACTGAAAAACAAGTTTTGATCCAATTTTAGGAGTTCATATAATTGATTACGAGCTTTTCAACAAGATTATATTGCAAAAACTCAAATTCGGTATTTTTTTACTCAGTTAAAAGTCCAACGGGTCAATTTTAAGGCCCATTTAAACCCGCTCGCCCGAAATTTCTTCAAAAATGACTGAAAAACAAGTTTAATCAAATTTTAGGAGTTCATATAATTGATTACGATCTTTTCAACACGATTATATTGCAAAAACTCATTTTTTGTACTTTTTACTCAGTTAAAAGTCCAACGGGTCCATTTTACGGCCCATTTAGACCCGCTCGTCCGAAACCTCGACAAAAAGGACCGCAAAACAAGTTTTGATCCAATTTTAGGAGTTCATATAATTGATTACGAGCTTTTCAACAAGATTATATTGCAAAAACTCAAATTCGGTATCTTTTACTAAGTTAAAAGTCCAACGGGTCCATTTTACGGCCCATTTAGGCCCGCTCGCCCGAAACCTCTTAAAAAATGACTAAAAAACAAGTTTTAACCAAATTTTAGGAGTTCATATATTTGATTACGATCTTTTCAACACGATTATATTGCAAAAACTCAATTTTTGTACTTTTTACTCAGTTAAAAGTCCAACGGGTCCATTTTACGGCCCATTTAGACCCGCTCGTCCGAAACCTCTACAAAATGACTGCAAAACAAGTTTTAATCAAAACTTAAGAGTTCATATCGTTGATTACGAGCTTTTCAACACTATTTTAAGGCAAAAATTCAATTTCTGTTCTTTTTACGCAATTATAAGTTCAACGGGTCCATTTTAAGGCCCATTTAGATCCGCTCGTCCGAAACCTCTACAAAAAGGACCAAAAAACAAGTTTTGATCCAATTTTAGGAGTTCATATAATTGATTACGAGCTTTTCAACAAGATTATATTGCAAAAACTTAAATTCGGTATTTTTTACTCAGTTAAAAGTCCAACGGGTCCATTTTACAGCCCATTTAGACCCGCTCGCCCGAAACCTCTTCAAAAATGACCGAAAAATAAGTTTTGATCCAATTTTAGGAGTTCATATAATTGATTACGTGCTTTTCAACAAGATTATATTGCAAAAACTTAAATTCAGTATTTTTTACTCAGTTAAAAGTCCAACGGGTCCATTTAGACCCGCTCGCCCGAAACCTCTTCAAAAATGACCGAAAAATAAGTTTTGATCAAATTTTAGGAGTTCATATAATTGATTACAATCTTTTCAACAAGATTATATTGCAAAAACACAAATTCGGTATTTTTTACTTAGTTAAAAGTCCAACGGGTCCATTTTACGGCCCATTTAGACCCGCTAGCCCGAAACCTCTTCAAAAATGATCGAAAAACATGTTTTAATCAAAGTTTAGGACTTCATATCATTGATTACGATCTTTTCAACACGATTATATT
This sequence comes from Hibiscus trionum, assembly GCA_030270665.1. Lineage (NCBI taxonomy): Eukaryota > Viridiplantae > Streptophyta > Magnoliopsida > Malvales > Malvaceae > Hibiscus > Hibiscus trionum. The sequence continues at coordinate 22,530,103 of BSYR01000008.1, read as the reverse complement.
GCAAAAACTCATTTTTTGTACTTTTTACTCAGTTAAAAGTCCAACGGGTCCATTTTACGGCCCATTTAGACTCGTTCGTCCGAAACCTCTACAAAAAGTACCACAAAACAAGTTTTAATCAAAACTTAAGAGTTCATATCGTTGATTACGAGCTTTTCAACACTATTGTATTGCAAAAATTCAATTTCTGTTTTTTTTACGCAGTTATAAGTTCAACGGGTCGATTTTAAGGCCCATTTAGACCCGCTCGTCCTAAACCTCTACAAAAGGACCGAAAAACAAGTTTTGATCCAATTTTAGGAGTTCAAATAATTGAGTACGAGCTTTTCAACGAGATTATATTGCAAAAACTCAAATTCGGTATTTTTTACTTAGTTAAAAGTCCAACGGGTCCATTTTACGGCCCATTTAGACCCGCTCGCCCGAAACCTCTTCAAAAATGACTGAAAAATAGGTTTTAATCAAATTTTAGGAGTTCATATAATTGATTACGATCTTTTCAACACGATTATATTGCAAAAACTCATTTTTTTGTACTTTTTACTCAATTTTTAGGAGTTCATATTATTCACAGCTAATCCTGCTCCAGTTACTGCTGCCAACACTAATCCTGTTCCAAACAATGAACCTAATGTTATGGGTATACCTCTTAATCTTCCCATCAACATTAACCTCTTTTTCAAAAAAATTTCCTTTACTAAACTACTTTGTCTTCATTCTTCTGCAGGCTCTCTTAACGAGGGCGATGCTGCATCCTTTTCGGAACAACCCACCGAGGATGCCCCCAATATGGATACTGCCATGGGGGATGCCCCCTGCCAATGATCCTCCAGCTACAGATTCAAAGCAGAAAGCCCCCCTCGAGCCCCAACCTTTAAACACCATCTACCCGATTCCTGAAGATGACTCTGATGGGGAATGGGATACCACTGATGATGGTGTTCCAAGTCCAACTGCCCAGCAGATTTAGAAAATAGAAGCTGAATTGCGTAAGCCCCCTATTTCTACCGATACCATATTCAATGATTTTAACCAATGGCTACTAAAAACTTACCCAAATGATGCAGCTCCGGCCCCTGCTCCAGCCCCACCGAATCGCGGCTTGAAACGCCGCTCCCCAATTCAAGTGTCGCTCCCGCCAAAGAAATCCAAACCGTCCGGTTCCACCCCAAAAGCTGGGATGAGCAGCTCAAAAAACTCTCCGGCGGCGGCTGACTCCCAGCCCCGCCGAGCAAAATGAAGCTCTTATGCTGGAACTGCCAGGGTCTAGGAAAAGCCCCGGTGGTTCAACATCTTTGAGACTATGTCCGGCAATCCGTCCCTGATGTTATTTTCCTATGCGAAACAAAACTTAATAATGTGGCTTGTAGCCAACTTTGTCTTTCTTTAGGTTTTATAAACATTATTTCTATTCCCCCTTCGGAGGGGTGTTCCGAAATCGCTCTATTTGCTAACAACAATATCAATATTAATTTACTTTCGTATTCTCAGCGTTATATACATACTCAAATAACATCAAACAATATTAATATTTTTTTCACGGGTATACACGGCCATTCTGAAACAAGCCAAAAATATAAAACTTGGGAAATTATTGACTCATTAAATACAAATAATAATAATGTTCCTTGGCTTTTAGGAGGGGATTTTAACGAAATCCTATCCGATTCCAAAAAGCAAGGTGGAAGTTGTAGGGCTAGATCCCAAATAACCAACTTTCGTCAATGTCTTTCACGCAACAACCTTTTTGACTGCAAGCCAACATCGGGTTGGTTCACTTGGACGAAAGTTGGGCCTTTAACCCCAACTATTCATGAAAGATTAGACCGGTTCGTTGCTAACTCGGCTTGGCAGAATCTGTTTCCTTCATTTCGCATCACAACGGACTATGTGGCCAAGTCTGACCACTGCTTCCTGTCTCTCGACACATCCCCTGCGATTACCCCTCTTCATCGCTCACCCAGTACTTTCCGTTTTGAGAACTGCTGAGCTAATAATGAAGACAATATCTCAACTATTAAACGTACCTGGACAAATACCTCTGAAACGGCTATTGATAAAATACATGTTGTCGGTAATAGTCTAGAGGAATGGCAGAACCAACAGAGACTTAAATCCTCCGGGCGTATTAATTTCCTGACTAAGAAAATTAACAAATTCCTATGTCGCCCCTTAACTGCTGCAACTGAAGGCATTTATTTAAAATACCGAACTGAACTCAACAAACTGCTAACGGAACAAGAAACTTATTGGGCCCAAAGATCTCGCACGCTTTGGCTTTCTCAAGGTGATAAAAATACGAGATTTTTTCATGCTCGGGCAAACAATAGAAGGAAAAAAAATTCGATTAATGGTTTATTTGACTCCAATTCGAACTGGTGTACGGCTGAATCAGATCTCATGTCTATTGCTTCTAGTTACTTCCAAAATCTCTTTACATCTTCCAACCCTCAAATCTCCGATAACATTCTTGACAAAATTACTCCGTCCATTACTCAATCTATGAATGATAACTTACAACGATCCTTCACTAAGGAAGAAATACTCCACGCTTTTCGGGATATTGATCCTAGGAAAGCTCCTGGTATTGATGGACTACCTACTAGTTTTTTCCATCAGCACTGGGACACTGTTGGAGAAGACGTTATTAATCTATGCCTTAACTTATTAAATGGCACTATCGATATGTCTTTGGTCAATAAAACTATTTTGGTTCTAATTCCCAAAATAAACGACCCGACTACCATGAGACACCTAAGACCGATCAATCTTTGTACTGTTCTTTACAAAATAGTTGCTAAAACAATTGTTAACAGAATGAAGCAAACAATTCCCATTTGTATTAGCCCTAATCAAGCTGCCTTCGTCCAGGGGCGCAACATCTCTGATAATATTCTTGTAGCTCATGAGATAATTCACAATATCAACTCAGGGGCAACCAAATCATCTCAAGGAGCCGCTCTTAAACTAGATATGGAAAAGGCTTTTGATCGAGTCGAATGGTCCTTCTTAGCAAATGTTATGGAACGCATGGGTTTCGCATTTGACTGGATTTCCCTTATAATGCGATGTATTACCACAGTTTCTTTCTCAGTTAAAATTAATAATTCTTACTCCCCCTTTATTCAACCTCAACGTGGGTTACGACAAGGTGATCCTCTTTCACCTTTCCTTTTTCTATTCTGCACACAAGGGCTCTCTGCCTACCTATCTGCTGCTCAACAAACAAACATTCTTCCGGGGCTTGGTGCATGCAAATATGGTCCTAAAGTCAATCATCTTCTTTTTGCTGATGATTGTATGGTTTTCATTAATAACTCTGTAACTGAAGCTTCTCATCTCAAAAGAGCTCTGCACACTTATGCTGATGCCTCAGGTCAAGCGGTAAACTTTGAGAAATCAACAATATTTTATAACCCCCGTACACCATCCTCTACTAGATCTGAGATAAATAGCCTCCTGCAAGTACGTGAGGTGTCCAACCCTGGTGTTTATCTAGGTGTTCCTCTTCTCATAGGAAAGAACAAAACTGAATCTCTAGGATTTGTACGTGATAAAGTCCACGATCGTCTCTCTAGCCGGGATAAACATCTTCTATCTTTCAGTGGCCGTGAGATTTTCATTAAAGCAGTCCTACAATCCCTACCTCAATATGTTATGTCATGTTATCTTCTGCCACAAAACATTATTGATGATATGACTTCAGCTATCAGGCAATATTGGTGGACATGAAAGTCCAATAAAAAAGGATGGCATATGCTTCCATGGAACCATGTCTGTTTACCTAAGGCTGCTGGAGGAATGGGGTTTAAAGACTTACATGACTTCAATGTTGCTCTCTTGGGTAAACAAATATGGCGTCTCATTTGTGAACCAGATTCTCTACTAGGCCAAATTTATCGTGCTAAATATTTCCCTTCTGGGAATATCCTCGATTCCTCCAGGCCTATTCGTGGCTCCTTCGCCTGGCAAGGTATGTACAATGCTATACACCGCCTTCTCCCAGGGTTCCTATACCGTCCAGGAATTAATAGTAATATTAGAGTACATAAAGACATCTGGGGCGGTCCTTCCCCTATTACCCTTACTGGGGATTATGAACTCTCGGATGAGGTTCATATTCGTTGTCGTGATTTCATGGTCCGTAACCAAACCGCTTGGGATCCTATCAAAGTACATCGTTATTTTAATCCAATGGACGCGTCCACCATTCTTAGTATACCAATTATAAATGATCATCGTGACTCTATTCTTTGGTCTTCTAACGACTCGGGCATTTACTCGGTTCGTTCTGGTTATCTTTTCTTACAACGTTCTATACCTCCACAAACACCACCCACTCGTTTTTGGAAATATCTATCCAAAGTCAGGGCTTTGCCTAAAGTCAAAACTTTTGGATGGCGTATGGCGTCTGGTGCGTTACCAGTTGGTTCTAAAATGCAAGTTTTCTCACCAGACTCGGGGCCTTGCCCCATTTGTGGTGGTCACTCAGAGACTATTCTCCATGCTCTTCGGGATTGTACAGGGGCCACTGAAGCTCTATAGCTATCTGGTATTCCCATTGGCCTTTACAGAAGTTCGGCTACTACACCTTTACAATGGTTGAAGGAGGCCGCCCATCTTCTTCTCTCTGATAAATTTGGCCTTTTCCTTACTACTGTCTGGAATGTTTGGAATAGGCGTAATGATTGGATTCATAACCATCATTTACAACCATCCTAGCTTATTGCCGTCAATTCCATTAGTTTACATAACGACTTTTACAACGCATCTGCGCCTTCTACTCCAGCACCTACATTTCTTTCCTCTCCAAGTTGGATTCCTCCTCCATCTAACCACATTAAAATTAATGTCGATGGGGCTTTCAATCCTTCTACACGTGCTGCGGCTGTTGGCGCTGTTGCACGTGACTCTACAGGAGCAGTTGTAGGGGGCATCGCTTTTCCGCTAGGCAGCCGCCCGGATGCAGTTACTTGTGAAGGTGAAAGCCTTCTTGCCGGAGTCACTTTCGCTCGCTCTCAAGGTTGGACCCGGATTCTTCTTGAAACTGATTGCGCTTCCATTGCAAATAGAATCAACAATCCAGGATTAGACCTCTCTACATCGGGACCTCTCATTCATAATATTCGAGAGTCTCTTCATGACTTTGTATCAGCTTCTGTTTCCTTTGTACGCCGTGAGGCAAATCATGTAGCTCATTCTTTGGCTATTTTTTCGCTTGGCAATATGTCTGCCTTATCTTTTGATTCTATTATTCCTCCTTGTATCAATCACCTTGTAACAAATTCTTCTTGAATTAATAAAACATAGGCACTCTTTTCCCCTTTTTAGGGTCCTCTAGCTTTGCTTGAAGGACAGTAGTAGGGGTTTTTAACGAGGCCTTTATTTCAAAAAAAAGTCCAACGGGTCCATTTTACGGCCCATTTAGACCCGCTCGTCCGAAATTTCTACAAAAAGGGCCGCAAAACAAGTTTTAATCAAAACTTAAGAGTTCATATCATTGATTACGAGCTTTTCAACACTATTGTATTGCAAAAATTCTATTTCTGTTCTTTTTACGCAGTTATAAGTTCAACGGGTCCATTTTAAGGCCCATTTAGACCCGCTCGTCCGAAACCTCTACAAAAAGGACCGAAAAACAAGTTTTGATCCATTTTTAGGAGTTCATATAATTGATTACGAGATTTTCAACAAGATTATATTGCAAAACCTCAAATTCGGTATTTTTTACTCAGTTAAAAGTCAAACGGGTCCATTTTACGGCCCATTTAGACCCGCTCGTCCAAAACCTCTACAAAAAGGACCGAAAAACAAGTTTTGATCCAATCTTAGGAGTTCATATAAGTGATTACGAGCTTTTCAACAAGATTATATTGCAAAAACACAAATTCGGTATTTTTTACTCAGTTAAAAGTCCAACGGGTCCATTTTACGGCCAATTTAGACCCGCTCGTTCGAAACCTCTACAAAAAGGACCGAAAAACAAGTTTTGATCCAATTTAAGGAGTTCATATAATTGATTACGAGCTTTTCAACAAGATTATATTGCAAAAACTCAAATTCGGTATTTTTTACTTAGTTAAAAGTCCAACGGGTCCATTTTACGGCCCATTTAGACTCGCTCGCCCAAAACCTCTTCAAAAATGACTGAAAAACAAGTTTTAATCAAACTTTAGGAGTTCATATAATTGATTACGATCTTTTCAACACGATTATATTGCAAAAACTCAATTTATGTACTTTTTACTCAGTTAAAAGTCCAACGGGTCCATTTTACGGCCCATTTAGACCCGCTCGTCTAAAACCTCTACAAAAAGGACCGCAAAACAAGTTTTAATCAAAACTTAAGAGTTCATATCGTTGATTACGAGCTTTTGAACACTATTGTATTGCAAAAATTCAATTTATGTTCTTTTTACGCAGTTATAAGTTCAACGGGTCCATTTTAAGGCCCATTTAGACCCGCTCGTCTGAAACCACTACAAAAAGGTCCGAAAAACAAGTTTTGATCCAATTTTAGGAGTTCATATAATTGATTACGAGCTTTTCAACAAGATTATATTGCAAAAACTCAAATTTGGTATTTTTTTACTCAGTTAAAAGTCCAACGGGTCCATTTTACGGCCCATTTAGACCCGCTCGCCCGAAACCTCTTTAAAAATGACTGAAAACAAGTTTTAATCAAATTTTAGGAGTTCATATAATTGACTACGATCTTTTCAACACGATTATATTGCAAAAACTCAATTTTTGTACTTTTTACTCAGTTAAAAGTCCAACGGGTCCATTTTACAGCCCATTTAGACCCGCTCGTCCGAAACCTCTACGAAAAGGAACGCAAAACAAGTTTTAATCAAAACTTAAGAGTTCATATCGTTGATTACGAGCTTTTCAACACTATTTTATTGCAAAAATTCAATTTTTGTTCTCTTTACGCAGTTATAAGTTCAACGGGTCCATTTTAAGGCCCATTTAGACCCGCTCGTCCGAAACCTCTACAAAAAGGACCGAAAAACAAGTTTTGATCCAATTTTACGAGTTCATATAATTGATTACGAGCTTTTGAACAAGATTATATTGCAAAAACTCGAATTCAGTATTTTTTACTCAGTTAAAAGTCCAACGAGTCCATTTTAAGGCCCATTTAGACCCGCTCGCCCGAAACCTCTTCAAAAATGACTGAAAAACAAGTTTTAATCAAATTTTATGAGTTCATATAAATGAAACGATCTTTTCAACACGATTATATTGAAAAAACTCAATTTTTGTACATTTTACTCAGTTAAAAGTCCAACGGGTCCATTTTATGGCCCATTTAGACCCGCTCGCCCGAAACCTCTACAAAAAGGACCGCAAAACAAGTTTTAATCAAATTTTAGGAGTTCATATAATTGATTACGATCTTTTCAACACGATTATATTGCAAAAACTCAATTTTTGTACTTTTTACTCAGTTAAAAGTCCAACGGGTCCATTTTACGGCCCATTTAGACCCGCTCGTCCGAAACCTCTACAAAAAGGACCGCAAAACAAGTTTTAATCAAAACTTTAGAGTTCATATCGTTGATTACGAGCTTTTCAACACTATTGTATTGCAAAAATTCAATTTCTGTTGTTTTTACGCAGTTATAAGTTTAACGGGTCCATTTTAAGGCCCATTTAGACCCGCTCGTCCGAAACCTGTACAAAAAGGACCGAAAAACAAGTTTTGATCCAATTTTAGGAGTTCATATAATTGATTACGAGCTTTTCAACAAGATTATATTGCAAAATCTCAAATTCGGTATTTTTAACTCAGTTAAAAGTCCAACGGGTCCATTTTGTGGCCCATTGAGACCCGCTCGCCCGAAACCTCTTCAAAAATGACCAAAAAATAAGTTTTGATCAAATTTTAGGAGTTCATATAATTGATTACGACCTTTTCAACAAGATTATATTGCAAAAACACAAATTCGGTATTTTTTACTCAGTTAAAAGTTAGACATGTCCATTTTACGGCCCATTTAGACCCGCTCGCCCGAAACCTCTTCAAAAATGACTGAAAAACAAGTTTTGATCAAATTTTAGGAGTTCATATAATTGATTACGAGATTTTCAACAAGATTATATTGCAAAACCTCAAATTCGGTATTTTTTACTCAATTAAAAGTCCAACGGGTCCATTTTACGGCCCATTTAGACCCGCTCGTCCAAAACCTCTACAAAAAGGACCGAAAAACAAGTTTTGATCCAATCTTAGGAGTTCATATAAGTGATTACGAGCTTTTCAACAAGAATATATTGCAAAAACTCAAATTCGGTATTTTTTACTCAGTTAAAAGTCCAACGGGTCCATTTTACGGCCAATTTAGACCCGCTCGTTCTAAACCTCTAAAAAAAGGACCGAAAAACAAGTTTTGATCCAATTTTAGGAGTTCATATAATTGATTACGAGCTTTTCAACAAGATTATATTGCAAAAACTCAAATTCGGTATTTTTTACATAGTTAAAAGTCCAACGGGTCCATTTTACGGCCCATTTAGACTCGCTCGCCCAAAACCTCTTTAAAAATAACTGAAAAACAAGTTTTAATCAAATTTTAGGAGTTCATATAATTGATTACGATCTTTTCAACACGATTATATTGCAAAAACTCAATTTATGTACTTTTTACTCAGTTAAAAGTCCAACGGGTCCATTTTACGGCCCATTTAGACCTGCTCGTCTGAAACCTCTACAAAAAGGACCGCAAAATAAGTTTTAATCAAAACTTAAGAGTTCATATCGTTGATTACGAGCTTTTGAACACTATTGTATTGCAAAAATTCAATTTATGTTCTTTTTACGCAGTTCTAAGTTCAACGGGTCCATTTTAAGGCCCATTTAGACCCGCTCGTCCGAAACCACTACGAAAAGGTCCGAAAAACAAGTTTTGATTCAATTTTAGGAGTTCATATAATTGATTACGAGCTTTTCAACAAGATTATATTGCAAAAACTCAAATTTGGTATTTTTTACTCAGTTAAAAGTCCAACGGGTCCATTTTACGGCCCATTTAGACCCGCTCGCCCGAAACCTCTTTAAAAATGACTGAAAACAAGTTTTAATCAAATTTTAGGAGTTCATATAATTGACTACGATCTTTTCAACACGATTATATTGCAAAAACTCAATTTTTGTACTTTTTACTCAGTTAAAAGTCCAACGGGTCCATTTTACAGCCCATTTAGACCCGCTCGTCCGAAACCTCTACAAAAAGGAACGCAAAACAAGTTTTAATCAAAACTTAAGAGTTCATATCGTTAATTACGAGCTTTTCAACACTATTTTATTGCAAAAATTCAATTTTTGTTCTTTTTACGCAGTTATAAGTTCAACGGGTCCATTTTAAGGCCCATTTAGACCCGCTCGTCCGAAACCTCTACAAAAAGGACCGAAAAACAAGTTTTGATCCAATTTTACGAGTTCATATAATTGATTACGAGCTTTTGAACAAGATTATATTGCAAAAACTCGAATTCAGTATTTTTTACTCAGTTAAAAGTCCAACGGGTCCATTTTAAGGCCCATTTAGACCCGCTCGCCCGAAACCTTTTCAAAAATGATTGAAAAACAAGTTTTAATCAAATTTTATGAGTTCATATAAATGATTACGATCTTTTCAACACGATTATATTGCAAAAACTCAATTTTTGTACATTTTACTCAATTAAAAGTCCAACGGGTCCATTTTATGGCCCATTTAGACCCGCTCGCCCGACACCTCTACAAAAAGGACCGCAAAACAAGTTTTAATCAAATCTTAGGAGTTCATATAATTGATTACGATCTTTTCAACACGATTATATTGCAAAAACTCAATTTTTGTACTTTTTACTCAGTTAAAAGTCCAACGGGTCTATTTTACGGCCCATTTAGACCCGCTCGTCCGAAACCTCTACAAAAAGGACCGCAAAACAAGTTTTAATCAAAACTTTAGAGTTCATATCGTTGATTACGAGCTTTTCAACACTATTGTATTGCAAAAGTCCAACGGGTCTGTTTTACGGCCCATTTAGACCCGCTCGCCCGAAACGTCTTAAAAAATGACTGAAAAAAAACAAGTTTTAGTCAAATTTTAGGAGTTCATATAATTTATTATGATCTTTTCAACACGATTATATTGCAAAAACTCAATTTTTGTACATTTTACTCAGTTAAAAGTCCAACTAGTCCATTTTACGGCCCATTTAAACCCGCTCGCCCGAAACCTCTTCAAAAATGACTGAAAAAACAAGTTTTAATCAAATTTTAGGAGTTCATATAACTGATTACGATATTTTCAACATGATTGTACTGCAAAAATTCAATTTCTGTTCTTTTTAAGCAGTTATAAGTTCAATGGGTCCATTTTAAGGCCCATTTAGACCCGCTCGTCCGAAACGTCTGCAAAAAGGATCGAAAACAAGTTTTGATCAAATTTTAGGATTTCATATAATTGATTACGAGCTTTTCAACAAGATTATATTGCAAAATCTCAAATTTGGTATTTTTTACTCAGTTAAAAGTCCAACGGGTCCATTTTAGGGCCCATTTAGACTCGCTTGCCCGAAACCTCTTCAAAAATGACTGAAAAACAAGTTTAATCAAATTTTAGGAGTTCATATAATTGATTACGATCTTTTCAACACGATTATATTGCAAAAACTCAATTTTTGTACTTTTTACTCTGTTAAAAGTCCAACGGGTCCATTTTACGACCCATTTAGACCCGCTCGCCCGAAACCTCTTCAAAAATGACCGAAAAGCAAGTTTTAATCAAATTTTAGGACTTCATATCATTGATTACGATCTTTTCAACACGATTATATTGCAAAAACTTAATTTTTGTACTTTTTACTCTGTTAAAAGTCCAACGGGTCCATTTTACGGCCCATTTAGACCCGCTCGTCCGAAACCTCTACAAACAGGACCGCAAAACAAATTTTAATCAAAACTTAAGAGTTCATATCGTTGATTACGAGCTTTTCAACACTATTGTATTGCAAAATTTCAATTTCTGTTCTTTTTACGTAGTTATAAGTTCAACGGGTCCATTTTAAGGCCCATTTAGACCCGCTCGTCCGAAACCTCTACAAAAAGGACCGCAAAACAAGTTTTAATCAAATTTTAGGAGTTCATATAATTGATTACGATCTTTTCAACACGATTATATTGCAAAAACTCAATTTTTGTACTTTTTACTCAGTTAAAAGTCCAACGGGTCCATTTTACGGGCCATTTAGACCCGCTCGTCCAAAACCTCTACAAAAAGGACCCAAAAACAAGTTTTGATCCAATTTTAAGAGTTAATATAAGTGATTACGAGCTTTTCAACAAGATTATATTGCAAAAACTCAAATTCGGTATTTTTTACTCAGTTAAAAGTCCAACGGGTCCATTTTACGGCCCATTTAGACCCGCTCGTTCGAAACCTCTACAAAAAGGACCGAAAAACAAATTTTGATCCAATTTTAGGAGTTCATATAATTGATTACGAGCTTTTCAACAAGATTATATTGCAAAAACTCAAATTCGGTATTTTTTTACTTAGTTAAAAGTCCAACGGGTCCATTTTACGGCCCATTTAGACTCGCTCGCCCAAAACCTCTTCAAAAATGACTGAAAAACAAGTTTTAATCAAATTTTAGGAGTTCATATAATTGATTACGATCTTTTCAACACGATTATATTGCAAAAACTCAATTTATGTACTTTTTACTCAGTTAAAAGTCCAACGGGTCCATTTTACTGCCCATTTAGACCCGCTCGTCCGAAACCTCTACAAACCGGACCGCAAAACAAATTTTAATCAAAACTTAAGAGTTCATATCGTTGATTACGAGCTTTTCAACACTATTTTATTGCAAAATTTCAATTTCTGTTCTTTTTACGTAGTTATAAGTTCAACGGGTCCATTTTAAGGCCCATTTAGACCCGCTCGTCGGAAACCTCTACAAAAAGGACCGAAAAACAAGTTTTGATCCAATTTTAGGAGTTCATATAATTGATTACGAGATTTTTACAAAGATTATATTGAAAAAACTCAAATTCGGTATTTTTTACTCAGTTAAAAGTCAAACGGGTCCATTTTACGGCCCATTTAGACCCGCTCGTCCAAAACCTCTACAAAAAGGACCGAAAAACAAGTTTGGATCTAATTTTAAGAGTTCATATAAGTGATTACGAGCTTTTCAATAAGATTATATTGCAAAAACTCAAATTCGGTATTTTTTACTCAGTTAAAAGTCCAACGGGTCCATTTTACGGCCCATTTAGACCCGCTCGTTCGAAACCTCTACAAAAAGGACCGAAAAACAAGTTTTGATCCAATTTTAAGAGTTCATATAATTTATTACGAGCTTTTCAACAAGATTATATTGCAAAAACTCAAATTCGGTATTTTTTTACTTAGTTAAAAGTCCAACGGGTCCATTTTACGGCCCATTTAGACCCGCTCGCCCAAAATCTCTTCAAAAATGACTGAAAAAACATGTTTTAATCAAATTTTAAGAGTTCATATAATTTATTACGATCTTTTCAACACGATTATATTGCAAAAACTCAATTTATGTACTTTTTACTCAGTTAAAAGTCCAACGGGTCCATTTTACTGCCCATTTAGACCCGCTCGTCTGAAACCTCTACAAAAAGGACCGCAAAACAAGTTTTAATCAAAACTTAAGAGTTCATATCGTTAATTACGAGCTTTTCAACACTATTGTATTGCAAAAATTCAATTTATGTTCTTTTTACGCAGTTATAAGTTCAACGGATCCATTTTAAGGCCCATTTAGACCCGCTCGTCCGAAACCTCTACAAAAAGGACCGAAAAACAAGTTTTGATCCAATTTTAGGAGTTCATATAATTGATTACGAGATTTTCAACAAGATTATATTGCAAAAACTCAAATTCGGTATTTTTTACTCAGTTAAAAGTCCAACGGGTCCATTTTACGGCCCATTTAGACCCGCTCGTCCAAAACCTCTACAAAAAGGACCAAAAAACAAGTTTGGATCCAATTTTAGGAGTTCATATAAGTGATTACGAGCTTTTCAACAAGATTATATTGCAAAAACTTAAATTCGGTATTTTTTACTTAGTTAAAAGTCCAACGGGTCCATTTTACGGCCCATTTAGACCCGCTCGTTTGAAACCTCTACAAAAAGGACCGATAAACAAGTTTTGATCCAATTTTAAGAGTTCATATAATTGATTACGAGCTTTTCAACAAGATTATATTGCAAAAACTCAAATTCGGTATTTTTTACTTAGTTAAAAGTCCAACGGGTCCATTTTAAGGCCCATTTAGACCCGCTCGCCCAAAATCTCTTCAAAAATGACTGAAAAAACAAGTTTTAATCAAATTTTAAGAGTTCATATAATTTATTACGATCTTTTCAAAGCGATTATATATCAAAAACTCAATTTATGTACTTTTTACACAGTAAAAAGTCCAACGGGTCTATTTTACGGCTCATTTAGACCCGTTCGTCCGAAACCTCTACAAAAAGGACCACAAAACAAGTTTTAATCAAAACTTAAGAGTTCATATCGGTGATTACGAGCTTTTAAACACTATTGTATTGCAAAAATTCAATTTCTGTTCTTTTTACGCAGTTATAAGTTCAACGGGTCCATTTTAAGGCCCATTTAGACCCGCTCGTCCGAAACCTCTACAAAAAGGACCGAAAAACAAGTTTTGATCCAATTTTAGGAGTTCATATAATTGATTACGAGATTTTCAACAAGATTATATTGCAAAACCTCAAATTCGGTATTTTTTACTCAGTTAAAAGTCCAACGGGTCCATTTTACGGGCCATTTAGACCCGCTCGTTCAAAACCTCTACAAAAAGGACCGAAAAACAAGTTTTGATCCAATTTTAGGAGTTCATATAAGTGATTACGAGCTTTTCAACAAGATTATATTGCAAAAACTCAAATTCGGTATTTTTTACTCAGTTAAAAGTCCAACGGGTTCATTTTACGGCCCATTTAGACCTGCTCGTTCGAAACCTCTACAAAAAGGACCGAAAAACAAATTTTGATCCAATTTTAGGAGTTCATATAATTGATTAAGAGCTTTTCAACAAGATTATATTGCAAAAACTCAAATTCGGTATTTTTTACTTAGTTAAAAGTCCAACGGGTGGGGTCTCTCGAAATTCTCTCAACTCTCTCGGCTCTCTTTTGGGGTTTTGCTTTTCCCTTTGTCTTTCCCTCCCCTTTTTTCCATACACCGCCGCACTCCTCTATTCCCTTTATTTTTTTCACCCTAGCTCTCTCTCTTTCATGCTCCTCTCTGCCGCCGCCAGTGACAATAATACGCCGTCCGCCCTCGCCTTTCTCCCCTCACCAGCCGGCGCTCTCCCCCACCACGAGATCCTTGTGTTTATTGGTAAGTTTTGGATGAGACCCCATCCCAGCCCAATTCCATTTTCCTCCATCATCAGATCTTCTTTTTTATGTATTGTATTTTATTTTTTCGCTATTCCCGTTTTATTTTTTCTTAATCTCTCGTTTCCCTTTTGTGTTGTGAGGCATATTTTTACACCGGTTATCTCTGCTGCATTCTTCATGTGCAAGTTCGTGGTTTTCTCTTATGGTGGCCGGTTGTGTCCCCCTGTCTTCTTTGCGATTTCCTTATGTTTCTTTATTTTTATTCTTATTTTATTTTTGTTACCAGATCTAATGGTTTTCTTCTCTTTCGCAAGGTTTTCCTCAATTTTTCTAGGGTTTCTTCAGTTCCTTATTCGCTCGTCTACCCACCATTGTCGTCTCCATATTATTATTTTAATTTCTTTATCCTGGTTTTCCCTTATTGATTATCATTTTTTTTATTCCTTTGTTAGAGTTTTTTCAATCTCTGACCACCTCCATTCGTTGGCTTTTTTCAACAGAGGAAAGGTTGTCTTCCCATTTTCTTTCCACCTCACCTTCGGTGATATCCGACTTGCTATGGGTAACGTTTCTTCTAAATTTTGTGTTGGTTTTCCCTTTCTTATATTTATTTTCCCTGACTGTTATGGGTTTTATTGTTTGGGTATTTTTTCTCCCAAATCGAAATCTGGATCGTCTCCCTCCGGCGGGTTTCCGACGGACCGGTGTTTCGCCTCATCCTTTGGTGCCTATTGGTAAGGATCTTCTTTTATTAAAATATATTCTTTTTATCCGTATATGTGAGATTTTTGTGCTATCAATTGTGTTTTCTGCTAATGTGATATCTGTATTATCAAATTATATTTTGTTAGTATATCTGTATGTCCCCTTTTCTGCTCATTTTATTTTTCATCCTTGTCTCTTGATTTGCTCTTTTATCAAATGTGACTATGCACCTTTGCTTACCTCTGTGATGAGGATTCCTTTTTCTGTCTACTATTGGTTTCGCTTTAGTCTCCTCATTAGCTTACTACAGATTACTTCTCCTTCATGTCTGCCTCTATTGATTATAGTTCTTACATATTTGTTTGTTCTCTCTATTCATGTGACCTTGGTTCAAGTTAATTCTATCCATCTTCGATCCCTTACTGGGAAATTACTATCGACCCACCATGTGGGATTTTGTTCTTTTTCTTTTACCGTAGCAATCTTATATTACCACTCCCCTATAGAAATCTTGTTACTTTTTCAAATATTTAAGTTGCTGGTTTGTTATTGTCTCTTCTTTAGAATGTCGGTTTATTCTATCTGGATGCTCCGTCTTTGCTTAAATTTATCTTTACTAATTCTCTCTTCTGTTGGTGCTTGGCATATCGTTCCACCGCGCGAGCCTTGTGATTCTTCAAGATGCCCATCTTTCGAAGGTTGTCGCCTCCCCTTTACTAGCCGAAACGATGGTTCAAGTGCCCTTTTTATCTTCTTTATCTATTCACGTGTTTGTAGTTATTATTTTATCCCTCTATTGTTTTCTTGTTTAATCTGTTTTATTTCTCTACCCCCTATCATCCCTTCGGTCTGTAATTTTATTCTTTTTTTGATGTCTCTTTCGGAGTTTCATCCTTTGCTTTTATGCTCTTATATTATGTCTTATTTTCTTCTGCTTTCTTGCATCATCAATTTTATTTTAATCTTTCTTTGCATCTGCAAGACTCTTTTTTACCATCTGTTTACTTTTTCATCATCTATTATATTCCTACCATGTATCTCCATCATTTTTCCATGCTTACCGATTTTTCATCTACCCTCCCATATTGTATATAATTTTAATTTAATTGTTTCCTTTGTTCTTCAGAATTTCCTAAATCTCATTTCTTCCATCTATTCTTTTATTTCCATCCATTTTCCTCTATGGACACGGTATCCTTACCAACTTTTTACATCAATCTACACCTTTTTAGGTGCTCTTCTACTATCCCCCATTGGGGAAATTACCACGATCACCTTCATGGTGAAATTAAATAATTCTAAATACCAACTTGGCACACATATAATTAAAGATGTATTTACTTCCTACACAAATTTACACAGGATTGTTATAAACGTCTTACAAGCTCAATTTAACATCCTTATTTTCTCAATATACCCCAATCTTATTCTTAATTATCTATCCTACTATACCTACGTTAAAATATTATTTTCTATTTTAAAAATGTTTAATCCATTTAACTTAATAGACCATTTTTCCTTTACCCTTAAACTTTCCTTAAACCAATTCCACCCAACTTTCACATTTCCAATTAAGATAATCTACAGTACCCCAAAAGTATTAAATAAATCAATCTACCCCTCCCCCCCCCATTTTTATACCTCTACCAATCTTACTTATCTATTATACCAATCAGATCATTTCCTTTCCTTATTTTGTCCCGATTTTAATTCTCCCTTCTCTATTAAAAACAAAACTTTCCATTTATAAAATATACCATCATTACTAATTACCAGATTTATGGCTTGTATAATAATCCCATTAACTACAAAATTCTCTTTCCTTTTCACATATCGTTTATTACTATCCCATTCCAAATATATATTAAATACTAGTTTCCTCTTTATTAAACTTCCTTATACTCCCATTTCAATTTTATATGATTTAATTTCCCATTCATCTATCTCCTTTTCCATTAGTCCATTTAATAATTACTACCCCTTTAAATATTCTTACTACCAATTAGCCACTTTATTCCCTTATTTTCAGTCATATTTCACTCTCCTCTTTCCTTTAATGATAAATCTTTCCATTCCTTACACTAATTTATTACCTTCATTAGTAATATCCTGTAATATTACTTACATAAACAATCCATTGATTAGTAAATCTTGCTTCCCTTATTTTTTCTTTCCCCTACATATCTTCCCAATTATACTCCATAATATCCTTCCCCACCTTTCCATTTATCCTCATAAGACCATCTTTCATTTTTGGAAATTATTTACTATCTCTCCCTTTTCATACCAACTCTTTCCATATTCTCAAACCATTAATCTCTTATATTCTAAACTTAATTTTAGGAATCAGAATTATGATCCCATTACTCACTTGTTTAAACACTTTCCTTTTTCAATCCACTGCCATCTATTTACTTTTACTCCTTTAAAAGAACATCATTCTCTTAATCCTACTTTCTTACCTCCTTTGATCTTTATCTATCCTCTTCAATTCCACTTTCTACCTTACTTTTTGTGAATGGCATCCTCATCCTCTCTCCCTCATTACTCCAATCTTGATCTAACCAACGAAGAAGCCAATGCCATCTACACACCTGACTTTGATTTTTTCGATGAAAACCCAAATACTATCCTAATTGGGAAATTCATTTCATCCAAACCTATTGATGATTGGGCAGTCCTTCAAGCCTTCGAAGGAATATGGAAAAAAAATAATCTCAAATCTATGTCCATTGTTCGTAATTCCTTCTTTAGGATTGAATTTGCTACCCCAAATGACCGCGATGATGTATTTGAAAGAGGACCCTGGTTATACAAAGATGAGTGGTTAGCTCTAGCTGAATACAACCCTGGAAAGAGTATGGACGAGTATTCCTTCAACCCAATGCGAATCTGGTTTCGCATTCTGGCCCTGCCCAAACCTTTAATGGTAACTACTGACGAAGATCCTGACAGAACCCACCTGGTGGGGCAATCACTTGGCGCTATGGTTGGTACAGTTCTAAGGACTGATACTCGGAAAAAAGAAGGAAACATGATAGATTTTCTAAGAGTTGAGATATTGATGGATATTTCCAAGCCAATTCTCCGATTTATTCTCATTGGTAAAGGTACACGAACTACTTCCTGTCGACTTCAGTATGAACGCTTGCCTCTTTTATGCCACGGTTGTGGTTTCATTAGTCATGTTATTGAGAACTGCCCTAATAAAAGTACTTTTGATCCGGCTAAATTACAATATGGAGAATGGCTCCGTTGGCTCCCCCCGCGCCGTCGGGATTAGGGACCAAGGGGTCGCATCCGTTCTGTTGATATTCCCATTCCTGCCAATCGCCAACCACCACAAGGTAATTTATATTTTTTCTCTCAGATTCAAAAATTTCATCATCATTATTCACTCTATTCATACTTTGACTCTTCCGTTCATTTAGATTCCTCGGATAAAGGGAAACCTACTGCAAACCCTGTTAATGATAATCAGCTCCCAATGAAAGGTACTCTATGCTTTCTTATAATACTATATTACATTCCATGTTTTTCCTCTAGTCTTATCACTAAATCACCTTTACTAACAGATCCAAAGGATAAAGGTAAATCCGTCGTGGAACCCGTGGCTTCTGCACAAGACTCAGGTCTTTCTCTTATTCAACAATATCATTTATTCTTTATCCAACGCTTCCCACTCTTAAAGCTCACTTCATGCTTCTCTGAATTTTTAGGGAAGTTGAATGAAGGGGATGCTGCCTCTTTTGTTGATCTCCCTGCGGAGGACACTAATAACATTGATGAGATGGTAGGGGAGCAATCCTTTGAGCCGCCTGCTGCCAAGCCAGATTCCCAGCCGCCTCCACGAGCTCCACGCCCTCTTAGGGTAATTTCGCCACAGCCTCTAAACACTATCTACCCTGTTTCTGTGGATTCTGAACAAGACAATCTGGAAGTCCAACATGATGGAGTTCCAAGCCCCATAGCTCATCAAGTGCGAAAATTGGACTCTCAACTAAGTAAGCCCTTCCTCCAAATCAGTATTTCGCTTATAGATGCATTTGATTCATGGCTACTTAAGTACTATCCGAATATTGCAGCGTCGGATCCTGCTCCCATTCCCATTCCCTCTAATCGTGATGTAAAGAGACGTTCTCCCATCCATGTGGCCCTCCGGCCCAAGAAATCTAGGCCCTCTCCTTCTCCTACATTGAAAGCTAGGATGAGCAGCGGAAAAAACTCTCCGGCGGCGGCTGATGTGCAGCCCCGCCGAGGGAAATGATCATTTTATGTTGGAACTGCCAAGGTCTCGGTAAGGTCCAGGCAGTTCAACATCTCCAGCATTATGTTAAGCTTCATAAACCTGATTTACTTTTTTTATGTGAAACTAAACTTAAAAATACGGCTTATAGCCGTCTTGGTTCTTTGCTAGGGATGGCCCTAGCTTTTTCTGTTGATTTTTCTGATAAATGCTCTGGACTTGCTTTATTTACATTGAATAATAATAATATTGATATGCTTGCTTACTCGGATCGTTTTATTCATTCTTATGTTAAATGCAATTCTTCTTCGTTTTATTTCACTGGTATTCATGGTTTTTCTGAAACATGTAACAAACCTAAAACTTGGGATCTAATTGATTCACTCAATACTAATGATGGTCAACCTTGGCTCATCGGGGGTGACTTTAACGAAATCCTATCTGATAATGAAAAACAAGGAGGCTGCCGACGGCCTAGATCTCAAATTAATAATTTCCGCAATTGTCTTTCTCGTAATAATCTTTTTGATTGCGAACCTACAACGGGGTGGTTCACTTGGTCCAAAACGGGGCCCAAAACCCCTTCTTTATTTGAGCGACTAGATCGTTTCGTTGGGAATATGGCATGGAAAGCTTCTTTTCCTAATTATAACATCATCTCAGACTTTGATGCTAAATCAGATCATTGTTTTCTTCTATTAAATACGGAGCCACCTTCTCCAACAAATCACCGTCCCCCACCAACCACGTTCAGATTCGAAAATTGTTGGGCTTCCAATGATGAAGGCATTTCTGTTGTAAAACAAACTTAGTCATCCACCAAAGGTAATACTTTGGATAAAATTAAAGCCATTGGCTCCTGCCTATGAGACTGGCAATCCCAACAAAGATTTAAGACCAATGGACGTATCAACTTTCTCACTAAGAAAATTAATAAACTATTACAACGACCTCTTTCAGCTTCTGCCGAAAAAAGATATATCTCTGCCAAAACTGAGCTCCATAAACTTCTTGAGGTGCAAGAAGCATATTGGGCACAACGTTCTCGTAACCTATGGCTTTCCCAAGGGGATAAAAATACCCGTTTCTTTCATGCCTGAGCTTCTAATAGGAAGAAAAAGAACACAATCTCAGGTCTTTTTGACTCCAACAACATTTTGTGCACGGACGATACCAACCTTATGGAAATTGCTTCCTCATATTTCCACAATCTTTTTACTTCCTCCAACCCACATTTTTCTGAACCAATACTCTCAAAAATCACCCCTACTATTACGACTGCTATGAATGAGTCCCTTTCCAGGGAATTCACTCCAGAAGAAATTATCACCGCTTTTCGAGACATCGATCCAAGAAAGGCCCCGAGTATTGATGGTTTACCAAGCGGATTCTTTCGTCAACATTGGGATACTGTAGGGTCAGATATCATAACACTCTGCCTCAATCTACTTAAAGGGTCAGCTGATATGGCTTCAGTTAACCAAACTATTTTGGTCCTCATACCTAAGATCAAGGATCCCACTACTATGAGGCATCTTAGACCCATCAGTCTCTGCACAGTAATTTACAAAATCATTGCTAAAGTTTTAGTTAATCAAATGAAACACACCATTCCATTATGTATCAATTCCAATCAAGCTGCTTTTGTTTAGGGACGTAATATTACAGATAACATTCTTATTGCCCATGAAATAATTCATTCAATTAATACTGGTACCTCTAAATCTTCTCATGGAGCTGCCCTTAAACTTGATATGGAAAAGGCCTTTGACAGGGTCGAGTGGTCATTCCTCGAAAATGTTATGAACCGTATGGGTTTTGCCTCATCATGGGTATCTCTTATCATGAGATGTATTTCTTCAGTTTCCTTTTCGGTTAAGGTCAACAATTCTTTTTCCCCTTTGTTTCGACCTCAAAGGGGTCTCCGCCAAGGAGACCCTTTATCTCCTTTTCTTTTCCTATTTTGTACCCAAGGGCTTTCAGCTTTCTTGGCCGATGCTAAACAACAAGGACTACTCCCAGGATTAGGGGCTTGTAAGCATGGTCCCAAGGTTAACCACCTCTTATTTGCTGATGATTGCATAGTTTTCCTTAATTCAAAACCCGATGAAGCTGCACACCTTAAATTGGCCCTCCAGACTTATGCCTCTGCCTCTAGGCAAGCAGTCAACTTTGATAAGTCAACTATATTTTACAATCCCCGTACTCCTACTTCAACTCGTCAAACTATTAACTCCTATCTTCAAGTACGAGAGGTCTCCAATCCTGGTGTCTACCTTAGGGTACCTCTTTTTATTGGTAAAAATAAGACCCTCGCTTTAGGGTTTATACGCGATAAAGTTCATGATAGATTATCCAACTGGGACAAACAGCTTCTTTCCTTCAGTGGTAGGGAAATTTTTATTAAAGCCGTTTTACAATCTCTACCCCAATATGTCATGTCCTGTTACTTACTACCCCAAAATATTATTGATGATATGACATCTGCCATTCGACGATATTGGTGGTATGGGAAAACCAACAAGAAAGGTTGGCATATGCTCCCGTGGGATCAGGTATGCTTGCCTAAATCTGCTGGCGGTATGGGTTTCTGGGATCTCAATAATTTTAACATTGCACTTCTCGACAAACAACTATGGCGCCTTATTTGCGATCTTGACTCCCTCTTGGGACAAATCTATAAATTCAAATACTTCCCATCAGGTAACATCCTTAATGCCTCTCGGCCCTCTCGAGGTTCTTTTGCCTGGCAAGGTCTTTATAATGCTATGCAACACCTCTTTGGTGGTTTCCTCTATCGTCCGGGTATTAATAGTAATATACGCATCCATCATGATAACTGGGGAGGCTCCTCGACTGTTCACCTCTATGGGGACTATGAGCTATCGGAGGAAGTCCATATTCGTTGTCGCGATTTTATGATGCGGAACCAAGCTTCCTGGGACCCTGTCAAAGTTCGAGCATACTTTACTGTGGATGATGCCAATTCTATTCTTTCTGTTCCTATCATTAATGACACTCGGGACTCCATCATCTGGAATCCTAATGATTTTGGTATCTATTCTGTCAGATCTGGCTATCTCTTTCTACAACGTCCCCCCGAGCCTAGATTTCGTCCCCCTCGAATTTGGAAATTTCTTGCCAAGCTCAAGGTTTTACCTAAGGTTAAGACTTTTGGTTGGCGTATGGGATCAGAAGCCCTACCTGTTGGGGTTCGCCTTTAGACTTTTGCTCCAGACTCCGGTCCATGCCCCATTTGTAATTCTGGTACAGAGTCGATTCTCCATGCTCTCAGAGACTGCTCTGGAGCCTCGGAGACTCTTAAATTGATTGGCCTTCCCTCTTCTCTTATTAATAGTTCTGCTTCCATGGGCCTCCAATGGCTTGAGGAAGGTGCTTCCCTTCTTTCTCCTGATCTTTTTGGGCTATTCTTGACTACTCTTTGGAACATATGGAACAGGCGTAACGACTGGATCCATAATAAACATCTTCAACCCCCTTGGTTAATTGCCGTCAACTCTATTAGTCTTCATCGTGACTACTCTAATTCTCTATCCTCATCTACATCATCCATTCCCTTGTCATCGACTCCTCCTTCTCGCTGGAGGCATCCCCCTCGTGGTTTTATTAAAGTTAACGTGGATGGGGCTTTTGATCCTTCCACTCGTGCAGCGGCGGTTGGAGTTGTCGCTCGTGATGACACAGGGACGGTTGTTGGTGGCCTGGCTTTTCCGCTAGGCAGTTGTTCTGATGCTATCTCATCTGAAAGGAGAGGTCTTCTTGCCGGTATTACTTTTGCCCTATCTCAAGGATGGAGCCATTTGATTTTCGAGACAGACTATGCTTCTCTAGCGAACAGGATCAATTCTCTTGGGCCAGATCTTTCTCCTTTGGGTCCGATGATTCTGCAGGCTCATACTGCTTTAGAGGATTTTTCTGTAGCTCATATTCAGTATGTTCGCCGTGAGGCTAATTTTGTAGCTCATATGTTGGCTACCCATGCCCTTAGATCCATGTCTTCTTTGTCTTTTGGATCTATGTATCCTGATTGTATCAAAAACGTTGTACTTAGCGAGGTTTAACCTCGTTTTAATAATATATTCTGGGTACTCTTTTCCCCTTTTAGGTTTCTCCAAGCCTTGTGCCTGGGGATATTAGTAGGGGTTTTTAATGAGGCCCGCTTTCTTCAAAAAAAAAGTCCAACGGGTCCATTTTACGGCCCATTTAGACTCGCTCGCCCAAAACCTCTTCAAAAATGACTGAAAAACAAGTTTTAATCAAATTTTAGGAGTTCATATAATTGATTACGATCTTTTCAACACGATTATATTGCAAAAACTAAATTTATGTACTTTTTACTCAGTTAAAAGTCCAACGGGTCCATTTTACGGCCCATTTAGACCCGCTCGTCTGAAACCTCTACAAAAAGGACTGCAAAACAAGTTTTAATCAAAACTTAAGAGTTCATATCGTTGATTACGAGCTTTTCAACACTATTGTATTGCAAAAATTCAATTTATGTTCTTTTTACGCAGTTATAAGTTCAACGGGTCCATTTTAAGGCCCATTTAGACCCACTCGTCCGAAACCACTACAAAAAGGACCGAAAAACAAGTTTTAATCCAATTTTAGGAGTTCATATAATTGATTACGAGCTTTGCAACAAGATTACGTTGCAAAAAAGTCAATTTCTGTATTTTTTACTCAGTTAAAAGTCCAACGGGTCCATTTTACGACCCATTTAGACCCGCTCGCCCGAAACCTCTTCAAATATGACCGAAAAAAAGTTTTAATCAAATTTTAGGACTTCATATCATTGATTACTATCTTTTCAACACGATTATATTGCAAAAACTCAATTTTTGTACTTTTTACTCGGTTAAAAGTCCAACGGGTCCATTTTACGGCCCATTTAGACCCGCTCGCCCGAAACCTCTTCAAAAATGACTGAAAACCAAGTTTTAATCGAATTTTAGGAGTTCATATAACTGATTACGATCTTTTCAACACGAATATATTGCAAAAAGTTCATTTATGTTCTTTTTACGCAGTTATAAGTTCAACGGGTCAATTTAGACACGCTCGTCCGAAACCTCTTCAAAAATGACTGAAAAACAAGTTTTGATCAAAATTTAGGAGTTCATATAATTGATTACGAGCTTTTCAACAAGATTATATTGCAAAAACTCAAATTCGGTATTTTTTACTCAGTTAAAAGTCCAACGGTTCCAATTTACGGCCCATTTAGACCTGCTCGCCCGAAACCTCTTCAAAAATGACTGAAAAAAAAAGTTTTAATCAAATTTTAGGACTTCATATCATTGATTACGATCTTTTCAACACGATTATATTGCAAAAACTCAATTTTTGTACTTTTTACTCAGTTAAAAGTCCAACGGGTCCATTTTACGGCCCATTTAGACCCGTTCGTCCGAAACCTCTACAAAAAGGACCGCAAAACAAGCTTTAATCAAAACTTAAGAGTTCATATCATTGATTACAAGCTTTTCAACACTATTGTACTGCAAAAATTCAATTTCTGTTGTTTTTACGCAGTTATAAGTTCAACGTGTCCATTTTAAGGCCCATTTAGACCCGCTCGTCCGAAACCTCTACAAAAAGGACCGAAAAACAAGTTTTGATCCAATTTTAGGAGTTCATATAATTGATTACGAGCTTTTCAACAAGATTATATTGCAAAAACTCAAATTTGGTATTTTTTACTCAGTTAAAAGTCCAACGGGTCCATTTTACGGCCCATTTAGACCCGCTCGCCCGAAACCTCTTCAAAAATGACTGAAAACAAGTTTTAATCAAATTTTAGGAGTTCATATAAATGATTACGATCTTTTCAACACGATTTTATTGCAAAAACTAAATTTTTGTACATTTTACTCAGTTAAAAGTCCAACGGGTCCATTTTACGACCCATTTAGACCCGCTCGTCCGAAACCTGTACAAAAAGGACCGAAAAACAAGTTTTGATCCAATTTTAGGAGTTCATATAATTGATTATAAGCTTTTCAACAAGATTATATTGCAAAAACTCAAATTCGGTATTTTTTACTCAGTTAAAAGTCCAACGGGTCCATTTTGCGGCCCATTTAGACCCGACCGCCCGAAACCTCTTCAAAAATGACCGAAAAATAAGTTTTGATCAAATTTTAGGAGTTCATATAATTGATTACGATCTTTTCAACAAGATTATATTGCAAAAACACAAATTCGGTATTTTTTACTCAGTTAAAATTCCAACAGGTCCATTTTACGGCCCATTTAGACCCGCTCGCCCGAAACCTCTTCAAAAATGACTGAAACACAAGTTTTGATCAAATTTTAGGAGTTCATATAATTGATTACGATCTTTTCAACAAGATTATATTGCAAAAACACAAATTCGGTATTTTTTACTTAGTTAAAAGTCCAACGGGTCCATTTTACGACCCATTTATACCCAATCGCCCGAAACCTCTTCAAAAATGACCGAAAAACAAGTTTTAATCAAATTTTAGGACTTCATATCATTGATTACAATCTTTTCAACACGATTATATTGCTAAAACTCAATTTTTGTACTTTTTACTAAGTTAAAAGTCCAACTGGTCCATTTTACGGCCCATTTAGACCCGCTCGTCCGAAACCTCTACAAAAAGGACCGCAAAACAAGTTTTGATCAAAACTTAAGAGTTCATATCGTTAATTACGAGCTTTTCAACACTATTGTATTGCAAAAATTCAATTTTTGTTCTTTTTACGCAGTTATAAGTTCAACAGGTCCATTTTAAGGCCCATTTAGACCCGATTGCCCGAAACCTCTACAAAAAGGACTGAAAAACAAGTTTTGATCAAATTTTAGGTGTTCATATAATTGATTATGATCTTTTCAACACGATTATATTGTAAAAACTCAATTTTTGTACATTTTACTCAGTTAAAAGTCCAAGGGGTCCATTTTACGGCCCATTTAGACCCGCTCACCCGAAACCTCTTCAAAAATGACTGAAAAACAAGTTTTAATCAAATTTTAGGAGTTCATATAACTGATTACGATCTTTTCAACACGATTGTAATGCAAAAATTCAATTTTTGTTCTTTTTAAGCAGTTATAAGTTCAACGGGTCCATTTTGAGGCCCATTTAGACCCGCTCATCCGAAACGTCTGCAAAAAGGATCGAAAACAAGTTTTCATCAAATTTTAGGATTTCATATAATTGATTACGAGCTTTTTAACAAGATTATATTGCAAAACCTCAAATTCGGTATTTTTTACTCAGTTAAAAGTCCAACGGGTCCATTTTACGGCCCATTTAGACTCGCTCGCCCGAAACCTCTTCAAAAATGACTGAAAAACAAGTTTGAATCAAATTTTAGGAGTTCATATAATCGGTTACGATCTTTTCAATACGATTATATTGCAAAAACTCAATTTTTGTACTTTTTACTCAGTTAAAAGTCCAACGGGTCCATTTTACGACCCATTTAGACCCGCTCGTCCGAAACCTCTACAAAAGGACCGCAAAACAAGTTTTAATCAAAACTTAAGAGTTCATATCGTTGATTACGAGCTTTTTAACACTATTGTATTGCAAAAATTCAATTTTTGTTCTTTTTACGCAGTTATAAGTTCAACGGGTCCATTTTAAGGCCCATTTAGACCCGCTCATTCGAAACCTCTACAAAAAGGACCGAAAAACAAGTTTTCATCCAATTTTAGGATATCATATAATTGATTACGAGCTTTTCAACAAGATTACATTGCAAAAACTCAAATCTGGTATTTTTTACTCAGTTAAAAGTCCAAAGGGTCCATTTTGCGGCCCATTTAAACCCGCTCGCCCGAAACCTCTTCAAATAAGACCGAAAAGTAAGTTTTGATCTAATTTTAGGAGTTCATATAATCGTTTACGATCTTTTCAACAAGATTATATTGCAAAAACACAAATTCAGTATTTTTTACTCAGTTAAAAGTCCAATGGGTCCATTTTACGACCCATTTAGACCCGCTCGCCCGAAACCTCTTCAAAAATGACCGAAAAGTAAGTTTTAATCAAATATTAGGACTTCATATCATTGATTACGATCTTTTCAACACGATTATATTGCAAAAACTCAATTTTGGTACTTTTTACTCTGTTAAAAGTCCAACGGGTCCATTTTACGGCCCATTTAGACCCGCTCGTCCGAAACCTCTACAAAAAGGACCGCAAAACAAGTTTTAATCAAAACTTAAGAGTTCATATCGTTGATTACGAGCTTTTCAACACAATTGTATTGCAAAAATTCAATTTTTGTTCTTTTTACGCAGTTATAAGTTCAACGGGTCCATTTTAAGGCCCATTTAGATCCGCTCGTCCGAAAGCTCTACAAAAAGGACCGAAAAACAAGTTTTGATCCAATTTTAGGAGTTCATATAATTTATTACGAGCTTTTCAACAAGATTATATTGCAAAAACTCAAATTCAGTATTTTTTACTCAGTTAAAAGTCCAACGGGTCCATTTTACGGGCCATTTAGACCCGCTCGTCCAAAACCTCTACAAAAAGGACCGAAAAACAAGTTTTGATCCAATTTTAGGAGTTCATTTAAGTGATTACGAGCTTTTCAACAAGATTATATTGCAAAAACTCAAATTCGGTATTTTTTACTCAGTTAAAAGTCCAATGGGTCCATTTTACGGCCCATTTAGACCCGCTCGCCCGAAACCTCTTCAAAAATGACTGAAAAACAGGTTTAATCAAATTTTAGGAGTTCATATAATTGATTACGATCTTTTCAACACGATTATATTGCAAAAACTCAATTTTTGTACTTTTTACTCAGTTAAAAGTCCAACGGGTCCATTTTACGGCCCATTAAGACCCCCTCGTCCGAATCCTCTACAAAAAGGACCGCAAAACAAGTTTTAATCAAAACTTAAGAGTTCATATCGTTGATTACGAGCTTTTCAACACTATTGTATTGCAAAATTTCAATTTATGTTCTTTTTACGCAGTTATAAGTTCAACGGGTCCCTTTTAAGGCCCATTTAGACCCGCTCGTCCGAAACCTCTACAAAAAGGACCGAAAAACAAGTTTTGATCCAATTTTAGGAGTTCATATAATTGATTACGAGATTTTCAACAAGATTATATTGCAAAAACTCAAATTCGGTATTTTTTACTCAGTTAAAAGTCTAACGGGTCCATTTTACGGGCCATTTAGACCCGCTCGTCCTAAACCTCTACAAAAAGGACCGAAAAACAAGTTTTGATCCAATTTTAGGAGTTCATTTAAGTGATTACGAGCTTTTCAACATGATTATATTGCAAAAACTCAAATTCGGTATTTTTTACTCAGTTAAAAGTCCAACGGGTCCATTTTACGGCCCATTTAGACCCGCTTGCCCGAAACCTCTACAAAAATGACTGAAAAACAGGTTTAATCAAATTTTAGGAGTTCATATAATTGATTACGATCTTTTCAACACGATTATATTGCAAAAACTCAATTTTTGTACTTTTTACTTAGTTAAAAGTCCAACGGGTCCATTTTACAACCCATTTAGACCCGCTCGTCCGAAACCTCTACAAAAAGAACCGCAAAACAAGTTTTAATCAAAACTTAAGAGTTCATATCATTGATTACGAGCTTTTCAACAAGATTATATTGTAAAAACTCAAATTTGGTATTTTTTACTCAGTTAAAAGTCCAACGGGTCCATTTTACGACCCATTTAGACTCGCTCGCCCGAAACCTCTTCAAAAATGACTAAAAAACAAGTTTTAATCAAATTTTCGGAGTTCATATAACTGATTTCGATCTTTTCAACACGATTGTGTTGCAAAAATTCAATTTCTGTTCTTTTTAAGCAGTTATAAGTTCGACGGTTCATTTTAAGGCCCATTTAGACCCGCTCGTCCGAAACGTCTGCAAAAAGGATCGAAAACAAGTTTTGATCAAATTTTAGGATTTCATATAATTTATTATGAGCTTTTCAACAAGATTATATTGCAAAACCTCAAATTCGGTATTTTTTACTCAGTTAAAAGTCCAACGGGTCCATTTTACGGCCCATTTAGACCCGCTCGTCCGAAACCTCTACAAACAGGAACGCAAAACAAATTTTAATCAAAACTTAAGAGTTCATATCGTTGATTACGAGCTTTTCAACACTATTGTATTGCAAAATTTCAATTTATGTTCTTTTTACGCAGTTATAAGTTCAACGGGTCCATCTTAAGGCCCATTTAGACCCGCTCGTCCAAAACCTCTACAAAAAAGACCGAAAACAAGTATTGATCAAATTTTAGGAGTTCATATAATTGATTACGAGCTTTTCAACAAGATTATATTGCAAAAACTCAAATTCGGTAGTTTTTTACTCAGTTAAAAGTCCAACGGGTCCATTTTACGGCCCATTTAGACCCGCTCGTTCGAAACCTCTACAAAAAGGACCGAAAAACAAGTTTTGATCCAATTTTAGGAGTTCAAATAATTGATTACGAGCTTTTCAACAAGATTATATTGCAAAAACTCAAATTCGGTATTTTTTACTTAGTTAAAAGTCCAACGGGTCCATTTTAAGGCCCATTTAGACTCGCTCGCCCAAAACCTCTTCAAAAGTGACTGAAGAAACAAGTTTTAATCAAATTTTAGGAGTTCATATAATTGATTACGATGGTTTCAACACGATTATATTGCAAAAACTCAATTTATGTATTTTTTACTCAGTTAAAAGTCCAACGGGTCCATTTTACGGCCCATTTAGACCCGCTCGTCCAAAACCTCTACAAAAAGGACCGCAAAACAAGTTTTAATCAAAACTTAAGAGTTCATATCGTTGATTACGAGCTTTTCAACGGGTCCATTTTAAGGCCCATTTAGACCCGTTCGTCCGAAACCTCTTCAAAAATGACCGAAAAATAAGTTTTGATCAAATTTTAGGAGTTCATATAATTGATTATGATCTTTTCAACACGGTTATATTGCAAAAACTCAATTTTTGTACATTTTACTCAGTTAAAAGTCCAACGGGTCCATTTTACGGCCCATTTAGACCCGCTCGCCCGAAACCTCTTCAAAAATGACCAAAAAAAAGTTTTAATCAAATTTTAGGACTTCATATCATTGATTACGATCTTTTCAACACGATTATATTGCAAAAACTCAATTTTTGTACTTTTTACCAGGTTAAAAGTCCAACGGGTCCATTTTAAGGCCCATTTAGACTCGCTCGCCCGAAACCTCTTCAAAAATGACTGAAAAACAAGTTTTAATCAAATTTTAGGAGTTCATATAATTGATTACGATGGTTTCAATATGATTATATTGTAAAAACTCAATTTCTGTATTTTTTACTCAGTTAAAAGTCCAACAGGTCCATTTTACGGCCCATTTAGACCCGCTCGTCCGAAACATCTCCAAACATGACCGCAAAACAAGTTTTAATCAAAACTTAGGAGTTCATATCGTTGATTACGAGCTTTTCAACACGATTGTATTGCAAAAATTCAATTTTTGTTCTTTTTACGTAGTTATAAGTTCAACGGGTCCATTTTAAGGCCCATTTAGACCCGCTCGTCCGAAACCTCTACAAAAAGGACCGAAAAACAAGTTTTGATCCAATTTTAGGAGTTCATATAATTGATTACGAGCTTTTCAACAAGATTATATTGCAAAAACTCAAATTTGGTATTTTTTACTCAGTTAAAAGTCCAACGGGTCCATTTAGACCCACTCGCCCGAAACCTCTTCAAAAATAACTGAAAAACAACTTTTAATCAAATTTTAGGAGTTCATATAATTGATTACGATCTTTTCAACACTATTATTTTGCAAAAACTCAATTTCTGTACTTTTTACTCAGTTAAAAGTCCAACGGGTCCATTTTACAGCCCATTTAGACCCGCTCTTCCGAAACCTCTACAAAAAGGACCGCAAAACAAGTTTTAATCAAAACTTAAGAGTTCATATCGTTGATTACGAGCTTTTCAACACTATTTTATTGCAAAAATTCAATTTTTGTTCTTTTTACGCAGTTATAAGTTCAACGGGTCCATTTTAAGGACCATTTAGACCCGCTCGTCCGAAACCTCTACAAAAAAGGACCGAAAAACAAGTTTTGATCCAATTTTACGAGTTCATATAATTGATTACGAGCTTTTCAATAAGATTATATTGCAAAAACTCAAATTCGGTATTTTTTACTCAGTTAAAAGTCCAACGGGTCCATTTTACGACCCATTTAGACCCGCTCGCCCAAAACCTCTTCAAAAATGATCGAAAAGCAAGTTTTAGTCAAATTTTAGGACTTCATATCATTGATTAGAATCTTTTCAACATGATTATATTGCAAAAACTCAATTTTTGTACTTTTTACTCTGTTAAAAGTCCAACGGGTCCATTTTACGGCCCATTTAGACCCGCTCGTCCGAAACCTCTACAAAAAGGACCGCAAAACAAGTTTTAATCAAAACTTAAGAGTTCATATCGTTGATTACGAGCTTTTCAACACAATTGTATTGCAAAAATTCAATTTCTATTCTTTTTACGCAGTTATAAGTTCAACAGGTCTATTTTAAGGCCCATTTAGACCCGCTCGTTCGAAACCTCTAGAAAAAGGACCGAAAAACAAGTTTTGATCCAATTTTAGGAGTTCATATAATTGATTACGAGCTTTTCAACAAGATTATATTGCAAAAACTCAAATTCGGTATTTTTTACTCAGTTAAAAGTCCAACGGGTCCATTTTACGGCCCAATTAGACCCGCTCGCCCGAAACCTCTTCAAAAATGACTGAAAAACAAGTTTTAATCAAATTTTAGGAGTTCATATAATTGATTACGATCTTTTCAACACGATTATATTGCAAAAACTCAATTTATGTACCTTTTACTCAGTAAAAAGTCCAACGAGTCCATTTTACGGCCTATTTAGACCCGCTCGTCCGAAACCTCTACAAAAATGACTGAAAAACAAGTTGTAATCAAATTTTAGGAGTTCATATAATTGATTACGATCGTTTCAACACGATTATATTGCAAAAACTCAATTTCTGTATTTTTTACTCAGTTAAAAGTCCAACGGGTCCATTTTACGGCCCATTTAGACCCACTCGCCCGAAACCTCTTAAAAATGATCGAAAAAAAGTTTTAGTCAAATTTTAGGACTTCATATCATTGATTACGATCTTTTCAACACGATTATATTGCAAAAACTCAATTTTTGTACTTTTTACTCGGTTAAAAGTCCAACGGGTCCATTTTAAGGCTCATTTAGACCCGCTCGCCCGAAACCTCTTAAAAATGACTGAAAAACAAGTTTTAATCAAATTTTAGGAGTTCATATAATTGATTACGATCTTTTCAACACTATTATATTGCAAAAACTCAATTTCTGTATTTTTTACTCAGTTAAAAGTCCAACGGGTCCATTTTACGGCCCATTTAGACCCGCTCGTCCGAAACCTCTACAAAAAGGACCGCAAAACAAGTTTTAATCAAAACTTAAGAGTTCATATCGTTGATTACGAGCTTTTCAACACTATTGTATTGCAAAAATTCAATTTCTGTTCTTTTTACGCAGTTATAAGTTCAACGGGTCCATTTTAAGGCTCATTTAGACCCGCTCGCCCGAAACCTCTACAAAAAGGACCGAAAAACAAGTTTTAATCAAATTTTAGGAGTTCATATAATTGATTACGATCTTTTCAGCACGATTATATTGCAAAAACTCAATTTTTGTACTTTTTACTCAGTAAAAAGTCCAACGGGTCCATTTTAAGGCCCATTTAGACCCGCTCGCCCGAAACCTCTTCAAAAATGACTGAAAACAAAGTTTTAATCAAATTTTAGGAGCTCATATATCTGATTACGATATTTTCAACACGATTGTATTGCAAAAATTTAATTTCTGTTCTTTTTACGCAGTTATAAGTTCAACGGGTCCATTTTAAGGCCCATTTAGACCCGCTCGTCCGAAACCTCTACAAAAAGGACCGAATAAAAAGTTTTGATCCAATTTTAGGAGTTCATATAATTGATTACGAGCTTTTCAACAAGATTATATTGCAAAAACTCAAATTCGGTATTTTTTGCTCAGTTAAAAGTCCAACGGGTCCAATTTACGGCCCATTTAGACCCGCTCGCCCGAAACCTCTTCAAAAATGACCGAAAAAAAGTTTTAATCAAATTTTAGGAGTTCATATAATTGATTACGATCTTTTCAACACGATTATATTGCAAAAACTCAATTTTTGTACTTTTTACTCAGTTAAAAGTCCAACAGGTCCATTTTACGGCCCATTTATACCCGCTCGTCCGAAACCTCTACAAAATGACCGAAAAACAAGTTTTGATCCAATTTTAGGAGTTCATATAAGTGATTAAGAGCTTTTCAACATGATTATATTGCAAAAACTCAAATTCGGCATTTTTTACTCAGTTAAAAGTCGAACGGGTCCATTTTACGGCCCATTTAGACCCGCTCGTTCGAAACCTCTACAAAAAGGACCGAAAAACAAGTTTTGATCCAATTTTAGAAGTTCATATAAATGATTACGTGCTTTTCAACAAGATTATATTGCAAAAACTCAAATTCGGTATTTTTTTACTTAGTTAAAAGTCCAACGGGTCCATTTTACGGCCCATTTAGACCCGCTCGCCCAAAACCTCTTCAAAAATGACTGAAAAACAAGTTTTAATCAAATTTTAGGAGTTCATATAATTGATTACGATCTTTTCAACACGATTATATTGCAAAAACTCAATTTATGTACCTTTTACTCAGTAAAAAGTCCAACGGGTCCATTTTACGGCCTATTTAGACCTGCTCGTCCGAAACCTCTACAAAATTGACCGTAAAACAAGTTTTAATCAAAACGTAAGAGTTCATATCGTGGATTACGAGCTTTTCAACACTATTGTATTGCAAAAATTCAATTTATGTTCTTTTTACGCAATTATAAGTTCAACGGGTCCATTTTAAGGCCTATTTACACCCGCTCGTCCGAAACCACTACAAAAAGGACCGAAAAACTAGTTTTGATCCAATTTTAGGAGTTCATATAATTGATTACGAGCTTTTCAACAAGATTATATTGCAAAAAAGTCAATTTCTGTATTTTTTACTCAGTTAAAAGTCCAACGGGTCCATTTTACGGCCCATTTAGACCCGCTCGCCCGAAACCTCTTAAAAAATGACCGAAAAAAGTTTTAGTCAAATTTTAGGACTTCATATCATTGATTACGATCTTTTCAACACGATTATATTGCAAAAACTCAATTTTTGTACTTTTTCCTCGGTTAAAAGTCCAACGGGTCTATTTTAAGGCCCATTTAGACCCGCTCGCCTGAAACCTCTTCAAAATGACTAAAAAACAAGTTTTAATCAAATTTTAGGAGTTCATATAATTGATTACGATCGTTTCAACACGATTATATTGCAAAAACTCAATTTCTGTATTTTTTTACTCAGTTAAAAGTCCAACAGGTCCATTTTACGGCCCATTTAGACCCGCTCGTCCGAAACCTCTACAAAAAGGACCGCAAAACAAGTTTTAATCAAAACTTAAGAGTTTATATCGTTGATTACGAGCTTTTCAACACTATTGTATTGCAATAATTCAATTTCAGTTCTTTTTACGCAGTTATAAGTTCAACGGGTCCATTTTAAGGCCCATTTAGACCCGCTAGCCCGAAACCTCTACAGAAAGGACCGAAAAACAATATTTTAATCAAATTTTAGGAGTTCATATAATTGATTACGATCTTTTCAACACGATTATATTGCAAAAACTCAAGTTTTGTACTTTTTACTCAGTTAAAAGTCCAACGGGTCCATTTTAAGGCCCATTTAGACCCGCTCGCCCGAAACCTCTTCAAAAATGACTGAAAACCAAGTTTTAATCAAATTTTAGGAGTTCATATATCTGATTACGATATTTTTAACTCGATTGTATTGCAAAAATTTAATTTCTGTTCTTTTTACGCAGTTATAAGTTCAACGGGTCCATTTTAAGGCCCATTTAGACCCGCTCGTCCAAAACCTCTACAAAAAGGACCGAATAAAAAGTTTTGATCCAATTTTAGGAGTTCATATAATTGATTACGAGCTTTTCAACAAGATTATATTGCAAAAACTCAAATTCGGTATTTTTTACTTAGTTAAAAGTCCAACGG
Source organism: Hibiscus trionum (assembly GCA_030270665.1). Classification (NCBI taxonomy): domain Eukaryota; kingdom Viridiplantae; phylum Streptophyta; class Magnoliopsida; order Malvales; family Malvaceae; genus Hibiscus; species Hibiscus trionum. The sequence continues at coordinate 22,494,594 of BSYR01000008.1, read as the reverse complement.
GTCCAATTTACGGCCCATTTAGACCCGCTCGCCCGAAACCTCTTCAAAAATGACCGAAAAAAAGTTTTAATCAAATTTCAGGAGTTCATATAATTGATTAAGATCTTTTCAACACGATTATATTGCAAAAACTCAATTTTTGTACTTTTTACTCAGTTAAAAGTCCAACGGGTCCATTTTACGGCCCATTTATACCCGCTCGTCCGAAACCTCTACAAAAAGGACCGAAAAACAAGTTTTGATCCAATATTAGGAGTTCATATAATTGATTACGAGCTTTTCAACAAGATTATATTGCAAAAAAAGTCAATTTCTGTATTTTTTACTAAGTTAAAAGTCCAACGGGTCCATTTTACGGCCCATTTAGACCCGCTCGTCCGAAACCTCTACAAAAAGGACCGCAAAACAAGTTTTAATCAAAACTTAAGAGTTCATATCATTGATTACGAGCTTTTCAACACTATTGTATTGCAAAAATTCAATTTCTGTTCTTTTTACGCAGTTATAAGTTCAACGGGTCCATTTTAAGGCCCATTTAGACCCGCTCGTCCAAAACCTCTACAAAAAGGACCGAATAAAAAGTTTTGATCCAATTTTAGGAGTTCATATAATTGATTACGAGCTTTTCAACAAGATTATATTGCAAAAACTCAAATTCGGTATTTTTTACTTAGTTAAAAGTCCAACGGGTCCAATTTACGGCCCATTTAGACCCGCTCGCCCGAAACCTCTTCAAAAATGACCGAAAAAAAGTTTTAATCAAATTTCAGGAGTTCATATAATTGATTAAGATCTTTTCAACACGATTATATTGCAAAAACTCAATTTTTGTACTTTTTACTCAGTTAAAAGTCCAACGGGTCCATTTTACGGCCCATTTATACCCGCTCGTCCGAAACCTCTACAAAAAGGACCGAAAAACAAGTTTTGATCCAATATTAGGAGTTCATATAATTGATTACGAGCTTTTCAACAAGATTATATTGCAAAAAAAGTCAATTTCTGTATTTTTTACTAAGTTAAAAGTCCAACGGGTCCATTTTACGGCCCATTTAGACCCGCTCGTCCGAAACCTCTACAAAAAGGACCGCAAAACAAGTTTTAATCAAAACTTAAGAGTTCATATCATTGATTACGAGCTTTTCAACACTATTGTATTGCAAAAATTCAATTTCTGTTCTTTTTACGCAGTTATAAGTTCAACGGGTCCATTTTAAGGCCCATTTAGACCCGCTCGCCCGAAACCTCTACAAAAAGGATTGAAAACAAGTTTTGATCAAATCTTAGGAGTTCATATAATTGATTACGAGCTTTTCAACAAGATTATATTGCAAAAACTCAAATTCTGTATTTTTTACTCAGTTAAAAGTCCAACGGGTCCATTTTACGGCCCATTTAGACCCGCTCTCCCGAAACCTCTTCAAAAATGACTGAAAAACAAGTTTTAATCAAATTTTAGGAGTTCATATAATTTATTACGATCTTTTCAACACGATTATATTGCAAAAACTCAATTTTTGTACTTTTTACTATGTTAAAAGTCCAACGGGTCCATTTTACGGCCCATTTAGACCCGCTCGCCCGAAAACTCTTCAAAAATGACAGAAAACCAAGTTTTAATTAAATTTTAGGAGTTCATATAACTGATTACGATCTTTTCAACACGATTGTATTGCAAAAATTTAATTTCTGTTCTTTTTACGCAGTTATAAGTTCAACGGGTCCATTTTAAGGCCCATTTAGACCCGCTCGTCCGAAACCTCTTCAAAAATGACTGAAAAACAAGTTTTGATCAAAATTTAGGAGTTCATATAATTGATTACGAGCTTTTCAACCAGATTATATTGCAAAAACTCAAATTCGGTATTTTTTACTTAGTTAAAAGTCCAACGGTCCAATTTACGGCCCATTTAAACCCGCTCGCCCGAAACCTCTTCAAAAATGACCGAAAAAAAAGTTTTAATCAAATTCTAGGACTTCATATCATTGATTACGATCTTTTCAACACGATTATATTGCAAAAACTCAATTTTTGTACTTTTTACTCAGTTAAAAGTCCAACAGGTCCATTTTACGGCCCATTTAGACCCGCTCGTCCGAAACCTCTACAAAAAGGACCGAAAAACAAGTTTTGATCAAAATTTAGGAGTTCATATAATTGATTACGAGCTTTTAAACAAGATTATATTGCAAAAACTCAAATTCGGTATTTTTTACTCAGTTAAAAGTCAAACGGGTCCAATTTACGGCCCATTTAAACCCGCTCGCCCGAAACCTCTTCAAAAATGACCGAAAAAAAGTTTTAATCAAATTTGAGGACTTCATATCATTGATTACGATCTTTTCAACACGATTATATTGCAAAAACTCATTTTTGTACTTTTTACTCAGTTAAAAGTCCAACGGGTCCATTTTACGGCCCATTTAGACCCGCTCACCCGAAACCTCTTCAAAAATGACTGAAAAACAAGTTTTAATCAAATTTTAGGAGTTAATTATAATTTATTACGATCTTTTCAACACGATTATATTGCAAAAACTCAATTTATGTACTTTTACTCAGTTAAAAGTCCAACAGGTCCATTTTACGGCCCATTTAGACCCGCTCGTCCGAAACTTCTTCAAAAAGGACCGCAAAACAAGTTTTAATCATAACTTAAGAGTTCATATCATTGGTTACGAGCTTTTCAACACTATTGTATTGCAAAAATTCAATTTATGTTCTTTTTACGCAGTTATAAGTTCAACGGGTCCATTTTAAGGCCCATTTAGACCCGCTCGTCCGAAACCACTACAAAAAGGACCGAAAAACAAGTTTTGATCCAATTTTAGGAGTTCATATAATTGATTATGAGCTTTTCAACAAGATTATATTGCAAAAAAAGTCAATTTCTGTATTTTTTACTCAGTTAAAAGTCCAACGGGTCCATTTTACGGCCCATTTAGACCCGCTCGTCCGAAACCTCTACAAAAAGGACCGCAAAACAAGTTTTAATCAAAACTTAAGAGTTCATATCATTGATTACGAGCTTTTCAACACTATTGTATTGCAAAAATTCAATTTCTGTTCTTTTTACGCAGTTATAAGTTCAACGGGTCCATTTTAAGGCCCATTTAGACCCGCTCGCCCGAAACCTCTACAAAAAGGACCGAAAACAAGTTTTGATCAAATCTTAGGAGTTCATAGAATTGATTACGAGCTTTTCAACAAGATTATATTGCAAAAACTCAAATTCTGTATTTTTTACTCAGTTAAAAGTCCAACGGGTCCATTTTACGGCCCATTTAGACCCGCTCTCCCGAAACCTCTTCAAAAATGACTGAAAAACAAGTTTTAATCAAATTTTAGGAGTTCATATAATTTATTACGATCTTCTCAACACGATTATATTGCAAAAACTCAATTTTTGTACTTTTTACTCTGTTAAAAGTCCAACGGGTCCATTTTACGGCCCATTTAGACCCGCTCGCCCGAAACCTCTTCAAAAATGACAGAAAACCAAGTTTTAATTAAATTTTAGGAGTTCATATAACTGATTACGATCTTTTCAACACGATTATATTGCAAAAATTTAATTTATGTTCTTTTTACGCAGTTATAAGTTCAACGGGTCCATTTTATGGCCCGTTTAGACCCGCTCGTCCGAAACCTCTTCAAAAATGACTGAAAAACAAGTTTTGATCAAAATTTAGGAGTTCATATAATTGATTATGAGCTTTTAAACAAGATTATATTGCAAAAACTCAAATTCGGTATTTTTTACTCAGTTAAAAGTCCAACGGGTCCAATTTACGGCCCATTTAAACCCGCTCGCCCGAAACCTCTTCAAAAATGACCGAAAAAAAAGTTTTAATCAAATTTTAGGACTTCATATCATTGATTACGATCTTTTCAACACGATTATATTGCAAAAACTCATTTTTGTACTTTTTACTCAGTTAAAAGTCCAACGGGTCCATTTTACGGCCCATTTAGACCCGCTCGTCCGAAACCTCTACAAAAAGGACCGCAAAACAAGTTTTAATCAAAACTTAAGAGTTCATATCGTTGATTACCAGCTTTTCAACACTATTGTATTGCAAAAATTCAATTTCTGTTGTTTTTACGCAGTTATAAGTTCAACGGGTCCATTTTAAGGTCCATTTAGACCCGCTCGTACGAAACCTCTACAAAAAGGACCGAAAAACAAGTTTTGATCCAATTTTAGGAGTTCATATAATTGATTACGAGCTTTTCAACAAGATTATATTGCAAAAACTCAAATTTGGTATTTTTTACTTAGTTAAAAGTCCAACGGGTCCACTTTACGGCCCATTTTTTACCCGCTCGCCCGAAACCTCTTCAAAAATGACTGAAAAACAAGTTTTAATCAAACATTTGGAGTTCATATAATTGATTACGATCTTTTCAACACGATTATATTGCAAAAACGCAATTTTTGTACTTTTTACTCAGTTAAAAGTCCAACGGGTCCATTTTACAGCCCATTTAGACCCGCTCGTCCGAAACCTCTACAAAAAGGACCGCAAAACAAGTTTTAATTAAAACTTAAGAGTTCATATCGTTAATTTCGAGCTTTTCAACACTATTTTATTGCAAAAATTCAATTTTTGTTCTTTTTACGCAGTTATAAGTTCAACGGGTCCATTTTAAGGCCCATTTAGACCCGATCGTGCGAAACCTCTACAAAAAGGACCGAAAAACAAGTTTTGATCCAATTTTACGAGCTCATATAATTGATTACGAGCTTTTCAACAAGATTATATTGCAAAAACTCAAATTTGATATTTTTTACTCAGTTAAAAGTCCAACGGGTCCGTTTTACGGCCCATTTAGACCCGCTCGCCCGAAACCTCTTTAAAAATGACTGAAAAACAAGTTTTAATAAAATTTTAGGAGTTCATATAATTGATTACGATCGTTTCAACACGATTATATTGCAAAAACTCAATTTTTGTAATTTTTACTAAGTTAAAAGTCCAACGGGTCCATTTTACGGCCCATTTAGACCCGCTCGTCCGAAACCTCTACAAAAAAGACCGCAAAACTAGTTTTAATCAAAACTTAAGAGTTCATATCGTTGATTACGAGCTTTTCAACTCTATTGTATTGCAAAATTTCAATTTCTGTTCTTTTTACGCCGTTATAAGTTCAACGGGTCCATTTTAAGGCACATTTAGACCCGCTCGTCCGAAACCTCTACAAAAAGGACCGAAATACAAGTTTTGATCCAATTTTAGGAGTTCATATAATTGATTACGAGATTTTCAACAAGATTATATTGCAGAAACTCAAATTCGGTATTTTTTACTCAGTTAAAAGTCCAACGGGTCCATTTTACGGCCCATTTAGACCCGCTCGTCCAAAACCTCTACAAAAATGACCGAAAAACAAGTTTTGATCCAATTTTAGGAGTTCATAAAAGTGATTACGAGCTTTTCAACATGATTATGTTGCAAAAACTCAAATTCGGTATTTTTTACTCAGTTAAAAGTCCAACGGGTCCATTTAGACCCACTCGCCCGAAACCTCTTCAAAAATGACTGAAAAACAACTTTTAATCAAATTTTAGGAGTTCATATAATTGATTACGATCTTTTCAACACTATTATATTGCAAAAACTCAATTTCTGTACTTTTTACTCAGTTAAAAGTCCAACGGGTCCATTTTACAGCCCATTTAGACCCGCTCTTCCGAAACCTCTACAAAAAGGACCGCAAAACAAGTTTTAATCAAAACTTAAGAGTTCATATCGTTGATTACGAGCTTTTCAACACTATTTTATTGCAAAAATTCAATTTTTGTTCTTTTTACGCAGTTATAAGTTCAACGGGTCCATTTTAAGGCCCATTTAGACCCGCTCGTCCGAAACCTCTACAAAAAAGGACCGAAAAACAAGTTTTGATCCAATTTTACGAGTTCATATAATTGATTACGAGCTTTTCAATAAGATTATATTGCAAAAACTCAAATTCGGTATTTTTTACTCAGTTAAAAGTCCAACGGGTCCATTTTACGACCCATTTAGACCCGCTCGCCCAAAACCTCTTCAAAAATGATCGAAAAGCAAGTTTTAGTCAAATTTTAGGACTTCATATCATTGATTAGAATCTTTTCAACATGATTATATTGCAAAAACTCAATTTTTGTACTTTTTACTCTGTTAAAAGTCCAACGGGTCCATTTTACGGCCCATTTAGACCCGCTCGTCCAAAACCTCTACAAAAAGGACCGCAAAACAAGTTTTAATCAAAACTTAAGAGTTCATATCGTTGATTACGAGCTTTTCAACACAATTGTATTGCAAAAATTCAATTTCTATTCTTTTTACGCAGTTATAAGTTCAACAGGTCTATTTTAAGGCCCATTTAGACCCGCTCGTTCGAAACCTCTAGAAAAAGGACCGAAAAACAAGTTTTGATCCAATTTTAGGAGTTCATATAATTGATTACGAGCTTTTCAACAAGATTATATTGCAAAAACTCAAATTCGGTATTTTTTACTCAGTTAAAAGTCCAACGGGTCCATTTTACGGCCCAATTAGACCCGCTCGCCCGAAACCTCTTCAAAAATGACTGAAAAACAAGTTTTAATCAAATTTTAGGAGTTCATATAATTGATTACGATCTTTTCAACACGATTATATTGCAAAAACTCAATTTATGTACCTTTTACTCAGTAAAAAGTCCAACGGGTCCATTTTACGGCCTATTTAGACCCGCTCGTCCGAAACCTCTACAAAAATGACTGAAAAACAAGTTGTAATCAAATTTTAGGAGTTCATATAATTGATTACGATCGTTTCAACACGATTATATTGCAAAAACTCAATTTCTGTATTTTTTACTCAGTTAAAAGTCCAACGGGTCCATTTTACGGCCCATTTAGACCCACTCGCCCGAAACCTCTTAAAAATGACCGAAAAAAAGTTTTAGTCAAATTTTAGGACTTCATATCATTGATTACGATCTTTTCAACACGATTATATTGCAAAAACTCAATTTTTGTACTTTTTACTCGGTTAAAAGTCCAACGGGTCCATTTTAAGGCTCATTTAGACCCGCTCGCCCGAAACCTCTTAAAAATGACTGAAAAACAAGTTTTAATCAAATTTTAGGAGTTCATATAATTGATTACGATCTTTTCAACACTATTATATTGCAAAAACTCAATTTCTGTATTTTTTACTCAGTTAAAAGTCCAACGGGTCCATTTTACGGCCCATTTAGACCCGCTCGTCCGAAACCTCTACAAAAAGGACCGCAAAACAAGTTTTAATCAAAACTTAAGAGTTCATATCGTTGATTACGAGCTTTTCAACACTATTGTATTGCAAAAATTCAATTTCTGTTCTTTTTACGCAGTTATAAGTTCAACGGGTCCATTTTAAGGCTCATTTAGACCCGCTCGCCCGAAACCTCTACAAAAAGGACCGAAAAACAAGTTTTAATCAAATTTTAGGAGTTCATATAATTGATTACGATCTTTTCAGCACGATTATATTGCAAAAACTCAATTTTTGTACTTTTTACTCAGTAAAAAGTCCAACGGGTCCATTTTAAGGCCCATTTAGACCCGCTCGCCCGAAACCTCTTCAAAAATGACTGAAAACAAAGTTTTAATCAAATTTTAGGAGCTCATATATCTGATTACGATATTTTCAACACGATTGTATTGCAAAAATTTAATTTCTGTTCTTTTTACGCAGTTATAAGTTCAACGGGTCCATTTTAAGGCCCATTTAGACCCGCTCGTCCGAAACCTCTACAAAAAGGACCGAATAAAAAGTTTTGATCCAATTTTAGGAGTTCATATAATTGATTACGAGCTTTTCAACAAGATTATATTGCAAAAACTCAAATTCGGTATTTTTTGCTCAGTTAAAAGTCCAACGGGTCCAATTTACGGCCCATTTAGACCCGCTCGCCCGAAACCTCTTCAAAAATGACCGAAAAAAAGTTTTAATCAAATTTTAGGAGTTCATATAATTGATTACGATCTTTTCAACACGATTATATTGCAAAAACTCAATTTTTGTACTTTTTACTCAGTTAAAAGTCCAACAGGTCCATTTTACGGCCCATTTATACCCGCTCGTCCGAAACCTCTACAAAATGACCGAAAAACAAGTTTTGATCCAATTTTAGGAGTTCATATAAGTGATTAAGAGCTTTTCAACATGATTATATTGCAAAAACTCAAATTCGGTATTTTTTACTCAGTTAAAAGTCGAACGGGTCCATTTTACGGCCCATTTAGACCCGCTCGTTCGAAACCTCTACAAAAAGGACCGAAAAACAAGTTTTGATCCAATTTTAGAAGTTCATATAAATGATTACGAGCTTTTCAACAAGATTATATTGCAAAAACTCAAATTCGGTATTTTTTTACTTAGTTAAAAGTCCAACGGGTCCATTTTACGGCCCATTTAGACCCGCTCGCCCAAAACCTCTTCAAAAATGACTGAAAAACAAGTTTTAATCAAATTTTAGGAGTTCATATAATTGATTACGATCTTTTCAACACGATTATATTGCAAAAACTCAATTTATGTACCTTTTACTCAGTAAAAAGTCCAACGGGTCCATTTTACGGCCTATTTAGACCTGCTCGTCCGAAACCTCTACAAAATTGACCGTAAAACAAGTTTTAATCAAAACGTAAGAGTTCATATCGTGGATTACGAGCTTTTCAACACTATTGTATTGCAAAAATTCAATTTATGTTCTTTTTACGCAATTATAAGTTCAACGGGTCCATTTTAAGGCCTATTTACACCCGCTCGTCCGAAACCACTACAAAAAGGACCGAAAAACTAGTTTTGATCCAATTTTAGGAGTTCATATAATTGATTACGAGCTTTTCAACAAGATTATATTGCAAAAAAGTCAATTTCTGTATTTTTTACTCAGTTAAAAGTCCAACGGGTCCATTTTACGGCCCATTTAGACCCGCTCGCCCGAAACCTCTTAAAAAATGACCGAAAAAAGTTTTAGTCAAATTTTAGGACTTCATATCATTGATTACGATCTTTTCAACACGATTATATTGCAAAAACTCAATTTTTGTACTTTTTCCTCGGTTAAAAGTCCAACGGGTCTATTTTAAGGCCCATTTAGACCCGCTCGCCTGAAACCTCTTCAAAATGACTAAAAAACAAGTTTTAATCAAATTTTAGGAGTTCATATAATTGATTACGATCGTTTCAACACGATTATATTGCAAAAACTCAATTTCTGTATTTTTTACTCAGTTAAAAGTCCAACAGGTCCATTTTACGGCCCATTTAGACCCGCTCGTCCGAAACCTCTACAAAAAGGACCGCAAAACAAGTTTTAATCAAAACTTAAGAGTTTATATCGTTGATTACGAGCTTTTCAACACTATTGTATTGCAATAATTCAATTTCAGTTCTTTTTACGCAGTTATAAGTTCAACGGGTCCATTTTAAGGCCCATTTAGACCCGCTCGCCCGAAACCTCTACAGAAAGGACCGAAAAACAATATTTTAATCAAATTTTAGGAGTTCATATAATTGATTACGATCTTTTCAACACGATTATATTGCAAAAACTCAAGTTTTGTACTTTTTACTCAGTTAAAAGTCCAACGGGTCCATTTTAAGGCCCATTTAGACCCGCTCGCCCGAAACCTCTTCAAAAATGACTGAAAACCAAGTTTTAATCAAATTTTAGGAGTTCATATATCTGATTACGATATTTTTAACTCGATTGTATTGCAAAAATTTAATTTCTGTTCTTTTTACGCAGTTATAAGTTCAACGGGTCCATTTTAAGGCCCATTTAGACCCGCTCGTCCAAAACCTCTACAAAAAGGACCGAATAAAAAGTTTTGATCCAATTTTAGGAGTTCATATAATTGATTACGAGCTTTTCAACAAGATTATATTGCAAAAACTCAAATTCGGTATTTTTTACTTAGTTAAAAGTCCAACGGGTCCAATTTACGGCCCATTTAGACCCGCTCGCCCGAAACCTCTTCAAAAATGACCGAAAAAAAGTTTTAATCAAATTTCAGGAGTTCATATAATTGATTAAGATCTTTTCAACACGATTATATTGCAAAAACTCAATTTTTGTACTTTTTACTCAGTTAAAAGTCCAACGGGTCCATTTTACGGCCCATTTATACCCGCTCGTCCGAAACCTCTACAAAAAGGACCGAAAAACAAGTTTTGATCCAAAATTAGGAGTTCATATAATTGATTACGAGCTTTTCAACAAGATTATATTGCAAAAAAAGTCAATTTCTGTATTTTTTACTAAGTTAAAAGTCCAACGGGTCCATTTTACGGCCCATTTAGACCCGCTCGTCCGAAACCTCTACAAAAAGGACCGCAAAACAAGTTTTAATCAAAACTTAAGAGTTCATATCATTGATTACGAGCTTTTCAACACTATTGTATTGCAAAAATTCAATTTCTGTTCTTTTTACGCAGTTATAAGTTCAACGGGTCCATTTTAAGGCCCATTTAGACCCGCTCGCCCGAAACCTCTACAAAAAGGACCGAAAACAAGTTTTGATCAAATCTTAGGAGTTCATATAATTGATTACGAGCTTTTCAACAAGATTATATTGCAAAAACTCAAATTCTGTATTTTTTACTCAGTTAAAAGTCCAACGGGTCCATTTTACGGCCCATTTAGACCCGCTCTCCCGAAACCTCTTCAAAAATGACTGAAAAACAAGTTTTAATCAAATTTTAGGAGTTCATATAATTTATTACGATCTTTTCAACACGATTATATTGCAAAAACTCAATTTTTGTACTTTTTACTATGTTAAAAGTCCAACGGGTCCATTTTACGGCCCATTTAGACCCGCTCGCCCGAAAACTCTTCAAAAATGACAGAAAACCAAGTTTTAATTAAATTTTAGGAGTTCATATAACTGATTACGATCTTTTCAACACGATTGTATTGCAAAAATTTAATTTCTGTTCTTTTTACGCAGTTATAAGTTCAACGGGTCCATTTTAAGGCCCATTTAGACCCGCTCGTCCGAAACCTCTTCAAAAATGACTAAAAAACAAGTTTTGATCAAAATTTAGGAGTTCATATAATTGATTACGAGCTTTTCAACCAGATTATATTGCAAAAACTCAAATTCGGTATTTTTTACTTAGTTAAAAGTCCAACGGTCCAATTTACGGCCCATTTAAACCCGCTCGCCCGAAACCTCTTCAAAAATGACCGAAAAAAAAGTTTTAATCAAATTCTAGGACTTCATATCATTGATTACGATCTTTTCAACACGATTATATTGCAAAAACTCAATTTTTGTACTTTTTACTCAGTTAAAAGTCCAACGGGTCCATTTTACGGCCCATTTAGACCCGCTCGTCCGAAACCTCTACAAAAAGGACCGCAAAACAAGTTTTAATCAAAACTTAAGAGTTCATATCGTTGATTACCAGCTTTTCAACACTATTGTATTGCAAAAATTCAATTTTTGTTGTTTTTACGCAGTTATAAGTTCAACGGGTCCATTTTAAGGCCCATTTAGATCCGCTCGTACGAAACCTCTACAAAAAGGACCGAAAAACAAGTTTTGATCCAATTTTAGGAGTTCATATAATTGATTACGAGCTTTTCAACAAGATTATATTGCAAAAACTCAAATTTGGTATTTTTTACTCAGTTAAAAGTCCAACGCGTCCATTTTACGGCCCATTTTTTACCCGCTCGTCCGAAACCTCTTCAAAAATGACTGAAAACAAGTTTTAATCAAACTTTTGGAGTTCATATAATTGATTACGATCTTTTCAACACGATTATATTGCAAAAACTCAATTTTTGTACTTTTTACTCAGTTAAAAGTCCAACGGGTCCATTTTACAGCCCATTTCGACCCGCTCGTCCGAAACCTCTACAAAAAGGACCGCAAAACAAGTTTTAATTAAAACTTAAGAGTTCATATCGTTGATTACGAGTTTTTCAACACTATTTTATTGCAAAAATTCAATTTTTGTTCTTTTTACGCAGTTATAAGTTCAACGGGTCCATTTTAAGGCCCATTTAGACCCGCTCGTGCGAAACCTCTACAAAAAGGACCGAAAAACAAGTTTTGATCCAATTTTACGAGCTCATATAATTGATTACGAGCTTTTCAACAAGATTATATTGCAAAAACTCAAATTCGGTATTTTTTACTCAGTTAAAAGTCCAACGGGTCCGTTTTACGGCCCATTTAGACCCGCTCGCCCGAAACCTCTTTAAAAATGACTGAAAAACAAGTTTTAATAAAATTTTAGGAGTTCATATAATTGATTACGATCGTTTCAACACGATTATATTGCAAAAACTCAATTTTTGTAATTTTTACTCAATTAAAAGTCCAACAGGTCCATTTTACGGCCCATTTACACCCACTCGTCCGAAACCTGTACAAAAAGGACCGCAAAACAAGTTTTAATCAAAACTTAAGAGTTCATATCGTTGATTACGAGCTTTTCAACACGATTGTATTGCAAAAATTCAATTTACGTTCTTTTTACGCAGTTATAAGTTCAACGGGTCCATTTTAAGGCCCATTTAGACCCGCTCGTCCGAAACCTCTACAAAAAGGACCGAAAAACAAGTTTTCATCCAATTTTACGAGCTCATATAATTGATTACGAGCTTTTCAACAAGATTATATTGCAAAAACTCAAATTCAGTATTTTTTACTCAGTTAAAAGTCTAACGGGTCCATTTTACGGCCCATTTAGACCCGCTCGCCCGAAACCTAATTAAAATTGACTGAAAAACAAGTTTTAATCAAATTTTAGGAGTTCATATAATTGATTACGATCGTTTCAACACGATTATATTGTAAAAAATCAATTTCTGTATTTTTTACTCAGTTAAAAGTGCAACGGGTCCATTTTAAGGCCAATTTAGACCCGATCGTCCGAAACCTCTACAAAAAGGATCGAAAAACAAGTTTTGATCCAGTTTTAGGACTTCATATAATTCATTACGAGCTTTTCAACAAGATTACATTGCAAAAACTTAAATTCGGTATTTTTAACTCAGTTAAAAGTCCAACGGGTCCATTTTACGGCCCATTTAGACCTGCTCGCCCGAAACCTCTACAAGATTATATTGCTAAAACACAAATTCAGTATTTTTTACTCAGTTAAAAGTCCAACGGGTCCATTTTACAACTCATTTAGACCCGCTAGCCCGAAACCTCTTCAAAAATGACCGAAAAGCAAGTTTTAATCAAATTTTAGGACTTCATATCATTGATTACGATCTTTTCAACACGATTATATTGCAAAAACTCAATTTTTGTACTTTTTACTCTGTTAAAAGTCCAACGTGTCCATTTTACGGCCCATTTAGACCCGCTCGTCCGAAACCTCTACAAAAAAGACCACAAAACAAGTTTTAATCAAAACTTAGGAGTTCATATCGTTGATTACGAGCTTTTCAACTCTATTGTATTGCAAAATTTCAATTTCTGTTCTTTTTACGCAGTTATAAGTTCAACAGGTCCATTTTAAGGCCCATTTAGACCCGCTCGTCCGAAACCTCTACAAAAAGGACCGAAAAACAAGTTTTGATCCAATTTTAGGAGTTCATATAATTGATTACGAGCTTTTCAACAAGATTATATTGCAAAAACTCAAATTCGGTATTTTTTACTTAGTTAAAAGTCCAACGGGTCCATTTTACGGCCAATTTAGAACCGCTCGCCCGAAACCTCTTCAAAAATGACTGAAAAACAGGTTTAATCAAATTTTAGGAGTTGATATAATTGATTACGATCTTTTCAACACGATTATATTGCAAAAACTCAATTTTTGTACTTTTTACTCAGTTAAAAGTCCATCGGGTCCATTTTACGGCCCATTTAGACCCCCTCGTCCGAAACCTCTACAAAAATGACCGCAAAAAAAGTTTTAATCAAAACTTAAGAGTTCATATCGTTGATTACGAGCTTTTCAACACTATTGTATTGCAAAATTTCAATTTCTGTTCTTTTTACGCAGTTATATGTTCAACAGGTCCATTTTAAGGCCCATTTAGACCCGCTCGTCCGAAACCTCTACAAAAAGGACCGAAAAACAAGTTTTGATCCAATTTTAGGAGTTCATATAATTGATTACGAGCTTTTCAACAAGATTATATTGCAAAAACTCAAATTAGGTATTTTTTACTCAGTTAAAAGTCCAACGGGTCCATTTTACGGCCCATTTAGACCCGCTCGCCCGAAACCTCTTCAAAAATGACTGAAAACAGGTTTAATCAAATTTTAGGAGTTCATATAATTGATTACGATCTTTTCAACACGATTATATTTCAAAAACTCAATTTTTGTACTTTTTACCCAGTTAAAAGTCCAACAGGTCCATTTTACGGCCCATTTAGACCCCCCTCGTCCGAAACCTCTACAAAAAGGACCGAAAAATAAGTTTTGATCCAATTTTAGGAGTTCATATAATTGATTACGAGCTTTTCAACAAGATTATATTGCAAAAACTGAAATTCGCTATTTTTTACTCAGTTAAAAGTCCAACGGGTCCATTTTACGGCCCATTTAGACCCGCTCGCCCGAAACCTCTTCAAAAATGACTGAAAAACAAGTTTAAGCAAATTTTAGGAGTTCATATAATTGATTACGATCTTTTCAACATGATTATATAGAAAAAACTCAATTTTGGTACTTTTTAGTCAGTTAAAAGTCCAACGGGTCCATTTTACGGCCCATTTAGACCCGCTCGCCCGAAACCTCTTCAAAAATGACTGAAAAACAGGTTTAATCAAATTTTAGGAGTTCATATAATTGATTACGATCTTTTCAACACGATTATTTTGCAAAAACTCAATTTTTGTACTTTTTACTTAGTTAAAAGTCCAACGGGTCCATTTTACGGCCCATTTAGACCCCCTCGTCCGAAACCTCTACAAAAGGACCGCAAAACAAGTTTTAATCAAAACTTAAGAGTTCATATCGTTGATTACGAGCTTTTCAACATTATTGTATTGCAAAATTTCAATTTTTGTTGTTTTTACGCAGTTATAAGTTCAACGGGTCCATTTTAAGGCCCATTTAGACCCGCTCGTCCGAAACCTCTACAAAAAGGACCGAAAAACAAGTTTTGATCAAATTTTAGGAGTTCATTTAATTGATTATGAGCTTTTCAACAAGATTATATTGCAAAAACTCAAATTCGGTATTTTTTACTCAGTTAAAAGTCCAACGGGTCTATTTTACGACCCATTTAGACACGCACGTTCGAAACCTCTACAAAAAGGACCGAAAAACAAGTCTTGGTCCAATTTTAGGAGTTCATATAATTGATTACGAGCTTTTCAACAAGATTATATTGCAAAAACTCAAATTTGGTATATTTTTACCTAGTTAAAAGTCCAACGGGTCCATTTTACGGCCCATTTTGACCCGCTCACCCGAAACCTCTTCAAAAATGACTGAAAAACAAGTTTAATCAAATTTTAGGAGTTCATATAATTGATTACGATCTTTTCCACACGATTATATTGCAAAAACTCAATTTTTGTACTTTTTACTTAGTTAAAAGTCCAACGGGTCCATTTTACGTCCGATTTAGACCCGCTCGCCCGAAACCTCTTCAAAAATGACTAAAAAACAGGTTTAATCAAATTTTAGGAGTTCATATAATTGATTACGATCTTTTCAACACTATTATATTGCAAAAACTCAATTTTTGTACTTTTTACTTAGTTAAAAGTCCAACGGTTCCATTTTACGGCCCATTTAGACCCCCTCATCCGAAACCTCTACAAAAGGACCGCAAAACAAGTTTTAATCAAAACTTAAGAGTTCATATCGTTGATTACGAGCTTTTCAGCACTATTGTATTGCAAAAATTCAATTTCTGTTCTTTTTACGCAGTTATAAGTTCAACGAGTCCATTGTAAGGCCCATTTAGACCCGCTCGCCCGAAACCTCTACAAAAAGGACCGAAAATCAAGTTTTAATCAAATTTTAGGAGCTCATATAATTGATTACGATCTTTTCAACACAATTATATTGAAAAAACTCAATTTTTGTACTTTTTACTCAGTTAAAAGTCCAACGGGTCCATTTTAAGGCCTATTTAGACCCGCTCGCCCGAAACCTCTTCAAAAATGACTAAAAAACAAGTTTTAATCAAATTTTAGGAGTTCATATAATTGATTACGATCGTTTCAACACGGTTATATTGCAAAAACTCAATTTTTGTATTTTTTACTTAGTTAAAAGTCCAACGGGTCCATTTTACGGCCCATTTAGACCCGCTCGTCCGAAACCTCTACAAAAAGGACTGCAAAACAAGTTTTAATCAAAACTTAAGAGTTCATATCGTTGATTACGAGCTTTTCAGCACTATTGTATTGCAAAAATTCAATTTCTGTTCTTTTTACGCAGTTATAAGTTCAACGAGTCCATTGTAAGGCCCATTTAGACCCGCTCGCCCGAAACCTCTACAAAAAGGATCGAAAAACAAGTTTTAATCAAATTTTAGGAGATCATATAATTGATTACGATCTTTTCTACACAATTATATTGCAAAAACTCAATTTTTGTACTTTTTACTCAGTTAAAAGTCCAACGGGTCCATTTTAAGGCCCATTTAGACCCGCTCGCCCGAAACCTCTTCAAAAATGACTGAAAACCAAGTTTTAATCAAATTTTAGGAGTTCATATATCAGATTACGATCTTTTCAACACGATTGTATTGCAAAAATTTAATTTCTGTTCTTCTTACGCAGTTATAAGTTCAACGGGTCCATTTTAAGGCCCATTTAGACTCGCTCGTCCGAAACCTCTACAAAAAGGACCGAATAAAAAGTTTTGATCCAATTTTAGGAGTTCATATAATTGATTACGAGCTTTTCAACAAGATTATATTGCAAAAACTCAAATTCGGTATTTTTTACTCAGTTAAAAGTCCAACGGGTCCATTTTACGGCCCATTTAGACCCGCTCGCCCGAAACCTCCGAAAAAATGACCGAAAAAAAGTTTTAATCAAATTTTAGGATTTCATATAATTGATTACGATCTTTTCAACACGATTATATTGCAAAAAATTAATTTTTGTACTTTTTACTTAGTTAAAAGTCCAACGGGTCCATTTTACGGCACATTTATACCCGCTCGTCCGAAACCTCTACAAAAAGGACCGAAAAACAAGTTTTGATCCAATTTTAGGAGTTCATATAATTGATTACGAGCTTTTCAACAAGATTATATTGCAAAAACTTAAATTCAATATTTTTTACTAGGTTAAAAGTCCAACGGGTCCATTTTACGGCCCATTTAGACCCGCTCGCCCGAAACCTCTTCAAAAATGACCGAAAAATATGTTTTGATCAAATTTTAGGAGTTCATATAATTGATTACGATCTTTTCAACAAGATTATATTGCAAAAACATAAATTCGGTATTTTTTACTCAGTTAAAAGTCTAACGGGTCCATCTTACGGCCCATTTAGACCCGCTAGGCCGAAACCTCTTCAAAAATGACCGAAAAACATGTTTTAATCAAATTTTAGGACTTCATATCATTGATTACGATCTTTTCAACACGATAATATTGCAAAAACTCAATTTTTGTACATTTGACTCAGTTAAAAGTCCAACGAGTCCATTTTACGGCCCATTTAAACCCGCTCGCCCGAAACCTCTTCAAAAATGACCGAAAAATAAGTTTTGATCAAAATTTAGGAGTTCATATAATTGATTACGATCTTTTCAACAATATTATATTGCAAAAACACAAATTCGGTATTTTTTACTCAGTTAAAAGTCCAACGGGTCCATTTTACGGCCCATTTAGACACGCTCGTCCGAAACCTCTACAAAAAGGACCGCAAAACAAGTTTTAATCAAATTTTAGGACTTCATATCATTGATTACGATCTTTTCAACACTATTGTATTGCAAAAATTCAATTTCTGTTCTTTTTACTCAGTTAAAAGTTTAACGGGTCCATTTTAAGGCCCATTTAGACCCGCTCGTCCGAAACCTCTACAAAAAGGACCGAAAAACAAGTTTTGATCAAAATTTAGGAGTTCATATAATTGATTACGAGCTTTTAAACAAGATTATATTGCAAAAACTCAAATTCGGTATTTTTTACTCAGTTAAAAGTCCAACGGGTCCAATTTACGGCCCATTTAAACCCGTCGCCCGAAACCTCTTCAAAAATGACCGAAAAAAAAGTTTTAATCAAATTTTAGGACTTCATATCATTGATTACGATCTTTTCAACACGATTATATTGCAAAAACTCATTTTTGTACTTTTTACTCAGTTAAAAGTCCAACGGGTCCATTTTACGGCCCATTTAGACCCGCTCACCCGAAACCTCTTCAAAAATGACTGAAAAACAAGTTTTAATCAAATTTTAGGAGTTAATTATAATTTATTACGATCTTTTCAACACGATTATATTGCAAAAACTCAATTTATGTACTTTTACTCAGTTAAAAGTCCAACAGGTCCATTTTACGGCCCATTTAGACCCGCTCGTCCGAAACTTCTTCAAAAAGGACCGCAAAACAAGTTTTAATCATAACTTAAGAGTTTATATCATTGGTTACGAGCTTTTCAACACTATTGTATTGCAAAAATTCAATTTATGTTCTTTTTACGCAGTTATAAGTTCAACGGGTCCATTTTAAGGCCCATTTAGACCCGCTCGTCCGAAACCACTACAAAAAGGACCGAAAAACAAGTTTTGATCCAATTTTAGGAGTTCATATAATTGATTATGAGCTTTTCAACAAGATTATATTGCAAAAAAAGTCAATTTCTGTATTTTTTACTCAGTTAAAAGTCCAACGGGTCCATTTACGGACCATTTAGACCCGCTCGTCCGAAACCTCTACAAAAAGGACCGCAAAACAAGTTTTAATCAAAACTTAAGAGTTCATATCATTGATTACGAGCTTTTCAACACTATTGTATTGCAAAAATTCAATTTCTGTTCTTTTTACGCAGTTATAAGTTCAACGGGTCCATTTTAAGGCCCATTTAGACCCGCTCGCCCGAAACCTCTACAAAAAGGACCAAAAACAAGTTTTGATCAAATCTTAGGAGTTCATATAATTGATTACCAGGTTTTCAACAAGATTATATTGCAAAAACTCAAATTCTGTATTTTTTACTCAGTTAAAAGTCCAACGGGTCCATTTTACGGCCCATTTAGACCCGCTCTCCCGAAACCTCTTCAAAAATGACTGAAAAACAAGTTTTAATCAAATTTTAGGAGTTCATATAATTTATTACGATCTTCTCAACACGATTATATTGAAAAAACTCAATTTTTGTACTTTTTACTCTGTTAAAAGTCCAACGGGTCCATTTTACGGCCCATTTAGACCCGCTCGCCCGAAACCTCTTCAAAAATGACAGAAAACCAAGTTTTAATTAAATTTTAGGAGTTCATATAACTGATTACGATCTTTTCAACACGATTATATTGCAAAAATTTAATTTATGTTCTTTTTACGCAGTTATAAGTTCAACGGGTCCATTTTATGGCCCGTTTAGACCCGCTCGTCCGAAACCTCTTCAAAAATGACTGAAAAACAAGTTTTGATCAAAATTTAGGAGTTCATATAATTGATTACGAGCTTTTAAACAAGATTATATTGCAAAAACTCAAATTCGGTATTTTTTACTCAGTTAAAAGTCCAACGGGTCCAATTTACGGCCCATTTAAACCCGCTCGCCCGAAACCTCTTCAAAAATGACCGAAAAAAAAGTTTTAATCAAATTTTAGGACTTCATATCATTGATTACGATCTTTTCAACACGATTATATTGCAAAAACTCATTTTTGTACTTTTTACTCAGTTAAAAGTCCAACGGGTCCATTTTACGGCCCATTTAGACCCGCTCGTCCGAAACCTCTACAAAAAGGACCGCAAAACAAGTTTTAATCAAAACTTAAGAGTTCATATCGTTGATTACCAGCTTTTCAACACTATTGTATTGCAAAAATTCAATTTCTGTTGTTTTTACGCAGTTATAAGTTCAACGGGTCCATTTTAAGGCCCATTTAGACCCGCTCGTACGAAACCTCTACAAAAAGGACCGAAAAACAAGTTTTGATCCAATTTTAGGAGTTCATATAATTGATTACGAGCTTTTCAACAAGATTATATTGCAAAAACTCAAATTTGGTATTTTTTACTTAGTTAAAAGTCCAACGGGTCCATTTTACGGCCCATTTTTTACCCGCTCGCCCGAAACCTCTTCAAAAATGACTGAAAAACAAGTTTTAATCAAACATTTGGAGTTCATATAATTGATTACGATCTTTTCAACACGATTATATTGCAAAAACGCAATTTTTGTACTTTTTACTCAGTTAAAAGTCCAACGGGTCCATTTTACAGCTCATTTAGACCCGCTCGTCCGAAACCTCTACAAAAAGGACCGCAAAACAAGTTTTAATTAAAACTTAAGAGTTCATATCGTTAATTTCGAGCTTTTCAACACTATTTTATTGCAAAAATTCAATTTTTGTTCTTTTTACGCAGTTATAAGTTCAACGGGTCCATTTTAAGGCCCATTTAGACCCGATCGTGCGAAACCTCTACAAAAAGGACCGAAAAACAAGTTTTGATCCAATTTTACGAGCTCATATAATTGATTACGAGCTTTTCAACAAGATTATATTGCAAAAACTCAAATTTGATATTTTTTACTCAGTTAAAAGTCCAACGGGTCCGTTTTACGGCCCATTTAGACCCGCTCGCCCGAAACCTCTTTAAAAATGACTGAAAAACAAGTTTTAATAAAATTTTAGGAGTTCATATAATTGATTACGATCGTTTCAACACGATTATATTGCAAAAACTCAATTTTTGTAATTTTTACTAAGTTAAAAGTCCAACGGGTCCATTTTACGGCCCATTTAGACCCGCTCGTCCGAAACCTCTACAAAAAAGACCGCAAAACTAGTTTTAATCAAAACTTAAGAGTTCATATCGTTGATTACGAGCTTTTCAACTCTATTGTATTGCAAAATTTCAATTTCTGTTCTTTTTACGCCGTTATAAGTTCAACGGGTCCATTTTAAGGCACATTTAGACCCGCTCGTCCGAAACCTCTACAAAAAGGACCGAAATACAAGTTTTGATCCAATTTTAGGAGTTCATATAATTGATTACGAGATTTTCAACAAGATTATATTGCAGAAACTCAAATTCGGTATTTTTTACTCAGTTAAAAGTCCAACGGGTCCATTTTACGGCCCATTTAGACCCGCTCGTCCAAAACCTCTACAAAAATGACCGAAAAACAAGTTTTGATCCAATTTTAGGAGTTCATAAAAGTGATTACGAGCTTTTCAACATGATTATGTTGCAAAAACTCAAATTCGGTATTTTTTACTCAGTTAAAAGTCCAACGGGTCCATTTTACGGCCCATTTAGACCCCCTCGTCCGAAACTTCTTCAAAAAGGACCGCAAAACAAGTTTTAATCAAAACTTAAGAGTTCATATCGTTGATTACGAGCTTTTCAACACTATTGTATTGCAAAATTTCAATTTCTGTTCTTTTTACGTAGTTATAAGTTCAACAGGTCCATTTTAAGGCCCATTTAGACCCGCTCGTCCGAAACCTCTACAAAAAGGACCGAAAAACAAGTTTTGATCCAATTTTAGGAGTTCATATAATTGATTACGAGCTTTTCAACAAGATTATATTGCAAAAACTCAAATTTGGTATTTTTTACTCAGTTAAAAGTCCAACGGGTCCATTTTACGGCCCATTTAGACCCGCTCGCCCGAAACCTCTTCAAAAATGACTGAAAAACAGGTTTAATCAAATTTTAGGAGTTCATATAATTGATTACGACCTTTTCAACACGATTATATTGCAAAAACTCAATTTTTGTACTTTTTACCCAGTTAAAAGTCCAACGAGTCCATTTTACGGCCCATTTAGACCCCCCTCGTCCGAAACCTCTACAAAAAGGACCGAAAAACAAGTTTTGATCCAATTTTAGGAGTTCATATAATTGATTACGAGATTTTCAACAAGATTATATTGCAAAAACTCAAATTCGCTATTTTTTACTCAGTTAAAAGTCCAACGGGTCCATTTTACGGCCCATTTAGACCCGCTCGCCCGAAACCTCTACAAAAGGACCGCAAAACAAGTTTTAATCAAAACTTAAGAGTTCATATCGTTGATTACGAGCTTTTCAGCACTATTGTATTGCAAAAATTCAATTTCTGTTCTTTTTACGCAGTTATAAGTTCAACGAGTCCATTGTAAGGCCCATTTAGACCTGCTCGCCCGAAACCTCTACAAAAAGGACCGAAAAACAAGTTTTAATCAAATTTTAGGAGATCATATATCAGATTACGATCTTTTCAACACGATTGTGTTGCAAAAATTTAATTTCTGTTCTTCTTACGCAGTTATAAGTTCAACGGGTCCATTTTAAGGCCCATTTAGACCCGCTCGTCCGAAACCTCTACAAAAAGGACCGAATAAAAAGTTTTGATCCAATTTTAGGAGTTCATATAATTGATTACGAGCTTTTCAACAAGATTATATTGCAAAAACTCAAATTCTGTATTTTTTACTCAGTTAAAAGTCCAACGGGTCCAATTTACGGCCCATTTAGACCCGCTCGCCCGAAACCTCTTCAAAAATGACCGAAAAAAAGTTTTAAACAAATTTTAGGAGTTCATATAATTGATTACGATCTTTTCAACACGATTATATTGCAAAAAATCAATTTTTGTACTTTTTACTTAGTTAAAAGTCCAACGGGTCCATTTTACGGCCCATTTATACCCGCTCGTCCGAAACCTCTACAAAAAGGACCGAAAAACAAATTTTTATCCAATTTTAGGAGTTCATATAATTGATTACGAGCTTTTCAACAAGATTATATTGCAAAAACTTAAATTCGATATTTTTTACTCAGTTAAAAGTCCAACGGGTCCATTTTACGGCCCATTTAGACCCGCTCGCCCGAAACCTCTTCAAAAATGACTGAAAAATATGTTTTGATCAAATTTTAGGAGTTCATATAATTGATTACGATCTTTTCAACAAGATTATATTGCAAAAACATAAATTTGGTATTTTTTCATCAGTTAAAAGTCTAACGGGTCCATCTTACGGCCCATTTAGACCCGCTAGCCCGAAACCTCTTCAAAAATGACCGAAAAACATGTTTTAATCAAATTTTAGGGCTTCATATCATTGATTACGATCTTTCCAACACGATAATATTGCAAAAACTCAATTTTTGTACATTTGACTAAGTTAAAAGTCCAACGAGTCCATTTTACGGCCCATTTAAACCCGCTCGCCCGAAACCTCTTCAAAAATGACCGAAAAATAAGTTTTAATCAAAATTTAGGAGTTCATATAATTGATTACGATCTTTTCAACAATATTATATTGCAAAAACACAAATTCGGTATTTTTTACTCAGTTAAAAGTCCAACGGGTCCATTTTACGGCCCATTTAGACACGCTCGTCCGAAACCTCTACAAAAAGGACCGCAAAACAAGTTTTAATCAAATTTTAGGACTTCATATCATTGATTACGAGCTTTTCAACACTATTGTATTGCAAAAATTCAATTTCTGTTCTTTTTACTCAGTTAAAAGTTCAACGGGTCCATTTTAAGGCCCATTTAGACCCGCTCGTCCGAAACCTCTACAAAAAGGACCGAAAAACAAGTTTTGATCCAATTTTAGGAGTTCATATAATTGATTACGAGCTTTTCAACAAGATTATATTGCAAAAACTCAAATTCGGTATTTTTTACTTAGTTAAAATTCCAACGGGTACATTTTACGGCCCATTTAGACCCACTCCCCCGAAACCTCTTCAAAAATGACCGAAAAACAAGTTTTAATAAAATTTTAGGACTTCATATCATTGATTACGATCTTTTCAACACGATAATATTGCAAAAACTCAATTTTTGTACTTTTTACTCAGTTAAAAGTCAAACGGGTCCATTTTACGGCCCATTTAGACCCGCTCGCCCGAAACCTCTTCAAAAATGACTGAAAAACAAGTTTTAATCAAATTTTAGGAGTTAATTATAATTGATTACGATCTTTTCAACACGATTATATTGCAAAAACTCAATTTATGTACTTTTACTCAGTTAAAAGTCCAATAGGTCCATTTTACGGCCCATTTAGACCCGCTCGTCCGAAACTTCTTCAAAAAGGACCGCAAAACAAGTTTTAATCATAACTTAAGAGTTCATATCATTGGTTACGAGCTTTTCAACACTATTGTATTGCAAAAATTCAATTTAGGTTCTTTTTACGCAGTTATATGTTCAACGGGTCCATTTTAAGGCCCATTTAGACCCGCTCGTCCGAAACCACTACAAAAAGGACCGAAAAATAAGTTTTGATCCAATTTTAGGAGGTCATATAATTGATTATGAGCTTTTCAACAAGATTATATTGCAAAAAAGTCAATTTCTGTATTTTTTACTCAGTGAAAAGTCCAACGGGTCCATTTTACGGCCCATTTAGACCCGCTCGTCCGAAACCTCTAAAAAAAGGACGGCAAAACAAGTTTTAATCAAAACTCAAGAGTTCATATCATTGATTACGAGCTTTTCAACACTATTGTATTGCAAAAATTCAATTTCTGTTCTTTTTACGCAGTTATAAGTTCAACGGGTCCATTTTAAGGCCCATTTAGACCCGCTCGCCCGAAACCTCTACAAAAAGGACCGAAAACAAGTTTTGAACAAATCTTAGGAGTTCATATAATTGATTACGAGCTTTTCAACAAGATTATATTGCAAAAACTCAAATTCGGTATTTTTTACTCAGTTAAAAGTCCAACGGGTCCATTTTACGGCCCATTTAGACCCGCTCTCCCGTAACCTCTTCAAAAATGACTGAAAAACAAGTTTTAATCAAATTTTAGGAGTTCATATAATTTATTACGATCTTTTCAACACGATTATATTGCAAAAACTCAATTTTTGTACTTTTTACTCTGTTAAAAGTCCAACGGGTCCATTTTACGGCCCATTTAGACCCGCTCGCCCGAAACCTCTTCAAAAATGACAGAAAACCAAGTTTTAATTAAATTTTAGGAGTTCATATAACTGATTACGATCTTTTCAACATGATTGTATTGCAAAAATTTAATTTCTGTTCTTTTTACGCAGTTATAAGTTCAACGGGTCCATTTTAAGGCCTATTTAGACCCGCTCGTCCGAAACCTCTTCAAAAATGACTGAAAAACAAGTTTTGATCAAAATTTAGGAGTTCATATAATTTATTACGAGCTTTTCAATAAGATTATATTGCAAAAACTCAAATTCGGTATTTTTTACTCAGTTAAAAGTCCAACGGGTCCAATTTACGGCCCATTTAAACCCGCTCGCCCGAAATCTCTTCAAAAATGACCGAAAAAAGTTTTAATCAAATTTTAGGACTTCATATCATTGATTACGATCTTTTAAACACGATTATATTGCAAAAACTCATTTTTTTGTACTTTTTACTCAATTAAAAGTCCAACGGGTCCATTTTACGGCCCATTTAGACCCGCTCGCCCGAAACCTCTTCAAAAATGACTGAAAACCAGGTTTTAATTAAATTTTAGGAGTTCATATGACTGATTACGATCTTTTCAACACGATTGTATTGCAAAAATTTAATTTCTATTCTTTTTAAGCAGTTATAAGTTCAACGGGTCCATTTTAAGGCCCATTTAGACCCGCTCGTCGAAACCTCTTCAAAAATGACTGAAAAACAAGTTTTGATCAAAATTTAGGAGTTCATATAATTGATTACGAGCTTTTCAACAAGATTATATTGCAAAAACTCAAATTCGGTATTTTTTACTCAGTTAAAAGTCCAATGGGTCCAATTTACGGCCCATTTAAACCCTGCTCGCCCGAAACCTCTTCAAAAATGACCGAAAAAAAAGTTTTAATCAAATTTTAGGACTTCACATCATTGATTACGATCTTTTCAACACGATTATATTGCAAAAACTCAATTTTTGTACTTTTTACTCAGTTAAAAGTCCAACGGGTCCATTTTACGGCGCATTTAGACCCGCTCGTCCGAAACCTCTACAAAAAGGACAGCAAAACAAGTTTTAATCAAAACTTAAGAGTTCATATCGTTGATTACCAGCTTTTCAACACTATAGTATTGCAAAAATTCAATTTCTGTTGTTTTTACGCAGTTATAAGTTCAACGAGTCCATTTTAAGGCCCATTTAGACCCGCTCGTACGAAACCTCGACAAAAAGGACCGAAAAACAAGTTTTGATCCAGTTTTAGGAGTTCATGTAAATGATTACGAGCTTTTCAACAAGATTATATTGCAAAAACTCAAATTTGGTATTTTTTACTCAGTTA
This sequence comes from Hibiscus trionum, assembly GCA_030270665.1. Taxonomy (NCBI): domain Eukaryota; kingdom Viridiplantae; phylum Streptophyta; class Magnoliopsida; order Malvales; family Malvaceae; genus Hibiscus; species Hibiscus trionum. Next base: position 22,468,218 of record BSYR01000008.1, on the reverse strand, counting down.
AAAGTCCAACGGGTCCATTTTACGGCCCATTTTTTACCCGCTCGCCCGAAACCTCATTAAAAATGACTGAAAAACAATTTTTAATCAAATTTTAGGAGTTCATATAATTGATTACGATAGTTTAAACACGATTATATTGCAAAAACTCAATTTCTGTATTTTTTACTCAGTTAAAAGTCCAACGGGTCTATTGTACGGCCCATTTAGACCCGCTCGTCCGAAACCTCTACAAAAGGACCACAAAACAAGTTTTAATCAAAACTTAAGAGTTCATATCGTTAATTACGAGCTTTTCAACACTATTGTATTGCAAAAATTCAATTTCTGTTCTTTTTACGCAGTTATAAGTTCAACGGGTCCATTTTAAGGCCCATTTAGACCTGATCGTCCGAAACCTCTACAAAAAGGATCGAAAAACAAGTTTTGATCCAATTTTAGGACTTCATATAATTCATTACGAGCTTTTCAACAAGATTACATTGCAAAAACTCAAATTCAGTATTTTTTACTCAGTTAAAAGTCCAACGGGTTCATTTTACGGCCCATTTAGACCTGCTCGCCCGAAACCTCTACAAAAAAGGCCAAAAAATAAGTTTTAATTTAATTTTAGGAGTTCATATAATTGATTACGATCTTTTCAACAAGATTATATTGCAAAAACACAAATTCTGTATTTTTTTACTCAGTTAAAAGTCCAACGGGTCCATTTTACGACTCATTTAGACCCGCTCGCCCGAAACCTCTTCAAAAATGTTCGAAAAGCAAGTTTTAATCAAATTTTAGGACTTCATATCATTGATTACGATCTTTTCAACACGATTATATTGCAAAAACTCAATTTTCGTACTTTTTACTCTGTTAAAAGTCCATCGGGTCCATTTTACGGCCCATTTAGACCCGCTCGTCCGAAACCTCTACAAAAAGGACCGCAAAACAAGTTTTAATCGAAACTTAAGAGTTCATATCGTTGATTACGAGCTTTTCAACTCTATTGTATTGCAAAATTTCAATTTCTGTTCTTTTTACGCAGTTATAAGTTCAACAGGTCCATTTTAAGGCCCATTTAGACACGCTCGTCCGAAACCTCTACAAAAAGGACCGAAAAACAAGTTTTGATCCAATTTTAGGAGTTCATATAATTGATTACGAGCTTTTCAACAAGATTATATTGCAAAAACTCAAATTCGGTATTTTTTACTTAGTTAAAAGTCCAACGGGTCCATTTTACGGCCAATTTAGAACCGCTCGCCCGAAACCTCTTCAAAAATGACAGAAAAACAGGTTTAATCAAATTTTAGGAGTTGATATAATTGATTACGATCTTTTCAACACGATTATATTGCAAAAACTCTATTTTTGTACTTTTTACTCAGTTAAAAGTCCAACGGGTCCATTTTACGGCCAATTTAGACCCCCTCGTCCGAAACCTCTACAAAAAGGACCGCAAAACAAGTTTTAATCAAAACTTAAGAGTTCATATCGTTTATTACGAGCTTTTCAACACTATTGTATTGCAAAATTTCAATTTCTGTTCTTTTTACGCAGTTATAAGTTCAACAGGTCCATCTTAAGGCACATTTAGACCCGCTCGTCCGAAACCTCTACAAAAGGACCGAAAAATAAGTTTTGATCCAATTTTAGGAGTTCATATAATTGATTACGAGCTTTTAAACAAGATTATATTGCAAAAACTCAAATTTGGTATTTTTTACTTAGTTAAAAGTCCAACGGGTCCATTTTACGACCCATTTAGACCCGCTCGCCCGAAACCTCTTCAAAAATGACTGAAAAACAGTTTTAATCAAATTTTAGGAGTTCATATAATTGATTACGATCTTTTCAACACGATTATATTGCAAAAACTCAATTTTTGTACTTTTTACAAAAGTCCAACGGGTCCATTTTACGGCCCATTTAGACCCCCTCGTCCGAAACGTCTACAAAAAGGACTGAAAAGCAAGTTTTGATCCAATTTTAGGAGTTCATATAATTGATTAAGAGCTTTTCAACAAGATTATATTGCAAAAACTCAAATTCGCTATTATTTACTCAGTTAAAAGTCCAACGGGTCCATTTTACGGCCCATTTAGACCCGCTCGCCCGAAACCTCTTCAAAAATGACTGAAAAACAGGTTTAATCAAATTTTAGGAGTTCATATAATTGATTACGATCTTTTCAACACGATTATATTGCAAAAACTCAATTTTTGTACTTTTTACTCAGTTAAAAGTCCAACTGGTCCATTTTACGGCCCATTTAGACCCGCTCGCCCGAAACCTCTTCAAAAATGACTGAAAAACAGGTTTAATCAAATTTTAGGAGTTCATATAATTGATTACGATCTTTTCAACACGATTATATTGCAAAAACTCAATTTTTGTACTTTTTACTTAGTTAAAAGTCCATCGGGTCCATTTTACGGCCCATTTAGACCCCCTCGTCCGAAACCTCTACAAAAGGACCGCAAAACAAGTTTTAATCAAAACTTAAGAGTTCATATCATTGATTACGAGCTTTTCAACACTATTGTATTGCAAAATTTCAATTTCTGTTGTTTTTACGCAGTTATAAGTTCAACGGGTCCATTTAGACCCGCTCGTCCGAAACCTCTACAAAAAGGACCGAAAAACAAGTTTTGATCAAATTTTAGGATTTCATATAATTGATTATGAGCTTTTCAACAAGATTATATTGCAAAAACTCAAATTTGGTATTTTTTACTCAGTTAAATGTCCAACGGGTCCATTTTACGACCCATTTAGACCCGCTCGTTCGAAACCTCTACAAAAAGGACCGAAAAACAAGTCTTGATCCAATTTTAGGAGTTCATATAATTGATTACGAGCTTTTAAACAAGATTATATTGCAAAAAATCAAATTCGGTATTTTTTTACCTAGTTAAAAGTCCAACGGGTCCATTTTACGGCCCATTTAGACCCGCTCACCCGAAACCTCTTCAAAAATGACTGAAAAACAAGTTTAATCAAATTTTAGGAGTTCATATAATTGATTACGATCTTTACAACTCGATTATATTGCAAAAACTCAATTTTTGTACTTTTTACTAAGTTAAAATTCCAACGGGTCCATTTTACGGACCATTTAGACCCGCTCGTCCGAAACCTCTACAAACAGGACCGCAAAACAAGTTTTAATCAAAACTTAAGAGTTCATATCGTTGATTACGATCTTTTCAACACTATTGTATTGCAAAATTTCAATTTCTGTTCTTTTTACGCAGTTATAAGTTCAACGGGTCCATATTAAGGCCCATTTAGACCTGCTCGTCCGAAACCTCTACAAAAAAGACCGAAAAACAAGTTTTGATCAAATTTTAGGAGTTCATATAATTGATTACGAGCTTTTCAACAAGATTATATTGCAAAAACTCAAATTCGGTATTTTTTACTCAGTTAAAAGTCCAACGGGTCCATTTTACGGCCCATTTAGACCAGCTCGCCCGAAACCTCTTCAAAAATGACTGAAAACAAGTTTTAATCAAATTTTAGGAGTTCATATAATTGATTACGATCTTTTCAACACGATTATATTGCAAAAACTCAATTTTTGTACTTTTTACTCAGTTAAAAGTCCAACGGGTCCATTTTATGGCCCATTTTGTCCCGCTCGTCCGAAATTTCTACAAAAAGGGCCGCAAAACAAGTTTTAATAAAAACTTAATAGTTCAGATAGCTGATTACGAGCTTTTCAACACTATTGTATTGCAAAAATTCAATTTCTGTTCTTTTTACGCAGTTATAAGTTCAACGGGTCCATTTTAAGGCACATTTAGACCCGCTCGTCTGAAACCTCTACAAAAAGGACCGAAATACAAGTTTTGATCCAATTTTAGGAGTTCATATAATTGATTACGAGATTTTCAACAAGATTATATTGCAAAAACTCAAATTCGGTATTTTTTACTCAGTTAAAAGTCCAACGGGTCCATTTTACGGCCCATTTAGACCCGCTCGTCCAAAACCTCTACAAAAATGACCGAAAAACAAGTTATGATCCAATTTTAGGAGTTCATATAAGTGATTACGAGCTTTTCAACATGATTATGTTGCAATAACTCAAATTCGGTAGTTTTTACTCAGTTAAAAGTCGAACGGGTCCATTTTACGGCCCATTTAGACCCGCTCGTTCGAAACCTCTACAAAAAGGACCGAAAAACAAGTTTTGATCCAATTTTAGGAGTTCATATAAATGATTACGAGCTTTTCAACAAGATTATATTGCAAAAACTCAAATTCGGTATTTTTTACTTAGTTAAAAGTCCAACGGGTCCATTTTACTGCCCATTTAGACCCGCTCGCCCAAAACTTCTTCAAAAATGACTGAAAAACAAGTTTTATTCAAATTTTAGGAGTTCATATAATTGATTACGATCTTTTCAACACGATTATATTGCAAAAACTCAATTTATGTACCTTTTACTCAGTTAAAAGTCCAACGGGTCAATTTTAAGGCCCATTTAGACCCGCTCGCCCGAAACCTCTTCAAAAATGACTGAAAACCAAGTTTTAATCAAATTTTAGGAGTTCATATATCTGATTACGATATTTTCAACACGATTGTATTGCAAAAATTTAATTTCGGTTCTTTTTACGCAGTTATAAGTTCAACGGGTCCATTTTAAGGCCTATTTAGACCCGCTCGTCCGAAACCTCTACAAAAAGGACCGAATAAAAAGTTTTGATCCAATTTTAGGAGTTCATATAATTCATTACGAGCTTTTCAACAAGATTATATTGCAAAAACTCAAATTCGGTATTTTTTACTCAGTTAAAAGTCCAACGGGTCCAATTTACGGCCCATTTAGACCCGCTCGCCCGAAACCTCTTCAAAAATGGCCGAAAAAAAGTTTTAATCAAATTTTAGGAGTTTATATAATTTATTACGATCTTCTCAACACGATTATATTGAAAAAACTCAATTTTTGTACTTTTTACTCAGTTAAAAGTCCAACGGGTCCATTTTACGGCCCATTTATATCCGCTCGTCCGAAACCTCTACAAAAAGGACCGAAAAACAAGTTTTGATCCAATTTTAGGAGTTCATATAAGTTATTACGAGCTTTTCAACATGATTATATTGCAAAAACTCAAATTCGGTATTTTTTACTCAGTTAAAAGTCGAACGGATCCATTTTACGGCCCATTTAGACCCGCTCGTTCGAAACCTCTACAAAAAGGACCGAAAAACAAGTCTTGATCCATTTTTAGGAGTTCATATAATTGATTACGAGCTTTTAAAAAAGATTATATTGCAAAAACTCAAATTCGGTATTTTTTTACCTAGTTAAAAGTCCAACGAGTCCATTTTACGGCCCATTTAGACCCGCTCACCCGAAACCTCATCAAAAATGACTGAAAAACAAGTTTAATCAAATTTTAGGAGTTCATATAATTGATTACGATCTTTTGAACACGATTATATTGCAAAAACTCAATTTTTGTACTTTTTACTAAGTTAAAAGTCCAACGGGTCCATTTTACGGCCCATTTAGACCCGCTCGTCCGAAACATCTACAAACAGGACCGCAAAACAAGTTTTAATCAAAACTTAAGAGTTCATATCGTTGATTACGAGCTTTTCAACACTATTGTATTGCAAAATTTCAATTTCTGTTCTTTTTACGCAGTTATAAGTTCAACGGGTCCATTTTAAGGCCCATTTAGACCTGCTCGTCCGAAACTCCTACAAAAAAGACCGAAAAACAAGTTTTTATCAAATTTTAGGAGTTCATATAATTGATTACGAGCTTTTCAACAAGATTATGTTGCAATAACTCAAATTCGGTAGTTTTTACTCAGTTAAAAGTCGAACGGGTCCATTTTACGGCCCATTTAGACCCGCTCGTTCGAAACCTCTACAAAAAGGACCGAAAAACAAGTTTTGATCCAATTTTAGGAGTTCATATAAATGATTACGAGCTTTTCAACAAGATTATATTGCAAAAACTCAAATTCGGTATTTTTTACTTAGTTAAAAGTCCAACGGGTCCATTTTACTGCCCATTAAGACCCGCTCGCCCAAAACTTCTTCAAAAATGACTGAAAAACAAGTTTTATTCAAATTTTAGGAGTTCATATAATTGATTACGATCTTTTCAACACGATTATATTGCAAAAACTCAATTTATGTACCTTTTACTCAGTTAAAAGTCCAACGGGTCAATTTTAAGGCCCATTTAGACCCGCTTGCCCGAAACCTCTTCAAAAATGACTAAAAACCAAGTTTTAATCAAATTTTAGGAGTTCATATATCTGATTACGATATTTTCAACACGATTGTATTGCAAAAATTTAATTTCGGTTCTTTTTACGCAGTTATAAGTTCAACGGGTCCATTTTAAGGCCTATTTAGACCCGCTCGTCCGAAACCTCTACAAAAAGGACCGAATAAAAAGTTTTGATCCAATTTTAGGAGTTCATATAATTCATTACGAGCTTTTCAACAAGATTATATTGCAAAAACTCAAATTCGGTATTTTTTACTCAGTTAAAAGTCCAACGGGTCCAATTTACGGCCCATTTAGACCCGCTCGCCCGAAACCTCTTCAAAAATGGCCGAAAAAAAGTTTTAATCAAATTTTAGGAGTTTATATAATTTATTACGATCTTCTCAACACGATTATATTGAAAAAACTCAATTTTTGTACTTTTTACTCAGTTAAAAGTCCAACGGGTCCATTTTACGGCCCATTTATATCCGCTCGTCCGAAACCTCTACAAAAAGGACCGAAAAACAAGTTTTGATCCAATTTTAGGAGTTCATATAAGTTATTACGAGCTTTTCAACATGATTATATTGCAAAAACTCAAATTCGGTATTTTTTACTCAGTTAAAAGTCGAACGGGTCCATTTTACGGCCCATTTAGACCCGCTCGTTCGAAACCTCTACAAAAAGGACCGAAAAACAAGTCTTGATCCATTTTTAGGAGTTCATATAATTGATTACGAGCTTTTAAAAAAGATTATATTGCAAAAACTCAAATTCGGTATTTTTTTACCTAGTTAAAAGTCCAACGAGTCCATTTTACGGCCCATTTAGACCCGCTCACCCGAAACCTCATCAAAAATGACTGAAAAACAAGTTTAATCAAATTTTAGGAGTTCATATAATTGATTACGATCTTTTGAACACGATTATATTGCAAAAACTCAATTTTTGTACTTTTTACTAAGTTAAAAGTCCAACGGGTCCATTTTACGGCCCATTTAGACCCGCTCGTCCGAAACATCTACAAACAGGACCGCAAAACAAGTTTTAATCAAAACTTAAGAGTTCATATCGTTGATTACGAGCTTTTCAACACTATTGTATTGCAAAATTTCAATTTCTGTTCTTTTTACGCAGTTATAAGTTCAACGGGTCCATTTTAAGGCCCATTTAGACCTGCTCGTCCGAAACTCCTACAAAAAAGACCGAAAAACAAGTTTTTATCAAATTTTAGGAGTTCATATAATTGATTACGAGCTTTTCAACAAGATTATATTGCAAAAACTCAAATTCGGTATTTTTTACTCAGTTAAAAGTCCAACGGGTCCATTTTACGGCCCACTTAGACCCACTCACCCGAAACCTCTTCAAAAATGACTGAAAACAAGTTTTAATCAAATTTTAGGAGTTCATATAATTGATTACGATCTTTTCAACACGATTATATTGCAAAAACTCAATTTTTGTACTTTTTACTCAGTTAAAAGTCCAACGGGTCCATTTTATGGCCCATTTTGTCCCGCTCGTCCTAAATTTCTACAAAAAGGGCCGCAAAACAAGTTTTAATAAAAACTTAAGAGTTCAGATCGCTGATTACGAGCTTTTCAACACTATTGTATTGCAAAAATTCAATTTCTGTTCTTTTTACGCAGTTATAAGTTCAACGGGTCCATTTTAAGGCACATTTAGACCCGCTCGTCCGAAACCTCTACAAAAAGGACCGAAATACAAGTTTTGATCCAATTTTAGGAGTTCATATAATTGATTACGAGATTATCAACAAGATTATATTGCAAAAACTCAAATTCGGTATTTTTTACTTAGTTAAAAGTCCAACGGGTCCATTTTACGGCCCATTTAGACCCGCTCGTCCAAAACCTCTACAAAAATGACCGAAAAACAAGTTTTGATCCAATTTTAGGAGTTCATATAAGTGATTACGAGCTTTTCAACATGATTATGTTGCAAAAACTCAAATTCGGTATTTTTTACTCAGTTAAAAGTCGAACGGGTCCATTTTACGGCCTATTTAGACCCACTCGTTCGAAACCTCTACAAAAAGGACCGAAAAACAAGTTTTGATCCAATTTTAGGAGTTCATATAAATGATTACGAGCTTTTCAACAAGATTATATTGCAAAAACTCAAATTCGGTATTTTTTACTCAGTTAAAAGTCCAACGGGTCCATTTTACGGCCCATTTAGACCCGCTCGCCCAAAACCTCTTCAAAGATGACTGAAAAACAAGTTTTAATCAAATTTTAGGAGTTCATATAATTGATTACGATCTTTTCAACACGATTATATTGCAAAAACTCAATTTTTGTACTTTTTACTCAGTTAAAAGTCCAACGAGTCCATTTTACGGCCCATTTATATTCGCTCGTCCGAATCCTCTACAAAAGGGACCGAAAAACAAGTTTTGATCCAATTTTAGGAGTTCATATAAATGATTACGAGCTTTTCAACATGATTATATTGCAAAAACTCAAATTCGGTATTTTTTACTCAGTTAAAAGTCGAACGGGTCCATTTTACGGCCCATTTAGACCCGCTCGTTCGAAACCTCTACAAAAAGGACCGAAAAACAAGTTTTGATCCAATTTTAGGAGTTTATATAAATGATTACGAGCTTTTCAACAAGATTATATTGCAAAAACTCAAATTCGGTATTTTTTACTTAGTTAAAAGTCCAACGGGTCCATTTTACGGCCCATTTAGACCCGCTCGCCCAAAACTTCTTCAAAAATGACTGAAAAACAAGTTTTATTCAAATTTTAGGAGTTCATATAATTGATTACGATCTTTTCAACACGATTATATTGCAAAAACTCAATTTATGTACCTTTTACTCAGTAAAAAGACAAACGGGTCCAATTTACGGCCTATTTAGACCTGCTCGTCCGAAACCTCTACAAAATGGACCGCAAAACAAGTTTTAATCAAAACTTAAGAGTTCATATCGTTGATTACGAGCTTTTCAACACTATTGTATTGCAAAAATTCAATTTATGTTCTTTTTACGCAGTTATAAGTTCAACGGGTCCATTTTAAGGCCCATTTACACCCGCTCGTCCGAAACCACTACAAAAAGGACCGAAAAACAAGTTTTGATCCAATTTTAGGAGTTCATATAATTGATTATGAGCTTTTCAACAAGATTATATTGCAAAAAAGTCAATTTCTGTATTTTTTACTCAGTTAAAAGTCCAACGGGTCCATTTTACGGCCCATTTAGACCCGCTCGCCCGAAACCTCTTAAAAAATGACCGAAAAAAAAAGTTTTAGTCAAATTTTAGGACTTCATATCATTGATTACGATCTTTTCAACACGATTATATCGCAAAAACTCAATTTTTGTACTTTTTACTCGGTTAAAAGTCCAACGGGTCCATTTTAAGGCCCATTTAGACCCGCTCGCCCGAAACCTCTTCAAAACTGACTAAAAAACAAGTTTTAATCAAATTTTAGGAGTTCATATAATTGATTACGATCGTTTCAACACGATTATATTGCAAAAACTCAATTTCTGTATTTTTTACTCAGTTAAAAGTCCAACGGGTCCATTTTACGGCCCATTTAGACCCGCTCGTCCGAAACCTCTACAAAAAGGACCGCAAAACAAGTTTTAATCAAAACTTAAGAGTCATATCGTTGATTACGAGCTTTTCAAGACTATTGTATTGCAAAAATTCAATTTCTATTCTTTTTACGCAGTTATAAGTTCAACGAGTCCATTTTAAGGCCCATTTAGACCCGCTCGCCCGAAACCTCTACAAAAAGGACTGAAAAACAAGTTTTAATCAAATTTTAGGAGTTAATTATAATTGATTACGATCTTTTCAACACGATTATATTGCAAAAACTCAATTTATGTACTTTTACTCAGTTAAAAGTCCAATAGGTCCATTTTACGGCCCATTTAGACCCGCTCGTCCGAAACTTCTTCAAAAAGGACCGCAAAACAAGTTTTAATCATAACTTAAGAGTTCATATCATTGGTTACGAGCTTTTCAACACTATTGTATTGCAAAAATTCAATTTAGGTTCTTTTTACGCAGTTATATGTTCAACGGGTCCATTTTAAGGCCCATTTAGACCCGCTCGTCCGAAACCACTACAAAAAGGACCGAAAAATAAGTTTTGATCCAATTTTAGGAGGTCATATAATTGATTATGAGCTTTTCAACAAGATTATATTGCAAAAAAGTCAATTTCTGTATTTTTTACTCAGTGAAAAGTCCAACGGGTCCATTTTACGGCCCATTTAGACCCGCTCGTCCGAAACCTCTACAAAAAGGACGGCAAAACAAGTTTTAATCAAAACTTAAGAGTTCATATCATTGATTACGAGCTTTTCAACACTATTGTATTGCAAAAATTCAATTTCTGTTCTTTTTACGCAGTTATAAGTTCAACGGGTCCATTTTAAGGCCCATTTAGACCCGCTCGCCCGAAACCTCTACAAAAAGGACCGAAAACAAGTTTTGAACAAATCTTAGGAGTTCATATAATTGATTACGAGCTTTTCAACAAGATTATATTGCAAAAACTCAAATTCGGTATTTTTTACTCAGTTAAAAGTCCAACGGGTCCATTTTACGGCCCATTTAGACCCGCTCTCCCGTAACCTCTTCAAAAATGACTGAAAAACAAGTTTTAATCAAATTTTAGGAGTTCATATAATTGATTACGATCTTTTCAACACGATTATATTGCAAAAACTCAATTTTTGTAATTTTTACTCAGTTAAAAGTCCAACGGGTCCATTTTAAGGCCCATTTAGACCCGCTCGCCCGAAACATCTTCAGAAATGACTGAAAACCAAGTTTTAATCAAATTTTAGGAGTTCATATATCAGATTACGATCTTTTCAACACGATAATATTGCAAAAACTCAATTTTTGTACATTTGACTCAGTTAAAAGTCCAACGAGTCCATTTTACGGCCCATTTAGACCCGCTCACCCGAAACCTCTTAAAAAATGTCCGAAAAATAAGTTTTGATCAAATTTTAGGAGTTCATATAATTGTTTACGATCTTTTCAACAAGATTATATTGCAAAAACACAAATTCGGTATTTTTTACTCAGTTAAAAGTCCAACGGGTCCATTTTACGGCCCATTTAGACCCGCTCGTCCGAAACCTCTACAAAAAGGACCGCAAAACAAGTTTTAATCAAATTTTAGGACTTCATATCATTGATTACGAGCTTTTCAACACTATTGTATAGCAAAAATTCAATTTCTGTTCTTTTTACTCAGTTAAAAGTTCAACGGGTCCATTTTAAGGCCCATTTAGACCCGCTCGTCCGAAACCTCGACAAAAAGGACCGAAAAACAAGTTTTGATCCAATTTTAGGAGTTCATATAATTGATTACGAGCTTTTCAACAAGATTATATTGCAAAAACTCAAATTCGGTATTTTTTACTCAGTTAAAATTCCAACGGGTCCTTTTTACGGCCCATTTAGACCCACTCCCCCGAAACCTCTTCAAAAATGACCGAAAAAACAAGTTTTAATAAAATTTTAGGACTTCATATCATTGATTACGATCTTTTCAACACGATAATATTGCAAAAACTCAATTTTTGTACTTTTTACTCAGTTAAAAGTCCAACGGGTCCATTTTACGGCCCATTTAGACCCGCTCGCCCGAAACCTCTTCAAAAATGACTGAAAAACAAGTTTTAATCAAAATTTAGGAGTTAATTATAATTGATTACGATCTTTTCAACACGATTATATTGCAAAAACTCAATTTATGTACTTTTACTCAGTTAAAAGTCCAACATGTCCATTTTACGGCCCATTTAGACCCGCTCGTCCGAAACCTCTACAAAAAGGACCGCAAAACAAGTTTTAATCAAAACTTAAGAGTTCATATCGTTGGTTACGAGCTTTTCAACACTATTGTATTGCAAAAATTCAATTTATGTTCTTTTTACGCAATTATAAGTTCAACGGGTCCATTTTAAGGCCCATTTAGACCCGCTCGTCCGAAACCACTACAAAAGGACCGAAAAACAAGTTTTGATCCAATTTTAGGAGTTCATATAATTGATTACGAGCTTTTCAACAAGATTATATTGCAAAAAAAAGTCAATTTCTGTATTTTTTACTTAGTTAAAAGTCCAACAGGTCCATTTTACGGCCCATTTAGACCCGCTCGTCCGAAACCTCTTCAAAAATGACTGAAAAACAAGTTTTAATCAAATTTTAGGAGTTCATATAATTGATTATGATCTTTTCAACACGATTATATTGCAAAAACTCAATTTTTGTACTTTCTACTAAGTTAAAAGTCCAACAGGTCCATTTTACGGCCCATTTAGACCCGCTCGTCCGAAACCTCTACAAAAAGGACCGCAAAACAAGTTTTAATCAAAACTTAAGAGTTCATATCGTTGATTACGAGCTTTTCAACACTATTGTATTGCAAAAATTCAATTTCTGTTCTTTTTACGCAGTTATAAGTTCAACGGGTCCATTTTAAGGCCCATTTAGACCCGCTCGCCCGAAACCTCTACAAAAAGGACCGAAAACAAGTTTTGATCAAATCTTAGGAGTTCATATAATTGATTACGAGCTTTTCAACAAGATTATATTGCAAAAACTCAAATTCTGTATTTTTTACTCAGTTAAAAGTCCAACGGGTATTGCAAAAACTCAAATTCGGTATTTTTTACTGAGTTAGGGTGTGGGTGGGATGGCTCTCAATTCTCTCTCAATTCTTTCTGGGGTTCTTTTTTGGGTTTTGCTTGCTCCGCTCTTCTCGGTGGATGTTCTCTCTCTTCCACCAGTCCCCCTTCCCCTCACGGCGCTTCATTTTCAGCCGCTTTTGCAAGTAAATCTTCAGATAATGTCTCCCTTGGAATTCGGGCAGAGTATGCGAAAAGTCATCCTATACCAACAGTTCTTCCCCATCATATTTTATTATTTCTCTATTATATTTTGTTATTGCTTTATTATTCTAACTTCTGGTATTTTCTTTTTCATGCTTGTCGTTTGAGTTTTGATTTTCTCCATATCATTTACATCCCCATCATTCTGTTTGGGCTAGATCTGGGAACTTCCTCTTGGAAATCGCCAGATCCGGTTGGTAAGCTCTACCACTTCCCCCAGATCTTACTTTTTTCAATTTTTTTCATTAATACTCTAATCTGATTTTCTCTTTTATTTTTGGGTTTCACCTCTTGGATGCCTCTGGTTGCAAACCTCCGTCATCTCCATACCGACGGCAATGATCATTGTACATGCTGTTCGTTTTTCCAGGCGGATCCTTATATCTCCAGATCCGTTCCACTTTTTTTCGATTTGCTCAAATCTGAAGGGCTATTCGAATTTTTTGAAGCCATGGATTTTTTCATAACTTCCCTTCTCTGTTTTTTCATAGATCTATCTTTATTATCAGTTTTTACTTACCATCAACTTTTTTCATCTTTTTGCAGAACCATTTTTATACACATACACAGATCGGAGACTATGGTGGTTTTTTTCCTCTCCGACGTCTGGTCTAATCTCTTTTCACCGTTTCTGGAACTTATATCAACAACCATGTGGTGGCTTATGGTGGCCTTTTTCCACCGCCATAAGGGTTCCCTCTATTCGTATTGGGATTTAGGGATTTCTCCCCCTTTAATCCCATCCTTTTTCCATCTGTTTTACATTAGTAATTCCAGATATAATCCTTTCTCTTGTCAATCTGTCATAGGTCTTTCAGAAATTACTCTTCTGCTATCTCTGATGACGCATCTCCATCTGATCTGGTGGTGGCTCTCAGCGGCGTTCGAACGACGGCTAGGGTTTTCTCCCCCCCTCTTTTTTATTTTTATTTTAATCATTTTTAATAATATACTGTTAACCCATAGCTTTTTTCCCCTTACTCAGATATGCCTAATCTTTCTCTTCAAAAGGAAGGATTTTACTGATATTATCTGGCAAAATTCATTGTACGCTCTCTTTCTGATCATTGGTTTTTTATACATCTATTCATTCATTATTGTTGTTTTTTTCCATCTTCTATATTTTATTTCAAGATCCTGTTGTACACATATGCTAGGGATTTTTTCAATTATCCTAATCTGCTGGACCTTAAATGTTGTTTTGCTATTATACATTATCTGTGCACATCCTGTGATGAATCCAAACATTGTTTTGCCCTTAATATTATCATATCCTCTGGTAGTTATATCGTTATATAATTTTTTTGTTATCTTATCTCTATATCAAGCCCTTCCAGGGAATCTACAACAAGCCCAACTTTTGGGATCATCCAATTTCAACTATCTCTGTAATATATCATATTCTCTTTTCATTTCTCTGACCTTTCCTTTATATGTTTATCAATGTTGGGAACGGAAACCTTCATATACTCTCTGTTTCTTACACTATAAGTATCATAATCACCCAGTCTCTAATAAACACTTCACCCATTCTGTTATGTACCACTTCTTACATTTCATACACTCTCTGGTTTATGTTCTTGGGAGTTTAACCTTTCAATCTTGTCCAGTTAAACTCTTCACTCTTGTGTATTTGTTTTCACCACCATCTAAGATGCATGCTGAAACTTCTCTAACTCAGAATATCTTTATAGGCGTTATCATATTGTTCCTACACACTTCACAATTCGCAATTATGCATGCATTTACTAAACTTTTTGCTGCACTCATTCATATATTAATTACTTTTTGGAATAATATGAGAATTGCACAACTATTCACAGTTCCCCCCATTTTGGTCAAGCTCTATCTACCTCTTCTGCTTAGTTCTACAACATTCACCTTTTTAACTGTTTCACTTCTCAGGCTTCATATTCATCTACTGAATTTACATTCTATGTCTATCAGTATAATCTATGCCTACCGTTCTGACATCAAATCTACCTTCTTGCAACAACTCATACTCTCTCCTTCCTTTCCTTTATATATCTCTAATATCATTGCTACTTTCATGTTTACTCTGTCCTTTTTGTATTTCCTGCACACTAATGTTATTGTTACTTTCATTCTTGCCAACTACCTCAATATCTTTCCTGACTATCCATCAAATTCAGTAATGCCCTCTTTTATGTTTTTATATGTTTATCACTTGTTTATAATGCAACTTAATTCTACTTCTTTGTCCTCTCTTTCCTCTTGTATTTATCGTTTTAACAAAGGTTCTCATTTAACTCACTGTATGTGTTTTCTTTTTACCTTTTTCTATGATGCCTCTCATCATGTACCAACAATGGATGCCATGACACAAGTTTCTAAGCTGCTGCGCAAGGAATGCATGATCTTCTATTCTCTTGGGTTAAGATTTAATTTCAATTTATTTAAATTTCATAGTATTCCCCCTCTATTTTTTTGCTCTTTTGGTCTGTATTTATTTTCTTATCCCCGCTTCTTCATTCCCCTGGGTCTGTAATTATTGTTTCTTGCTTCTTTTCTTTTCTGCTCTCTTTTTATTTTTATTATGCTTTTATCTGCTTTATAGATTATATTAATACTGCCATGAATGGTCTATATCCCTCACTAGATGTATGCCTTTCTGTTAACGGATTTTTTTTATTGATATGCAAACATCACAAGCCCACTTTTGGGACCCTGATCAAATCCTATTTAATAGGAGACTTTCTTTCATATATTATATTTGTTATACAAACTTTTTAATATTCTTCAGCTCTACTTTTCCAAAAATAATTTCAAAATTCATCCACAACCTATTTCTTCAGCTTTTTTCAAACTTTATGAGTTATCTTTTAAAGTACTCTACTGTTCAAAGCTCTCTAGATTTTTATTTCCCTATTACCTTCCACTTACTTCGCCGGTATATAATTATATCCAAAAAACCAGCTTTACTTCCTTTTACCAAAAATTATAAAAGTCAAAATCTACCATTCATATTCAAATTTTCCTCCTTACGCTTTTATGTATATCTATTTTCTCATAAATTTCCCTTTATAAAAGTTTTAAATACGGTCAATGGTAATTTTATTCTTCTGTTTTTACTCTATTTACTACAACCAACCTTATTGCTCAAGTTATCCTCATTAAACTTTGCCTTTTATTCTGTAACACTAATACCACTAATGAAAATAATTTTCAGCAGTTACATAATTTATTTCCCTTTATTTGCACCATTAAATTTTATTCCCCGCTTTAAATACTCGATTATTAAAAGATTTCCTTTTATTACCAAAGCCACTCTGTTCTTACTATTTTTAACCCTTCTTTACAGCCAATATTTCAATCAAATCTTTTTAATATTTCCATTCAAGCTTAACCAAAACTTTTCTAGATATTTAAGACACTTTCCTTTAATAACTCCTAGAGTTTCCTCCTTTTCTAGGTCTTCTATTTCATTTAAGGAAAGCACCTTAGATAATTTACCTTTTGATATTCGTATCTCCTATCTTTTACAATCAGTAATTATTCCTCTGAATCTTTCTCATCCCACTTTCCATATCTCATCCCCCTTAGCTATTTTCGTTTTCTTTATATACTTGCATTACAATTACACCAACCTACTACAACTCCTATCTCACTCGTACTCCTCATACCCTCTAAATCTCACAATGGCTTCATCCTCTTCCATCCCACAACTCAACTCGATCAACCTCACCAATGAAGAATCAGAACTGCTCTACACACCTGATTTTGACTTCATCAAGGAAGACCCCAAGCTCATTGTTATTGGTCGCTTTATATCGTCCAAGGCCTTAGACATTTATGCTGTTATCAATGCTTTCGAAGGTATCTGGAAACCTAATGAGGTTGTATCCATCTCGGTGTTACAAGATAACTTCCTCAAAATCAAGTTCAAGGAAATCAAGAATTGCTATGAGATTATCAACCGTGGACCTTGGCTGTACAAGGATGAATGGCTAGCAGTCACCGAATATGATCCAGCTAAATCCTTAAACGACTACAACTTCAGCACCATGAGAATCTGGATCCGAATTTTCTCCCTCCCTGGTTCACTTTTTGCTGATGCTGACCGATCCCATCTGGTGGGACATGCTCTAGGATCAATGGTTGGTAAGGTCCTCCGTACAGATACCCGCCAAATCGATGGGAATATGAATGAATTCCTTCGAGTTGAAATTCTGCTCAACATTACAAGACCTGTCACCCGATTTGTGTTTATTGGATCTGGTGAAAACAAAATTATGTGCCGTCTTCAGTATGAAAGGCTCCCGACTCTATGTCCTGGTTGTGGTATTATCAGCCATACTTTAGAAAACTGTCCTATCCGTTCTTCTCTCGATCCCAACAAGTTACAATATGGAGAATGGCTCCGCTATCTTCCACCTAGACGTCGCCCAGTTGGTATTCGGGGACGTATCCGCAATGTGGAACCAAATCAGATTCCAAACATCCCTCCATGTAACGGTAACTTCACATTAGCATTTACAATAATATCTTTTTTCACTTGTTTTTTCACCCCAAATTTTCCATCAATATTCTTAACTACTGGTTTTATCGTAGTGGCCCCAATGAATGTCCCAGCAGCTCCGGTCAATCCAATATCTCTTCCTAACGAACAGAACAATATGGGCTCTCTAAATGAAGGCGATGCCGCCTCATTTACGGAACAAGCTACCGAAGAAGGCCAAAACGTCGACGTGACCATGGATGATGGCCCCAATTCTGTTAAAGACCCCCTGCAACTGATTTGAAACAAACAGCTCCTCTTGAGGCCCAACCCCTGAACACCATCTATCCCATTCCAGAAGATGGTTCTGATGATGACTTGGACACCACGGATGATTATGGTGTCCCTAGCCCTACTGCCGAGCAGATTAAGAAATTTGACTATGAATCGAGTAAGCATTCTAAACCCACTGATACAATATTCAATGACTTTAATCAGTGGTTACTTAAAACTTACCCGAATGATGCAGCCCCTGCACCTGTTCCTGTACCTGCACCTGCACCAACCCAAACAAACCGAGGCATGAAACGCCGCTCTCCAATACAAGTATCGCTCCCGCCGAAAAAATCCAAACAGTCAGGATCTACTCCAAAAGCTGGGATGAGCAGCTCTAAAAACTCTCCGGCGGCAGCTGACTCTCAGCCCCGCCGAGCAAAATGAGGATCCTATGCTGGAACTGTCAGGGTCTTGGACAAGCCCCGACAGTTCAACATTTTCGGTCCTATGTCCAACGCACCAACCCCGATATCATTTTCTTATGCGAGACTAAATTAAATAATGCGGAATGTAACCGCTTATGTCTTTCATTAGGTATGTTAGACATTATTTCTATTTCCCCTACGGAAGGGTGTTCCGGAATTTCCTTATTTGTAGCAAACAACATTAATATAAGTTTAATTTCTTATTCATCGCGTTACATTCATATTCAAATTATAAAGAATAACTCCACAATGTTCTTCACTGGTATGCACGGTTTTCCGGAAACTAGCCAAAAATTTAAAACATGGGAGCTAATTGATTCTTTATACCCTTCTACTAAAGATAACCCTTGGCTTCTCGGCGGAGACTTCAATGAAATTTTAACAGATTCAGAAAAACAAGGGGGCCCCCGTAGAGCCAGATCCCAAATTAAAAATTTTCGTAATTGTTTAACTCGAAACAACCTCTTTGATTGTAAGCCAACTTCGGGTTGGTTCACATGGACAAAAGTGGGACCCTTAACCCCGGTAATACATGAAAGACTAGATCGATTTATCGCTAATTCCGCATGGCAAGACCTCTACCCTTCTCATCGAATCACCACAGTTTATGTTGCTAAATCTGACCATTGTTTCCTTCTTCTTGATCTAGACACCTCGACTACTACTCCAAAAATACATCCTCCCAAGAATTTCAGATTCGAAAGTTGTTGGGCTAATAATATAGACAATATCCAAACAATTAAAAGGGCATGGGCCGATACTCCCGGAACAGCCATAAACAAAATTGAAGCGGTAGGTACTTACCTAGAAGAATGGCAAAACCAACAACGTTTTAAATCAACCGGAAGAATTAAGTTCCTCACTAAAAAAATAAATAAATTGCTATACCGTCCCTTAACAACCGCAAATGAACAAGTCTACCTAAATTATAGAACTGAATTAAATAAACTTTTAACAGAACAAGAAGTTTATTGGGCTCAAAGATCCCGAACTCTTTGGCTCTCCCAAGGGGACAAAAACACCAAGTTCTTCCATGCCCGTGCCTCTAATAGGAGCAAGAAAAATTCAATCATAGGCCTTTATGATGCCAATTCCAATTGGCGCACCTCTGAATCAGACATTATGAATATCGCTTCTGATTATTTCAAAAAACTGTTCACAACATCTAACTCCCAAATCTCGAACACCATTCTTGATAAAATTCACCCTTCCATCAATTCTTCTATGAATGAAAACCTACTAAAGGCGTTCACTAGAGAGGAAATTCTTCATGCTTTTAAAGATATTGACCCTAGGAAAGCTCCTGGTTCTGATGGTCTACCCAGTAGCTTCTTTAGACAACACTGGGATACAGTGGGAGACGATGTTATTAACCTTTGTATTAATCTATTAAACAGCAACGCAAATATGGCCTCAGTAAACAGAACTATATTAGTACTAATACCCAAAGTACATGACCCAACCTCCATGAAACAACTTAGACCAATTAGCCTCTGCACCGTTCTCTATAAAATAGTTTCCAAAACAATAGTCAACAGAATGAAACAGGCCATACCTCTATGCATTAGCCCTAATCAAGCAGCCTTTGTCCAGGGACGCAACATATCTGACAACATCCTTGTTGCTCATGAAATTATTCACAATATTAACTCAGGTGCTTCTAAATCCTCTCAAGGAGCTGCTCTAAAGCTAGACATGGAAAAAACATTCGATAGAGTAGAATGGTCTTTTCTCGCAAATGTAATGGAGCGCATGGGCTTTGCATCCGAATGGATCGAGCTTATAATGCGTTGTATTACTACAGTCTCTTTTTCGGTTAAAATCAATA
This sequence comes from Hibiscus trionum, assembly GCA_030270665.1. Classification (NCBI taxonomy): domain Eukaryota; kingdom Viridiplantae; phylum Streptophyta; class Magnoliopsida; order Malvales; family Malvaceae; genus Hibiscus; species Hibiscus trionum. The sequence goes on along the minus strand of BSYR01000008.1, from coordinate 22,448,033 downwards.
ATTCGTTTTCACCCACCTTTCAACCTCAACGCGGTCTTCGACAGGGGGATCCCTTATCCCCTTTCCTCTTTCTCTTCTGTACTCAAGGCCTCTCGGCTTTCTTAGCAGCTGTTCAACAAACTAAACTACTTCCAGGACTAGGCGCAAGTAAACATGGGCCCAAAGTCAACCACCTTCTCTTTGCTGATGATTGTATGGTATTTATTAATACTAATCGGTCTGAAGCGTCCCTTCTGAAAAATGCTCTTCAAACGTATGCCAATGCTTCCGGTCAAGCAGTCAACTTTGAGAAGTCGACTATTTTCTATAACCCGCGTACACCATCTGCAACAAGAAATGCCATTAACAGCCTTTTACAAGTACGTGAGGTCACTAACCCTGGAGTATACCTAGGCATCCCGCTCCTAATTGGGAAAAATAAAACTGAATCATTAGGTTTTGTACGTGATAAAGTACATGATCGTCTCTCTAGTTGGGACAAACATCTACTATCCTTTAGTGGCCGAGAGTTTTCATCAAAGTTGTCTTACAATCTCTCCCACAATATGTTATGTCTTGCTATCTACTACCACAAAATATCATCGACGACATGACTACATCAATCCGTCAATACTGGTGGACTGGTAAATCCAACAAAAAAGGTTGGCATATGTTACCTTGGAATCGTATATGCTTGCCTAAATCTGTTGGCGGCATGGGTTTTAAGGATTTACAGGACTTTAACATTGCTCTATTGGGCAAGCAAATTTGGAAACTCATCTGTGAACCAGATTCCTTATTAGGACAAATATACAAGTCTAAATACTTTCCTTCAGGCAACATTTTGGATGCAACAAAACCCAACAGGGGCTCCTTCGCTTGGCAAGGTATATATAACGCTCTTCAGCGTCTTTTCCCTGGCTTTCTTCACCGTCCTGGTATAAATAGTAATATTAGAATACACAAAGATATATGGGGAGGGTCTTCCCCGATTGAGCTTACTGGGGATTACGAAATCTCCGATGAATTTCACATTCGATGTCGTGATTTTATGATACGTAACCAAACTGCCTGGGATACGATCAAGATAAATAATTATTTCAATCCAATTGATGCCGATGCCATTCTCCGTATTCCCATCATAAATGATCAACATGACTCAATACTCTGGTCTCCCAACGACTCGGGTATTTACTCAGTCCGTTCTGGATATATTTTCTTACAACGTTCAATATCCCAACCTTCACCCCCAACACGCTTTTGGAAGTTTTTATCCAAAATCAAAGCTTTACCCAAAGTTAAAACATTTGGCTGGCGTATGGCTTCTGATGCTCTACCAGTTGGATCTAAATTGCAAGCCTTTTCCCCTACCTCGGGGCCTTGCTCTATCTGTGGAAGCCACTCGGAATCGATCCTTCATGCGTTTCGTGACTGCCCTGGGGCATCTGAAGCTCTCCAAATTAGTGGTATCCCTATCTCTATCCATAAGAGTTTAGCTCCTACGCCCATGCAATGGTTAGAGGAAGCAGCCTCTAAAATTCCCTCTGATAAATTTGGTCTCTTTCTTACTGTTTTATGGAATATATGGAACAGACGAAATGACTGGGTTCACAACCACCATCTACAACCTCAATGGCTAATTGCTGTTAACTCAATTAGCTTACATGAAGAATTTTGTAAAGCTTTAAATTCGATTGGCCCAGCTCCAACTACATTATCTAATTCTCCCCGACCACCTCCACCTAATCATATAAAATTAAATGTGGATGGTGCCTTTAACCCATCTACTCGTGCAGCAGCCGTTGGCGTTGTTGCTCGTGATTCTGCAGGAGCAGTCGTGGGTGGTCTCGCTTTCCCTCTCGGTAGCTGTCAGGACGCTATCACCAGTGAAGGGGAAAGCGTCCTAGCTGGTCTCACCTTTGCCCGATCTCAAGGTTGGACTCGTATCTTGATCGAAACTGACTGCGCTTCTCTCGCGAATAGGATCAACAATCCTGCTCAGGATCTCTCTACTATGGGACCAACTATTCTTCAAATACAAGCCGCTCTTCACGACTTTGACTTTACTTCTATTTCTTTTGTACGCCGTGAGGCAAATATTATAGCCCATACTTTGGCTACCTTTTCGTTGAATTCTATGACTTCTACATCATTTAATTCGGATATCCCACATTGTATCCAACAATTTGTAACTAATACTTTTTGATTAATAATATTTGGGTACTCTTTTCCCCTTTTTAGGGTCCTCTAGCTCTGCTTGAAGGACAGTAGTAGGGGTTTTTAATGAGGCCTTTTCTTCAAAAAAAAAAAGTCCAACGGGTCCATTTTACGGCCCATTTAGACCCGCTCTCCCGAAACCTCTTCAAAAATGACTGAAAAACAAGTTTTAATCAAATTTTAGGAGTTCATATAATTTATTACGATCTTTTCAACATGATTATATTGCAAAAACTCAATTTTTGTACTTTTTACTCTGTTAAAAGTCCAACGGGTCCATTTTACGGCCCATTTAGACCCGCTCGCCCGAAACCTCTTCAAAAATGACAGAAAACCAAGTTTTAATTAAATTTTAGGAGTTCATATAATTGATTACGATCTTTTCAACACGATAGTATTGCAAAAATTCAATTTATGTTGTTTTTACGCAGTTATAAGTCCAACGGGTCCATTTTAAGGCCCATTTAGACCCGCTCGTCCGAAACCTCTTCAAAAATGACTGAAAAACAAGTTTTGATCAAAATTTAGGTGTTCATATAATAGATTACGAGCTTTTCAACAGGATTATATTGCAAAAACTCAAATTCGGTATCTTTTACTAAGTTAAAAGTCCAACAGGTCCATTTTACGGCCCATTTAGAGCCTCTCGCCCGAAACCTCTTCAAAAATGACTGAAAAACAAGTTTTAGTCAAATTTTAGGAGTTCATATAATTGATTACGATCTTTTCAATACGATTATATTGCAAAAACTCATTTTTTGTACATTTTACTCAGTTAAAAGTCCAACGGGTAAATTTTACGGCCCATTTAGACCCGCTCACCCGAAACCTCTTCAAAAATGACTGAAAAACAAGTTTTAATCAAATTTTAGGAGTTCATAAAACTGATTACGATCTTTTCAACACGATAGTATTGCAAAAATTCAATTTATGTTGTTTTTACGCAGTTATAAGTTCAACGGGTCCATTTTAAGGCCCATTTAGACCCTCTCGTACGAAACCTCTACAAAAAGGATCGAAAAAAAGTTTTGATCAAATTTTAGGATTTCATATAATTGATTACGAGCTTTTCAACAAGATTATATTGCAAAACCTCAAATTCGATATTTTTTACTCAGTTAACAGTCCAACGTGTCTATTTTACAGCCCATTTAGACCCGCTCGCCCAAAACCTCTTCTAAATTGACTGAAAAAAAAGTTTTAATCAAAATTTAGGAGTTCATATAATTGATTACGATCGTTTCAATAGGATTATATTGCAAAAACTCAATTTCTGTATTCTTTACTCAAATAAAAGTCCAACAGGTCCATTTTACGGCCCATTTGCACCCACTCGTCCGAAACCTTTACAAAAAGGACCGCAAAACAAGTTTTAATCAAAACTTAAGAGTTCATATCGTTGATTACGAGCTTTTCAACACGATTGTATTGCAAAAATTCAATATATGTTCTTTTTACGCAGTTATAAGTTCAACGGGTCTATTTTAAGGCCCATTTAGACCCGCTCGTCCGAAACCTCTACAAAAAGGACCGAAAAACAAGTTTTGATCCAATTTTACGAGCTCATATAATTGATTACGAGCTTTTCAACAAGATTATATTGTAAAAACTCAAATTCGATATATTTTACTCAGTTAAAAGTCCAACGGGTCCATTTTACGGCCCATTTAGACCCGCTCGCCCGAAACCTCATTAAAAATGACTGAAAAACAAGTTTTAATCAAATTTTAGGAGTTCATATAATTGATTACGATCGTTTCAACACGATTATATTGCAAAAACTCAATTTCTGTATTTTTTACTCAGTTAAAAGTCCAACGGGTCCATTTTACGGCCCATTTAGACGTGCTCGTCCGAAACATCTACAAAAGGACCACAAAACAAGTTTTAATCAAAACTTAAGAGTTCATATCGTTAATTACGAGCTTTTCAACACTATTGTATTGCAAAAATTCAATTTCTGTTCTTTTTACGCAGTTATAAGTTCAACGGGTCCATTTTAAGGCCCATTTAGACCCGATTGTCCGAAACCTCTACAAAAAGGATCGAAAAACAAGTTTTGATGCAATTTTAGGACTTCATATAATTCATTACGAGCTTTTCAACAAGATTACATTGCAAAAACTCAAATTCGGTATTTTTTACTCAGTTAAAAGTCCAACGGGTCCATTTTACGGCCCATTTAGACCTGCTCGCCCGAAACCTCTACAAAAAAGACCAAAAAATAAGTTTTGATTTAATTTTAGGAGTTCATATAATTGATTACGATCTTTTCAACAAGAATATATTGCAAAAACACAAATTCAGTATTTTTTACTCAGTTAAAAGTCAAACGGGTCCATTTTACGACCCATTTAGACCCGCTCGCCCGAAACCTCTTCAAAAATGACCGAAAAGCAAGTTTTAATCAAATTTTATGAATTCATATCATTGATTACGATCTTTTCAACACGATTATATTGCAAAAACTCAATTTTTGTACTTTTTACTCTGTTAAAAGTCCAACGGGTCCATTTTATGGCCCATTTAGACCCGATCATCCGAAACCTCTACAAAAAGGACCGCAAAACAAGTTTTAATCAAAACTTAAGAGTTCATATCGTTGATTACGAGCTTTTCAACTCTATTGTATTGCAAAATTTCAATTTTTGTTCTTTTTACGCAGTTATAAGTTCAACAGGTCTATTTTAAGGCCCATTTAGACCCGCTCGTCCGAAACCTCTACAAAAAGGACCGAAAAACAAGTTTTGATCCAATTTTAGGAGTTCATATAATTGATTACAAGCTTTTCAACAAGATTATATTGCAAAAACTCAAATTCGGTATTTTTTACTCAGTTAAAACTCCAACGGGTCCATTTTACGGCCCATTTAGACCCGCTCGCCCGAAACCTCTTCAAAAATGACTGAAAAACAAGTTTAATCAAATTTTAGGAGTTCATATAATTAATTACGATCTTTTCAATACGATTATATTGCAAAAACTCAATTTTTGTACTTTTTACTCAGTTAAAAGTCTAACGGGTCCATTTTACGGCCCATTTAGACCCCCTCGTCCGAAACCTCTACAAAAAAGACTGAAAAACAAGTTTTGATTACGAACTTTTCAACACTATTGTATTACAAAAATTCAATTTCTGTTGTTTTTACGCAGTTATAAGTTTAACGGGTCCATTTTAAGGCCCATTTAGACCCGCTCGTCCGAAACCTCTACAAAAAGGACCGAAAAACAAGTTTTGATCCAATTTTAGGAGTTCATATAATTGATTACGAGCTTTTCAACAAGATTATATTGCAAAAACTCAAGTTCGGTATTTTTTACTCAGTTGAAAGTCCAAGGGGTCCATTTTGCGGCCCATTTAGACCCGCTCGCCTGAAACCTCTTCAAAAATGACCGAAAAATAAGTTTTGATCAAATTTTAGGAGTTCATATAATTGATTACGATCTTTTCAACAAGATTATATTGCAAAAACATAAATTCGGTATTTTTTACTCAGTTAAAAGTCCAACGGGTCCATTTTACGGCCCATTTAGACCCGCTCGACCGAAACCTCTACAAAAAGGACCGAAAAATAAGTTTTGATCCAATTTTAGGAGTTCATATAATTGATTACGAGCTTTTCAACAAGATTATATTGCAAAATCTCAAATTCGGTATTTTTTACTCAGTTAAAAGTCCAACGGGTCCATTTTACGGCCCATTTAGACCCGCTCGTTCGAAACCTCTACAAAAAGGACCGAAAAACAAGTTTTGATCCAATTTTAGGAGTTCATATAATTGATTACGAGCTTTTCAACAAGATTATATTGCAAAAAAGTCAATTTCTGTATTTTTTACTCAGTTAAAAGTCCAACGGGTCCATTTTACGGCCCATTTAGACCCGCTCCCCCGAAACCTCTTAAAAAATGACCGAAAGAAAAAGTTTTAGTCAAATTTTAGGACTTCATATCATTGATTACGATCTTTTCAACACGATTATATTGCAAAAACTCAATTTTTGTACATTTTACTCGGTTATAAGTCCAACGGGTCCATTTAGACCCGCTCGCCCGAAACCTCTTCAAAAATGACTAAAAAACAAGTTTTAATCAAATTTTAGGAGTTCATATAATTGATTACGATCGTTTCAACACGGTTATATTGCAAAAACTCAATTTCTGTATTTTTTACTCAGTTAAAAGTCAACCGGGTCCATTTTACGGCCCATTTAGACCCGCTCGTCTGAAACCTCTACAAAAAGGACCGCAAAACAAGTTTTAATGAAAACTTAAGAATTCATATCGTTGATTACGAGCTTTTCAACACTATTGTATTGCAAAAATTCAATTTCTGTTCTTTTTACTCAGTTATAAGTTCAACGAGTCCATTGTAAGGCCCATTTAGACCCGCTCGCCCGAAACCTCTACAAAAAGGACCGAAAAACAAGTTTTAATCAAATTTTAGGAGCTCATATAATTGATTACGATCTTTTCAACACAATTATATTGCAAAAACTCAATTTTGTACTTTTTACTCAGTTAAAAGTCCAACGGGTACATTTTAAGGCCCAGTTAGACCCGCTCGCCCGAAACCTCTTCAAAAATGACTGAAAACCAAGTTTTAATCAAATTTTAGGAGTTCATATATCAGATTACGATCTTTTCAACACGATTGTATTGCAAAAATTTAATTTCTGTTCTTTTTACGCAGTTATAAGTTCAACGGGTCCATTTTAAGGCCCATTTAGACCCGCTCGTCCGAAACCTCTACAAAAAGGACCGAATAAAAAGTTTTGATCCAATTTTAGGAGTTCATATAATTTTTTACGAGCTTTTCAACAAGATTATATTGCAAAAACTCAAATTCGGTATTTTTTACTCAGTTTAAAGTCCAACGGGTCCAATTTACGGCCCATTTAGACCCGCTCGCCCGAAACCTCTTCAAAAATGACCGAAAAAAAGTTTTAATCAAATTTTAGGAGTTCATATAATTGATTACGATCTTTTCAACACGATTATATTGCAAAAACTCAATTTTTGTACTTTTTACTTGGTTAAAAGTCCAACGGGTCCATTTTACGGCCCATTTATACCCGCTCGTCCGAAACCTCTACAAAAAGGACCGAAAAACAAGTTTTGATCCAATTTTAGGAGTTCATATAATTGATTACGAGCTTTTCAACAAGATTATATTGCAAAAACTTAAATTTGATATTTTTTACTCAGTTAAAAGTCCAACGGGTCCATTTTACGGCCCATTTAGACCCGCTCGCCCGAAACCTCTTCAAAAATGACCGAAAAATATGTTTTGATCAAATTTTAGGAGTTCATATCATTGACTACGACCTTTTCAATACAATTATATTGCAAAAACTCAATTTATGTAGTTTTTACACAGTTAAAAGTCCAACGTGTCCATTTTACGGCCCATTTAGACCCGCTCGCCCGAAACCTCTTCAAAAGGGACCGAAAAACATGTTTAATCAAATTTTAGGAGTTGATATCATTGATTATGATCTTTTCAACATGATTATATTACAAAAACTCAATTTATGTACTTTTTACTCAGTTAAAAGTCCAACGGGTCCATTTTACGGCCCATTTAGACCCGCTCGTCCGAAACCTCTACAAAAAGGACCGCAAAACAAGTTTTAATCAAAACTTAAGAGTTCATATTGTTGATTATGAGCTTTTCAACACTATTGTATTGCAAAAAATCAATTTATGTTCTTTTTACGTAGTTATAAGTTTAACGGATCCATACTAAGGCCCATTTAGACCCGCTCGCTCGAAACCTCTGCAAAAAGGAACGAAAAACAAGTTTTGATCAAATTTTAGGAGTTCATATAATTGATTACAGGCTTTTCAACAAGATTATATTGCAAAAACTCAAATTCGGTATTTTTTTCTCAGTTAAAAGTCCAACGGGTCCATTTTACAGCCCATTTAGACCCGCTCGTCCAAAACCTCTACAAAAAGGACTGCAAAACAAGTTTTAATTAAAACTTAAGAGTTCATATCGTTGATTACGAGCTTTATAACACTATTGAATTGCAAAAATTCAATTTGTTTTCTTTTTACACAATTATAAGTACAACGAGTCCATTACAAGGCCCATTTAGACCCGCTCGCCCGAAACCTCTTCAAAAAGGACCGAAAAGCAAGTTTTAATCAAATTTTATGAATTCATATCATTGATTACGATCTTTTCAACACGATTATATTGCAAAAACTCAATTTTTGTACTTTTTACTCTGTTAAAAGTCCAACGGGTCCATTTTATGGCCCATTTAGACCCGATCATCCGAAACCTCTACAAAAAGGACCGCAAAACAAGTTTTAATCAAAACTTAAGAGTTCATATCGTTGATTACGAGCTTTTCAACTCTATTGTATTGCAAAATTTCAATTTTTGTTCTTTTTACGCAGTTATAAGTTCAACAGGTCTATTTTAAGGCCCATTTAGACCCGCTCGTCCGAAACCTCTACAAAAAGGACCGAAAAACAAGTTTTGATCCAATTTTAGGAGTTCATATAATTGATTACAAGCTTTTCAACAAGATTATATTGCAAAAACTCAAATTCGGTATTTTTTACTCAGTTAAAACTCCAACGGGTCCATTTTACGGCCCATTTAGACCCGCTCGCCCGAAACCTCTTCAAAAATGACTGAAAAACAAGTTTAATCAAATTTTAGGAGTTCATATAATTAATTACGATCTTTTCAATACGATTATATTGCAAAAACTCAATTTTTGTACTTTTTACTCAGTTAAAAGTCTAACGGGTCCATTTTACGGCCCATTTAGACCCCCTCGTCCGAAACCTCTACAAAAAAGACTGAAAAACAAGTTTTAATTACGAACTTTTCAACACTATTGTATTACAAAAATTCAATTTATGTTGTTTTTACGCAGTTATAAGTTTAACGGGTCCATTTTAAGGCCCATTTAGACCCGCTCGTCCGAAACCTCTACAAAAAGGACCGAAAAACAAGTTTTGATCCAATTTTAGGAGTTCATATAATTGATTACGAGCTTTTCAACAAGATTATATTGCAAAAACTCAAGTTCGGTATTTTTTACTCAGTTGAAAGTCCAAGGGGTCCATTTTGCGGCCCATTTAGACCCGCTCGCCTGAAACCTCTTCAAAAATGACCGAAAAATAAGTTTTGATCAAATTTTAGGAGTTCATATAATTGATTACGATCTTTTCAACAAGATTATATTGCAAAAACATAAATTCGGTATTTTTTACTCAGTTAAAAGTCCAACGGGTCCATTTTACGGCCCATTTAGACCCGCTCGACCGAAACCTCTACAAAAAGGACCGAAAAACAAGTTTTGATCCAATTTTAGGAGTTCATATAATTGATTACGAGCTTTTCAACAAGATTATATTGCAAAATCTCAAATTCGGTATTTTTTACTCAGTTAAAAGTCCAACGGGTCCATTTTACGGCCCATTTAGACCCGCTCGTTCGAAACCTCTACAAAAAGGACCGAAAAACAAGTTTTGATCCAATTTTAGGAGTTCATATAATTGATTACGAGCTTTTCAACAAGATTATATTGCAAAAACTCAAATTCGGTATTTTTTACTTAGTTAAAAGTCCAACGGGTCCATTTTAAGGCCCATTTACACCCGCTCGTCCGAAACCACTACAAAAAGGACCGAAAAACAAGTTTTGATCCAATTTTAGGAGTTCATATAATTGATTACGAGCTTTTTAACAAGATTATATTGCAAAAAAGTCAATTTCTGTATTTTTTACTCAGTTAAAAGTCCAACGGGTCCATTTTACGGCCCATTTAGACCCGCTCGCCCGAAACCTCTTAAAAAATTACCGAAAGAAAAAGTTTTAGTCAAATTTTAGGACTTCATATCATTGATTACGATCTTTTCAACACGATTATATTGCAAAAACTCAATTTTTGTACTTTTTACTCGGTTATAAGTCCAACGGGTCCATTTAGACCCGCTCGCCCGAAACCTCTTCAAAAATGACTAAAAAACAAGTTTTAATCAAATTTTAGGAGTTCATATAATTGATTACGATCGTTTCAACACGGTTATATTGCAAAAACTCAATTTCTGTATTTTTTACTCAGTTAAAAGTCAACCGGGTCCATTTTACGGCCCATTTAGACCCGCTCGTCTGAAACCTCTACAAAAAGGACCGCAAAACAAGTTTTAATGAAAACTTAAGAATTCATATCGTTGATTACGAGCTTTTCAACACTATTGTATTGCAAAAATTCAATTTCTGTTCTTTTTACTCAGTTATAAGTTCAACGAGTCCATTGTAAGGCCCATTTAGACCCGCTCGCCCGAAACCTCTACAAAAAGGACCGAAAAACAAGTTTTAATCAAATTTTAGGAGCTCATATAATTGATTACGATCTTTTCAACACAATTATATTGCAAAAACTCAATTTTGTACTTTTTACTGAGTTAAAAGTCCAACGGGTACATTTTAAGGCCCAGTTAGACCCGCTCGCCCGAAACCTCTTCAAAAATGACTGAAAACCAAGTTTTAATCAAATTGTAGGAGTTCATATATCAGATTACGATCTTTTCAACACGATTGTATTGCAAAAATTTAATTTCTGTTCTTTTTACGCAGTTATAAGTTCAACGGGTCCATTTTAAGGCCCATTTAGACCCGCTCGTCCGAAACCTCTACAAAAAGGACCGAATAAAAAGTTTTGATCCAATTTTAGGAGTTCATATAATTTTTTACGAGCTTTTCAACAAGATTATATTGCAAAAACTCAAATTCGGTATTTTTTACTCAGTTTAAAGTCCAACGGGTCCAATTTACGGCCCATTTAGACCCGCTCGCCCGAAACCTCTTCAAAAATGACCGAAAAAAAGTTTTAATCAAATTTTATGAGTTCATATAATTGATTACGATCTTTTCAACACGATTATATTGCAAAAACTCAATTTTTGTACTTTTTACTTGGTTAAAAGTCCAACGGGTCCATTTTACGGCCCATTTATACCCGCTCGTCCGAAACCTCTACAAAAAGGACCGAAAAACAAGTTTTGATCCAATTTTAGGAGTTCATATAATTGATTACGAGCTTTTCAACAAGATTATATTGCAAAAACTTAAATTTGATATTTTTTACTCAGTTAAAAGTCCAACGGGTCCATTTTACGGCCCATTTAGACCCGCTCGCCCGAAACCTCTTCAAAAATGACCGAAAAATATGTTTTGATCAAATTTTAGGAGTTCATATAATTGATTACGATCTTTTCAACAAGAATATATTGCAAAAACACAAATTCGGTATTTTTTACTCAGTTAAAAGTCCAACGGGTCCATCTCACGGCCCATTTAGACCCGCTAGCCCGAAACCTCTTCAAAAATGACCGAAAAACATGTTTTAATCAAATTTTAGGACTTCATATCATTGATTACGATCTTTTCAACACGATAATATTGCAAAAACTCAATTTTTGTACATTTGACTCAGTTAAAAGTCCAACGGGTCCATTTTACGGCCCATTTAGACCCGCTCGCCCGAAACCTCTTCAAAAATGACCAAAAAATAAGTTTTGATGAAATTTTAGGAGTTCATATAATTGATTACGATCTTTTCAACAATATTATATTGCAAAAACACAAATTCAGTATTTTTTACTCAGTTAAAAGTCCAACGGGTCCATTTTACGGCCCATTTAAACACGCTCGTCCGAAACCTCTACAAAATGGACCGAAAAACAAGTTTTGATCCAATTTTAGGAGTTCATATAATTGATTACGAGCTTTTCAACAAGATTATATTGCAAAAACTCAAATTCGGTATTTTTTACTCAGTTAAAATTCCAACGGGTCCATTTTACGGCCCATTTAGACCCACTCCCCCGAAACCTCTTCAAAAATAACCGAAAAACAAGTTTTAATAAAATTTTAGGACTTCATATCATTGATTACGATCTTTTCAACACGATAATATTGCAAAAACTCAATTTTTGTACTTTTTACTCTGTTAAAAGTCCAACGGGTCCATTTTACGGCCCATTTAGACCCGCTCGCCCGAAACCTCTTCAAAAATTACTGAAAAACAAGTTTTAATCAAATTTTAGGAGTTAATTATAATTGATTACGATCTTTTCAACATGATTATATTGCAAAAACACAATTTATGTACTTTTACTCAGTTAAAAGTCCAACAGGTCCATTTTACGGCCCATTTAGACCCGCTCGTCCGAAACCTCTACAAAAAGGACCACAAAACAAGTTTTAATCAAAACTTAAGAGTTCATATCATTGGTTACGAGCTTTTCAACACTATTGTATTGCAAAAATTCAATTTATGTTCTTTTTACACAGTTATAAGTTCAACGGATCCATTTTAAGGCCCATTTAGACCCGCTCGTCCGAAACCACTACAAAAAGGTCCGAAAAACAAGTTTTGATCCAATTTTAGGAGTTCATATAATTGATTATGAGCATTTCAACAAGATTATATTGAAAAAAGAGTCAATTTCTGTATTTTTTACTCAGTTAAAAGTCCAACGGGTCCATTTTACGGCACATTTAGACCCGCTCGTCCGAAACCTCTACAAAAAGGACCGCAAAACAAGTTTTAATCAAAACTTAAGAGTTCATATCATTGATTACGAGATTTTCAACACTATTGTATTGCAAAAATTCAATTTATGTTCTTTTTACACAGTTATAAGTTCAATGGGTCCATTTTAAAGCCCATTTAGACCCGCTCGCCCGAAACCTCTACAAAAAGGACCGAAAATAAGTTTTGATCAAATCTTAGGAGTTCATATAGTTGATTACGAGCTTTTCAACAAGATTATATTGCAAAAACTCAAATTCTGTATTTTTTACTCAGTTAAAAGTCCAACGGGTCCATTTTACGGCCCATTTAGACCCGCTCTCCCGAAACCTCTTCAAAAATGACTGAAAAACAAGTTTTAATCAAATTTTAGGAGTTCATATAATTTATTACGATCTTTTCAACACGATTATATTGCAAAAACTCAATTTTTGTACTTTTTACTCTGTTAAAAGTCCAACGAGTCCATTTTACGGCCCATTTAGACCCGCTCGCCCGAAACCTCTTCAAAAATGACAGAAAACCAAGTTTTAATTAAATTTTAGGAGTTCATATAACTGATTACGATCTTTTCAACACGATTGTATTGCAAAAATTTAATTTCTGTTCTTTTTACGCAGTTATAAGTTCAACGGGTCCATTTTAAGGTCCATTTAGACCCGCTCGCCCGAAACCTCTACAAAAAGGACCGAAAACAAGTTTTGATCAAATCTTAGGAGTTCATATAATTGATTACGAGCTTTTCAACCAGATTATATTGCAAAAACTCAAATTCTGTATTTTTTACTCAGTTAAAAGTCCAACGTGTCCATTTTACGGCCCATTTAGACCCGCTCTCCCGAAACCTCTTCAAAAATGACTGAAAAACAAGTTTTTATCAAATTTTAGGAGTTCATATAATTTTTTACGATCTTTTCAACACGATTATATTGCAAAAACTCAATTTTTGTACTTTTTACTCTGTTAAAAGTCCAACGGGTCCATTTTACGGCCCATTTAGACCCGCTCGCCCGAAACCTCTTCAAAAATGACAGAAAACCAAGTTTTAATTAAATTTTAGGAGTTCATATAACCGATTACGATCTTTTCAACACGATTGTATTGCAAAAATTTAATTTCTGTTCTTTTTACGCAGTTATAAGTTCAACGGGTCCATTTTAAGTCCCATTTAGACCCGCTCGTCCAAAACCTCTTCAAAAATGACTGAAAAACAAGTTTTGATCAAAATTTAGGAGTTCATATAATTGATTACGAGCTTTTCAACAAGATTATATTGCAAAAACTCAAATTCGGTATTTTTTACTCAGTTAAAAGTCCAACGGGTCCAATTTACGGCCCATTTAAACCCGCTCGCCCGAAACCTCTTCAAAAATGACCGAAAAAAAAGTTTTAATCAAATTTTAGGACTTCATATCATTGATTACGATCTTTTCAACACGATTATATTGCAAAAACTCAATTTTTGTACTTTTTACTCAATTAAAAGTCCAACGGGTCCATTTTACGGCCCATTTAGACCCGCTCGCCCGAAACCTCTTCAAAAATGACTGAAAACTAGGTTTTAATTAAATTTTAGGAGTTCATATAACTGATTACGATCTTTTCAACACGATTGTATTGCAAAAATTTAATTTCTGTTCTTTTTACGCAGTTATAAGTTCAACGGGTCCATTTTAAGGCCCATTTAGACCCGCTCGTCCAAAACCTCTTCAAAAATGACTGAAAAACAGGTTTAATCAAATTTTAGGAGTTGATATAATTGATTACGATCTTTTCAACACGATTATATTGCAAAAATTTAATTTCTGTTCTTTTTACGCAGTTATAAGTTCAACGGGTCCATTTTAAGGCCCATTTAGACCCGCTCGTCCAAAACCTCTTTAAAAATGACTGAAAAACAAGTTTTAATCAAATTTTAGGAGTTCATATAATTGATTACGATCGTTTCAACACGATTATATTGCAAAAACTCAATTTCTGTAATTTTTACTCAGTTAAAAGTCCAACGGGTCCATTTTACGGCCCATTTAGACCCACTCGTCCGAAACCTCTACAAAAAGGACCGCAAAACAAGTTTTAATCAAAACTTAAGAGTTCATATCGTTTATTACGAGCTTTTCAACACTATTGTATTGCAAAATTTCAATTTCTGTTCTTTTTACGCAGTTATAAGTTCAACAGGTCCATTTTAAGACCCATTTAGACCCGCTCGTCCGAAACCTCTACAAAAAGGACCGAAAAACAAGTTTTGATCCAATTTTAGGAATATAATTGATTACGAGCTTTTCAACAAGATTATATTGCAAAAACTCAAATTTGGTATTTTTTACTCAGTTAAAAGTCCAACGGGTCCATTTTACGACCCATTTAGACCCGCTCGCCCGAAACCTCTTCAAAAATGACTGAAAAACAGGTTTAATCAAATTTTAGGAGTTCATATAATTGATTACGATCTTTTCAACACGATTATATTGCAAAAACTCAATTTTTGTACTTTTTACCCAGTTAAACGTCCAACGGGTCCATTTTACGGCCCATTTAGACCCCCTCGTCCGAAACCTCTACAAAAAGGACCGAAAAACAAGTTTTGATCCAATTTTAGGAGTTCATATAATTGATTACAAGCTTTTCAACAAGATTATATTGTAAAAACTCAAATTCGCTATTTTTTACTCAGTTAAAATTCCAACGTATCCATTTTACGGCCCATTTAGACCCGCTCGCCCGAAACCTCTTCAAAAATGACTGAAAAATAGGTTTAATCAAATTTTAGGAGTTCATATAATTGATTACGATCTTTTCAACATGATTATATTGCAAAAACTCAATTTTTGTACTTTTTACTCAGTTAAAAGTCCAACGGGTCCATTTTACGGCCCATTTAGACCCGCTCGTCCGAAACCTCTTCAAAAATGAATGAAAAACAGGTTTTAATTAAATTTTAGGAGTTCATATAACTGATTACGAAATTTTCAACACGATTGTATTGCAAAAATTTAATTTCTGTTCTTTTTACGCAGTTATAAGTTCAACGGGTCCTTTTAAGGCCCATTTAGACCCGCTCGTCCGAAACCTCTTCAAAAATGACTGAAAAACAAGTTTTGATCAAAATTTAGGAGTTCATATAATTGATTACGAGCTTTTCAACAAGATTATATTGCAAAAACTCAAATTCGGTATTTTTTACTCAGTTAAAAGTCCAATGGGTCCAATTTACGGCCCATTTAAACCCGCTCGCCCGAAACCTCTTCAAAAATGACCGAAAAAAAGTTTTAATCAAACTTTAGGACTTCACATCATTGATTACGATCTTTTCAACATGATTATATTGCAAAAACTCAATTTTTGTACTTTTTACTCAGTTAAAAGTCCAACGGGTCCATTTTACGGCCCATTTAGACCCGCTCGTCCGAAACCTCTACAAAAAGGACCGCAAAACAAGTTTTAATCAAAACTTAAGAGTTCATATCGTTGATTACCAGCTTTTCAACACTATTGTATTGCAAAAATTCAATTTCTGTTGTTTTTACGCAGTTATAAGTTCAACGGGTCCATTTTAAGGCCCATTTAGACCCGCTCGTACGAAACCTCTACAAAAAGGACCGAAAAACATATTTTGATCCAATTTTAGGAGTTCATATAATTGATTACGAGCTTTTCAACAAGATTATATCGCAAAAACTCAAATTTGGTATTTTTTACTCAGTTAAAAGTCCAACGAGTCCATTTTACGGCCCATTTTTTACCCGCTCGCCCGAAACCTCTTCAAAAATGACTGAAAAACAAGTTTTAATCAAATTTTAGAAGTTCATATAATTGATTACGATCTTTTCAACACGATTGTATTGCAAAAACTCAATTTTTGTACTTTTTACTCAGTTAAAAGTCCAACGGGTCGATTTTACAGCCCATTTAGACCCGCTCGTCCGAAACCTCTACAAAAGGACCGCAAAACAAGTTTTAATCAAAACTTAAGAGTTCATATCGTTGATTACGAGCTTTTCAACACTATTTTATTGCAAAAATTCAATTTTTGTTCTTTTTACGCAGTTATAAGTTCAACGGGTCCATTTTAAGGTCCATTTAGACCCGCTCGTCCGAAACCTCTACAAAAAGGACCGAAAAACAAGTTTTGATCCAATTTTACGAGCTCATATAATTGATTACGAGCTTTTCAACAAGATTATATTGCAAAAACTCAAATTCGGTATTTTTTACTCAGTTAAAAGTCCAACGGGTCCATTTTACGGCCCATTTAGACCCGCTCGCCCGAAACCTCTTTAAAAATGACTGAAAAACAAGTTTTAATCAAATTTTAGGAGTTCATATAATTGATTACGATCGTTTCAACACGATTATATTGCAAAAACTCAATTTCTGTAATTTTTACTCAGTTAAAAGTCCAACGGGTCCATTTTACGGCCCATTTAGACCCGCTCGTCCGAAACCTCTACAAAAGGACCACAAAACAAATTTTAATCAAAACTTAAGAGTTCATATCGTTAATTACGAGCTTTTCAACACTATTATATTGCAAAAATTCAATTTCTGTTCTTCTTACGCAGTTATAAGTTCAACGGGTCCATTTTAAGGCCCATTTAGACCCGATCGCCCGAAACCTCTACAAAAAGGACCGCAAACAAGTTTTGATCAAATTTTAGGTGTTCATATAATAGATTACGAGCTTTTCAACAGGATTATATTGCAAAAACTCAAATTCTGTATCTTTTACTCAGTTAAAAGTCCAACAGGTCTATTTTACGGCCCATTTAGAGCCGCTCGCCCGAAACCTCTTCAAAAATGACTGAAAAACAAGTTTTAGTCAAATTTTAGGAGTTCATATAATTGATTACGATCTTTTCAATACGATTATATTGCAAAAACTCATTTTTTGTACATTTTACTCAATTAAAAGTCCAACGGGTAAATTTTACGGCCCATTTAGACCCGCTCACCTGAAACCTCTTCAAAAATGATTGAAAAACAAGTTTTAATCAAATTTTAGGAGTTCATAAAACTGATTACGATCTTTTCAACACGATAGTATCGCAAAAATTCAATTTATGTTGTTTTTACGCAGTTATAAGTTCAACGGGTCCATTTTAAGGCCCATTTAGACCCGCTCGTACGAAACCTCTACAAAAAGGATAGAAAAAAAGTTATGATCAAATTTTAGGATTTCATATAATTGATTACGAGCTTTTCAACAAGATTATATTGCAAAACCTCAAATTCGATATTTTTTACTCAGTTAACAGTCCAACGTGTCTATTTTACGGCCCATTTAAACCCGCTCGCCCAAAACCTCTTCTAAATTGACTGAAAAACAAGTTTTAATCAAAATTTAGGAGTTCATATAATTGATTACGATCGTTTCAACAGGATTATATTGCAAAAACTCAATTTATGTATTCTTTACTCAATTAAAAGTCCAACAGGTCCATTTTACGGCCCATTTACACCCACTCGTCCGAAACCTCTACAAAAAGGACCGCAAAACAAGTTTTAATCAAAACTTAAGAGTTCATATCGTTGATTACGAGCTTTTCAATACGATTTTATTGCAAAAATTCAATTTATGTTCTTTTTACGCAGTTATAAGTTCAACGGGACTATTTTAAGTCCCATTTAGACCCGCTCGTCCGAAACCTCTACAAAAAGGACCGAAAAACAAGTTTTGATCCAATTTTACGAGCTCATATAATTGATTACGAGCTTTTCAACAAGATTATATTGCAAAAACTCAAATTCGGTATTTTTTACTCAGTTAAAAGTCCAACGGGTCCATTTTACGGCCCATTTAGACCCGCTTGTCCGAAACCTCTACAAAAAGGACCGCAAAACAAGTTTTAATCAAAACTTAAGAGTTCATTTCGGTGATCACGAGCTTTTCAACACTATTGTATTGCAAAATTTCAATTTCTGTTCTTTTTACGCAATTATAAGTTCAACGGGTCCATTTCAAGGCCCATTTAGACCCGCTCGCCCGAAACCTCTACAAAAAGGTCCGAAAAACAAGTTTTGATCAAATTTTAGGAGTTCATATAATTGATTACGAGCTTTTGAACAAGATTATACTGCAAAAACTCAAATTAGGTATATTTTACTCAGTTAAAAGTCCAACGGGTCCATTTTACGGCCCATTTATACCCGCTCGCCCGAAACCTCTTCAAAAATGACAAAAAAAACAAGTTTTAATCAAATTTTAGGAGTTCATATAATTGATTACGATCTTTTCAACATGATTATATTGCAAAAACTCAATTTTTGTACTTTTTACTCCGTTAAAAGTCCAACGGGTCCATTTTACGGCCCATTTAGACCCGCTCGCCCGAAACCTCTTCCAAAATGAATGAAAAACAAGTTTCAATCAAATTTTAGGAGTTCATATAACTTATTACGATCTTTTCAACACGATTGTATTGCAAAAATTTATTTTATGTTCTTTTTACGCAGTTATAAGTTCAACGGGTCCATTTTAAGGCCCATTTAGACCCGCTCTTCTGAAACCTCTTCAAAAATGACTGAAAAACAAGTTTTGATCAAATTTTAGGAGTTCATATAATTGATTACGAGCTTTTCAACAAGATTATATTGCAAAAACTCAAATTCGGTATTTTTTACTCAGTTAAAAGTCCAACGGGTCCATTTTACGGCCCATTTATACCCGCTCGCCCGAAACCTCTTCAAAAATGACTAAAAAACAAGTTTTAATCAAATTTTAGGAGTTCATATAATTAATTACGATCTTTTCAACACGATTATATTGCAAAAACTCAATTTTTGTACTTTTTACTCAGTTAAAAGTCAAACGGGTCCATTTTACGGCCCATTTAGACCCGCTCGCCCGAAACCTCTTTAAAAATGACTGACAAAAATTTTTAATCAAATTCTAGGAGTTCATATAACTTATTACGATCTTTTCAACACGATTGTATTGCAAAAATTTAATTTCTGTTCTTTTTACGCAGTTATAAGTTCAACAGGTCCATTTTAAGGCCCATTTAGGCCCGCTCGTCCGAAACCTCTTCAAAAATGACTGAAAAACAAGTTTTGATCAAATTTTAGGAGTTCATATAATTGATTACGAGCTTTTCAACAAGATTATATTGCAAAAACTCAAATTCGGTATTTTTTACTTAGTTAAAAGTCCAATGGGTCCATTTTACGGCCCATTTAGACCCGCTCGTCCGAAACCTCTACAAAAAGGACCGCAAAACATGTTTTAATCAAAACTTAAGAGTTCATATCGGTGATTACGAGCTTTTCAACACTATTGTATTGCAAAAATTCAATTTCTATTCTTTTTACGCAGTTATAAGTTCAATGGGTCCATTTTAAGGCCCATTTAGACCCGCTCGCCCGAAACCTCTACAAAAAGGTCCGAAAAAAAAGTTTTGATCAAATTTTAGCAGTTCATATCATTGATTACGAGCTTTTGAACAAGATTATACTGCAAAAACTAAAATATGGTATATTTTACTCAGTTAAAAGTCCAACGGGTCCATTTTACTGCCCATTTATACCCGCTCGCCCGAAATCTCTACAAAAAAGAACCGCAAAACAAGTTTTAATCAAAACTTAAGAGTTCATATCGGTGATTACGAGCTTTTTAACACTATTGTATTGCAAAAATTCAATTTCTATTCTTTTTACGTAGTTATAAGTTCAACGGGTCCATTTTAAGGCCCATTTAGACCCGCTCGTCCGAAACCACTACAAAAAGGACCGAAAAACAAGTTTTGATTCAATTTTAGGAGTTCATATAATTGATTACGAGCTTTTCAACAAGATATATTGCAAAAACTCAAATTCGGTATTTTTTACTTAGTTAAAAGTCCAACGGGTCCATTTTACGGCCCAATTACACCCGCTCGCCCGAAACCTCTTCAAAAATGACTGAAAAACAAGTTTTAATCAAATTTTAGGAGTTCATATAATTGATAACGATCTTTTCAACATGATTATATTGCAAAAACTCAATTTATGTACTTTTTACTCAGTTAAAAGTCCAACGGGTCTATTTTACGGCCCATTTAGACCCGATCGTCCAAAACCTATTCAAAAATGACTGAAAACAAATTTTAATCAAATTTTAGGAGTTCATATAACTTATTACGATCTTTTCAACACGATTGTATTGCAAAAAATTAATTTTTGTTCTTTTTACGCAGTTATAAGTTCAACGGGTCCATTTTAAGGCCCATTTAGACCCGCTCATCCGAAACCTCTTCAAAAATGACTGAAAAACAAGTTTTGATCAAATTGTAGGAGTTCATATAATTGATTACGAGCTTTTAAACAAGATTATATTACAAAAACTCAAATTTGGTATTTTTTACTTAGTTAAAAGTCCAACGGGTCCATTTTACGGCCCATTTAGACCCGCTCGTCCGAAACCTCTACAAAAAGGACCGCAAAACAAGTTTTAATCAAAACTTAAGACTTCATATCGGTGATTACGAGCTTTTCAATACTATTGTATTGCAAAAATTCAATTTCTGTTCTCTTTACGCAGTTATAAGTTCAACGGGTCCATTTTAAGGCCCATTTAGACCCGCTCGCCCGAAACCTCTACAAAAAGGACCGAAAAACAAGTTTTGATCAAATTTTAGGAGTTCATATAATTGAGTACGAGCTTTTCAACAAGATTATATTGCAAAAACTCAAATTTGGTATATTTTACTCAGTTAAAAGTCCAACGGGTCCATTTTACGGCCCATTTATAACCGTTCGTCCGAATACTCTTCAAAAATGACTAAAAAACAAGTTTTAATCAAATTTTAGGAGTTCGTATAACTTATTACGATCTTTTCAACACGATTGTATTGCAAAATTTTAATTTCTGTTCTTTTTACGCAGTTATAAGTTCAACGGGTCCATTTTAAGGCCCATTTAGACCCGCTCGTCTGAAACCTCTTCAAAAATGACTGAAAAACAAGTTTTGATCAAATTTTAGGAGTTCATATAATTGATTACGAGCTTTTAAACAAGATTATATTGCAAAAAATCAAATTAGGTATTTTTTACATAGTTAAAAGTCCAACGGGTCAATTTTACGGTCCATTTAGACCCGCTCGTCCGAAACCTCTACAAAAAGGACCGCAAAACAAGTTTTAATCAAAACTTAAGAGTTCATATCGTTGATTACAAGCTTTTCAACACTATTGTATAGCAAAATTTCAATTTCTGTTCTTTTTACGCAGTTATAAGTTCAACGGGTCCATTTTAAGGCCCATTTAGACCCGCTCGTCCGAAACCTCTACAAAAAGGACCGAAAAACAAGTTTTGATCAAATTTTAGGAGTTCATATATTTGATTACGAGCTTTTCAACAAGATTATATTGCAAAAACTCAAATTCGGTATTTTTTACTCAGTTAAAAGTCCAACGGGTCCATTTTACGACCCATTTAGACCCGCTCGTTCGAAACCTCTACAAAAAGGACCGCAAAACAAGTTTTAATCAAAACTTAAGAGTTCATATCGTTGATTACAAGCTTTTCAACACTATTGTATAGCAAAATTTCAATTTCTGTTCTTTTTACGCAGTTATAAGTTCAACGGGTCCATTTTAAGGCCCATTTACACACGCTCGCCCGAAACCTCTACAAAAAGGACCGAAAAACAAGTTTTGATCAAATTTTAGGAGTTCATATAATTGAGTACGAGCTTTTCAACAAGATTATATTGCAAAAACTCAAATTTGGTATATTTTACTCAGTTAAAAGTCCAACGGGTCCATTTTACGGCCCATTTATAACCGCTCGTCCGAATACTCTTCAAAAATGACTAAAAAACAAGTTTTAATCAAATTTTAGGAGTTCATATAATTGATTACGATCTTTTCAACACGAATATATTGCAAAAACTCAATTTTTGTACTTTTTACTCCGTTAAAAGTCCAACGGGTCCATTTTACGGCCCATTTAGACCCGCTCGTCCGAAACCTCTACAAAAAGGACCGCAAAACAAGTTTTAATCAAAACTTAAGAGTTCATATCGTTGATTACAAGCTTTTCAACACTATTGTATAGCAAAATTTCAATTTATGTTCTTTTTACGCAGTTATAAGTTCAACGGGTCCATTTTAAGGCCCATTTAGACCCGCTCGTCCGAAACCTCTACAAAAAGGACCGAAAAACAAGTTTTGATCAAATTTTAGGAGTTCATATATTTGATTACGAGCTTTTCAACAAGATTATATTGCAAAAACTCAAATTCAGTATTTTTTACTCAGTTAAAAGTCCAACGGTCCATTTTACGACCCATTTAGACCCGCTCGTTCGAAACCTCTACAAAAAGGACCGAAAAACAAGTCTTGATCCAATTTTAGGAGTTCATATAATTGATTACGAGCTTTTCAACAAGATTATATTGCAAAAACTCAAATTCGGTATTTTTTACTCAGTTAAAAGTCCAACGGGTATATTTTACGGCCCATTTAGACCCGCTCACCCGAAACTTCTTCAAAAATGACTGAAAAACATGTTTAATCAAATTTTAGGAGTTCATATAATTGATTACGATCTTGTCAACACAATTATATTGCAAAAACTCAATTTTTGTACTTTTTACTTAGTTAAAAGTCCAAAGGGTCCATTTTACGGTCCATTTAGACCCGCTCGTCCGAAACCTCTACAAACAGGACCGCAAAATAAGTTTTGATCAAATTTTAGGAGTTCATATAATTGATTACGAGCTTTTCAACAAGATTATATTGCAAAAACTCAAATTCGGTATTTTTTACTCGGTTAAAAGTCCAACGGGTCAATTTTACGGCCCATTTATACCCACTCGCCCGAAACCTCTTCAAAAATGACTGAAAAAAAATTTTAATCAAATTTTAGGAGTTCATATAATTGGTTACGATCGTTTCAACACGATTATATTGCAAAAACTCAATTTCTGTATTTTTTACTTAGTTAAAAGTCCAATGGGTCCATTTTACGGCCCATTTAGACCCGCTCGTCCGAAACCTCTACAAAAAGGACCGCAAAACAAGTTTTAATCAAAACTTAAGAGTTCATATCGTTGATTACAAGCTTTTCAACACTATTGTATAGCAAAATTTCAATTTCTGTTCTTTTTACGCAGTTATAAGTTCAACGGGTCCATTTTAAGGCCCATTTAGACCCGCTCGTCCGAAACCTCTACAAAAAGGACCGAAAAACAAGTTTTGATCAAATTTTAGGAGTTCATATATTTGATTACGAGCTTTTCAACAAGATTATATTGCAAAAACTCAAATTCAGTATTTTTTACTCAGTTAAAAGTCCAACGGGTCCATTTTACGACCCATTTAGACCCGCTCGTTCGAAACCTCTACAAAAAGGACCGAAAAACAAGTCTTGATCCAATTTTAGGAGTTCATATAATTGATTACGAGCTTTTCAACAAGATTATATTGCAAAAACTCAAATTCGGTATTTTTTACTCAGTTAAAAGTCCAACGGGTATATTTTACGGCCCATTTAGACCCGCTCACCCGAAACTTCTTCAAAAATGACTGAAAAACATGTTTAATCAAATTTTAGGAGTTCATATAATTGATTACGATCTTGTCAACACGATTATATTGCAAAAACTCAATTTTTGTACTTTTTACTTAGTTAAAAGTCCAAAGGGTCCATTTTACGGTCCATTTAGACCCGCTCGTCCGAAACCTCTACAAACAGGACCGCAAAATAAGTTTTGATCAAATTTTAGGAGTTCATATAATTGATTACGAGCTTTTCAACAAGATTATATTGCAAAAACTCAAATTCGGTATTTTTTACTCGGTTAAAAGTCCAACGGGTCAATTTTACGGCCCATTTATACCCACTCGCCCGAAACCTCTTCAAAAATGACTGAAAAAAAATTTTAATCAAATTTTAGGAGTTCATATAATTGGTTACGATCGTTTCAACACGATTATATTGCAAAAACTCAATTTCTGTATTTTTTACTTAGTTAAAAGTCCAATGGGTCCATTTTACGGCCCATTTAGACCCGCTCGTCCGAAACCTCTACAAAAAGGACCGCAAAACAAGTTTTAATCAAAACTTAAGAGTTCATATCGTTGATTACGAGCTTTTCAACACTATTGTATTGCAAAAATTCAATTTTTGTTCTTTTTACGCAGTTATAAGTTCAACGGGTCCATTTTAAGGCCCATTTAGACCCGCTCGCCCGAAACCTCTACTAAAAGGACCGAAAAAAGTTTTGATCAAATTTTAGGAGTTCATATAACTGATTACGAGCTTTTCAACAAGATTATATTGCAAAAACTCAAATTCGGTATTTTTTACTCAGTTAAAAGTCCGACAAGTCCATTTTACGGCCCATTTAGACCCGCTCGCCCGAAACCTCTTCAAAAATGACTGAAAAACAAGTTTTGATCAAATTTTAGGAGTTCATATAATTGATTACGAGCTTTTCAACAAGATTATATTGCAAAAACTCAAATTCGGTATTTTTTACTCAGTTAAAAGTCCAATGGGTCCATTTTACGGCTCATTTATACCCGCTCGCCCGAAACCTCTTCAAAAATGACTAAAAAACAAGTTTTAATAAAATTTTAGGAGTTCATATAATTAATTACGATCTTTTCAACACGATTATATTGCAAAAACTCAATTTTTGTACTTTTTAAACAGTTAAAAGTCAAACGGGTCCATTTTACGGCCCATTTAGACCCGCTCGCCCGAAACCTCTTTAAAAATGACTGAAAAACAAGCTTTAATCAAATTTTAGGAGTTCGTATAACTTATTACGATCTTTTCAACACGATTGTATTGCAAAAATTTAATTTATGTTCTTTTTACGCAGTTATAAGTTCAACGGGTCCATTTTAAGGCCCATTTAGACCCGCTCGTCTGAAACCTCTTCAAAAATGACTGAAAAACAAGTTTTGATCAAATTTTAGGAGTTCATATAATTGATTACGAGCTTTTAAACAAGATTATATTGCAAAAAATCAAATTAGGTATTTTTTACATAGTTAAAAGTCCAACGGGTCAATTTTACGGTCCATTTAGACCCGCTCGTCCGAAACCTCTACAAAAAGGACCGCAAAACAAGTTTTAATCAAAACTTAAGAGTTCATATCGTTGATTACAAGCTTTTCAACACTATTGTATAGCAAAATTTCAATTTCTGTTCTTTTTACGTAGTTATAAGTTCAACGGGTCCATTTTAAGGCCCATTTAGACCCGCTCGTCCGAAACCTCTACAAAAAGGACCGAAAACCAAGTTTTGATCAAATTTTAGGAGTTCATATATTTGATTACGAGCTTTTCAACAAGATTATATTGCAAAAACTCAAATTCGGTATTTTTTACTCAGTTAAAAGTCCAACGGGTCCATTTTACGACCCATTTAGACCCGCTCGTTCGAAACCTCTACAAAAAGGACCGCAAAACAAGTTTTAATCAAAACTTAAGAGTTCATATCGTTGATTACAAGCTTTTCAACACTATTGTATAGCAAAATTTCAATTTCTGTTCTTTTTACGCAGTTATAAGTTTAACGGGTCCATTTTAAGGCCCATTTACACACGCTCGCCCGAAACCTCTACAAAAAGGACCGAAAAACAAGTTTTGATCAAATTTTAGGAGTTCATATAATTGAGTACGAGCTTTTCAACAAGATTATATTGCAAAAACTCAAATTTGGTATATTTTACTCAGTTAAAAGTCCAACGGGTCCATTTTACGGCCCATTTATAACCGCTCGTTCGAATACTCTTCAAAAATGACTAAAAAACAAGTTTTAATCAAATTTTAGGAGTTCATATAATTGATTACGATCTTTTCAACACGAATATATTGCAAAAACTCAATTTTTGTACTTTTTACTCCGTTAAAAGTCCAACGGGTCCATTTTACGGCCCATTTAGACCCGCTCGTCCGAAACCTCTACAAAAAGGACCGCAAAACAAGTTTTAATCAAAACTTAAGAGTTCATATCGTTGATTACAAGCTTTTCAACACTATTGTATAGCAAAATTTCAATTTCTGTTCTTTTTACGCAGTTATAAGTTCAACGGGTCCATTTTAAGGCCCATTTAGACCCGCTCGTCCGAAACCTCTACAAAAAGGACCGAAAAACAAGTTTTGATCAAATTTTAGGAGTTCATATATTTGATTACGAGCTTTTCAACAAGATTATATTGCAAAAACTCAAATTCGGTATTTTTTACTCAGTTAAAAGTCCAACGGGTCCATTTTACGACCCATTTAGACCCGCTCGTTCGAAACCTCTACAAAAAGGACCGAAAAACATGTCTTGATCCAATTTTAGGAGTTCATATAATTGATTACGAGCTTTTCAACAAGATTATATTGCAAAAACTCAAATTCGGTATTTTTTACTCAGTTAAAAGTCCAACGGGTATATTTTACGGCCCATTTAGACCCGCTCACCCGAAACTTCTTCAAAAATGACTGAAAAACATGTTTAATCAAATTTTAGGAGTTCATATAATTGATTACGATCTTGTCAACACGATTATATTGCAAAAACTCAATTTTTGTACTTTTTACTTAGTTAAAAGTCCAAAGGGTCCATTTTACGGTCCATTTAGACCCGCTCGTCCGAAACCTCTACAAACAGGACCGCAAAATAAGTTTTGATCAAATTTTAGGAGTTCATATAATTGATTACGAGCTTTTCAACAAGATTATATTGCAAAAACTCAAATTCGGTATTTTTTACTCGGTTAAAAGTCCAACGGGTCAATTTTACGGCCCATTTATACCCACTCGCCCGAAACCTCTTCAAAAATGACTGAAAAAAAAATTTTAATCAAATTTTAGGAGTTCATATAATTGATTACGATCGTTTCAACACGATTATATTGCAAAAACTCAATTTCTGTATTTTTTACTTAGTTAAAAGTCCAATGGGTCCATTTTACGGCCCATTTAGACCCGCTCGTCCGAAACCTCTACAAAAAGGACCGCAAAACAAGTTTTAATCAAAACTTAAGAGTTCATATCGTTGATTACGAGCTTTTCAACACTATTGTATTGCAAAAATTCAATTTTTGTTCTTTTTACGCAGTTATAAGTTCAACGGGTCCATTTTAAGGCCCATTTAGACCCGCTCGCCCGAAACCTCTACTAAAAGGACCGAAAAAAGTTTTGATCAAATTTTAGGAGTTCATATAACTGATTACGAGCTTTTCAACAAGATTATATTGCAAAAACTCAAATTCGGTATTTTTTACTCAGTTAAAAGTCCGACAAGTCCATTTTACGGCCCATTTAGACCCGCTCGCCTGAAACCTCTTCAAAAATGACTGAAAAACAAGTTTTGATCAAATTTTAGGAGTTCATATAATTGATTACGAGCTTTTCAACAAGATTATATTGCAAAAACTCAAATTCGGTATTTTTTACTCAGTTAAAAGTCCAACGGGTCCATTTCACGGCTCATTTATACCCGCTCGCCCGAAACCTCTTCAAAAATGACTAAAAAACAAGTTTTAATCAAATTTTAGGAGTTCATATAATTAATTACGATCTTTTTAACACGATTATATTGCAAAAATTCAATTTTTGTACTTTTTACTCAGTTAAAAGTCAAACGGGTCCATTTTACGGCCCATTTAGACCCGCTCGCCCGAAACCTCTTCCAAAATGACTGAAAAACAAGTTTCAATCAAATTTTAGGAGTTCATATAACTTATTACGATCTTTTCAACACGATTGTATTGCAAAAATTTAATTTCTGTTCTTTTTACGCAGTTATAAGTTCAACGGGTCCATTTTAAGGCCCATTTAGACCCGCTCGTCTGAAACCTCTTCAAAAATGACTGAAAAACAAGTTTTGATCAAATTTTAGGAGTTCATATAATTGATTACGAGCTTTTCAACAAGATTATATTGCAAAAACTCAAATTCGGTATTTTTTACTCAGTAAAAAGTCCAACGGGTCCATTTTACGGCTCATTTATACCCGCTCGCCCGAAACCTCTTCAAAAATGACTAAAAAACAATTTTTAATCAAATTTTAGGAGTTCATATAATTAATTACGATCTTTTCAACACGATTATATTGCAAAAACTTAATTTTTGACTTTTTACTCAGTTAAAAGTCAAACGAGTCCATTTTACGACCCATTTAGACCCGCTCGCCCGAAACCTCTTTAAAAATGACTGACAAAAATTTTTAATTAAATTTTAGGAGTTCATATAACTTATTACAATCTTTTCAACACGATTGTATTGCAAAAATTTAATTTCTGTTCTTTTTACGCAGTTATAAGTTCAACAGGTCCATTTTAAGGCCCATTTAGGCCCGCTCGTCCGAAACCTCTTCAAAAATGACTGAAAAACAAGTTTTGATCAAATTTTAGGAGTTCATATAATTGATTACGAGCTTTTAAACAAGATTATATTGCAAAAACTCAAATTCGGTATTTTTTACTTAGTTAAAAGTCCAACGGGTCCATTTTACGGCCCATTTAGACCCGCTCGTCCGAAACCTCTACAAAAAGGACCGCAAAACAAGTTTTAATCAAAACTTAAGAGTTCATATCGGTGATTACGAGCTTTTCAACACTATTGTATTGCAAAAATTCAATTTCTATTCTTTTTACGCAGTTATAAGTTCAACGGGTCCATTTTAAGGCCCATTTAGAAACGCTCGCCCGAAACCTCTACAAAAAGGTCCGAAAAACAAGTTTTGATCAAATTTTAGCAGTTCATATAATTGATTACGAGCTTTTGAACAAGATTATACTGCAAAAACTAAAATATGGTATATTTTACTCAGTTAAAAGTCCAACGGGTCCATTTTACTGCCCATTTATACCCGCTCGCCCGAAACCTCTTCAAAAATGAGTGAAAAACAAGTTTTAATCAAATTTTAGGAGTTCATATAACTTATTACGATCTTTTCAATACGATTGTATTGCAAAAATTTAATTTCTGTTCTTTTTACGAAGTTATAAGTTCAACGGGTCCATTTTAAGGCCCATTTAAACCCGCTCGTCTGAAACCTCTTCAAAAATGACTGAAAAACAAGTTTTAATCAAATTTTAGGAGTTCATATAATTGATTACGAGCTTTTCAACAAGATTATATTGCAAAAACTCAAATTCGGTATTTTTTACTTAGTTAAAAGTCGAACGGGTCCATTTTACGGCCCATTTATACCCGCTCGCCCGAAACCTCTTCAAAAATGACTAAAAAACAAGTTTTAATCAAATTTTAGAAGTTAATATAATTGATTACAATCTTTTCAACACGATTATATTGCAAAAACTCAAATTTTGTACTTTTTACTCAGTTAAAAGTCCAACGGGTCCATTTTACGGCCCATTTAGACCCGCTCGCCCGAAACCTCTTCAAAATGACTGAAAACAAGTTTTAATCAAATTTTAGGAGTTCATATAACTTATTACGATCTTTTCAACACGATTGTATTGCAAAAATTTAATTTTTGTTCTTTTTACGCAGTTATAAGTTCAACAGGTCCATTTTAAGGCCCATTTAGACCCGCTCGTCCGAAACCTCTTCAAAAATGACTGAAAAACAAGTTTTGATCAAATTTTAGGAGTTAATATAATTGATTACGAGCTTTTAAACAAGATTATATTGAAAAAACTCAAATTCGGTATTTTTTACTCAGTTAAAAGTCCAACGGGTCCATTTTACGGCCCATTTAGACCCGCTCGTCCGAAACCTCTACAAAAAGGACCACAAAACAAGTTTTAATAAAAACTTAAGAGTTCATATCGGTGATTACGAGCTTTTCAACAAGATTATATAGCAAAAAGTCAATTTCTGTATTTTTTACTCAGGTAAAAGTCCAACGGGTCCAGTTTACGGCCCATTTAGACCCGCTCGCCCGAAACCAATTCAAAAATGACTGAAAAACAAGTTTAATCAAATTTTAGGAGTTCATATAATTTATTAGGATCTTTTCAACACGATTATATTGCAAAAACTCAATTTATGTACTTTTTACTCAATTAAAAATCCAACGGGTCCATTTTACGGCCCATTTAGACCCGCTCGTCCAAAACCTCTACAAAAAGGACCGCAAAACAAGTTTTAATCAAAACTTAAGTGTTCATATCGGTGATTACGAGCTTTTCAACACTATTGTATTGCAAAAATTCAATTTCTGTTCTTTTTACACAGTTATAAGTTCAACGGGTCCATTTTAAGGCCCATTTAGACCCGCTCGTCCGAAACCAATACAAAAAGGACCGAAAAACAAGTTTTGATCCAATTTTAGGAGTTCATATAATTGATTACGAGCTTTTCAACAAGATTATATAGCAAAAAGTCAATTTCTGTATTTTTTACTCAGGTAAAAATCCAACGGGTCCATTTTACAGCCCATTTAGACCCGCTCCCCCGAAACCTCTTCAAAAATGACTAAAAAACAAGTTTTAATCAAATTTTAGGAGTTCATATAATTGATTACGATCGTTTCAACACGATTATATTGCAAAAACTCAATTTATGTATTTTTTACTTAGTTAAAAGTCTAACGGGTCCATTTTACGGCCCATTTAGACCCGCTCGTCTGAAACCTCTACAAAAAAGGACCGCAAAACAAGTTTTAATCAAAACTTAAGAGTTCATATCGTTGATTACGAGCTTTTCAACACTATTGTATTGCAAAAATTCAATTTCTGTTCTTTTTACGCAGTTATAAGTTCAACGGGTCCATTTTAAGGCCCATTTAGACCCGCTCATCCGAAACCACTATAAAAAGGACCGAAAAACAAGTTTTGATTCAATTTTAGGAGTTCATATAATTGATTACGAGCTTTTCAACAAGATATATTGCAAAAACTCAAATTCGGTATTTTTTACTTAGTTAAAAGTCCAACGTGTCCATTTTACGGCCCAATTACACCCGCTCGCCCGAAACCTCTTCAAAAATGTCTGAAAAACAAGTTTTAATCAAATTTTAGAAGTTCATATAATTGATAACGATCTTTTCAACATGATTATATTGCAAAAACTCAATTTATGTACTTTTTACTCAGTTAAAAGTCCAACGGGTCCATTTTACGGCCCATTTAGACCCGATCGTCCGAAACCTATTCAAAAATGACTGAAAAACAAGTTTTAATCAAATTTTAGGAGTTCATATAACTTATTACGATCTTTTCAACACGATTGTATTGCAAAAAATTAATTTATGTTCTTTTTACGCAGTTATAAGTTCAACGGGTCCATTTTAAGGCCCATTTAGACCCGCTCGTCCGAAACCTCTTCAAAAATGACTGAAAAACAAGTTTTGATCAAATTGTAGGAGTTCATATAATTGATTACGAGCTTTTAAACAAGATTATATTTCAAAAACTCAAATTCAGTATTTTTTACTTAGTTAAAAGTCCAACGGGTCCATTTTACGGCCCATTTAGACCCGCTCGTCCGAAACCTCTACAAAAAGGACCGCAAAACAAGTTTTAATCAAAACTTAAGAGTCCATATCGGTGATTACGAGCTTTTCAACACTATTGTATTGCAAAAATTCAATTTCTGTTCTTTTTACGCAGTTATAAGTTCAACGGGTCCATTTTAAGGCCCATTTAGACCCGCTCGCCCGAAACCTCTACAAAAAGGACCGAAAACAAGTTTTGATCAAATTTTAGGAGTTCATATAATTGATTACGAGCTTTTCAACAAGATTATATTGCAAAAACTCAAATTTGGTATATTTTACTCAGTTAAAAGTCCAACGGATCCATTTTACGGCCCATTTATAACCGCTCGTCCGAATACTCTTCAAAAATGACTAAAAACAAGTTTTAATCAAATTTTAGGAGTTCATATAATTGATTACGATCTTTTCAACACGAATATATTGCAAAAACTCAAACTTTGTACTTTTTACTCCGTTAAAAGTCCAACGGGTCCATTTGACGGCCTATTTAGACCCGCTCGCCCGAAACCTCTTCAAAAAGGACTGAAAAACAAGCTTTAATCAAATTTTAGGAGTTCGTATAACTTATTACGATCTTTTCAACACGATTGTATTGCAAAAATTTAATTTCTATTCTTTTTACGCAGTTATAAGTTCAACGGGTCCATTTTAAGGCCTATTTAGACCCGCTCGTCTGAAACCTCTTCAAAAATGACTGAAAAACAAGTTTTGATCAAATTTTAGGAGTTCATATAATTGATTACGAGCTTTTAAACAAGATTATATTGCAAAAAATCAAATTAGGTATTTTTTACATAGTTAAAAGTCCAACGGGTCAATTTTACGGTCCATTTAGACCCGCTCGTCTGAAACCTCTACAAAAAGGACCGCAAAACAAGTTTTAATCAAAACTTAAGAGTTCATATCGTTGATTACAAGCTTTTCAACACTCTTGTATTGCAAAATTTCAATTTCTGTTCTTTTTACGCAGTTATAAGTTCAACGGGTCCATTTTAAGGCCCATATAGACCCGCTCGTCCGAAACCTCTACAAAAAGGACCGAAAAACAAGTTTTGATCAAATTTTAGGAGTTCATATATTTGATTACGAGCTTTTCAACAAGATTATATTGCAAAAACTCAAATTCGGTATTTTTTACTCAGTTAAAAGTCCAACGGGTCCATTTTACGACCCATTTAGACCCGCTCGTTCGAAACCTCTACAAAAAGGACTGAAAAACAAGTCTTGATCCAATTTTAGGAGTTCATATAATTGATTACGAGCTTTTCAACAAGATTATATTGCAAAAACTCAAATTCGGTATTTTTTACTCAGTTAAAAGTCCAACGGGTATATTTTACGGCCCATTTAGACCCGCTCACCCGAAACCTCTTCAAAAATGACTGAAAAACATGTTTAATCAAATTTTAGGAGTTCATATAATTGATTACGATCTTGTCAACACGATTATATTGCAAAAACTCAATTTTTGTACTTTTTACTTAGTTAAAAGTCCAAAGGGTCCATTTTACGGTCCATTTAGACCCGCTCGTCCGAAACCTCTACAAACAGGACCGCAAAATAAGTTTTGATCAAATTTTAGGAGTTCATATAATTGATTACGTGCTTTTCAACAAGATTATATTGCAAAAACTCAAATTCGGTATTTTTTACTCGGTTAAAAGTCCAACGGGTCCATTTTACGACCCATTTAGACCCGCTCGTTCGAAACCTCTACAAAAAGGACCGAAAAACATGTCTTGATCCAATTTTAGGAGTTCATATAATTGATTACGAGCTTTTCAACAAGATTATATTGCAAAAACTCAAATTCGGTATTTTTTACTCAGTTAAAAGTCCAACGGGTATATTTTACGGCCCATTTAGACCCGCTCACCCGAAACTTCTTCAAAAATGACTGAAAAACATGTTTAATCAAATTTTAGGAGTTCATATAATTGATTACGATCTTGTCAACACGATTATATTGCAAAAACTCAATTTTTGTACTTTTTACTTAGTTAAAAGTCCAAAGGGTCCATTTTACGGTCCATTTAGACCCGCTCGTCCGAAACCTCTACAAACAGGACCGCAAAATAAGTTTTGATCAAATTTTAGGAGTTCATATAATTGATTACGAGCTTTTCAACAAGATTATATTGCAAAAACTCAAATTCGGTATTTTTTACTCGGTTAAAAGTCCAACGGGTCAATTTTACGGCCCATTTATACCCACTCGCCCGAAACCTCTTCAAAAATGACTGAAAAAAAAATTTTAATCAAATTTTAGGAGTTCATATAATTGATTACGATCGTTTCAACACGATTATATTGCAAAAACTCAATTTCTGTATTTTTTACTTAGTTAAAAGTCCAATGGGTCCATTTTACGGCCCATTTAGACCCGCTCGTCCGAAACCTCTACAAAAAGGACCGCAAAACAAGTTTTAATCAAAACTTAAGAGTTCATATCGTTGATTACGAGCTTTTCAACACTATTGTATTGCAAAAATTCAATTTTTGTTCTTTTTACGCAGTTATAAGTTCAACGGGTCCATTTTAAGGCCCATTTAGACCCGCTCGTCTGAAACCTCTTCAAAAATGACTGAAAAACAAGTTTTGATCAAATTTTAGGAGTTCATATAATTGATTACGAGCTTTTAAACAAGATTATATTGCAAAAAATCAAATTAGGTATTTTTTACATAGTTAAAAGTCCAACGGGTCAATTTTACGGTCCATTTAGACCCGCTCGTCCGAAACCTCTACAAAAAGGACCGCAAAACAAGTTTTAATCAAAACTTAAGAGTTCATATCGTTGATTACAAGCTTTTCAACACTATTGTATAGCAAAATTTCAATTTCTGTTCTTTTTACGTAGTTATAAGTTCAACGGGTCCATTTTAAGGCCCATTTAGACCCGCTCGTCCGAAACCTCTACAAAAAGGACCGAAAAACAAGTTTTGATCAAATTTTAGGAGTTCATATATTTGATTACGAGCTTTTCAACAAGATTATATTGCAAAAACTCAAATTCGGTATTTTTTACTTTGTTAAAAGTCCAACGGGTCCATTTTACGACCCATTTAGACCCGCTCGTTCGAAACCTCTACAAAAAGGACCGCAAAACAAGTTTTAATCAAAACTTAAGAGTTCATATCGTTGATTACAAGCTTTTCAACACTATTGTATAGCAAAATTTCAATTTCTGTTCTTTTTACGCAGTTATAAGTTCAACGGGTCCATTTTAAGGCCCATTTACACACGCTCGCCCGAAACCTCTACAAAAAGGACCGAAAAACAAGTTTTGATCAAATTTTAGGAGTTCATATAATTGAGTACGAGCTTTTCAACAAGATTATATTGCAAAAACTCAAATTTGGTATATTTTACTCAGTTAAAAGTCCAACGGGTCCATTTTACGGCCCATTTATAACCGCTCGTTCGAATACTCTTCAAAAATGACTAAAAAACAAGTTTTAATCAAATTTTAGGAGTTCATATAATTGATTACGATCTTTTCAACACGAATATATTGCAAAAACTCAATTTTTGTACTTTTTACTCCGTTAAAAGTCCAACGGGTCCATTTTACGGCCCATTTAGACCCGCTCGTCCGAAACCTCTACAAAAAGGACCGCAAAACAAGTTTTAATCAAAACTTAAGAGTTCATATCGTTGATTACAAGCTTTTCAACACTATTGTATAGCAAAATTTCAATTTCTGTTCTTTTTACGCAGTTATAAGTTCAACGGGTCCATTTTAAGGCCCATTTAGACCCGCTCGTCCGAAACCTCTACAAAAAGGACCGAAAAACAAGTTTTGATCAAATTTTAGGAGTTCATATATTTGATTACGAGCTTTTCAACAAGATTATATTGCAAAAACTCAAATTCGGTATTTTTTACTCAGTTAAAAGTCCAACGGGTCCATTTTACGACCCATTTAGACCCGCTCGTTCGAAACCTCTACAAAAAGGACCGAAAAACATGTCTTGATCCAATTTTAGGAGTTCATATAATTGATTACGAGCTTTTCAACAAGATTATATTGCAAAAACTCAAATTCGGTATTTTTTACTCAGTTAAAAGTCCAACGGGTATATTTTACGGCCCATTTAGACCCGCTCACCCGAAACTTCTTCAAAAATGACTGAAAAACATGTTTAATCAAATTTTAGGAGTTCATATAATTGATTACGATCTTGTCAACACGATTATATTGCAAAAACTCAATTTTTGTACTTTTTACTTAGTTAAAAGTCCAAAGGGTCCATTTTACGGTCCATTTAGACCCGCTCGTCCGAAACCTCTACAAACAGGACCGCAAAATAAGTTTTGATCAAATTTTAGGAGTTCATATAATTGATTACGAGCTTTTCAACAAGATTATATTGCAAAAACTCAAATTCGGTATTTTTTACTCGGTTAAAAGTCCAACGGGTCAATTTTACGGCCCATTTATACCCACTCGCCCGAAACCTCTTCAAAAATGACTGAAAAAAAAATTTTAATCAAATTTTAGGAGTTCATATAATTGATTACGATCGTTTCAACACGATTATATTGCAAAAACTCAATTTCTGTATTTTTTACTTAGTTAAAAGTCCAATGGGTCCATTTTACGGCCCATTTAGACCCGCTCGTCCGAAACCTCTACAAAAAGGACCGCAAAACAAGTTTTAATCAAAACTTAAGAGTTCATATCGTTGATTACGAGCTTTTCAACACTATTGTATTGCAAAAATTCAATTTTTGTTCTTTTTACGCAGTTATAAGTTCAACGGGTCCATTTTAAGGCCCATTTAGACCCGCTCGCCCGAAACCTCTACTAAAAGGACCGAAAAAAGTTTTGATCAAATTTTAGGAGTTCATATAACTGATTACGAGCTTTTCAACAAGATTATATTGCAAAAACTCAAATTCGGTATTTTTTACTCAGTTAAAAGTCCGACAAGTCCATTTTACGGCCCATTTAGACCCGCTCGCCTGAAACCTCTTCAAAAATGACTGAAAAACAAGTTTTGATCAAATTTTAGGAGTTCATATAATTGATTACGAGCTTTTCAACAAGATTATATTGCAAAAACTCAAATTCGGTATTTTTTACTCAGTTAAAAGTCCAACGGGTCCATTTCACGGCTCATTTATACCCGCTCGCCCGAAACCTCTTCAAAAATGACTAAAAAACAAGTTTTAATCAAATTTTAGGAGTTCATATAATTAATTACGATCTTTTTAACACGATTATATTGCAAAAATTCAATTTTTGTACTTTTTACTCAGTTAAAAGTCAAACGGGTCCATTTTACGGCCCATTTAGACCCGCTCGCCCGAAACCTCTTCCAAAATGACTGAAAAACAAGTTTCAATCAAATTTTAGGAGTTCATATAACTTATTACGATCTTTTCAACACGATTGTATTGCAAAAATTTAATTTCTGTTCTTTTTACGCAGTTATAAGTTCAACGGGTCCATTTTAAGGCCCATTTAGACCCGCTCGTCTGAAACCTCTTCAAAAATGACTGAAAAACAAGTTTTGATCAAATTTTAGGAGTTCATATAATTGATTACGAGCTTTTCAACAAGATTATATTGCAAAAACTCAAATTCGGTATTTTTTACTCAGTAAAAAGTCCAACGGGTCCATTTTACGGCTCATTTATACCCGCTCGCCCGAAACCTCTTCAAAAATGACTAAAAAACAATTTTTAATCAAATTTTAGGAGTTCATATAATTAATTACGATCTTTTCAACACGATTATATTGCAAAAACTTAATTTTTGACTTTTTACTCAGTTAAAAGTCAAACGAGTCCATTTTACGACCCATTTAGACCCGCTCGCCCGAAACCTCTTTAAAAATGACTGACAAAAATTTTTAATTAAATTTTAGGAGTTTATATAACTTATTACGATCTTTTCAACACGATTGTATTGCAAAAATTTAATTTCTGTTCTTTTTACGCAGTTATAAGTTCAACAGGTCCATTTTAAGGCCCATTTAGGCCCGCTCGTCCGAAACCTCTTCAAAAATGACTGAAAAACAAGTTTTGATCAAATTTTAGGAGTTCATATAATTGATTACGAGCTTTTAAACAAGATTATATTGCAAAAACTCAAATTCGGTATTTTTTACTTAGTTAAAAGTCCAACGGGTCCATTTTACGGCCCATTTAGACCCGCTCGTCCGAAACCTCTACAAAAAGGACCGCAAAACAAGTTTTAATCAAAACTTAAGAGTTCATATCGGTGATTACGAGCTTTTCAACACTATTGTATTGCAAAAATTCAATTTCTATTCTTTTTACGCAGTTATAAGTTCAACGGGTCCATTTTAAGGCCCATTTAGAAACGCTCGCCCGAAACCTCTACAAAAAGGTCCGAAAAACAAGTTTTGATCAAATTTTAGCAGTTCATATAATTGATTACGAGCTTTTGAACAAGATTATACTGCAAAAACTAAAATATGGTATATTTTACTCAGTTAAAAGTCCAACGGGTCCATTTTACTGCCCATTTATACCCGCTCGCCCGAAACCTCTTCAAAAATGAGGGAAAAACAAGTTTTAATCAAATTTTAGGAGTTCATATAACTTATTACGATCTTTTCAATACGATTGTATTGCAAAAATTTAATTTCTGTTCTTTTTACGAAGTTATAAGTTCAACGGGTCCATTTTAAGGCCCATTTAAACCCGCTCGTCTGAAACCTCTTCAAAAATGACTGAAAAACAAGTTTTAATCAAATTTTAGGAGTTCATATAATTGATTACGAGCTTTTCAACAAGATTATATTGCAAAAACTCAAATTCGGTATTTTTTACTTAGTTAAAAGTCGAACGGGTCCATTTTACGGCCCATTTATACCCGCTCGCCCGAAACCTCTTCAAAAATGACTAAAAAACAAGTTTTAATCAAATTTTAGAAGTTAATATAATTGATTACAATCTTTTCAACACGATTATATTGCAAAAACTCAAATTTTGTACTTTTTACTCAGTTAAAAGTCCAACGGGTCCATTTTACGGCCCATTTAGACCCGCTCGCCCGAAACCTCTTCAAAATGACTGAAAACAAGTTTTAATCAAATTTTAGGAGTTCATATAACTTATTACGATCTTTTCAACACGATTGTATTGCAAAAATTTAATTTTTGTTCTTTTTACGCAGTTATAAGTTCAACAGGTCCATTTTAAGGCCCATTTAGACCCGCTCGTCCGAAACCTCTTCAAAAATGACTGAAAAACAAGTTTTGATCAAATTTTAGGAGTTAATATAATTGATTACGAGCTTTTAAACAAGATTATATTGAAAAAACTCAAATTCGGTATTTTTTACTCAGTTAAAAGTCCAACGGGTCCATTTTACGGCCCATTTAGACCCGCTCGTCCGAAACCTCTACAAAAAGGACCACAAAACAAGTTTTAATCAAAACTTAAGAGTTCATATCGGTGATTACGAGCTTTTCAACAAGATTATATAGCAAAAAGTCAATTTCTGTATTTTTTACTCAGGTAAAAGTCCAACGGGTCCAGTTTACGGCCCATTTAGACCCGCTCGCCCGAAACCAATTCAAAAATGACTGAAAAACAAGTTTAATCAAATTTTAGGAGTTCATATAATTTATTAGGATCTTTTCAACACGATTATATTGCAAAAACTCAATTTATGTACTTTTTACTCAATTAAAAATCCAACGGGTCCATTTTACGGCCCATTTAGACCCGCTCGTCCAAAACCTCTACAAAAAGGACCGCAAAACAAGTTTTAATCAAAACTTAAGTGTTCATATCGGTGATTACGAGCTTTTCAACACTATTGTATTGCAAAAATTCAATTTCTGTTCTTTTTACACAGTTATAAGTTCAACGGGTCCATTTTAAGGCCCATTTAGACCCGCTCGTCCGAAACCAATACAAAAAGGACCGAAAAACAAGTTTTGATCCAATTTTAGGAGTTCATATAATTGATTACGAGCTTTTCAACAAGATTATATAGCAAAAAGTCAATTTCTGTATTTTTTACTCAGGTAAAAATCCAACGGGTCCATTTTACAGCCCATTTAGACCCGCTCCCCCGAAACCTCTTCAAAAATGACTAAAAAACAAGTTTTAATCAAATTTTAGGAGTTCATATAATTGATTACGATCGTTTCAACACGATTATATTGCAACAACTCAATTTATGTATTTTTTACTTAGTTAAAAGTCTAACGGGTCCATTTTACGGCCCATTTAGACCCGCTCGTCTGAAACCTCTACAAAAAAGGACCGCAAAACAAGTTTTAATCAAAACTTAAGAGTTCATATCGTTGATTACGAGCTTTTCAACACTATTGTATTGCAAAAATTCAATTTCTATTCTTTTTACGCAGTTATAAGTTCAACGGGTCCATTTTAAGGCCCATTTAGACCCGCTCATCCGAAACCACTATAAAAAGGACCGAAAAACAAGTTTTGATTCAATTTTAGGAGTTCATATAATTGATTACGAGCTTTTCAACAAGATATATTGCAAAAACTCAAATTCGGTATTTTTTACTTAGTTAAAAGTCCAACGTGTCCATTTTACGGCCCAATTACACCCGCTCGCCCGAAACCTCTTCAAAAATGTCTGAAAAACAAGTTTTAATCAAATTTTAGAAGTTCATATAATTGATAACGATCTTTTCAACATGATTATATTGCAAAAACTCAATTTATGTACTTTTTACTCAGTTAAAAGTCCAACGGGTCCATTTTACGGCCCATTTAGACCCGATCGTCCGAAACCTATTCAAAAATGACTGAAAAACAAGTTTTAATCAAATTTTAGGAGTTCATATAACTTATTACGATCTTTTCAACACGATTGTATTGCAAAAAATTAATTTATGTTCTTTTTACGCAGTTATAAGTTCAACGGGTCCATTTTAAGGCCCATTTAGACCCGCTCGTCCGAAACCTCTTCAAAAATGACTGAAAAACAAGTTTTGATCAAATTGTAGGAGTTCATATAATTGATTACGAGCTTTTAAACAAGATTATATTTCAAAAACTCAAATTCAGTATTTTTTACTTAGTTAAAAGTCCAACGGGTCCATTTTACGGCCCATTTAGACCCGCTCGTCCGAAACCTCTACAAAAAGGACCGCAAAACAAGTTTTAATCAAAACTTAAGAGTCCATATCGGTGATTACGAGCTTTTCAACACTATTGTATTGCAAAAATTCAATTTCTGTTCTTTTTACGCAGTTATAAGTTCAACGGGTCCATTTTAAGGCCCATTTAGACCCGCTCGCCCGAAACCTCTACAAAAAGGACCGAAAACAAGTTTTGATCAAATTTTAGGAGTTCATATAATTGATTACGAGCTTTTCAACAAGATTATATTGCAAAAACTCAAATTTGGTATATTTTACTCAGTTAAAAGTCCAACGGATCCATTTTACGGCCCATTTATAACCGCTCGTCCGAATACTCTTCAAAAATGACTAAAAACAAGTTTTAATCAAATTTTAGGAGTTCATATAATTGATTACGATCTTTTCAACACGAATATATTGCAAAAACTCAAACTTTGTACTTTTTACTCCGTTAAAAGTCCAACGGGTCCATTTGACGGCCTATTTAGACCCGCTCGCCCGAAACCTCTTCAAAAAGGACTGAAAAACAAGCTTTAATCAAATTTTAGGAGTTCGTATAACTTATTACGATCTTTTCAACACGATTGTATTGCAAAAATTTAATTTCTGTTCTTTTTACGCAGTTATAAGTTCAACGGGTCCATTTTAAGGCCTATTTAGACCCGCTCGTCTGAAACCTCTTCAAAAATGACTGAAAAACAAGTTTTGATCAAATTTTAGGAGTTCATATAATTGATTACGAGCTTTTAAACAAGATTATATTGCAAAAAATCAAATTAGGTATTTTTTACATAGTTAAAAGTCCAACGGGTCAATTTTACGGTCCATTTAGACCCGCTCGTCTGAAACCTCTACAAAAAGGACCGCAAAACAAGTTTTAATCAAAACTTAAGAGTTCATATCGTTGATTACAAGCTTTTCAACACTCTTGTATTGCAAAATTTCAATTTCTGTTCTTTTTACGCAGTTATAAGTTCAACGGGTCCATTTTAAGCCCCATATAGACCCGCTCGTCCGAAACCTCTACAAAAAGGACCGAAAAACAAGTTTTGATCAAATTTTAGGAGTTCATATATTTGATTACGAGCTTTTCAACAAGATTATATTGCAAAAACTCAAATTCGGTATTTTTTACTCAGTTAAAAGTCCAACGGGTCCATTTTACGACCCATTTAGACCCGCTCGTTCGAAACCTCTACAAAAAGGACTGAAAAACAAGTCTTGAT
Source organism: Hibiscus trionum (assembly GCA_030270665.1). Taxonomy (NCBI): domain Eukaryota; kingdom Viridiplantae; phylum Streptophyta; class Magnoliopsida; order Malvales; family Malvaceae; genus Hibiscus; species Hibiscus trionum. The sequence goes on along the minus strand of BSYR01000008.1, from coordinate 22,405,540 downwards.
CCAATTTTAGGAGTTCATATAATTGATTACGAGCTTTTCAACAAGATTATATTGCAAAAACTCAAATTCGGTATTTTTTACTCAGTTAAAAGTCCAACGGGTATATTTTACGGCCCATTTAGACCCGCTCACCCGAAACCTCTTCAAAAATGACTGAAAAACATGTTTAATCAAATTTTAGGAGTTCATATAATTGATTACGATCTTGTCAACACGATTATATTGCAAAAACTCAATTTTTGTACTTTTTACTTAGTTAAAAGTCCAAAGGGTCCATTTTACGGTCCATTTAGACCCGCTCGTCCGAAACCTCTACAAACAGGACCGCAAAATAAGTTTTGATCAAATTTTAGGAGTTCATATAATTGATTACGTGCTTTTCAACAAGATTATATTGCAAAAACTCAAATTCGGTATTTTTTACTCGGTTAAAAGTCCAACGGGTCAATTTTACGGCCCATTTATACCCACTCGCCCGAAACCTCTTCAAAAATGACTGAAAAACAAGTTTTAATCAAATTTTAGGAGTTCATATAATTGATTACGATCGTTTCAACACGATTATATTGCAAAAACTCAATTTCTGTATTTTTTACTTAGTTAAAAGTCCAATGGGTCCATTTTACGGCCCATTTAGACCCGCTCGTCCGAAACCTCTACAAAAAGGACCGCAAAACAAGTTTTAATCAAAACTTAAGAGTTCATATCCTTAATTACGAGCTTTTCAACACTATTGTATTGCAAAAATTCAATTTTTGTTCTTTTTACGCAGTTATAAGTTCAACGGGTCCATTTTAAGGCCCATTTAGACCCGCTCGCCCGAAACCTCTACAAAAAGGACCGAAAAAAGTTTTGATCAAATTTTAGGAGTTCATATAACTGATTACGAGCTTTTCAACAAGATTATATTGCAAAAAATCAAATTCGGTATTTTTTACTCAGTTAAAAGTCCGACAGGTCCATTTTACGGCCTATTTAGACCCGCTCGCCCGAAACCTCTTCAAAAATGACTGAAAAACAAGTTTTAATCAAATTTTAGGAGTTCATATAATTGATTACGATCTTTTCAACACGATTATATTGCAAAAACTCAATTTATGTACTTTTTACTCAATTAAAAGTCCAACGGGTCTATTTTACGGCCCATTTAGACCCGCTCGTCCGAAACCTCTACAAAAAGGACCGCAAAACAAGTTTTAATCAAAACTTAAGAGTTCATATCGTTGATTACGAGCTTTTCAACACTATTGTATTGCAAAAATTCAATTTGTGTTCTTTTTACGCAGTTATAAGTTCAAAGGGTCCATTTTAAGGCCCATTTAGACCCGCTCGCCCGAAACCTCTACAAAAAGGACCGAAAAACAAGTTTTGATCAAATTTTAGGAGTTCATATAATTGATTACGAGCTTTTCAACAAGATTATATTGCAAAAACTCAAATTCGGTATTTTTTACTTAGTTAAAACTCCAACGGGTCCATTTTACGGCCCATTTAGACCCACTCGCCCGAAACCTCTTTAAAAATGACTGAAAAACAAGTTTTAATCAAATTTTAGGAGTTCATATAATTGATTACGATCTTTTCAACACGATTATATTGCAAAAACTCAATTTATGTACTTTTTACTCAATTAAAAGTCCAACGGGTCCATTTTACGGCCCATTTAAACCCGCTCGTCCGAAACCTCTACAAACAGGACCACAAAACAAGTTTTAATCAAAACTTAAGAGTTCATATCGTTGATTACGAGCTTTTCAACACTATTGTATTGCAAAATTTCAATTTTTGTTCTTTTTACGCAGTTATAAGTTCAACGGGTCCATTTTAAGGGCCATTTAGACCCGCTCGTCCGAAACCTCTGCAAAAAAGACCGAAAAACAGGTTTTAATCAAAATTTAGGAGTTCATAAAATTGATTACGAGCTTTTCAACAAGATTTTATTGCAAAAACTCATATTCGGTATTTTTTACTCAGTTAAAAGTCCGACGGGTCCATTTTACGGCCCATTTAGACCCGCTCGCCCGAAACCTCTTCAAAAATGACTGAAAAACAAGTTTTAATCAAATTTTAGGAGTTCATATAATTGATTACGATCTTTTCAACACGATTATATTGCAAAAACTCAATTTATGTACTTTTTACTCAGTTAAAAGTCCAACGGGTCCATTTTACGGCCCATTTAGACCCGCTCGTCCGAAACCTCTACAAAAAGAACCGCAAAATAAGTTTTAATCAAAACTTAAGAGTTCATATCGGTGTTTACGAGCTTGTCAAGACTATTGTATTGCAAAAATTCAATTTCTGTTCTTTTTACGTAGTTATAAGTTCAACGGGTCCATTTTAAGGCCCATTTAGACCCGCTCGTCCGAAACCACTACAAAAAGGACCGAAAAACAAGTTTTGATCCAATTTTAGGAGTTCATATAATTGATTACGAGCTTTTCAACAAGATTATATAGCAAAAAGTCAATTTCTGTATTTTTTACTCAGGTAAAAGTCCAACGGGTCCATTTTACGGCCCATTTGGACCCGCTCGCCCGAAACCTCTTCAAAAATGACTGAAAAACAAGTTTTAATCAAATCTTAGGAGTTCATATAATTGATTACGATCGTTTCAACACGATTATATTGCAAAAACTCAATTTCTGTATTTTTTACTTAGTTAAAAGTCCAACGGGTCCATTTTACGGCCCATTTAGACCCGCTCGTCCGAGACCTCTACAAAAAGGACCGCAAAACAAGTTTTAATCAAAACTTAAGAGTTCATGTCGTTGATTACGAGCTTTTCAACACTATTGTATTGCAAAAATTCAATTTCTGTTCTTTTTACTCAGTTATAAGTTCAACGGGTCCATTTTAAGGCCCATTTAGACCCGCTCGCTCGAAACCTCTACAAAAAGGACCGAAAAACAAGTTTTGATCAAATTCTAGGAGTTCATATAATTGATTACGAGCTTTCAACAAGATTATATTGCAAAAACTCAAATTCGGTATTTCTTACTCAGTTAAAAGTCCAACGGGTCCATTTTACTGTCCATTT